>JAUYWH010000012.1:7740736-7920736 GCA_034779795.1 Ctenopoma multispine | reverse complement strand
ATAAACCCATCTCGGTCGGTCCTATAAAGAAAAAAACTGTCTTTAAAAAGGTTCTTGAAACACGATTTGTGTTGGAACAAGTCCAATTATCTCACTCCATTATCAATGAAAGAGTTCTACAGACAGAAAGTTAGATTAAACAACTTATTAAGATGCCAGGTTCAGTTTGCTTCTCTCTCTTTTTCCATTCTTTTTGCAGCAGGTGTAGGCCAGATTCCCAGGCTCATTCTCCAGCCCTCAGGCTGTTTTTCCAGGCTCAGATGGGCCCATTAAAGCCCTTGACCTGGTGGTGGTGGTGGTGAGGCTGACCTGCTGCTGACCAGAACCGGTGGGGAGGTATTCCAGAGATGCCTAGCTCCGGGTGTACCCTGTCTGGGTGGGACTCGGCCGAGGAGCAAGCAAACATAAAGTAAATTTGTAAGACATTTGGGGCTGTAGGGAAATGTGGTGGGTATGCAGACCACATGAGAGTATAGTGTAGTATGTTAAAGGTATTATTAAGGTATGTTAACCTTAGAGCACTGCACTAATTGTTCACATGAAGGTCAGCTTAGCCAAGACACTTTCTCTTTTTCTTTCCACGCTAACAAAAGCAGTGCTGAGTTGCATTATGGGAAATGTTGGATATACTGTAATGTAGGATATAGAGTGTGTTGCACAGCTGTGCAGCCAAGTCACACTCCTGTGGACAGAATGTGATAAAAAAAACTGTATCTGAGGAACAGCAGTTTCTGTTTAGCCCATTTGGACTGCTCTACACACACACACACACACACACACACACACACACACACACACACACACACACACACACACACACACACACACACACACGAGCCTCTCGTGACAAATTGTAAAATATACAGCTGGATCATGTCTGTATGGCTCAGTCAATCAGTCTTGAACATAAAAGTGTCAAAGAGGCACGAGCCATTCTCACACCGCCTCGGAAAGAAACTTGTTATATCTCCTTGTGCCTTATGCTATAATGTCATTGGCGCGGGGTGTGCTGAGGTAACAACTAATATCTTTAGGCCACATTTGGTTTATTTCACTTTGATCAGCTGCCTGGGCTGTTTGTTTGTGGTTTTGGCTATTGATTTAGAGCAGAGACACAGAACGGGAAGAGTGCAGAGGAAAAAGAAAAACACACGAAAGGAAAACTGGCAAGTAGAGTCTTATCCCCTACCAAACCTCTCCCTCAGGTGAAAAACATGAAGCCAAGTTCCAAAGTATCCCCTGTGGAACCTTTTGGAATATATTTTCCTTTTACAGAGAAAGGCATTGAGTTTAACCTTTGACCTTTCTGCATGAAAATGTAACCCACCATGGCTGAAGTCATGGAATAGTGGAATAATGGCGGAAGTATTTTCCAGAAGGATTTAAACTCGCTCTCACTACACAGTTTGGGCGGCCTTGCATGACAAACAACAATATGCAAAAGCCTTGTTCCTCATAACATACAGCCGGGAATTTCATTCGGTTCTTTACAACCCAGTAACTGCAGAATAAACACATCGACGTTTGCTGGCAAATGTACCTCTAGTTCCAGGGTGACAGTGTGCGTGTGTTTATTTGTGAGAGAAAACCTAGCGACCTAACAGTACGAGCATGTGTCCGTCCTCGTTGTGCATTGGTGGAAACAATATAGTCAGTTTACAGATTACTGTGTAATAGGCTTAACATGAACACCAAATTTTGTAAGCGTGCATGCACCAGCTTTTAAAATTAACCCTAGTTGCTAATTGCGGTACTGCAATAAAAAATCCCTCTGAGGCCATTGGAAAAGGAAAGACCATTTTCTTTATTGATAATAATAATAATAATAGTAATAAGAGATGTATGAAAAACCGTTGATAGAAGATCTCCAGTTACAATCAAGTTCAAATTGGATTTTTTTATCTAAAAACTTCCCTACAGCAAAAATTACTTTTGTTGTCACTGTAAAGGAAGTGTAAAGTCTATATGGAAGTCTTTTTTGTCTTATGCACCAGACGAGCAGTTACCAGTCAAGTGAATGCTTTTTTGCCAATGCCAGTGAAACCTAATAAACAAATACTTCTAAAGCCTCAGTGCCACAGAGCTGTCTTCCACAAGTGGGCGGATACTACCTACAAAACGCCTCCACTCAGCCTCCGTGTCCCCACGTAACTGTACAGCTGGGTGATTCCTTCATGTGACGATTTCCTGATGTTTCAATCTGGAGTTTATTTTGTGGCTTCATGGATCATTTCATGTACTGTACAATGTTAAACATAAACTGTACATGATGAGCCTTGTGTAAATAAAGACACATGCACTGATTCATACACCCTACACATACAAACACTGTCAAAATGGTTGCACACGGATGTTCTTCCAGTGCTCATTTAAATGGTAAATGGTCTGCACTTATATAGCTCTTTACTACCTAGGCTGGTACTCAAAGTACCTGCACTTTACACTGCTTCTCATTCACCCATTCACACACACACTCACACACCAATGGCAGAGCTGCTATGCAGCTTGACCTGACACACCGGGGGCATATGACAGGAGGAACCGGGAATCGAACCACCGATCCTACGATTGGCAGGCGACTGCTCTACCTCCTGAGCCACAGCCACCCCGCATTTACAGCTTTAAGGCACAAGAGAACTTGTATAAGTTCAGGCATTGAACGCAGCTAATTTCGTGGACAGGTTGATATAGATATTCAATTTGTATTTCTTGAAATCAGTACTTCTATTTTAATGAAGCTGTTTTTCTGACTGCTTCTTATTTGTTTGAATTTCCTGAAGGGTTGGGCAGAGCATAGCGGAGCAGGGAGCGGTACGGCAGTGAGTCTCATGCTACTGCTAGCTTGATTCTTTGAAGTTGGAAGTTGCAGCTCTTTAAGAGAATATATTTTATCTAAAGAAGGCAATCCTGAAAGAGAAAATGTTTTTCTCCCAAAAGCATTATAAATGCAAATAAGTCATTGTGTTTTTAACGGAGAATCTAACTTTCCAGTTTTGCAATAGAGGACTTTACATAGAGGGAATTTCACTAGGGAAGATGATAATATTTCCCACATAAATCATTCCCAGACACATCCCATATGGTGTTTAGTCAGTGATCACAGGACAAACTGAATGACCCATACACGAACCAAATATGTATCATCATGGTGGAAATAAAAAAAACATTTCCTTATTTTAGGCTACTTCTTCCATTATCCTGTTCCATAGGAACCTAGCTCCACTAGGCTTTTCCATTCTATCTTACTGCTTGCACCACATCTCAGGTTTCACTTCTGGAGCCTTGACGTGATATAGCATGACTACATGTGGAACATGTGTACTGTATACAATTCCAATTAAAGCAGCAGGATATGATATATAATATATACGTAATATGTAAAAATAGTTGTCTGTGTATTATTTAAGTGTGTCTATGTTTTTATGGATGTCTGTCAAAAAGTTTCTTTTTCTACTTCCTATTATGCAGCCCAATGAAAAATCCCCATTAAAAGCTCTGCCAACTGTGCAATCATCCATTCCCTGTATCCTGCAGGATATCAGATCCCCAGTAGGGTTCTAGATCAAAATAAAACTGAAACCCAGACAAACACACACTCACCATTGTCCTACTGACCCACTCTGTAGCCTCTGTGTGTGCATGTGTGTGCACACAGTCTGGGGAATGTGACTGGACAGTAGATCTGAGCTGACGTCTTCCTAGCAGATCCAGCTCCAAGCTGTGAGGCCACAGTGAGAGATAGAGACCAGACTCCCAGTTCAGAACTCTGATCATACTTAGCCATCAACTGGGTAACATTAAAGACATATGTAAAAATGCATCACTTTATTTTTTCAGTGCTGTAGATTTTATGAGGTCACGCCACAGTAAGTCAAGCTTAAAAAATGTTTCTCCTGTGGATGTATTTTAATCAAATCAAGATAATTCCATCCTTACATACAGCATGGTAAAGTTAAATCATGTATTGTGTCCATATTACGCTACAGCAGACATGTGTTTCTCATCAGTTAAGTTTTCTTTGTCCCCCTTAAACTCCCACCTGTTTGTGGAGCAGAGCATTGTGTGAATCAGGCCAGTTTGCTGAAAGATGGCAGATATTAGATGTGGCATATTTACTTGCTTGCTAGCAGAGCAAAACAGATGCCATTTGTGATGGGAATAATAGATGATAAATAAAAATGATACAATGAGTTACGTTGATATATTTAATTTTAAACGGAGGACAAAAACATTCTGTTTTTCAGCTGTTAGGGCAACATGGAAGGATAAGAATTGTCATTTATTGGGGCGATTTTTTTTATGTGAGAATAAGCCCACTGTATCTCCATGAATCAAAAACGGGGACTGTGTGGCGTTCAGCCTAATTGACATGTCAGAGACATCCTGAGACCTTTCCCACCCACAGAGGCAATGATCTGATTCAAATGCAAACACTAAATCCAGAAAACAGCTGGCTTTGGTAACACTGGATATTTCTGCTTCTCTCATTTTTCTGGTATCCTTTGGTGTAAAGCGGTCGCAGACTGGCAGGGCGGGTAAACATGAGCAGCTTACTAACATCAAATGATTTATCAGTATTGAATTTCAAACAATTTTCACATGGTTTACTGTCACCGCTGACTCAAGCCACGGACACACAAACACACCTACAGTAGTGCCTCTTTAATGTCAGTTTTTAAAGTTTGGGAAAATCATGTTGCATCCGCACTGCAACAATTACAACATCGATTGTGCTGAAGTATACACAGTACAGTACATACACACAAACCCAACCACCACACTTTCTGTACCTGGGAAGTTCACTTAAAAAGCTGTTTTCCCCTTCTTATTTGGAGACACATATACAAACACATGGACAAACACCTAGTGAGCGCACACCGCCCACCACAGTTCTGGAGTCATAGTTTCCCCTAAGCATACTTTCCATAATTTTCCTTATGACATAAACCAGCTCAAAGGTGTGTGTGTGAGTGTTCTGTTTGTTTCGTAACAACACATTAGTCTCTCTAATGTCATTACCCCACACAAACACAAACCTGAAATTTTATTCTGTGGACTATTTATTTATTTATTAGCTCTTTATTTCTGAATCCAGATCACTGTCTTTCCTAATCCATTCCTCTTAGATCTGATAGCACTTTGTGTCCATTTCATGGATCTAGGAGACTTTCCAAAGAAGGCACTAATATTTTACTCTTCATGAATCTAACAGGAATGTTTTTATCCTTGCTGTGTCCACATGTCTTGTAATCCTTCTTGTGTCCCGTCCAAGACATCAGTCATCTTTATGAGAAAGCTTTTAGTCACAAAACCACTTGAAGTTCAACCTGGAAAAGTAAATATGCAGGTAAAATGGAAAGGATTCCCAGAAAGCTTTGCATTGTGCAGGATTTAGTCCAGTTTTGACATGTGTGTATTTTTGGGTATATAGTCTGGATTTCATGCATAAATAGAAGCTGCTCAGCTGCTGTTTCTAAGCAAAATTATTTGCTCCTCACTTCATACTGTCAGTTAATGCCACTTCTTTGGCGTTGATGAAGGTGACATGAGGCGACCCAACGCTCAGCCTAATTGTTTGATGCCACATTGCTGGGCCCCTGCCCTTACACGTGCTTCTTATTGAGATAAAGGTTATATATATCATTCCAAATATCCCGAGAAAACAAAGAGAACAAACTGCTGTTTCAAGCAAACACTTTAGAAGCCTACAAAGGTCAAACCACAGACAATAATCAGTGCAAAGTTAAATTCCCTCCTCATTCATATGAGGCCTTCTATGGTAAAAAGTAATTTCTTGTCTCTCATTCCATCACAGCTGCAGCACTTGGACTTACTCCAATTTTGCCCTCACACTTGACAAATTGATATGCTGGACCTGAATCAAAACAAAAAATACAGATATAGGGCACAATTTGTGGTTCCTGTGCTTGTGTTTGACAGATGAATCCTTGCAGAAATATACCTAGTAACATTTCTGACCACATCAGCCACCTCATCTCTGTTTCTTTTGCTTTCACAGCAGTATTATCCCAACTGCAGGGAACATATACACAAACATAACACAGATTGAGGGACGCAGCTGACTGGGCATGAATGGCCTGTCATCTGTACTAATCACAACCTTCTGGATGAGAGGAATAAATGCAAAGGAATAAAATAGACGCATGGTTTATGCTTTTTTTCCCCACATGCATGTCCACTATGATGCATTTTAGCTAGGGGCACGCTCCCTATTCTCTGCTGCACTTGGCATTCAAACAGCGAAAACTGATTCCATGACAGGTTAGACTTATGAGAAAATGTTAAATGATGGCCTCAAAAATGTTTCTGAAGTTTCAGGTTTTAGATATTATTATTCAAAATGTCCAAACAGAAAAGCTCATTGAATCAGGTTTCTGAGAGTCTGCACTGACTGAATGACAGATGACAGGCAGATAACTTCTCCATAAGCAGCATTTGTGGGCAGAAAAAGTCCCTTTTCCTCCACAGACCAGACATGAAGTCAGAAACAATATAAAAGTAAGCCACCCACTCTTTTATAAACACACGTGCAGACATACACAGCAATGTATGCATTATGCAGAGACGCATACACACACCACTCGGGACTCTCCCTGCTCTGACACATCAGTGGAAGACTTTATGACTTACAGTAAGGAATAAACTAAAACGAACTAATTAATATGAAACAGCATCATACTACAGTATGAGCTACACAAATGCTTACACATATAAATGTCATACAAATGTTTTTTTTGTTGTACACATTAAAATAAAATGATTAGATTACATAAAGAACAAATACTGGACTGACAGTTTCACAAAGTTATGAGAATTTTCTGACTACGTGACTGAGGGTAGAAGAGCATTGTCATGAAACATCCAAATATGGTATAAAACCAAGTTTCTGACAAAAAGTTGGAGGCCAAGGGTCACAAAGTGAAGTCTCATCCCCCGAGCACAAGCTGCTCCCATCAGGTCTTGGTGGGTCTGCTGACAGATTGACATGCCAGACAGCCTCTTAGCATTCAGCTGGAAACAGCTCCCTCTGTTTCACTCTCAAAACAAGCTGGGACACAAAAACATCCCCAACTCTCCAGCTCAGAGACATACCAGCCGGGGAAAAGGAAGAGCAGTGCGTTGGTGAAAGATTTGAAAGATTTTCAGGCATTGGATGAAAGGTTAAGAGTGGAGGAATGAAGTCTGAAAGATGGATGGAGGAATTTGCAATGGAATGACGGATCTATATTTGATGAAATAAGAGGTGTTATTTAATCTTCTTTGTGGTTTGTTTTACCTCTGCTGAACTGGATTTATTGAACTTATTAAACCCACAGTTACTGAGGGTTAAGTTTCTTGCCTCAAAGTCATTTAGGTGGTGGGCACGTCACTGTGTTCAACTCATTTTTCTTATGGAGCAGCCAAAGAATCCTATAGTATCACTGCAGTCCTACAGTTTCATCGATGTAGATTTCATACATTGTGTTGAGAAACAAAACAGTAGCCTAAAGCAGATCTGGCAAAGCCACGCGTTGCCATATCTATACACAAACATAACGTACACGCCTCACAAAGCATTTTCCTCATTTAGTGTCTCTATCAAGTTACGACGGGCTCTTAAGTTGCAGGCGTGAAAATACAACTTGAGGAATTCCGTTGCGGACATGTTTTTCGACTGTCACTCAGAGAAAGCGGAGGATGATTTGTTTTGACGTTTATTGATAGCCGCCAGGGGTGGGAAAGAGGGGGGCTCTGGGGCTGTATTTCTGTCAACGTGCCGGGAAAACGTCCGCCCACTTTCAAATAAAGGTTGTAAGGTCAACTACTCGGGCCTCATGAATGGCTTGGGTGGGGTGGGGGCTGCGTTTCATTGTGGACGCAGAAACTTCAGACGTCTTATCAGTCTTCGTGTCACCCGTAGGAACGCAGATTTGCAAGACGACTTAAGTGAGTTTTCAGATTAAAGCTGGGATGACAGAGGATCAAGGACGGGAGAACAAGCGCAACCTCAGTGACAAAATACTCCGTAACAGTGATTTACAGGAAACTCGCAATAATGCAGCAGTAGAATACTGACGTCTTGTTGGATTAGTGTCATTTGAGGTTACTGCCATGTCTTTCCAGTGCGAGTCAGTTTCTATTTTGTAGGAGTATGAAGGAGAGAAGGTCAGACATTGCACCCTACGAAGCCCCCACTTGGGTACAATCAGCAGCATGCAGACTGATTTCACACTGTTTTATCAGCCAACTAGACCAATGCCCAGTCTGTGAACTTTGCTCACTCAGCAGTCCGAGTCAGGATCAAGCCTCAGTCTGGAATAATCCGATATTCATTAACATCAACTAATGGAACGGAAACTACAGCGAGTGTATGGTGAGGCAGAGTGGCGGTTTCTTTATGTAACTGTAGCAGGCGCTTTTAATTGCAGTTTCAGAAATGCTGCAAAGTTTCCCATTAAAGCAACAGACAAAAAACACAAACACACACCTGTACATGCCTGTAATACAACACACACACGCACTCTCCCCTTCCCCAAGTCCATACTCTTTGTTCCTCAGCCTGTATGCTGGTACAGCACACCTGGCACTGTGCCCCTGCTGCCCTCCACTGTGTTTTACTTGTTCGAGGAGGGGAGGGATGGGGGGAGTGAGAAACGGTTGTAACTTTGCACCTGCAGCTCTTGGGACCTGTCTGGAGGCCAAACTGTTGATCCGCAATGCAGAGAATTTACATGGAAATATTTTCTCTCTCTGTCTCTTTCTCTCTGGAGAGATTAAGCTCACTTCACTCCTCATTTTGCCATTTTGATTCTGACATACACACACATTGTATTCGGCCTCAGATCTGACGCCCTCTCTCAGAGCTGCCATAAAACCCAGAACACTTCAAAGTGGCCATTGCTACCCAGAAGCCATTGCTGCTCTGACATCACTTACTGCCTGTTTTCACAGCTGCTGCTCTTAGTGCCAAGGCAGCCCTCTCCTCACACCGCTGCTCTCTTCTGCTTCAATGTGTGTGTGTGTGTGTGTGTGTGTGTGTGTGTGTGTGTGTGTGTTTGTGCGTGTGCCACTGAGGTGTGTGTGATGGGAAGGGATGTTTATGTCTGAGGGTCACGTCTCATGTATATGGAGGTGTAGTTGTTGGCTCATGAACAGATGAACTTCACGTGTACAGGTGCTTAACCTGTCTTTCACCATAGGATGTGGTTCATGTGTGTGTGGTGGTGGTGGAGGTGGGGGGGACTCCTTTGTGATGACATTGCAGCACACATTGGGGCTTTCACCCCAAGAAGCAGAAGTTATTGCCCTGTGGTGTTACTCATCCACGCTGACATCTCTCCCACTTCTTCTTTCTTTGAATTATTAACTGCAAGACGTGAATGAAATTACTTGAACACGTTTCAAGAACATAGTCCAACACTAGTTGTTTTGACTCGGTCCAAATTGGTAAACCTGCAAGTCTCTACTCATTCACATGGATGTTTGTGCCAGAACACTGATGAATGAGAATGGGGCATACATGAGTTCCCCAAGACTTTAACCTTTGACCACCAAAGTCTAATCACACCTGTGCCAAATTTAAAGAAGTTCCATCGCGGTATTTCTGTGCAGGAACACACAAGAATGGGACACAGGTCACAATCACCTTGACCTTTAACCTTTGACAACCAAAATCAGTTCATTCTTGAATCCAAGTTCAGATTTGTGACAAATTTAAAGACGTTCCCTCAAGGTTCAGGTTCACCAGAATGGGAAAGAGTAACAACACCTTGTAGCACTAAAAACGGTCAGTTTGCAAGATGACTTCAGTGCATTTTCAGTTTCATTATTATATTATTAATCAACAGCTATTTTGAAAATTCACTTCCTCGTAGTAAAAAGGTACGCCCACTTGGACAGCACAACGACAACCAAAAAGGGAATATTCCTCATGTTTCCTCCCTCCTGTCTGATGTCAGCTTTTGGGTCATCTTGTGTTGGCATGGTGGGGATTCCCATTATGTCACTGGTCCCCTGTGAGGGGAAGGAGGGAGAGACGCTGTCGTCACCCGGTTCCCCAACAGATAATGAACACTCAGAGGCAGCTGTCACACGGACACGTTGGTATGACTTACTGAGGAATGGCTGTCAGTTACATCACTACTGCGGTCCGCTCCAATGTTGCGAGGCTACGTCACCGTGATGAACTGTGAGACGATTATGAGACATGGCATTATTCTGAGGGCCGGAGTGGTGTGCTCAGTGAAGTGGTGGGTCTTGACAGTCGTCACGGTGCACAATGATGAGCTTTCATGACTCTTTGCGACCATTGTAGGCTAGAAACAAAAAGAGATACTATAAGACTGTCTACAGTATAGGTTTTTGTGATGGAGATGAGGCAGTGGTTAAAAATATCAGTGAGTGTGTGAGTTAGGTCAAAAATTTACAACCAAGGTTAGTGTGCATGCATCATGTGTCTTCTCGTTATTGACTTTCTCACATCCATTATTATACATTATACATTTCTAATTGTTAAGAGCACCGCCTACAGGCCAGTATTTTTCTCCTGGATTGATAATCATCTATCTCTTAGGCATGTGCGAGCTATTTCTGCACACAGCAGAACAAACACACAGCACAACAGTGTGAAATGTGAGTTCAACAAACAGTTTGTATTAGTATGTTACCCTAAATGACCTAAAACCTTCTGATGTTCATTAATTGTATCCTACTCCGTTCTCACTGGTTTGCATGTGTACACTGGCACGCAAAGCAGTGGAAAAAGCACACTAGAGTCTGGTCACAGGAAGTCCACTGAGTTCAATCACCTGAAGTTAAACTTCTCTTTCTCTCCTTTCTGCCTTCCTCTAGAAAGACATTAACAATCTGTGTGTATGTGTGTGTGTGCTCAAAAATGCTTTCTTCACTTCCTCTACCTCCTTAATCTTTCACTCTGTTTGTTCATCTTCTCCTTTGACTCAAAACAACAGTTCTTTAGTGTAATCACGATGAAGAGAACCAAGACATTCATCAAATAAACCACAGGCACACATTCAGAGTCTGTACGTCTCAGAAACTCCATAAACTTTGCATAGTGTAGCCGTCAGCAGATCCTGGAGGATTTTGCGGGGAGCTTGTTAGCGTTGTCTGATGCTAAGCTCGTTAGCAGTCTGAGTCACCCGCACTGCCGTATTCACATAGTATTTTATGTGGTGTACATTAAGCAAAGCAACTGGCTTGACAGATGATAAATTTAATAAACCACATAAATAAATATGCAGATTCTGGGTTTGACTTCTTGGCCTTTTAGTTTCAGACGTTCTGAACTGACAAACATGAGCAATAAAAATGAAACTGATGTCTTCATAGCTTAACTTTGGTGTGAACCAAAATGCAGCTGCATCATCCATCGAATTGTAGGTGGTCTGTATGTATTGTGCACATCGGAGAGTCTGTGAGATTGCAATGGTAGTGTTTGCGTTTGCCATCAGAGAAGAAACATGAGAAACCAGCCCGGAAATAGGATCAGCTGCCAAGTTGTCCTCGTATGACTCAGACAGCAGGTCACACCAGGACAGAAACTGAAAAATTCTTTCAAGTTTGGGAACATAATTTGTTATGTAGGCTAATTTTCACTGAAGAAGCTCATGACTCGATACACAGACACATACTGATGTTATTCGCTTTCATCTTTTAAGGGAACCGCTAGTGACCTGGGTTCCATTTGGTGTTGTTTCCTAATTTAGTGGAATGTAAATGAAATAACATGGAAAAACTACCATTTCAAAACAGTTATATACAGCTGATGAGGTTTGGGACAGCTTTCTGGAAGTACACAAAGTTACCCACAAAGTCAAGTTCAGAGCAAAAGCAGACAAGTCGGTAGATAGGAGGAGAGGAAGAGGCGCCGATAAGAGAGGAGAGGAGTTCACACAGGAAGCATCTCTTGCTTTGGAAGGAAGGAAGGTCACAGAGTTAACAACAGCCAGAGTGAGAAGTAAGGAGAGAGCATAGTACACGGAGAGAGCAGTAGCTTCCAACTATTATCCCAAAAACTAAACTGGCATAAGAGGTCTGTAACTTTCTTAAATGCACAGACAGCCACATTAATCATCAACATTAATTGATGATGCAGCTGCAGCTGCTTACTGCTGGAAAAATTACTTACTGAACCGTAGGCTGACTCACATCAGTCTTGTCTGGGGTCTGCTCTGATGTATGCAATGTAAGCTTAACTCCTTCATGTAGGTGTGTGTGTGGCCTAATAGGATTTCAACAGATGCTTATTCACCACCTGATTCTTAGCATATTATACACTTGTGAATATATACTGAAATAAATTAATTACTGCACATTTTATGTTTTATTGCAGTTATAGGTCGCTTTTAGATATACATATTACATCACAGTGTGACTATCATGTGTCTCTATCTACATGTATTTGGTGTCTTTACACTGAGGACAAACCAGCACATTCACCTCCAGTCAGTCGGCTCCGCCTGCTGTGCAGCTACCAAACACAAGCCACCAGCTTCACACAGCATATTTTTGCTTAGGCTGCCTCCTGCAGGGCAGTGGGAGAACTGCAAACTAATGCAGCATAAGAGGTTTTAAACACTACTGTGCACATGAACAAACACCAGGGGGAGAAAAGGAGCTCAGAGCCTGAAAGTAGGGCAGCCAATGCTAAAAAATCTCTTCAGAGGCCTTTCTTTACTTTGCTTTTGACACTTAGTCTCAGTGTGTACGTTTCCCTCTGCTTGTTCACTATGACTAAAGTCAAAATTCTGCACAGGAATATTGCCAGGGGGGAAATCATAAGTAGTGATTATAGGTGTGTGTTTTGAAACCAAGAACGATTGAAAAACGTTGTATCTTCTATAACTTTGTATAGACTCTCTTCATCTCCCAGATTCAGTTGTAACCCTGAGGCTCCTCTGCTTCCATATCCTCAGGAATGTCTAGCAGTGTTTATCCCACCTGCAACTCACACACAGGCTAATAAAATAGAGATGCCATTGTCGTCTCACACAAGCCAGACTTTGGGGTGCATACGTCATTATGTGGATTGAAGCATTAGTCAGGAAGACTCTAATTAAGTTGACAATTCCAGCTTCTTTTTTTTCAATCTTTTGCCCAAAAGCTGCATCCCATGCATTCTTCCTCTTAAACACATGCATGCAATCTCCCACACTCGCTCCTTTCTCACTCATATTCGAACGAGATCAAATTTTAATGACCCTTCTGGGAAAGCCGGGCATCTTCTCACACATGCAAAGCCAAAATACACACACACTGGATGGTGGTGGCAGGTGGATGTCTGGCCTGAGTTTGGGTGGGCGAGGCTGTAATGGCTAAAGCAGGAAAGGTTGGAAAACCACACCCAGCGGGGGCATGAGAGGAAGGCCAGTGCAGCTAAAAGGCCTGCAGAGGCTCAAATGAGAGAAACAGGTGAGTTATTGTGTGTTTAGTGGGATTCTTTTTGTGCAAGGTAATGACGGGCTAAAGGAGGAATGCTGGCTCAAGAGGACGAGTAAGTGATAGTAAAAGAGAAAAAAGAGCCTAATAATGGTAAATGACAGCTCAACTTTTTTGTGTCTTCACCTCTCCTTCACCTGTCAACTCAATAATGAAGATTTAACCTGTTGTAGATATAAGAAAAAGTTTTCTGCTTCCAAAATATAAGGTAATACACATCTGTACTTGGCAAATAGGCACAGGTACGTGACCATTACACACACACACGCACACACACACACACACACACACACACACACACGCACAAACAGTAGCTCACATGCTATCAAAGCCCTCATTGTTTCTCTCCTTATCACTTTCCTCTCTGCTGTTTTTCCCTTCCTGCACTCTCTTACCTGCCCTTATCTCCTCTCTCTTTCATCTTGGGAGAGGCCTCTGAGCACGAGAGACAAAGAGAACAGAGGAGGAGGAAAGAAGCAGCAGCAACAAGAGGGCATGAGAGGAGATGAGGAGAAACGGAGAGTAGGTCGCCTTATCTGAGATGATACATACACACACACACACACATAATGCGCACACACAGGGGCCATTGTTCTGAAGTTTTGCGGTGGAGCCCTGTGATCACGGAGGCTGAGACTAATGAACGTGTGGCCCCTCTTTCTTCCTCTCCCCTCTTTTCATCTCGTCCCCGACTTGTCTCCCGCCACTCAAAAGAGCCCTCTTCCTCCTTGTCCCTCTGAGCTCCTCTAGTCCCCCAGCAACAGGAGATTTCCACATAAAGAAAAAAAACACATGGCATTAGCCTTAATTGCAGCAGCATAAGTGCACACATTTAAAGCATGGATGGCTCCAAGGGGAATCAAGGGCCTTACCTTGAAACTGTTAAGGCCCTGCTACATTCTCCTGAGAAAGACTCAAGGAGTAGCAAAGGGAGGTGGAGGACTGCATGCAGTGTGTGTTGGCAAAATGAAAATCTCATGTACCCAAGCTCAAGGAGACAGGAGCTCAGACAAACAAATACATTCTAGTTCTTTAAAGACAGAAAGACAGTTTGTATTAATACAGCACAAAGACAATACTCTTACGCAATGTTTTGATTTTTGGCTACAACATACTGAGGTAGCCAGTTGGACTGTTACAGTTCTGACAGATAAGTGATGTGACACGCATAATGCCAAGAAAGCAACACAAAGTAATAGGTAGACTAGACTGTATGGAACAAGTTCAATGCCAGCGTGAACTAGTGCAAGCTGCATTTTGGTGCACATATCCTCACTACTGCCACACAAACGTTCAACAGGACGGGCCAGCGAAAGTGGTGAGCCTCAACACAGTTTGGCATCCCAATACCCCTGTTGCCATGAAAACAGCAGCACCTCCCTATTCCACGCTCTCAGCGTCTGCCGTGATGGACAGGAAGTGGCGAGCGTGGAATGCGTGAAGATTAGCAAGATGTCCGACAGCAGTCATTTCCCAGCATTTTGTGACCCCTGGGCTGTGACACTATAACCTTTCAACTATCCTCTGACAGGACATGCTTTTAGTACAGACCTTAAGGTAAGAAGGGAGGGTTTTAAACATGAAGGTGAAAAGGTGCTCAGCCTCAGGAGATGAAGATTAGGGGAAAAATTTGGGGCCATGGTTTCTGGATTGAGGCTTCCAAGGTGTATCAGAGTACTTTCTGAGACATTTGCAGATGTAATTAAAACTATACTTACATTTGTGTTGTGACTTAATGGAATCATTAATGTTCTCAATAAACTTATCAGCAGATTTTACACAAGCACAACGAGCAGTAATTATCATTTCTCAGTCGCTCCTCCTCTTTGATTGGCAGGAGGAATGTTGCAGGAACATCAATAAAAGGTTTTGGGATCCTTAACAGACAAATGCTGACGTTGCCATGGCAAGGGCTCACACGGAGACGAACTACTTCCATCCTTATCGTTTTCAGAGTGCTGCAGTGGTAGCATTGGAGGTTTGTGTATGCGGTAGCACGACTGCTTTACAAGGTACTTGGAAAGTATGTGTGAATATGTGCTGTGTGGAGGAACACACAGGGTCACTATGGAGACAACTAAATGTTGTGTGTGTGTGTGTTGTTGTACGTGCGCACGTGCTTGTGTTGAGGGGGGGTGGGTGGGGATCTGTCCAACATGATGTAATCAAGATGTTTGACCTTTGAGCCCCCACCAAAGCAACCTGGAACCTGTCTTTTGGCAACAGGGGCCACCTGATACTTAGCAATAGAACTGGGAGGACCTGTTTGACCTTTTGACCTCAGATGGATTGAGCGTACAGCCGTGGTGTCACTGCACCTCGTGAAGATCTTTGAAATATTAGTGTAACTTAACAGACAGTGATAAGCTCCTATAGTGCTTTTTCTGTGAGCATAATTTTGTGTATGTGCCTCGGTGCATGCATGCACAAGAGAGCATGAACAAACATGATTAAAAGCGTGGAGACCTGCACTATCTGAGGTCAGAGAGTCAATCCTGCTTTGACTCTGTCAGCAAGTTTGGCAAGTGATGTGCTTCTACACCTTTATACAATAAAGAAAAAGTAGAAGCCTGACACTAAGTGATTCCATTTAAAGTATAGGTTTTGTTATTTTTATGAAGAGGGCAAAACCAACTATGAATTTAATTTATTACCAAATATTACACAGCAATGTAAAACAGGCAGTTACCGTAGCTGGTACCTGTGTGGCTGTATGTACTGAACATACAGAGCCTATACTCCAGGTCCACCCATTCCCAGAAACTGCTGTGCACTGAGCAGTGAGCCTGTCCACTGTTCACACACTCTTACACACACATACACACTAGTGTTTAGACACACACAGAAGAAGGCGGCAGGTAGAGAAAGCTGCTTCTTGTATTCTTTTTGAGCCATGTTGACAATTCTCATGACAAAGTGCTAAAGCTGGCAGTGCTCAAACAGCTACTGTCCAAGTTAAATTGCAATCTGCCAACTGAACAGCACAGAGTGTTTGTTTTCAGTGAGGCACCTGAATATGACTTGAGGGGTTTTGTGGTATTGAGATGTACATATTTGTGTCAGCAGAGCCTGCATGTGCTCCTTCATCAGTCTGCATGTTCATGCATGTTTCCGGGGATGTGCATGCATCCAGCACTTGGGATTATAAAGTGTGATCGTTGGTGAGGAGTGAGCTGATGGTAGGTGTTCTTCTTTAACAAAGGATTCCACTTGAAATCAGCCTCTAACAGCAGGGCCTCACAGTCCCCGTTGACCCCTTTCCTCTGGCGTTACCTGGATACCAGGCTACAGTTTGTCTAACACTGCTCCTCTCCCATCAGCTCTTCACTGCTCCCTCTCCCTAGGGATTGGCTAGATTCCTTCAAAATTTATAGTAGCTTTGTGCAATCCTAAATACCTGAGCACAGGTTTTCTGGTCATTCTTTGTTCTAGGGATAAAATCTTATCAAAGGGTAAATAACGTGTAGCAGCATAATATTCACATATGAAAGATTGAGCTTTATAGTGCACTTTGGACAACAGCCCTAATATCTAGCAGAGAAGAATCTGTCACCTCATCTCCACTGATGCTGGAAAATGTACAAATATCTTGTCCAGCAACAATCAGATCCACACAAACTTCTTTCAGAAGGACAAATAAAAACTCTCCGTGATAACAGATGTGGGTGATAAATATAAGAGTCATCAGCAGGTAGCGGTGCCCTGCATCTGTAGCTAAGCTGTTCCTAATAACCCCGCCTTTCGAGCTGGTATATCTGGTCAGCGTACACACAACACAGGCAGTGACAAACACCCCATCCCAGAAATGTCCTGCTGGACTGTACTGGCTATTTTTATTCGCCGAAATACACACGCACACTTCAAACAGACTCACATCGCCCACCAAACATTCCACACCAACGAGCGAGGACTTTGAACGTGGCGCCTCGCTGCCTCCTTGAGTGCTGGGAAGTCTATATGGACATCATCATGACCCTCTGCACCAGCCTGACCACGTCTGAAAATGACCCTGTCAACCTGCTGTCAAATACCACTCAGAAAATCAAGGAAGGATGGAAAAGAGGCAGATGGAAACTAGAAGAATCCGGGTTTTTTAAGATTTTATTGGGTTTTACTGGTAATGATAGAGAAACACTTGTCAAACCACAGTCAAACTGCAATGTTTCCTTAGTTTTTATATGCAGTTATTTCCATGTTTAGAATGAGACATCCTGCTTTCATTTCACAATTGCACAATGGTATTTTTAAGCTTGAAACCAAATAAATATCTCAATCTTCACAAACCATTTAGTCTAACAGCAGAGTTCTGAGAATCTTAGAGGAAACTGTGTGAAAGAACAGACCGGACTCGACTGGAAATGCCACATCATTTTTCACCACAATGGCAAAATTCTGCACTAAAGCCAAATGACATAGAACGCACATCAGTGGAAAGTCCCAGTGACAAAATGAATGTGTGCCATTTATTCCTGGTAATTTTATATTGCCGAATTTACAGTATTTTGCACTTTCGTCAGGGCTATCCCATAACCGGGTATAGTGGGAAGTGCAATTTGTTTTCCTGGCACTAAGGATCCCAGCACTTACTATTATTACTCTAATTGTTTGTGTTCTTTGTCTCTTGGCTGTTTTCCTAAAAACACCAATCAGAGAATGTCCGGTCTATCACTGAAAACACATAAAACAGTTCAATAATTTCAGATAATGTCACTGATGCAGGACTGTTGATAGTGAAAGACCTTTTCTGGAAATGCAGGAAAAGCACATTTATTCTCAAAGGCTGGCAACACTCAAGAGAATACCACATTGAGCTTCCACTACACCAACACCCGCTGGCTTCTACTCAGAACTTGTTGTAGTTTGATGATGACTCAATCTAGCGTGTTCCAAAAAACAAAGCTGCTGCCAGCTCTGTGAGGTGGCACACTGAGATAAATGTTAGTGTTAACATGCCAACATGCTCAATGTGACAACATTTCGAAACACTTCGGGCTAAAAAAAAGGAAGTCCAGGTCATTTCACCTGGATGACTATCCATGACACTATATGAATCTAAACTCACTAAACTCAAAGTACAGCTGAGAGGAAAATGATAGTGCTGAGCAAATTAGAAGTGATGTTATTAGAGTTCATGAATTCAGAGTCATGCGGCTAACATGGCTAACAGTCTGCAGAGCGACCTTTGTGACAAACGTGTATAATGAACCTGTATAAGTTAACGTTGAACTCATAGGAGTACTCATACAGTAAAATAACATGTTAATTATAATCATTAATAATTATGGGATTTTATATTAAGCATTTGTTACTATATAATCACATAATTACTATTCATCCATCCAGGGCGAAGGGAATATATATGATTTGCTCAACAGCAAATGTTACTCTTTTTGAGTACAAACAATGGTTGCATTCATTTTAAAAGTATTGTTCAGTGTACTGGAGCCATTAGAGCTGGTACAACGTCTAATTTTCTTGCTTTCACAAAAACAGTGAGCAACAATTACTTTACAAAATATACACTATGTACCTCGTGTAGGTATGTACAGGTACAGACCTCTACTAGAGGTCACACCATCTATTCGGTAAGTTTAGTGTAGTCTTGTAACAGCTTTCTTTTTTTGCTGTTATATACACAAATCAATGTTATATCACAGGGTAGCAGCTGGAACACATCATCGCATTTCTTACTAGTCAATAGACCTTCTACTAAATACAATTTAATCAGAATCACATTTAGGATTGTCCTTAATCACAAAGTGAATCTCTGGTGTTAAGACATTTTAACAACTAACATACATCTTACAATCATACACGTATACAGACATGGTACCAGACCATTCCTACAGTGTAACCCAAGCTGTGAGTCCGTAAGCTGTAGTGTAAATTGCTGCCACGTTACCTGACCAGTGACGCAAGACGGCCATCCCCGTTCTTAACAGCTTTATCTGTACATGACCTCATCTAAGAGGAAATGTATGGTCGCCGCCAGTGTTTGCCTTGAAGTGAGATTGTGAGAATTACGACACGTTTCCTGCGGATAATCCTACATCTGGATTAAGTTTTCATGCCAGATTAAGCACACTCCACTGTAAATAAAAGTGTTGGGGTATCACAAGGGGCAAATAAACAGTAAGAACGTTACAGAAATTCACACGCATTTCTGAAATCCACAGCTACAGACGACAGTGTTACAGCAAAAGGTCAAATGAACTAAAGCACTATACTTTAAACAAATACTATAATCGTACTGTACAATATGGGGGAAACATACTGTGCAAATAAAAGCGACAAAAGGACAAAATATTTTGTGTGCATAATGATTTATGCACATTGGTGTGGACTCGCCTAAACGACAACCACGTCCTGCACTGATGAAGTATTTTCCTGTAAGGTCACTGTCGAGGGCGCATGAGGATGCACTAGCGTTTACACTACAAAAGAGATGTGGTCAAATGCATCCCAGACCTCCTCGGCTAGTGGTGGTAGTGATCGGATCACAATCCATGTTGGATTTACTCCAACGCCAACACAAGCCGCAACCCCTGAAGAGGACACGATTAACAAAATGAATAAATGGCACCCCATTTAAGTCATGCGGTTATTGTTAGTATAATATATTGATTATAGGAGTCTCTAATGATGACATTTTATGTTCTATTTTTAATAAATTATTATTGTATTTTCCACAAAACTAGCTCTGAATCACACTATTATTATTTGAAATATAGTTGTTTATATTTAGGCATAACCAATGTGCCAAACTGTACTTAAGTTCTGTCATAAATAAGAAGCTTTTAAGCCCTCTTAATAAAGGTCTCACATCTTCCAGTAAACTGATTCATATTAATAATTAGAAGCATGAGGACAGTAAAAGAAACAGTTTGGCTGTCTCTTTGGAAGTTTTGGAACATCATTTCCTCCTCCTCCTGTTGTTTACACTCTTTCCTCTTGGATCACAAGGACTTTTCCACTTCAATTCAACCCCAGATTAAACCCCAATAACTGTTCTTGTTAAATGCGCCATTGACTGTTTGCGGCACCGGGTTCCATTAAAAAACTAACAGCAGGAAAACAGAGTCTGCCATTGCTGTTGGGATGAAGCCTCACTGGCATACAGTCTTGTGGTTATCTGTTTTAGTAAAATGGTTGGACAGTTAAGTGGCACATTTTGTGTGAAGATGAACCTCATTTCATGATGTTCTCATCTCTGTGTTACTCATTTGTTCTTTTGTTTATTATCTTTATGCGTTTGCTTTCCTGTCATCCGTGTAAATATTCCCAAATCTGAAGGCATCGGATTATTCCTTTGAGACTGCTCCGACTTGCACAATCAGCAGAAGATCAACAAAAAACACGACAATAAAAAGATTGTCGACAATCTTAATTCTTTACTCAAAAACAGGAAACTGCTTGTTTTAATTACCACCAGCCTCAATTGCTCAAAGAAAACATCATTATGAAGCAGTTTTTTTCTCAGCTTTTTTCTCTCTATCAAGTGTTTGACTGATGTACTCCAGCTTCATAGAACCACATTACCAAATTATGCCTTTGACGTAACTTACTGTAATGACTCTTCATTGGGCAGTTATCATTTACATGCGTGTGAGATTTTGACTAACCGTGTGACAAATCAGACATGAAAGCTGCGGTTTACCTGACCCCGGTCGAACAAGTCAGCCGCATATCTCGCAGTGAGCAGCACATTGTTTTGCCCTTAATGACTCCAGCATGTCGTTATGCTCATGTGTATGTGTTTTGGCGCTACAGGTTTGACGTTTAGCACTTGTTATGTCTTGGGTTTCAGGCGTGTTCTCGGACATGTAATGTGTGACTGTGTGTGTTCTGGTCAGCTTTTACGTAACACCACGTGTCCTGTGTCCATCTTTAGCATTTTTTCCCTATTCATCCTCTGCTTTTCTCTGTGACGAGAGAGGCGCAATAACTCTATAATAACACATATGTCAATGTTTTTTCTTTCAATTTGATTCGGTTATGAGTACAAGTACAGCTTGATCTTTTTCTGGTTTGTAGTACTCATGTTATTACTGTCAGGCATGCCTCAGCCCCCTTCATCGTCCCCTAGCTAACAATACGTCAATGAAGTGACTGGTCGGTCACAAATGTGTGTGTGACGCAAGATTGTGAAATATGGATGGGCTACACATGTACTTGTTTGTGGAGTGTCGGGAGAGGTAACTGTTTATTGATGAGGAACAGATCAGACTTACTCTTTTTTTGCATTCAAATCATAAACTGGTCCACTCCAGACTGTACGCCTGCTTTTTATAAACAACAGCTGATTCGCCCCCCCAGCCCCCTACACGCTCTTTATGTATGAGTCCATCCCAGCACACAAACATGTTTTGATTTTGACGGAACATCTCTACGTCTGGATGCCCTAAAAGGACAGGTTCACCTCATGATACAGGAAATACCGCCTTTTTTTTTTTTTTTTTTTTTTTACAGTGTATACAGAAGATGATATACAGTCCATACTCAAAATGCCATGAAGCATTAGGGTTATTACTGGTGGATATTTAAATGGTTTGAGTGTTCAAGTCATAAAATGAGAAGGAAAACTGATTTACAATTTCACGTCTGCTCTATGCTTCAGCAGTAACACTACAGGGGGATTTATAAGCAGCATATAAGAATGCCTTAGATACAGACTTAAAGCCCCCATATTATTCAGATTTTATGTATTTGCCTTGAAGTATATGTCACTTAAGGTTAAGAACAATATATTTCATTTTAAGTGCAGCATAGTTTAGATTTCTTGAATGAAGTGGCAGAACGGGCTGTAAACACTGAATGGCAAAAATCTACCTCGCCTATATTAAATAATGCTAATGTGCAGACACTCCAAATCACACGTGGAGAACAGACGTATGGCCTTAATTGGACATAACTGAATGTCCATGTAGGAATGAAGGATGCTATGTGCTAGCAAATTCAATTCAGTCTTCAAAATCCATAAATGTAAATCACAGTAAAAATTTAACAACCTCTGATGAAAAGACTTTGTAAAGCTGTATAACACAGTAATAAATATTGTCTTGAGTTTGTGAACTCATAGGAAAATATGTGATTAACCAATCGCAGGATAGGAGCCGCCTCTTTTGAGTGTCAAATAAAGTGCCAAAGTCACCAAGTCAAATCTGGGTCAGTTCCATTAGAAACAAAGAGAAAACAGTTATTTTTGTTATAAATTATCTCTTTGGAAAAAGCCAAAAAACTACAAAAAATAATAAACTAACAACAGGGGAACAAAATAGAGATAAATAGAGATAAAGATATTAAACTGTATCAGTTACACACCTATATCTGCTTAACGTTTAATGATAATTGCTTTATTTTAATTTTCTGTACAGCACTTTGTTCCTGTGTGGTTGTTTAAAGTGCTTTACAAATAAAGTTGGAGGCAACAGTCACACACAACAAAATTAGGCTGGAGATGAACTAATTTATTGAGCAAGAGTGCATGTATTGCTTATGAATGGCAATTAAGTTGTAAGAGTAAAAATGTATTACTAATGCTTTCAAAATACAAATAGTCCGACTTTGAAGTACTGTTATCTAGTAGTTTAAATTTGATCATGGTGCTTTAAGGTTGCAACGGTGGCTGCAAAGCCAACAATTATGGGATCATCTTAAAATGTTAAGCAACAGCACAGCACAGCAAATACAGAAGAATCATAAAGTCAACAAACTGAGTCAGCAATGTTGATAACTGAGTAATACAAAATTAAGGAATTTTAGCCACCGCAAACAGTCTATTACAAGACGTAATAAAGCTGTAGCTGCAAAACATGAGTTGACTTAATTGAGCAAAAGTGTGTTTTATTGCTAATAAATTAAACTTTTTATGTCCAAAGTAATAATGTGTTATTACTTCTTTCAGAAGTTACAGGGTCCTTGAAAGCACCATTATATCTAGAGCTTTAAATGTAAATTAGTACGTTTCAATTGTAAACTTTTCCATCTCACAGTGTGGTTAGGGTGTATAGTATATTCTTCCACAGTTATGAATGGCGTACACAGTTCACTAATGGCAACATTAATTTTATATTCCACTTCACACCCACTACTCTCACTGGCTTCCATTAAAGGCCTCTTATAATGGAAAGTGACCACTAAGAGGGGTCTGTACTGAGGCAGGGGGGGAGGTGGAATGAAAAATACATACATACTGCTGGCCATACAGGTGCAACACACCTGACCTCTGAGACAACATTCCTCCCTGGAGTCTGGAGAGGGTGGGTGTAGGGCTGGGGTTTGGGGTTTTCCCATTTTTGAGAAATCCCATTTCCAAGGTGACGAGAGAAAAGACCAACATCATGCTAGAAGAGCGACTGCTCTACCTCTTTTAAAACCTCTAAAATCCCCCATTGTCACCCTCCATATCCTCCCGTGAACATCACCGTGTAACACGTTCACCCCCTTTTCCACTGCCCGTGACATTACAGAGTGAGTCAAGTGCATATGGAGACCTCTAGAGGTTTACGGAGCGTCTGACTCACTGAGGGGCAATGGCCTGACCACCAGGAAGAGAAACAGTAGGTACGTACATACCTGGCTGTGGTCTTGGTTACCGTGGCAACACTGTCCAAGGGTGAGCAGGGAGTTTGCACAGCACACAGCTGTGTGACTGGGAGGGGCTGGTGAGAGCAGGGTGAGAGATGGGCACTACTGACAGCAGCTTTACACAAGCTGCACTACACAAGCTGCACATTTTTTGACCAGTCACAGAGATGAAGACATACGGACGAGATAAAGCAGCGGACGAATGATTTTTGTGCAGAAGGTGGCTGCAGTGAACAGGCACACATTTAATGAAAACACTGATGATATTGCTCATTAAGCCTATGCTTAGAGAAATAACGGAAGCATGTGAAGAAGTGTATCCAATATAAATGCTATAAAGCTTTTAGCCTACTGACACAGATTTGGAGAAAGGAGTGACAAATGCATGAGGGACATTATGGAAGCAACAAAGCCTTCTTCAACATTTGACAAGACGCACGCTCTGATACACCCCCCCCCACACACACACCCACACTTAAACACACAATAAGCTAGTGGTATACCGGGAATTGGTAAAGCTGAGCTCATCACTTTGCAGAAACTTCATCCAATAAAACAATTTATGGTTTTCTGCTGATGTACAGCTGGCAGGCCGATCGCTAATGGGTTTAAAATGTGCCGTCTCTGGCCGAGAGAGGCTGAGACACTGGAGGGGAGAAAAAGAAGCAGAAGTCAGAAGTGAGAGAGATTGAGGGAATTCTGATTTATGGCCGCACCTCTGTCTCCAAATTTCAGCAAAGCTTTTAGCTCGTCTCAAGCCTCAAAGCGGTGTGATGTTGCAGAAATCTTGACGTCATTGCTTTCTTTGTGAAAACTGAGGCCAGAGCTTCTGAAGTTCAAGATCAGTCTGTGCCAGTCTGATGAGCAGCGAGCCAAACACCAGCTGACTAATGGAGGCCTTTGATGTTAGCCTAGCGAAGTACACAATATGAGCAAACTTATTTCTAATGGACGGAGATGCTGTAGCTATAAGCCACCCAGATAGGGATACACAGCTAATACCCACAACTTTAACTTAACAAATATTTATTCAAATGTGTCAAGTGTAAAGCCAATTTTGCCTGGACAAATGGTCAAAGAGTATACAGTATGTGTATTATTAAAGTAGTCGGCTAGCTTTCCAGAAGTACATTTAGTTTAAGTAAATACTGAACATACACATGTACAACGTGATTTCTGTGGTAGCCCCTAAATTACATATTTGCAGCATCTGTTAACTAACAGTACAAATGTTGGTATTTTATGAGGTGCTGCTACGCAGAGCTCTGTGTGACTCATCACATGATTGTGCTCTGTTTACATTTTGCCGCTCACGGCTTGTGACAGAACACAAAGATTCCCGGGAAATGAGGTACAATAAAGGTTTAGGGTGGGTGCGTGAGGTTTTAGGTGAAGGACAGCGTGTAGGTTGTTTCTAAAGTTTTTACTGTACTGTGGGTGCTGATTGGAAAGATTTCCTTCAGATTTGGGATCAAATCAAATGCAGTTATTTGATGTTACAACAGAAGAGCTTTAAATGCAGTGGCTTACATTCTTACACTCCTCTTCCGCTCTTCTTAGTTTCTCCCCTTAGTCTTGCTGGCTGCTTGCCAGACACTAGTTCAGATAGGCCTCATTAAGAAGCCTATCTGATGGTACCAACTTAAGACCTTTAGAACTCTTTCTTTGAACTGTCTCCGGTGACTCATGAAACAATGATACGGTTAGACAACAGCTATTTGTCAATTTTGACTTGGACAGTCACAGATGGATCACTGGGCAGTAATGTTTGTCTCACCGTGTATTAAGAGGTAGTGTGTGTCTACGTGAGTGGGGGTGTATGCATGCATTTCCATTAATGCGTTCACCCTTAGGTTTACAAGAAATTAGTCCAGAAAGATTGACCACATCATTGTGACCTCTGGACTCTGCAAACTGCTTAGCTTTGTTGCTAAAACATCATTAAATCTATTACGTTGTTGTATATTTACTGAAATGTGACTGACTCTCTAAGCGTCACTGTCACTTGTACACTCTGGAGGAAAGGAATAAGAAATATGCTGCTATAAACAAAAACTTTCAATATAAAAATGCAACTTAGAGTCTGTCACAGATTTCCATAGAGACTCAATACCACCTATTTACTTTGGTTTTTCTATGGATTAACCAATTAAGTTACTGTATAAGCATGTTAATCAGTGAGCTTAAGATGTGTAGAAGAGAGAAATCTTGCAAATTCAGACGTGACCATGCTGGTCGTTTCTTTCATTTTCTAGTGTTTATGCTAAGATAGGCTTCACAGGTCCTGCTAGCAACTTTATCACCTTAAAGCCATGACACGTGGTATCAATCTTCTCATCTAACTCTCCACAAAAAAGCAAATCACCCTATTTGCCTTTAAATGTTGCAACTTGTTTCATCTGTGTGCGAATAACAATTCCCTCTTCCCATTGTGTGCCATAAGGCAATCCAGGAAATTTTCCACCAAATGTGACCCAGCAACACAGTACGAAATACAGTAAAAATCCTCTAAGTGATGTTCCCTACAATTAATGTGGGCATGTTCTATAGATGTCAAAATGCTACACATAGTTTCTTGTCAAAACACTATGAAATATTTCAGTTAATCTGAATGCCAACACAAATTCAAACCATCACTCTGTGGTTACTGTCAACATGGATCTTTTAGAGCCCATGTTCCCTGAAGTCAGCTGTGTTCTCGGTGCAGGGGTCTGTAGTCTCTTCTCCGTCTGTGTGCCATTAACATGTCGCCACTCTGCCCCACAAAGCCGCTAATAGCAGGGTCTTGAAGGAGACTACTTTCCACAAGGGGAATCTGTGGCCACAACAAGGTCACTACTGGGTTTGGATGGAAAACAAGGTCTGCATGCCATGTCTGAAACATCTTCTCATGTTCTTCCGGATAGTCCAGAAGAAGAGCATATGTAAAGTCGTATGCGACAAGTACATGCACTCCCGGTGAAGTTAACCTAACGTGCATTTCTTTCCGTGTACATCCATGCCTGTGCGTGAAGTTTGTGTTTCTGCTTGGATTACGGAGAGCATGAAGAAGGCCTCACATCTGGCAGGCTGGCTGTCTGCCCACCCACCCTGGTGATGGGCTGCAGTTGTGGCACTAGGCAACTGTTGTTAAGGGGAGGGTCGGATCCAACTGGAGCAGGTCTAGCTGGTAATGTGTTATCCCTCTGTCCTGAATGGAAGCGCACCAAGTGAGCAAGTGCAGGAGCTGACAAAAATATTCTTTCACAACTGTTAATATTCAAGCATAATTCAACCCAAAATAGACAAGCTGTCCCACAGCACAGAGAGTTACAGCTAGGTTTTTCATCGGGATTCAACAAAAATAGCTTTTTATTTTTTTAAAGTGAAAGAAAGTGAGAATGCTGATAAATCTCTTTATTGTCCGATGTCTAAAGGGAACTCTTAGATAGCCGGAAATCCCTTTCCTTTGTGAGGACTTGCCTTTCAAATCCCAATTATGGAAATGTAAAGCCTCAGATATGAGGTTGCTGATGTGTTATTGAGCCTGAGTGGCTGCGGTTGTTATCTAGACTTAAGCCCTGGAAATAACAAAGGAACACTGTGCTCCTCTGTCTGGCACCAAAGACCTACCTGGACGGGGAAGGAAGGAGGAGGGAAGGAGCTAGTTGGTAGGAAGGAGGTGTGGGAGAGAGTAAATAAGGCACCTTAAGGAATACAGAAGAGAAAGGGAAAGAAAGGAGAATCTGCCCATCTGGCACAAGAAAAACAGAGAAAAAGCCGGGTTCAAATCGAGTCAGCACATGCTGGGAGACAGCAGACAGCCTGGCTGTAAGAGATTATTGTCACGTTAAAATGACCGTAAAAATGAAAGAAACAGGTTCAGTGGAGCCTATGGGTTCACAGCTGGGTTTACCTGGAGAAGAGAAATCGATCGAGAGAACAAAGTATTCTCACATGCCTCATAGGGGAGCCGTGTATCATTTTGAGTCAGTCTTTGTTTCCTTTTCCTTTGGAAAAGGCATATTTCTTTTGTCAAGTGTTCCATGAGTTGCGTCTCTTCTCCAACTGGGACACACTGTGATGCACACATGCACATCCACTCATAAACACAATGAAATATGCACATGGTTCCTGCCAAGATACATAATCATATCTACTAAGCTGTATAGACTTTCTGGGGTGCTGGACTGGAGAGTCTATGGCCATTTGAAAACAACAGGCGGACAGTTTAAAGTGTTCTGCTGAGGCCAGCGCTGTCACGTATACACAACTGAATGCAATTCAGCTGTTTTAAGTTTGGTATCCTTTATTACAGTTTGGTCAGTGGATGCAACTGTGATTAACAGTAAGAAACGTTTACCAGAGCCTGACAAATACCAGCATATTATTCAATTAATGTGGAGTCAATTCATGTATGTGATAGTGCTGAATCCTTAAGAGCATAAATAAACAAGCAAAAATTATTTTCATCATCAATAAATTGATAAATCATTGAGTCTATAAAATAAAAAGACAGCATTTTAAATGTCAATCAAGAGAAACAGTTTACTGCCACTCAAAACAAAGAATTACAGCATTGTACGTGTATGCCTCCACCAAACAGATGCAGTTTTTTTTCTTGCAAACAATATTTTCACAGACATAACAGTGTTTCCTGTCCAATTATTTTTTTGTGGTGGGTAAAATCTTTGTCCGGGGGTATTTCAATAGTGTCATTTATCCCATCTCCATAGCATTATTAATGCAGACTTTACATCATCTTTCTGTAGACTGTAGTTTCTTCAAATAACCTTTACAGACTTAAGTGACAGCCTGAGAGTAAAATTTATAGTGTGTTAATGCAACAAATTACCTGCCCTTATTCAGAGAGCAGCAAAGACTAATACATAAACAGCTGCATGGCAGAACAAGTGAGGGAGAGCGGGCTAGAACAAAGTTGGCTCATGCTAAGCCCAACGTGCAGCTTTTAAAAGTTGCATATTTTCACTTCAATGCCATGTGTAGAATAATACATTCCACAAAAGAGCCGTTTTCTATGCTTTCACACCCACAAAACATTTCAAAGAATTGTTTGGTTACTGCTGACCATGTGGTTCACCACTCTTCACTTAATGACTTTTGAGAAAGAATGTTTGCCAGAGTCCATAAGCAAACAAATAACCAAACAGTCTGCTGTATGTGACTATAGCAGAGTTGCAGATGCTCACACCTTACAGGAAGGTGGACACACATATACGTACATACTATTTAGACACATAAAGTGAAATATATTCCACCACTATCTGGCCAAACTTTAAACCAGATTTGTACTGTGAGCTGTGTTTACATGCACACTAAAAGCAACATAAAATGTAGGTCAAAATGAAATGAAAGGCCAAAGAAGTGGTGAGTGAGTGAAGAAAGGCTAGTCAAGATGTGCTGTCCAATACACACACTCCACAAGAGTGATTTTATCTTAGAATAGAGGAAAATGTCATAACTGATATTTAATCCCTTGATTGATGGGATCTCTTTCAGTACACCAGTGAACTCGTTTCCAATAGATGAATCACTATTTGTCTTCTTGTGCTGAATATGTTGAATCTTGTCAAGACAAAAAGATTTAAGAAAGAATGAAGACTGACAAATTGACTCTGTGATGTCTCCAGCTGTTATTAGGCTCTTTTATTTTAGATCTTACCGAGAGTTTGCCCTTACTGTGAAGCATGGTTCTAACAGTAAATAAGCTAAACCTTTCCAAAGTCAGCCTTAAGAAGAAACCTAATAGTATCACACCAACTACAACGACTGGACATTTTTACAGAAAATGGCTTTTTTAAAAACATAATGGACATAATGACATAATCGTCAGAGAAACCACAGATAAAGACAAAGTATTAGATAATAATTTGTCTGCTTCTTCCAGCTTCCTTTCTGTCTGGCTCTATCCTGACTCCAAAACATTTTTTTGTTTCTGTAAAACCTATGACGCTATACACAACAGGTCAGAGGGATTTCTAATGTTATTTTTGGAAATGTGTTATTTTCTGAGGAGATGTCCCTGATAAATAGTCTTAAAACCCCATGTGGTACTGCAAACAGAACACAGTGTAGTGAGTGACAGTGTGTACTATTTACCTGACGTGTCTGGATTGGGAAAAAAAGTAACAGTGGTCTAAACTAATAAATATACAGCCCACACATTTAGTTTGTATGTTTAATGGGCTTTTTATTTATTTTATTGTTATAGCATATAACACTAACAACACAAGGAGTAATGGTGGAATCTTCTCTTTACACTTATCTTAGCTGTGTACTTTTTTTTAAGCTGTTTGCTTTTAGCTTTATTTCATACACACATATAGCACAGTCAACTACTCATGTTACGTGTCCAGTACTTTCTTCATTTTTTTCCAAACAGCTTTCTGTTGCAGCTTTAAATACCAAATACATCTTGTCCTGTGCATCAGGATTTTTCCAAGGCAAAACAGACCATGCAGCAGGTGTCTGGCAAACTACATGTAAGCTGAACATTTTTCAGCAGATGATCACTCTCGCCATTTGCAAATACTATTACATCTCCTCTTTCTCCGTGCCAGTAACAAAAGGCTAACCCAGCCCAGAGTGAGCTTCACATGGAGATATTGAGGCCAAGAGGTACAAACATCAGGCTGCTGAAATCACTGAGGCACATACGCAGGTCAATACTGAACATTTTGTGCTGCTTCCTCTTGAGGATAATATAGTGTTTCCCTCCACGGCTCACTCTCTCTCTCTTTTTCTCTCTCTCCACACATACACGTCCACACACTGCTGTTACGTAACTCACTATGTCATTGATAATTGGAGAGGGGCTGCTAGAGAGGCAGTCACAGTATTCGGTCTTAAAGCATATATAAAACATATACATATAAGGATGCACAAAGAAATCATAGCGTTATGATGATGCTGTCACGCAGCTGGATAAGTATTCTCAAAGCCTGGCTTATGTTTTTCTCCACAAATGTCTGTCTGGACTTCATTCTCATATGCTCAGTATTAAGAACACACACACCGGATTTCACCATCACCACCTTTGGCAGGTCCTCGCGGTCAGCAGTGGACATACGACTCCACTGGGTGTCCCAGTCCACCTGTAATATCAAACACTCCTGAATGCTCAGAGTAAGACGCTGAGTGAGATATCAATCCCATCTCTCTTTCCACCATGACTTTAAATCATTTCCTGGCTGAAATGACCGCCGCATGTTTCCCCGGGATCAGCTGCACCTGTAGACACATGCACTGTATGTGTGACAAAGAATGACCACACAAAACCGTGGCACCCAAACAATTTCTGCGTTAGCTACAGTTTTACATAAGCGTCTGGAGGCATTTCATTTCATATATATATAAGCCCCTTAAAGACGCAATGAAAACACAATAAAACTCATAAGAGATGGAGAATGTGGACTGAGCGTCAGTGAATAAATGCAGATGGTACAATGTGATTTTGTGTGTATGTGCATGCACAGCTCTGCATACATACTGTATACGTAATACATAATGCTGTATATTCCATAATGGTCACCACAGGGGGGCTGCAAATGGTAGATGACGTGTTACTTAACAGCTCATAATTCACACAAAAGACAACCAATTCTGCTAATGAATATTATTTGATTATATGAGGGAGTGTGTGTGTGTGTGTGTGTGTGTGTGTGTGTGTGTGTGTGTGTGTGTGTGTGTGTGTGTGTGTGTGTGAGAGATTGGTACTGGTATTGCCCACTGGCCCAGATCGCTCTGGCGCCACGGTCCACATGTGCTTTGTAAGCAAGTGCTGAATTTGGAAGCAAGCATTGTTACTTTCAGCAGGGATTTCATTATGATGTGGTGTACATATGAATGAGGAGAGAAACTGTGTAAAAGCGAGTTAAAGCTTTATATCACTATTCCATATGCTTCTTATTAAAGACTAGTTTTATATTTTATGGTTTTGTGGCAAAGGAGACACAGCTGAACTGACTCCTCAGCTTGTTTTTAATGGAGTGCTGCTGGCTCAAATGTCAATTAATACAGATTTGAAGCTGTTACAGTGTATCTTAGATTATCATGAACAGTGCTGGTCGACAGGGATTGATACTGGCAGTATGTTATGTGTTGAATGACATGTTAAAGGAACATAATACTGTCAGTATTGTGTGAGCTTGTTTCATGTATCAAAAAGTGGCCAAGAATTCAGTAACTGTAGGTTTATGCACACTAGATACTAAGTTTCATAATACTGTATAGTGTTTCTGAGCTGCTCCAGGAGCTGTTGCACCATTACATTTTTCCAGCTCTGAGCTACACATCTGCAGCACCATAGTGGGAATAATTAAAACATCAAAACAAGTAATTAAGTGAGTTTTGCATATTTTCTCACTTTCCTGGAGTGAAAGTACTAGATCTGGCAAAGCTGGTAATAATGTGGATGGTACTATTACTCCTTTCGTTTTATCTTTAGGCAATCATCTCACAAAATTGTTAGGGGTATCAGAAGTGACATTTTCCTGGTATCGAAAGCAGTGTATCTTGTTTCCTGAGCTCGATGCAAGATGTAATCGATTCCTAAAGATTCATTCTGCCTTGATTAAAACATTGTGAGGCGAAAAATGGTTGGCATACCTAACTAAATAAAGGCTTTTAATAAATCTTTTCTCTTTGCTTTGCCTAAGAGCGACTGAAGACTATTTTCCCCTCTGTTTTCATTAAAACCACACAAAAGTTAGCTATGACAGTGCTGACAGCAAGAAGACAGTAGGAATGACGTTGTGGTCTCTGTGTTTGGCCGCTACAAAGACTTTATGACGCCTATATTGAACGGCCAAAGAACTGATCAAAATGAAATGCTCCATGAGCTAATCTGACAGGTCACCATGCAGCTTGAGCATTGAAATTCATCTCAGCATCCCATATGGCGGACAGCTTCAAAGCTCTTCTTTTGAAGTGGTCTGCCCTGACAAGTCCAGAGGCTCATAACCTGTAAAGAGGCTGTTTCTGTAAGCTGCAATAAGGGATCCTTATGTCCTGAGAAACACCCCAGTCATAACAGTGCAATAAAACAGCTGAGATGGGTGAGCATACGAATAAAACGGGAAAAGATAAAAGGTTATGTTTTTGTTGAAGTTTCATGTAAGCTAAATCTCCACTACTTGTGTTTCTGCTTTAAGAAATACAATATGTCATTTAAAAACGTAAACCTTCTTCTTTAATATATCACGCCTGTTAATGCCTCATGCCTAAATATCACGACGTGTCAGGAGCAGTGAATATTTTAACGTTGTTTGACAATTTGAAGAAATAAATTGTGATATAAGGTTGCACTGGTGCTGGTGTTTTCTCTTCCTTGAGGTAGACAGTCCACAATACATCCACACATTCCTGAAGAGATATTAACCACAATTGACACTTCAACACTGACACTGTTCTCCTAGTGCTATCACTCAACAATAGGATATTGTTATTAGTGCCCCTGCCCCGAGAAAGACGCTTATTGAACGGATTTCTGCCATCACTGCAGCGACCAAAACAGGGAAACAAGACAGTAGGCATTCATTGCAGCTTAGTGTGTGTTTACACGCCTCAGGGCTCTTGACAGTACTGAGTGAAGATTTCCCCAGAGTGTCAGGCTGCGGTAAGCAAAGTGAAGAAATCAGACGTGCACAGAAACACACTCACGGTTATTTTTGACTGCACAGTAACCACCAAAGCTGATATATCATTGCTTGAAGCCTTCACACACAACCACACACCATAAACTTGAGCCTTCACCACATGCTCTCACACACACAGATACACACACACACACACACACAGAACAATGTAGTCAGCAGATACAGTATCAGCTGTACTGTTGGTGTCTTATTTTCAACTCAACCTGCATGGCTCCAGGGTTTCTTTACCTGAGTCTAGGCAGACCTGTGCATGCATGAGTGTTTGTGTGTAGTAGTTCAACAGCAGATTTCAGAAGTCCAGAGTGCACACACTGACAAAATGAGTGTGCAGACATTTGACAGACAACTTGCATGATGTGATAGATGATGTGGACACTGACTTTGCTCCAGGCTGTTAAAAACAGAAGTACTATTCTTAAAGGAGCTTAGAGTATCTGAGTCTCTTCTAAAGAACCTTTTAGTAAACTATTCTGCACACATCTCCAAGAAAAAGCAATTCAAAAATATCTGAATATGTACTGCAGGAATAGCATAACATAAAAACTGCATATAAAAACATCTGAAAAAATCTTTTATGCTTGGCTGGGGTGTAAAGATTTGTGTACCAATAAATGCAAAATGCAGTAAAGTGCTATGAAAACAGACTTAGTGAACTAATCATGAAGCATGTGTCTGGCATCTGTCACAGTATCTACTTTGTTGGATGGTATTATTGATATTTTATGACCATTTTATATTGATGTGACGCTTCTGACCTTCCCTGAATACCACCACATTACACACTGTGGCTATGCCTTCTGTTACTTTTTTATGCAACATCTGCTGAGTCTTACTATTTACTATTTGCCTATTGTATCCAGACATAGCACAGTGGTGGATGCGTTGTTCACCATTTGCTTTGCATGCACACATTGCAAAGTCAGGTGTCAAAAAGTGACACTTTACTCGTGATACCTGCTTGTGTGACGTGTGTGTATGCATCTGTGCATATGTAAATGTGTCTAATCTATTTATCTCAAGCATGGCTGATAGGTCCCTAAGCGCTGCTGTTAGTTTAAGATCTCTTATCTGTATGAGAACCTGCTCACACACACACACGCATGGATGGTTTCTTCTTCCATGGATGCACATACAGCTCTCACTCAAGGTTGAATAGAACGAACAAAAAGGGGAAGGTGATAGACTCAAGAAAAAATAGAGGTTAATGAAGGAGGAAGTTGGGACAAAAAGAGAAGGTGAAGCTTCTATCAGGGCATCAGAGTTGAGCAGGTTGACTAAGAACCAGACCAACAGATAGGCCTGATGGATCACTTCATGTGTTCCCTGATAGATAAGAGATATACATACAAGCATAAAATGCGTTAGGCAAACACTCAATCAAGGCTGTTTTCTTATTCTCAATCACAAAAGGTCAATTCATAGATAAGCATGTTGACTTCTTTTGGGACATTTTGTTCACCTGTACCCTGCATGTGATGAGACAACAGTAGTCCCTGATTTCCATAACTTGCATAAGAGTAGATAGAAATAGGCATAAAACTGTGTTTCATTTTGCAGCTTTTCTGGAAACTACACCTTAGTCCTTAAATATCTTTGTGCTTTAAAACAAATGTTCTCACTTTTTTTCCCATCAAAATCCATAGGGCATATCTAGGCTCATACACACAATCACATAGAGAACTTTAAACCTTGTCTCACCACATGCTTTAACTGCTTCCTGAATGCAAAAGCTGCAGAACAAAGTGGACCACGGTGGTTTCTCTGTGGGTGACATTAGGGAACGAAGATAAGACAGGCGGTCGGTGTGGTGTGTTGTGGTCGTTATAGTTTGGTTTAGGAGGTGTAAGAATAATATCAAAAGATAATGTAATTTCACCAAGCAAGCTATCTATGCCTGTTGACGATTCTAGGCGTGTTTGTTCTGCGATTTCCATCACAGATTTACACGACTCCTGGTAAATTTACTGCCAACATCTATTTTACAGTTTTGTTTGCCTCTCATGTTTGAAAAGGGGTTTCTAGAAGACCACATTTGATTAGGCTAAACAAAATGGCAAATATTAAAGGAGTAAAAATTAAATGACTCAATTACTCATGACTGAAAATGAAAACAAAACCCGACATGGGGAAATCTGGGAAACAATAACGAAACTTCAAGTGCGTAAGAGGAAAACTTTAGTAAGTGATCCATGAAGTATTTTTCATTTTCACCGTTAGCCATGGAAAGTGAGGCTTGTAGAAACCCCAGCAAAAATTATATTAGTAGTACTGTTTTCAGTTATTTTCAATTGCTCAATAGTACAAGTGACCATAATAAATGAGCATAAAAAATTCAACTAGGACCCACAGTACCCAGAACACATACAGTATGTGATTTTATTAAATTGTTCAGTTTCTGTCTTTGAAATTGTAATTGATTTGTTCTCTTCAACACAACTCCTGGCAAATTTATTAATAAAATCAGTTACACAATATCTTCATTCAGACAAAACAATTTCTTTGTATCACTAGTTATGAATGTAGGAAAAACTGTGTGTGTGACGTGAAGTAAGATCTTATTTTCTGGGAAGATCTCATGAGGAGCACTTAAATGCAGTGTAAACCCCACATTTACAACAAACACATACACATTTATATACTGTGCATGTCCTGAGGTGAGGCTCTTAGTACTCCTAAAACCAGTTACAGTTGTAAGTTGTCATCATGTCTATATAAGGAGAACCTCAGCTCCTGTAAAAGCCAGTACTGCGCTGGCAGATTAATTGTGTGTTATGTTGAAGTTTAAAGCGCTTCTTTCATGGCTGCTTTCTCAGAAATGGAATTCACCCCATCCTCTGAAATATTTTTACAAGTTTAAACAATAATACTGGTTTTGTGCTTAAGAATACCAGTACAGTTCTAATTATGCCTAATCTCAACTCAGGAAGCAGTTCTGTTTTAGTTTTTCTACACTGAAACTCCTCTTTAAAGTCATGCTGCCATGTGCCTGAGTATAGGTACATGATGAACCATTGTTTTTTCAGCTTTAACACATTGCAGCATATCGTATGATTTATGGTCACATGGCCTTCAGGACCAACACACATCTACACACACACACACACACACACACACACACACACACACACACAAGAACATTCAACATTATATATATAGTGCTACAATCCTGCCTTACTGTATAATAACATGTACGTTATAATTTAATTGATCATAGTAGGGAAATTCTCCAGTGAGTACAGGACGACCAAATGTGGTCCAGCTTTTGTTCATATACAGTATGTTCTACAGTAGCTGCCAGATTTGGCTCAGTTTTGCTGGTTTGGGCCCATGTGAGGATCACATAGTCCACAGAACCCAGACCAGCTTTGGTCCAGTCCATAATCAGTCCATGAATGGGCTGCACGTCATTTGTCATTATGACATAAGCTTCAGTTTGACACTAAAATGACCAAAACCTAAAAAAATCCAAAGAGTCTTGACGCTGGAAATACTCGCTTGACAAAACTACCCCAAGATCCCAAGATACTCAAGATCCACATGCTAGCTTTCTGTCGTATCACATGGTTTTCATTAGCAGACGTATTTCATTCTTGACTTTAAAAATAACAGGAAAAAAGGCTGGAAGTAGATGTTCAGTTGGCATTGTCACCTCCATACAACAGGAACAAAATGCTCCAGCCCTTAAAGGCACTGTTGTCTCAACTTAGCCTTAACCACACCAGTTGTTGGTCTCATACATTAACCCTTGGCTAGCCCTTACACATGGAAACTGTGATGCCTTTTCAGTAAATATTTCATACTCATTTCACAAGCTCGGTGTGAAATGAGCTGCCACATGTACCTCTAGGTTTGCTGCCAAAAGTGCTTCATCCATCACCAATACAGCACCCAACCATGCAGGTGAAAACAATACACAATAGAGCCTGTGTGTGTGTGTGTGTGTGTGTGTGTGTGTGTGTGTGTGTGTGTGTGTGTGTGTGTGTGTCATGCCACACCCACTCTCCACTCAGGTGCCATGATGAGACAGCCACTAATGCTCCTATTGTCTCACCCCCTCCCCAGACGTGCACACATGTAGACACGTATGCACATCTTAAAGGATATGTAAGTCCCCGAGGTATTTCCTCTGTCTGAGTTGTGAGGTGATGGGCTGTCAGACCCTGGTGATCTTAGTGATGATTATACAGGCAGGTAGAGAGAAAAGGAAGGATGCACACGTTTTCCTCTGCTCTGCAGACCTGTGTGGTCCAACACACATCCACAAAACACTTTCACAATGAGGCTATTGTCTCTCATGGATCAGCCTGAAGCGGTAGGAATGAATAAGGGAGAAGAGAGTGAAAAAGTCTAAGAAGGAAAAGAATAGAGGTGGGAGAAATGAAATGAAATGAAAAATAAAAGACAGACGGACAGAAATAAAGCATATGACGCATGTGAGGAGGAGTACAAACAGCAAAAGAGAAGATTTAAAGACAAAAAGAGAAAGGAAGCGTTATGAGTAGAGTGAGTGAGGTGGGATTATGAAAGCAAGTACAGTTTATTTAGCGGCTTCTAAATTCTGCCAACTGGTGACTATTACATGAAAGCAAAACTATCTAAAGACTACACAGTATATGCTTTGTTATACCACTGGTTGGTTGCATCACCACTTCACCTATAACCACTGTAACAAGCACCCACTTTAAATAATCTCTCTTTAATATGAAAGACACTGCACAAAAAAGCTTTACAAAATGCATTTTAAGCGACGTCAGCACAAACCCACCAACAAAGAGGAGTTAAACAGTCAAGATTATGTGCTCAAAGCTAACATGAATACCATGAAGTGATGGGAGCGGTCTATAATTAAAATACTTTAAATGTCAAGACATTCCATTCATATATCATTCAATAAGGGAGTAATACTTCTTAATGACTGCATCTTGTTGCACTGCTCAAGAGTCTCAAAGCCAAAACAGTGCAAACAAAGTAATTACCTATTAAACAGAAAGAGATAATGTTTTATTACCCAATTACAATGGATAATAGCAGGAAATCCCCAAAAAACCATGATTACAAAGCGTTCATCTTTCAGTACGGATAATAGGAACAGTTTGTGTTTCTATGGCCACATTCTCACAACTATCACAGTCACAAAAATTGCTACCAGACACCATAAACTCTGCATTAACTTTTGTTTGACTGTGTTGCTTGTCTTTAATTCCAAATGCATTTCTGGAGCTTAAAAGCTTCTGTTACACTGATGTATACAAATATCAAATAGATTCTTAGGTTTGTATCTGGAATGCAGGGAAATAACTTGCTGCTGGCTGTGGCGGGTTAGTTGCTCAACACCATGAACTACCTCCAGAGCTGTCGTGCTCATTGTTTGGTTTTGGTCCAGGTTTTGACATATCTGCCGTGGGATTTGCCTCCAACCCAATACAGTGAAGGTGAATGGAATTTATGGTGTTTATAACACAAACCTCTTTCTGAAGAGTTTGTAATAGAACTACATGAATTTCGTAACAAAAACCAGGCAAGGAAAGAATCCATTGACAGTGAAGTTTTGAGATTTTTAGTTTTTAAAATGAATCTTAATTATATTAGAGACATCAGTCTGCAATACAAAAGCAGTCATCTCGAATCCTCATCAAAACTACCTGTGTGGCTGCTTCTGACAACCCTTTGTCAAAAAGTATTGACAGAGATCAGCTATCAACTGTTTGAAGCCCCAGCTGAATATTGGAAGGACAGACACTTGAATCTATAGCTCAGGATAACAGCAAATAGTCTTTCATAATAATCCCTCAAATGTCAAAGTATGGCTGTAAGCAAGTTAAACAAAAGCTCAGCAGAGCTAAATCATTCTACGTCATAGTATCCACAATAGCACAGCAATAGCCTCCATATCACTAATGAGAAAGAAGAAACCGTTTTCTCATCATAAATACACAGTTAACTTTAAATTGTTTGCTTGTTGTCTTTTTTGGTTGCCGATATATGGTGATGTAAGGTAACACTTTCTCAACTCAATCCCCTGTTTGTTGATAATACCAGTAATAAAAATGTTGAAACAGAGGTAAGACACCGTCAGTAAGGTGCTATTGTATGTTACTCCATGAGAGGTGCCTTAAACTCTGCAATCAGGCAAATCAGTATCCAATAGCAGAACAGCAACACCAGATATTATCAGATATTACTATAATATTACTGACATAAGCAACTATTTGGATACTGCAATCAAACATCAGAGAAAAACTCGTAAAATCTTTAGCATCAAGGCCTGTGAAGAATGGTGGGCACTTTGCACCAAATATGGAAAGAAAACCAGGCTTCCTAGCATGTTCCCAATTTCCTTTTAAAGGAAGCATATATGTATGTTATATCAGGAAGATGGCCCCAATTGATGACATGCTTAGTGAATACCTCAGGCAGCAGGACCAAGAACAGGAACCATCACGAGAGGACAAAATGTGATGTCTATGTAGATTTCTCAGCTTCTCTAAAATATAGTAAGCACAAATACTTTTTTAAATAGTGGACATGTTTTTGAATAAAAATCTGTATTTAATTGCTTTAGACTGCTATCACAGCACGTAGCCAAATAGACTGATCACAGAAAGGAGGCCAGGCACACAGATTGCTGCACATTGCCAAAGAGCAGGGTCACGCCTGAGAGCAAAAACCACACACACACAAACAGGCACAGACACAAATACAGACGTAGACATAAACACACACACACACACACACACACAGACAGGTAGTCTTGTACATTAGTGTGGGCACATAAAAATTCATAAAAACAGACGACCTAAAATACACACATATCTATAAACACAGACATTCACACAGAGACAACTATAGATAGAGACATAGACACACTGAGCCCTCACTGTTATTTTTTCTGCCATATGGCTGCTCCAACTGTTAGTTTTACCTAAGGAATAAAGACTCAGCATCACACCAGTAAGCGGCGTCTAGTGGAGTTTTTCATTATCATGGCAACTCTGGGCAACAACTACAGCACAAACCATGTGGTGACTGCAAAACCATCATGTGAATGATAATGAAGGAGAAACCTCCATTACAGACAGGCCAGTTTAGACACGCACCACTCGCAGGCATAAATCAATCTTAAGTAAACTTTCAGTCAAGAAGAGAATGAGTTAAAGATTTTTGGGTGAAGCTTTTTTGTGGGACACAAACCCTTTTTCAGTCTTATTTCTGTGTGCAATATTTACAGTTGGCTTGATTAAGAATTTAAATATATCAGTATGTTACTTAAACCACTTAGTGGTCATGCAGTTTGTTAAGAGTTATTTAGCTGTTTGAACATGCTAAAAGCAAAATATTATGGACCAAATGCACTTAATGTAAAACATTCTGGGAAATATGGGAGAACACAGTCAATGCCGTTTGATTCAATGCCGTTTGATTCAATGCAGATTGAATAACCATAAGTTAGAATCATAGGATCTGAGGAATATAAAAATGCATAACCAAGTTTGTATATTTTACCCTACAGGTTAGTTAAAGAGGCCATTCACTGATTCTACATACCTCACTTTATTAGTCTACGTCTTTTAACTATATGATGCCTTCTCTGATGAGCTTTGTCATGGGTGTTTAACAAGCAGAGTGGCCCTAACAAAATACTGCTGCAAAATGGAAATTGTAGGGTCCACAAACGCTATAAAGAACTCTAAGATTCTTGAGCTTATGGAGTCTGTTGCATTTGCAAGACGTAGTTTCACAAACAGATGTCAGTGATGCAAAATGAGTTTCCAGGCATTTGGGTGCTCCCATAATCTAGAAATATCACTGTAAGGAAAGAAAATCAAGCCTATCTTAATAAGAGAAAGAAAATTGTGAAACAAAAGAAAAATAACCTTGTATTTTCCTTATTACTATGAATATCAACCCAAATTTTTCAGTGATATAGTGGAGAACGATCATCCACCTAAAACATGAACAGTACACAGTGATGTAATGATCGAACAGTCGAACAAAGATGTACAGAGAAGAGAAGACAAGACAAGAAGAACTCTCTGATGTTTTTTGCTGACCTGAACTTTCAAAACGAGTGCGGTCCTGACCTCTACTCCCAACCACACTTGACCTTTTCTGCCACGTTCACTTTCACAAACACAAGCATCTACAGAACACATACACAGAAGACCTTAGTAACTGTTGCTGTTTGGCTGTCTCTTAGTCCACACAGAGACCACCACCACCTCCAGTAAACCTTTGCTACAGCAACCTTCCATGGTCAAACATACCCACGCTTCCACATGAATAAATGAATAAATAATTTACTTAGTTATAGCTAAGAAGCAATCCAGTAACTTTACGTATATGTGTGTGTGTGTGTGTGTGTGGCAGGAGGTAGGCCCAAACCCTAATGAAATCGCAGTAATCCTCAGGGTTAATAAAACCCTGTTGGTGGCAGTCTGGGAGGCCCCCAGGCGCTCACCACCCAGCCCAGCCAGGACCAAGCAGGGACCAGAGCTATAAGCTGCTTTCTCTGTGTCAGCCTCCACATGCCACACCAAGACACAGCCAGCACTGGTCCTAGTGGGCATTGGAGAATGTACTGTACATACAGGACTGAAAACAAACATGCATGGGGGTAATTCAAGGACATATGCAGAGAGACAGATATAAAACTGTACAATAACTTTCTGCATTCTGTAATTAAAACAATGTATGATCTGTTCATATTCTCAGCACTGCAGGTTTCTTAGAAAGATTTTTTTTAACCTTCATGAACTACCTTAAAAATTTGACCCTCCTCTTGGCATCAGACACTGCCTGGAGAGCATTCTTCCCTGGTGCAACACTGACACCAGCAGGCAAAAATGAAACACTGCATGCAAAAATCTCTTAAGGTGGACCAGTGTTAGCTGTTCCCTCAGTTTCCAACAGGCTGAATGCTGTAGCTGGTGCTGAGCTGACACACTGCTTAATATAAAATGAATAAATATGGATTTGATTTGACTGGATGGAATTATTCTGAAGCTCATCTTTAAAAGTGTACTTTTAAAGGAGTTTGAAGTGTTCCGAGGCATTCAGGTAACGTTAGACACTCATTGGCATTGGCCTCAGTGATCCTCACACACACACACACACAAACAAATATATACACACAAAGAGGTAGACAGACTCAGGGATACCAGCCAAGCCGTAGGCTATGTGATGGAAGCTGCTTGAGATATCTGCCTTTGGCCAAAGTAAAGCATAAAGTGTGTGTGTCAGCACACAGAACCAACTCAAACACCAACACACACACACATACACAGACACACTATCATGAGGTACGGCTGTTCATTGACTGGTGCGCCAGATGTCACACTGAGTATTTGGGTAGGTTGTGTGCAGGAAAAGATCAAGTTCAGGAACTGACTCGCATGCAGTAAACGTTTAGCTTACTAATATGTTTGATGCTGTTCCCTTCTGTTCTTTGCTGCACTGTTTAGTAGTTAATATGTTACACCACAGTCCAGCTGAATGTTTTATGCCAATTATGCCATTGGAATTAAGATCGCAGTAATCTATAGAATTGTGCATACTCCCCATTTGTTTTTCCAGCATAAAGTCAGTCTTAATGCCCCTTCTTGTGTATGTATGTACAGGGATGAAAGACATTCAAGATCAAGCACATCAGACTAATAACTTGAGGGCTCTGTGAGGCGAAGAAGGAGGTACAGAGAGAGAGAGAGCACAGATTAGATAAAGCAGAGGAGATTGGAAACACAATAGCCAGATGAGAGAGGTGTAAGATAACAGAAAAACCACAGGACTCCTGCTTTGATAGAAGAGGGGTACCTGCAGGGGACTTTGGGACCCACTCACACACACACACAAATACATCTCTGATAATATGATGTTAAGGCACTGAACACACACAGGCACAGTGCACACTAATGAAAGAAGAAGAAGCTGGATGTATAAAATGTGTTCATAATTTTTTGTCTAAAACTTTATTAGTAGGTATTCTAATACAAATAACACGTTTAATGGAATAACTGACATGCTACAGTATACAATGCATGTACTGTACACTGGGGACATTTGATCCTGCAACAGGCCCCTAAGCTACTAAGCTATAGCTTTTTTGTTGCCCACAACCACCATAACCAACTAATTTGTACTGGTACTGTTACATCAATCCTGACCACAACAAAACTCATTTACACTTCACAACAGTTTTGAAATGACACAAACATGTCTCGCCTGTGGCGTCATTTCAGCACTGCATAAACTGATTACACTGCCACCAGTACAACATGCTACTCAGCAGAGGCACTGTTAAGGTACATGTGGGTTTTAACATGCTGCCTTAATAAAAAGTTCTAACATTAAACTTACCACTAGAAATGTTGGTTCCTGGCAGCAGAATTCCTGGTTACCACACGGAGGACTCTTCTTTGGCGCCTTCCAGTTTAGTGGAGGTGGTAGAAGCTGCCCTGTCTTCAGGAGCAAATGACCCTGGTCCATGCACTTGTTTAAGCCATTTCAATGTCCGGTGTATTTACCCAATTTTGCGAACTTGCTCGGCATCCTCTTAGCTAATGCTTGTCTCTTTGCAAAACGTTAGCATGCTAACATTGGCGTTAGCTGCTGCAGAGTTTCAGGACAAGCACCTACCCTCCTCGTTTCGGGTATTTTCTTCTTTTAGGTAACGCCTGGTTTCGGACGTGTTTTTTTTTGTTTTGTTTTGTTTTTGTTTTGTTTTATTTCTTCTAAAAACCACTGCCATGCCTCCGAAATAGTGCGTAGTCAGTTAGCTAAGATGTTTTCCAGTCAAATAGGTCATAACATTACATTACGTCACACTAAACTGACCAATCAGCGTCAACGAAGCCCATCACCATGGTAACAGTTGCCAATCAATCACACACATTAAGACATGACTACAAAACTGATTAATGATAATTAATATATAATTGTAATTGGACAAAAAATAGATATTATCGATTTAGTTTTCCAGAAAACACAGGCTAAAGTTAGCAAACTGTTATCACTTTCACTGGCAGCCACTGCAATCATTATTTAGTAAATTAATATTGTTTTGTTTATTTTATTGTTTAATTCTGATTTACTATAACTTTGCTTTTCTTCTGCATATAATTTATATCAGCTATGGCAAAAAACAAAGTAATTGCTTAGTTCTGGGAAATCACATTTTTTCTTGATCTGTCATGTTCCCAAGTGCCAGAAATCAAGTTGGTGACTTCATGGTAATTGTTACTGATAGAAATTATGAGTATAACACCCAAGTTCTAATGGGATTAAACTGCAGCTCAAGTTCAGTCAAGCTTTAGAGCTGGCGTTGTAAATACAGTGATACTTACAAGATTGACTATACTTGTAAGACTCTCAGAAGTGTAGTAGTTCTGATCTATGCCCATTCACGTGAGGCTGAGTGTCTGACTTGGATCATTCCACACCAATGAATTATTGTCTTTGTCTCTCTTTGTTTTAGTTTAAGTTGGATCAAACCAAATCAACTTAATTTAGCAACTCCCCTCGCCTCTGCCAACAACGCTGCACTGCTTTTGTCCTCTTTCATATTTGACACAGATTTGTGTACACTGGCACTGAAAACTCCTCTCCTTCCTTCAGGGAGACATGGTTTCATGAAAATAGCTTGCACTAGTGGAAACATGATGCGTGTGCCAGGATTGAATTCTCAGACAAAAAAAAAAACTTGAACCACAAAAATTGATCTGAAACTGTGACAGAGCCTAATTGGTAAATATCACTGCGTTCTTTATCTCTGTTGAGGCATTATGAGTTATTCGAAGCTGTCCTCATTCGGCGAGGACAGCTGACTCATGTTCAGCAGCTTTATGACGGAGCAGCACCCCAGCGCAACGTCACTCCTCTTGAGAAAAGAACATCTCTTGCCTCTCACAGGGAAAAGTCAAATGATTCACCATTCGGGCCACTTCTGGTTGGACTCCGGGAGATTTTGTTTTGCCATTAACCAGCGTCAAATAAGTGTGTTGCTAACGTCACAACAGATTTGAGCTGTCGAGTTTTTTGGGGGGGTTGGAGGCTAAAGCTGTGGCCAAGATAAAGATAATATAAACAAGTATGAGAATGACCATGTTTCGAGAAAAGGGCTAGACTGAAACTACTGGAATCCCCTGACCTCTTTTTGTTGCTGTTTGGGTTCTGACACCAGCCAGACTTTGGATCCCAGCAGTTTGCCAACTACTATTATTTGTCATAGTGCCCTCTGGGAGATAGGAAAAGGTCAAATTATAAAAGGACTTTACTCAACATCACCGCTGCATGGCAAGCAAGTGTTTGTTCTATAATGTTATACAAATAATTATATTAATATTAAGTTTTATTTTTGTTGGCCAGAAGGTGTGGATTTAACTGGGATCTTTCTGTGTAAGGATTTTTCGTCACATAGTCTCCTATTAGACCTTAGCCCTGCGAAACATGGGCCTGATCCCAGGAAAGAGACCTGAAATTCGTCAGGAGACCTGAAAACCACCGACACACAAGGACACACAAGTAAACACAAGGACAAGATATTGGTCCTTGCCTCCCTGTCCTCCGCTCTTGCTCCATCTTCTCTACACCACATGGGGGGATTTGTTTGGCACAGGGATCAACAACCAGTGCGTGGGTGGCTCCTGAACTCCTTTTCCCCTTTTCTCCATGTCCTCACAGTCCTTTGAGAACAACTTGGTGAAGCCACACAACTCTTAACCCTTGTTTCATCATGCTGGCAAAACTGACCAAGACATGTTGTTTGTCAAAAGGAGGGAAAACTAGGATCAGATGTTCCCAGCTGGTGTAAGCATTCAAAAGCCTCTGGGAGTCAGGGGCCCAGCTCTAATCCCCGAGGGCACCATTTCTCCTTGTGTGATTTATTCCATAAGATAAAACAGCATGTTTTTGAATACATCAGTTTTTCTCTTTGTCAGTTGTTTAGAAGGGCTTGTGCACACTTCTTGTACACTGCCGGGCCATCACGAGGAATTACAAGGGTGTTTTAATGAGCTCGGAACATAACAGTTTATGTTGGCTGGGCTCTTCTTCATCTACTCACTTCCTTCTTGTGTTGCATTATTTTTGGCTCAGTCAGTGCGCTTCCTCGTCCATCTTCCTCACCGCCCCCCGGTTCTTCGCCCTTACATTTTCTTCTCATCTTAACTTGAAATTTATCTCTGGCCCTGTTGTTTTATTCCAGTCCTCCTTTGTTCATTCTTGTCACCTCATGTCATTGTTCATTTTTAAAATCATTAATTCAAGTGAAGTGTGACAGGAATGGCTTTTCGACTTTGCCCTCTGAGCCACGTGATCTAAGTCCATTAACCCCCAGACCACCATCTCCTCCAGCTGGGAGGAAGTCCAATCTAAAGCGACTCTTGTGACTGTCAAAATTGTCTCTCAAGTTTAATGCACACACTTTAAAGAGCCTTAAAGAGATTCGGATGTAAAGCCAGTAAGCCTGTAAATGGAAGGATGTTGTACAGTAAGTAAACCCGTCAGTGCAGTTACAGTAAAAACCCTCTCAAGTTCCCTACAGTTATTAGTGAAACTGTATAGTGTAGAGGAAGGTCAACTGGCTACAAAAAGGAAGTAAAACAATGTTTTGGCTGATGAGGAGAAAAAAGAAATTAAAAAAGGGAAAGTGTGTGTCTTCCACACATGAACTCATTGTGTGCTCGGCTGTGTTCTGAATGTGTTCTCTCGTCTTGTCCTCTCCCCCTGTGTTCATTATGGTGATAAGGCCTCCATTGAAGTGCTGCCAGCCCACAGATAAAGAGCCACAGAGAAACTTCTCTGTGAACATGCCGCTCCTGCAGACCCCCTCACCCCGCCGGTGCCAGGCTCTCGTCAACATCCCGTCCAAAAATCTCCCCAGCCCTCCAGTCTATTTCTCATACCCTCACTTCTCATCTTCTCTATTTTCCTTTCTTCACCTTGTATCACTCATACCAGAGTCTTTCCTTTGAGCCTAAAAGGACACACTCACACACACACACACCTTTACAAGATGGTATATTTATGGGTGTCTCCAAACAACATCTAACATCACACGCTCTCAAAATAAGTCAAAACTAACTCAAATGAATGCTAATTCAGTACCACATAGCTGCTTACTGTGCTGTCCACTAACAGGTTCTTTAGTATTGCTGTCACATTGGTGACCGTGAGTGTGGACCCACGTCCATACAAGCCAGCTACACAAGAACAAATGATGATAAATCCATTCGCTCAAGCAATAAGTATTATTATACACACACAAACACCCTCTCTCTCTCTCTCTCTCTCTCTCTCTCTCTCCCCCTCTCTCTCACACTATGTGAGTCAGATGTATGCGCGTGAGAAAGAGATGGTAGGTGCTTTGAAGTGCTGCCAGGTGGGTTGGAGCAACACACTGAGGACGCAGCAGGGAGGCTGGCGCGCCTGGTCGATCCGATCCTCTCTGCCCATTTCCTCAAAGGACCCCCGAGACCCAGCATGCCCCGCGGTGCTGCTGAGAGAGGCCTGCCAACAATAAGCTGTATTAAAGCACTTAAGGAGGCACAAGAATTAGGCTGAACGTCACCTACACAGGAGGGAGATCTGATCTTCATCTGCCCTAAGGATGTGAATTATAGCCAAGAAAGGGATCCACTGTCAATAGTATGTCCATTATAGAAACTCCTAAATCATGGAAGGATTACTGAATTGAACTACCAGGCACAGGGCCCCTGACCCTTTGGGGCTCTAGGCCAGAGTCTCTGTTTGAAGTGACTGTTAACATTTATTGTTGGAAAATCAATCAAACTACAAAGAGACACCAAATGGCTACAAAAAGGTAAATGAACTGTAAAGACACACAAAATGACTACAAGTATTGTTTGTTTTGTGTGTCTTTAAGTTCAGATATCGTGCTATGTAGGTATTCTACATGTCTCTGTCCAGGGACCCATTGTCTCATAATCTGACCATGACCCAACTACAAAATGGAAAAACACAGCAGTCGAGTTCTGTGTGCCGAGTTCATGACAGATGGACTGAACTACAGTGGAAACGTGTTCTGTGGTCAGATGAATCCAATTTCAGCTCTTTTTTGGGGGGGGGGGGACAGAACACACATCACAGCCCTGCAGGACAATATGTCCTACTGTATCCTTCACTGTTGAGAATCAATAGGGGATGCACAACCTCAGACCTTCCTCATATATGCTTGTGATCTTCCTGGGTGACATCACGAGCAGAAAAAAAAGAAAAATGTTGTGACCCAGTTAGACTTCTGCCAACACAAAGAGTTTACAGTTTGCTCTGGTTTTGTTTGTGTGGGATCCACCGGGACCAACAGAGTCAGGAGCAGACAGAGGGAAGATTCATGAAAGCGGATGATGGAAGAAATGAGGATTACCAGGCTCTGTGTTTGTCAACAAAGTTTCCCCTCCAGCTGTGTGGGGGTACTTTCCTTGTATTTTTCCACAGCTGTGCCCTGCAGTCCAGTGGACAGTTCTGCACCACATGCAGAATTGAGAACACTGAGAGCAATGCTGCAGTTTGTTGTGGAGACTCTGGGAGAACAGGTCCGAACCCAGCACCTTCTTGCTCTGATGCGAGAACGCTGAACACTATACACCATCGTTACCTTTTTTCGGTTGTATGGCAACTCCTGGAATGTGTTGGGCATAATGGACAGATGATGTTAACAGTGTCTGTGGGTGTTTTTTTTCCTTGTTCAAGTCATTTTGGTTGAGAGATGGGAGGGCAACATGCAAAAATTGACTCTTCAAAAATTGGTTTGTACATTTTTGTTGTCTGCTGCACTCCACAGACACTTTATTTGTTTCTTGTTTGAGATCTTCCCGGCAACCACAAAACCCATCATGTCCACTACTGCGAATTCATACGGTTGTCTTGATGATGCAGCTGAAGGCAGACATCTGATTCAAATACTGGCCGACTAAATTCAATATCTTATAAAACTACACGCAATGATGCCTTTTTCCAACAGCATTTAAGCAAACACGTTTGGAACACACTGCTTCTCTGAGTACCAACTAGTAATGGAATAGTTTTGGATGGAAAAATAATCCAAATTCTTCCAGTTAATCAAATGAGACAAATACAAATAACCTCCCCTTTTATTTAGATTAACTAAGTATAGTAAAGCCACCGGGATTACAGGAAATTACTTCTTTTGAAGGAGGACATATTTTTCCATGACTGCTGAGCGTCCTCTCTTCTGAAAGGTGGATTGCTTTGAGACCTGCGCTCAGAAAGGTTCCAAACTCAGAAATATCCGTGCAAATTGTGTTTGATACTCACGTGCTGTGTGATTTTGAAAAGAGCATAGCGTGGCTGTCTGTCATAATATGTCCTTGGAAAAGACCCTGGGTCAAATTATTTTAGTCTTGGCATTTGTTTCAATCTGGCAGGAGCTCGGTAATGATGAAATGTGCTGCACTCAGAGGTTTGTTGTAGACAAATAGACATGATGTGTCACTTATCACTGTGGTCTCACATAACTTTATTTACATCTGATCTTTGAAAATAGTTATAATAGATGCTTACTGCTACACAATACAGTGTTACCCTAATTTGTGGCTGGTGTAAAGCCATTTCATTTCTGCGCGAGAGCATGACAGTTGTCACTGTATCTTCCAGCAGGGACTGATATGCCAGGGAACTAAGCGATTCAACAGGGAGCCAGTGCAGTGGAATGGTCTAGGAACATCCATGAATGGCATATGTACATCAATAAAAGGTAATTGTCGGGAGAGAGCACACTTTTCTGAGTCTGTTTGCAGTGATGAAATCTACAAGCTGAAGTTGAAAAGAAAAGGTAGTCTGAAGTAGTTCAGCTCTAGTCTGGTGCATATGGCAGTGATCTGGCTTAATTTCCAGGGATTTCCACCACTTCTTAGCGGTTTAATCATCTCTTGATGAATTTTGTGGGCCATCTGGATATTATATGCTCTCAATTAACTCTCCTCTTCCCTATTTTAATACTTTTCTACTTTGAAGCAGCTTCCAGGCCCACAGCAGACTGAGGCTTTGCTGTGGCTTCAACCTAGGAACTGATGCTAATACTCTGTTGTAGACGCACGAGCTGCTGCTTCTACTCCACATCACTAATGCGCTGGCCTAATTTTTCCTCCTCTCTGCCTCAGTCACACTTTGTTTTGTGAACCTGGTCCTCATTATCCCCGAAAGTGGAAAATGTGGAATGATTGAATAACTGTTGGACAAAATTTGGAGAGGGGCATTTTTCATTTACCGACTCTGACAGGCAGTGACGTTTTATGCAGCTTGAGACGTTGAGGATATGCTATATTATTGTTATGCTCCTAAACAGCATTTCTTTAACACCTTTAGAGCCCCTGCATAGTGAACACTTTGTGCCAACATGTGTAATTCTGCCAGTTGTGAAAGTCTTTTGCCCTAAATAAAGGCAAAGCCAATACGCCTCGAGTGTAAACAAATGTGAAAAATGACCATATTCCAATCTGCCTCACTTAAATGAGAAAATAAGAGCAAACAGCTAAACACTCATAAAGATTAATTAACTTCATGAGGATGGAAAAAGTGATGGATGTTTCACTTTGTTAAATTCTAGTCTCCGGACCGTTGCCAAGGGTATAATTTGCATCCTTGCTCTGATGTTTATTTAGGAGCAGATGTTTTAATGACATTTGCACTGATGCAAAGCTTCATTCGATGCAACGCTTCAACTGTCCCATCAGCCTAGTTTCACCTAAGGACAGTAAAAAATATAAAAATCGATAGGATAAAAAGTGAGGATATTGTTGCAGATATACACGAGAGATTGCATATGACGACACGTACATATTCGAAACATGTGTGGGATGTTCAGGAGTGGGGGAAAATCAGACTTTCTGGCATGAAGTCACATGGCAAGTAACTAGCATGGTGATGGCGGAGGGCCAGTTTTCCACTTTTTGATGAGAACCATGTATCTGGTGCAACATGTGTAGAGGAACATTTGGTGTCAGAAAATACCAGCACTGGTGCATCATCCTGTTGGCTGGATGACCTCCTCAGCTGTCTCTGATCCTTTCCTTTTCCCCTATCTCAGCTTTATCACACTTTCTATTTTCTTTATGACTTTTCTCATCCCTCTCTTACTGTGCTCACATTGTCTGACGGCCTCCCGGTCGTGTGTGTCCATATGCGAAAGACAGGTCTGAGGAATCCGGGTAGGCTTTGTTTTTGCATGGAGGTGAGCATGTCACAACAGGATTGAACACTTCCTGTGGTCCTTGATGCTCCATAGGGCCCTCTGTTTCCCTTAGCTCTCTATTTAGATAAGGGGCATTCTAACCTCCTTTCCAGGGGCCTCCATGCACTTACAGCTGAGAGGATGTAGGCTGGAGTGATTATTTGGATGTGGAGATGTTCACGTGCACAGCCTTGTCCTCAAGCTATATGTTTGCAAACTCACCACTTCAGCAATGTGCAATCCTCAGCCCTCTCTTTACATCTTAAAATGCACAAAAAAATCAATCTCAGTGTGCTAAATGCACTACAAGACAGCTTTGAATGCTTTATATTTGGCAACGATTTTTATCACTTGAGTGAAAATCCTGTTGGCTGCACCATGTGAAGACACAAAACAACCTTGAAAAATCAGCACTTTTATTCCGAGACGAAACAAAACTTGAAACTCAAAAATTTGGCAAAAGTAAGACCCAATATATTTCACACTATATTAAAAAGGGACGTTTGATATAACACATAAGCAGTGAAAGTATAATCATGTGATTTTGGCATCAGGAGACTGCACGTGCAACATATTTCAACTGACCCTAAACGTTTCTTGTTTCTGCTTGAAGAGTAGAACATGGCTACAGCTTGGTTCAGCATTTGTTGGGTCTGTGTGTACGTGCATGTATACATCTGTAGACTGTAAGCATGAAGAAGTAGAATAATAATATAGTGTAGCTCTATAAGGTCATACTATCAGTATAAAGGGAAGTATACACCCTGACTGTGGCCAGGACTTTTTCCAGATCAAGAGGAAATCTTGTGTGTTTTGAGTTATTAAGAGTCTGTTGTCCTGTCTCAAAACTGTCTGGAACTTTTATGAGACTTTAATGTTATTTGATCCAATCTTAATGCTTTAAAACCACCAGGATCTAGACAATAGTGTGGTGACAGAGTCAGCATCAGAAACGTTGACTCTTGAGTGTCTGTGCTGGATATGAACCTAAAGTCAGAAGGTAGGTAGCTTAGCCTAAAAACTGAAAGCAGGAAAAACTACCATGGCTGTATTCAAAGGGGGAAATGGTGATTTACCCCTGAGTTCACTCCTTATGATAAGCTGAGGTAGGCAACAGCCTCCTGGGTCTAGTTTTATATTTTAGAACTTTAACAAATATACAGTTAGATTAATTTGGATTTATCTTACTATTTGTATAATTTTGTTTCACTGCAAAAGCAAAACATGAAACATGCGCCCTTTACTTAACTCATGCAAAAGTAGGGTTCAATTTTAAAATGTATTCGTGCAAACAAATGCCCACTCAAAATTGGACGTTTGATGTGGATTGAATGAGGAATCCGTTCCCACACCACAAATAGTAAACAGTTGTTGAGAAAGTCCTCTCACAGCGGGCTCGCCTAGCCTGAGTGTGCAGTACTTTCACTCTGACAGAGTAGCCTGACAGAGTATCAGGCTACTCTGGCAGAGTATCAGGCTACTCTGGCAGAGTATCAGGCTACTCTGACAGAGTAGCCTGATACTCACTTTGATGAAAACCGTAGTGTAATGAGGAATGGCTCCTATAGCCGTGACTCAAAGTGGTTGTCCAAATTTTTTATACTGACTCAGTCATTTATCTATAATATACATTTTAAGACGCCTTCATGATGTTCTATTGACTTACAGACCTATAGACTAGAGGTCACAGATTAGAGTCAGCAGCACATAACATCTGTGAAAGTAAAAATGATTAAGCGTCTGAAAGAACTTTTATGATTATTAACGTGTTCTGCATCAGCATTTTTACACATGAACTTGAATTCATGAACATGAATAACGAATGTCTAGTTAAAGCTAATTTGTCACAAGTGACCCTGAATACAACTGGGTGTCATTAAAGACAGCGAGGCAAATGGAATATGTCTACCTGAGTAGCTGTGGAAAGCCAACACGTTCCACAGATTCCTGTGTGGTTCGAACGAAAAGAAAGAAAAAGAAAAATATCATTTGTGGATAATTGCAACCACATTTTCAAGACTCCAAGTTCTTGGATGACCAGTGTAATGGCAGCTCAGACAAAGAAAGAGCAATGGGTGAAATCAAGGTTAAACAAATTAAAACTTATTTATTGCTCCTTGTGCAACAAGGTCTGTATTCCTTTAACTTCCTCTAATGCTCCTGTCCCTCTTTCCCTCTTCCACTCTTATCCTGTCTTCATCTCACCTCGTCTCATACTGTATTAACCTGGATAATGGGATGTAACCTCACAGGTTGCAGAAGCATAATTATCCTATGAGCCATCTGGCTTCAATGAAATTGTCACGTTGCGAGCTGAACTAGTAGTCAAACATGTCATGAGTCCAGTGGGTTTAAAACTTGCTGTCATGCCTCCTCTCACAGTGAATTAGTAAGACGGTGAACAAATACAAATAACAAGGCAGCTGTAGGTTCCTACAGAACTGTGGTTAAATCAACCAACCTTTTTTTGTTACACTAATTTATATGTGTACATTTGATTCATTTCAAATTGTTTAGTTTTATTTTTTAGACCACTTTAGAACTTATTAACATAAGCTGTTTAAATTATGACGAAGAGTCCAAACACAAACATACACACACACACACAAAGGCTCAGAGGTCTTTGAGAAAATAACTTACCAAGCCTACTAGTCCTCCACAGTCCATGTGGATGCAATTCATGGGTATTAAGAGTGGAAAGTCTCCACAGGGCTACTGGAGAGAAGTTGAGATTAAAACACGGTGCAGCACATCTCCTGTGCTAATTAGCATTAGTGCTCTGTGCCTACTGTTTGACAGTGGATTGTAAACAGAGACACTCTTTGTTGTGTGCGCAGATTGATCGGTGCGTATTGTCTGTCAGCAGAGATGTGGGGTGTCTCCGGACACTTTCTATGCTTCAAAGTACATCCATTCATTCAATCTAGTCGCTAGTGGAGTGTAATGAAGCTTAAATGAGTTTATATTCAGAAGATCAAACCCAAAGCGTCGACAAAGGGAGGGGGGGAAAACTGGCACGATGTTGTGTCTAGGATGCCTGCCTTGTTGCTCTGAAATGAGCGAAACTCCAGTGACCCTGAGCTCCGCAGAGCCTTGCTTTGATCGTGCTTCGCGCAGGCCGCCATCTGTCTGTGTCCTTTTGACCTTTGCGCACAAACAGCTGTTTAGTTGTCAAAGCCCAGAGTCAATTTCTGCCATTTTACTTAATCCATACCAGACCTCACCCATCGACTATTAGAGAAAACACAGGAGAGCTTCACTGTGTGATTCCTGCTCTGTCCCATTTAGAAGAATCCAAGAAAGGCACTCATCCATCGGCCCCGCCATTGGCCCCATAATTAAACTCTAAGCCAGAGCATCTAGTTCACTCCCGCCCCTCTGTGCCTCAATTTTGGCCATGTGCTACGCCGTCTTCCGCTCTGTGTGTATCATATCCCTTCATGCCTGTCTTCCCTCTTTCATCTAATCTGTTTTCTCTCTGTCCGTGTCTCCATCTCTGTCTTCTGGATGGCGGCTGAGGTTTTGTTTGTTGTCAAAGTCTATGACTCTGGTCCAAATCTGGGTCTCCGGGTCACCACCTTTCCCTCATCTCCTCTCTTATGCCTTATTCTTTCCATCCATCCACCTTGAGGCCGTGCTTTCTGTGTTATTTTCCTCACAAACAGATTCCGGTAGAGTCATTAAAACCTTAGTAAATTTTTTCCACTCTATAAAAACAAATTATGTTTGGATCTAGAGTTTATGAAGTGCTTGAGACAGGGGGAAAGGAATACAGTAAATTGAGACAAATAGCAAGACACATACAAGGCAAAGTCTTTATTAAGATGATGCTTTCTGGTGAGTGCTTCCTTCTCATTTGATGTTTGACTGGAGTAAGAGGTACCTGCCATGAATGAATGGTCTACACAGAGAAGTCCTTGTTCCTGTAAGTCTGTGCATCAGCTCTTTTTTTTTTTCTTTTAAACTCATATTCCTGTCAGGGGGCCTCCCATGTGTGCTTTGCAATGTGTGCTTTGTCAAAAAGGATAGATTTTATTTGATTTTTTTCAGATCTTCAGGAAAGGTGCAAGCTCTCTCTTTTCACTGTCCTGCCTCCCTAAATGCAGAGTCTGCACGTTTTCCCTCCTTTGGACTGTAGCGGAAAGTCCTGCAGAGGCTGTAAGAATAACCTCACTAAACGAAGGAATGCAGTCAAGGTGGAGCGGCTGCATTGTCTCTGACACTGATTTCAAGCAGAGTGGCCACTGTTACTTTGGCAATTAAGATCAAATGAACAAAAGAGTCAATAAAGTGGTTAATCCAAACTTGCAGTTACTTGTCCTTGCAGTGTATCGCTTTCTTCTGTATCTTCCAGTGTGTATTTTACCTGCTGCCTTCTTACTAAAATCGTGACTTTAGGAGATTGTCCGTTGGAGCAGTGAAAGCGTTTCTCTGCCAACCTTCACTTTCAGTCCAAGAAACTCTGCATTCCTGTTTCTGCAACCCTGCTGATCACCCAGCTGCCAGCACTGAGAAAAACGTGAGCAAAAGATCTCCACTGTTTTCTGGAGGTTTTGAGACATTTAGGATGACTTCAGGAAGCCGTCAGTTTTCTGACACTAACTTGTTGAACTTTAAGTTGAGGCCTCATTTACAGTTTGATCACTTCTCAACTGGCAATTCCTCAGTGGTTTCGCAGGGTCTCACCTAAAAGAAAGAGCACTTCTAGGTGAAAACATGGACAGTCTCCTGCTGTGTGCTACAGTGCATGTGTGAAAGTGCGTCTCCACATGTTGGCCAGAGTTTATGTGAGAACATGCACATGTACCAATCATTTTGTTCAAACCAACTTTTAATACATCACGCACAACATTTTGGTGTGTAATTCAGAGGACAGTCTAATAACTGGGATGTTTCTGATGATATCTGAGAAAATTAAAGGCTCGAGCCACCACTCAATACAAGCGGTCAAGTCTCTGAAGGATTCGATATAATTTCAGCAGAAAAGCTCACAGGCTTCAGTACAAAGTAGCCACTTGAATCTGAACCATACCACTTTGATTATAATTAACCAGTTTAATCCAAAAAAAGAGACTTTATTCCAGTATAATGGAAAATTGATGGCATTTGTCCACTGTCCTCCTTATTCTAGGACCACTCTTATTGAGTTACAGTCAATTCAGTAGCTTTAAATCTGGGTGCAAGCTGTTCTAGCTTTTAACAATAACAACAAAAGGTGTTAGCCATTAACACACAATGTAATTTGATAAATTAATTCAGCCTTATAAACAGGGAGAGGGAGGGGAGTATAATGTGTTTGATTATTACAGAAAATTTGTGTCTAATAATCCTTTTAATACTGGGCCTCCAGGGTCTTGGTGTTAACTTTCCCTGTTGATTTTAACAAGACCTACATTTTTAAAATGAATGTACCTCTATTTAGATTGTCTGGATATTGTGGTGTTCTAATGGATCTCTGTGGACTGGAACAGTGGACTGGTTTCCCTCCCAGTTTTGCTGGAAAAGGACCAAGCAGGCCCATATGACTCCAGTTATCGCAGATTCTTGGTTCATGAAAGGAGAGCTTTTGTTTCACGTTCATGAACATGATGGGTTTATTTCAAGCAGCACTCAAAGAAAATACACAGAAGGAAGTGTGTTTAAAACTATATGCCCCCCCTCTTCGCTCTCTTGCTAAGAAAACGCTGGTCAGATTCTTGGTTTGTGGGCATTTGTGTGGACGAAGATGTAGGTGCTTACGTACGTGGATGTGTGTGTCTGCGTGTGATTACTCTATAATAACTCAGCACCGGTTTATACAAAAGAAGACTGCCTTTAGTTTCCCAATCAAAACTCTAGTTAAGTTAAGCATCGGTCCATAAATTAAACAAACACTTAAAAAGTGCAATTGCTGGTACAACTGGGGAAACTAGGGAACTGCATTATAAACAAATTGTTCATCAATCTGTTTACTTTTCAAATTAGAATGAGTATAAAAGTCAACTTTGTGGTCATCAGACTTTGCTAGGCCCAAAGCTGGATAACAAACCTAGGAGAGCAACAGACCTTCAGATCTGAAAGGTCCACCATGTGGCGACAGCATGGTGCAGACATCTTGGTGCCACATACACCTTCAGAGCAGAGAGGAACCTACAGATGGTCTTCATGTTGTTACTGTTCTGAACAGATTAGACACATATAAAACACCATAAAAAAGTATCTGTCAGTGAAGTTTAGAACAAGTCAAACAAGTGTTGGTTTGTTTGCAGTTCACTTTGTTTCTGGGGTTGCTCAGCATACAGTTATTTGCAGTGTATGTGGTCTCTAAGAGACTAAGGGTGTTTCTCAACACGTCCAACCCCGGAAAGTTTGAAACAATGACTGGAAGAGTTGACTGCCCTGTATTATTGAGCAGGGAGTTGAATCACACCATGTGGCTGGACGTTAGTCACCCCTCCTTGCTTCCTCTTTTGTTTCCTGATGAGCCACGCCGCCATTAACAAGCTTCATCAAAATGCAGCTTTCCTGTTGCCATCCTCTGCCCTGGCCCTGCCTTGGAAACAGAGGGAACTGCTCAGGTGTGATGAGATTCGCAATTGCGTCACTGTTGATATCATAGGGGAAGTTGTGGTCGAACAGTCATGGCACTTCAGAGAAAGGGGAGAAACCTTCTTGCTGGTGTTCAGGATTCATTCATGCCAACTTCAGAAATGACTCTGACATCATTAGAAACAACCGTGTAACTGAGGAAGTTGGCAAATTTGTTGTTTTAAGAATGTTTTCCCCCTTTCTCTGTTCCCTTCTTGTGAATCCAAACTTTTTCTTAGCCGTTTTCCTATTAACTGAAAGTGGATATGATACTGAAATATAAATATGTTTTATTTAATTTAAGGCACTATCTAGACCAGTTGTTTTAGTTGTGGGTATTTCCTAAAGCTTCTTCTGATAAACTCTATAAGCACTTTAAAATACGGCTGTGATCGTACCTGCAGCTTGTAATTACTTCAAGAAGTCTTTTAAAACTCTCTCTCCTCTCTTAATCTCTCTGTCTCTCCATCTATTTGTCTGTAAAGGGAAGAGTGGTTAGGTGACTCCATTATTATTCTAACTTTCCCTGGGAAATAGTCTCATAAAGAGCCGAGAAGCACAGCAGGGCCCAGGAACACAATGCACAATGTATGAGTGAAACTGTGACCGAGACAAACTGCAGACTTACTCCTCTGTTACACACCAATCCACATGAAATAAGCCGCCACCAAGTCACCTTTACTAATATGGTTACTGGTCTCACCTGACGTCTTTTTTTAATGTATTTTCACTATGGGCTTCCTGGCAGAGCAGTTAGGTTCACTAAGCATTACTTATGATGTAGTTTGGGCACAATGCACGCAGGCCTGAGTTTGACTCACCAAAAAGAAGCTCTTAAAAAACAACGTGGCATTTCTCTGGCTCAAGACCAACGTCATTAAGGTAATGATCTACTAGAATAACCAGTGGGTGCCTGGTTGATCACTCTTATTGTTCTGTTCCAGGGGGCAGGATTTGTACAACAAAAGAATGTGAGGAAAAGAGCTGAGTCTTAGATTTTTCACCCTTGTTGTCACAGTGAGTGGGTTAATGGAAACAGACGTAAGTGTTGAGCAAAAAGTACCAAAAATACCCTATAAAAAGAGTTTATGATAACAGAAGTGCAGTAGTCACATCATTGTGTACTACAGCATTAGTAGTAGTACTCACGATGTAGAGTGAATGCTGCATTAATTCCAGTTCAGTACGCAAGACTTTGACCTGGACTCACCTCGGCGGCTTTCACGAAATGCTTATGTGTGGTATTTTTTATGTTGTGTGTATTTTAGCAAACATTTATAAACCACAAGCAGCTGCAACTATCGTAATACTAACTTCTGATAAGAATCAGCCTCTTCAAAAACCACCACTGTGTTTAATGGAAGTTAAAGTTTTATGGAGCCAAGTGTTCATTCAGACAGAGTCTAAGTAGGGAGGAGTGGTGACAGCTTGCCCTACGACTTGGCATCGCTGGTGTCGGACTTTTTGCCAGGGTCAATAGCAAACACTTTAGCAGACCATTTAAGACATAGCTGCTTCTTATGTAATGGGCTGTTTTCGAGGAATTGGCTGCTGCTTGGCCATTTGGCTCAAAAACTCTAGATCCTCCAGTTGATTCAGTAAAGTGCTTGAAACTATTAATGTTAACAGAAAATACATTTAATCCTAAAATTACATGGAACAAACATGGCTGTAGGGTGGTAACGTCACGTCTATGTATCAACTTGCTTGAGCGTCTCCTGGTTTTCCTGCAAACTTCACGCTGCTCTCCTCTTCCTCTGATCCAAAGGCTTCAGGCTTCGGCCATGACTGCAGTTACATAACCAGCACTAAAGCTCTGTCTTCAAACAAAGTTTGAAAAAAAAAAAAAAGACAGAAGTCTCCTTTAGTGAAGTGGAAATTAAACTTAATTTAGTTTTTCCAGTTGTTTTTAAAAGAGGGCCATCATGAGAACCAAATTTACTGACTTCATATGATAGATATGTTTTGCAGTGCAAGATATAGCACTGGGCATAACTCCCATTCTTTCTCATACTTCAAATTATGTGAAGTATTTGGAAAAAAAAAAGAACTAAAATGTATCCCAAGTGGCTCCAGAGTGAGCAAGGGTATAAACTATCATTTTGGAAAAACTCTGAAGAAATATCATTAAAGTTGGAGAAGAGGCACAACAGTTGGGAGAGACTTACAAGTTATTACCCAGAGGGAGAGACGGACTTAACTGACTCTGTAACTCACTTGGTTCTCCTCTCTTTCCCCCTAATGAATGTCTTCTCGCGAGCAGCGTCAGTAATCCAGTCAGTAATACAAGTTCACACTGGTACGAGTACAAAAACAATGTCCATCCAGACACACACCCAGGCCACCCCATAAGTCATCCTCCACTGAGGAGGTCAAAACGCCATGTGTGCAAGTTAAAATGTCACATTTCTATGGTATCACGCATGGGGGTCAACCTTGAGGGCATGAGGTCATAGGTTCACATACAGTGCAAGCACTAGTTTTGTCAATGTCTTCGAGAGCACGTGTAATGTTTATGTGTGTGTATGACTGCTTTTGGCTGTACAATATGTGGATTTCACAGTGGTAGTACAGTACATACGCAAACAAATGTGACATCACCGCCTGTGCGTATTGTAGAATCCACTTGCTTCGTTTTGCTACCGAACCCAAGGCGCAGACATCGGAGTGCTCCTCTCCTCCTGCCTGTAAACAGAGTTATGCAATTGTACAGCTACAGATGATAGATGGGGAGAGATAGAGATGGGAATCTCGCAGGCGTCGACGTCAGCACAGAGCGAGCGAACCCCAGCAACAGGTCGGTCTTCGTAAATCACTTTGTGTGTCTGTGCCTATGTGACAGAGACAGAGAGAGAGGGGGAATGAAAACAGGAGAGAGAGAAAGAGAGTGAGCGGCTGTGTGGGCCAAGGAGGACAACAAGGCATGTAAACCGCAGATTGAGATAGAAGAAGAAGAAATGAGACAGAGCGAGGCCAAGCACTGACGTCTGCTCGGCTAAACGAGTACAGTCGACGTTAGTGACGGAGCGGTCAGCTCAGAGGAAGGATTTTCCACGTTTGACTTTTCCATGATTAATCTCTCTCTTCTGCTCCAGAGCTCTTTGTGGTGTACCTAACTTGTCTGTACATTCTGCAGGCATCACACAATCTCAGAGGTGCGCACTGGAGCTAACAGATAGTTGGCTGCTGGTCAGATTGTTACACACACTCAGCACATCTCCTCCCTTCTGTCCAAGCCACATATTTAATCTTGGCAAAGGAAAGTCTTTCCAAGAAGAAGAATGAAGACCTGAGTTGTTGCTCTCTCCTGATCCAGAGGACGACCTTTTTACCTTTGCGGCCTTTAACGATGAGTAAATTATAGCTAAAACAAAGCAGTGAGGATTTCACATTGTGAATCTGCAGGGACGATGTCTGAAAGTTCTATGCGCCTTGATAAGAATTTACATGCAACGCCAAAGCATGTCTGTGCGGTTTCAGCACATGACTGCGAGCGGCTCAAATAACCCTACATGTGTTGCATTTGTAGGAGTTTGCAGAAATGCATTAAAGTACGTGAAGTTGGTTTTCAAAGCTGATGGATTGCAGACTTCGTTCCGAAACATGTTCAGCATGAAGTGTTTATTTGATTAAAGAAAATTAGTCATCAGCAGTTGTTTAGGTCATGTATCATGAAACGAGGCCAAAGAGTCACTGGTTACAGCTTCTCAAGATTACATCTGATGCTTTTGTCTGTTTTATATCATTGTCTTTGGGATCTGGGGACTTTTGTTTGGACAACAGAAATCATTTAGAACACGTTAACTTGCACCGTGGATGAATTTTCATCATTTTCTGACAAATATTCTAGATTAAATGTAATCCTTGTAGCAGCGTATGTGTATATTGATCCTTAAAACCAAAGAAATCTGATCACTAATTGTCACAAAATTCATTTAATTCACAGTTTAAAGATTTTAGGTAATACATTCCATTGACTGTAATATAAAAGATTTTCACCTTTCACTCACATTGTCTGTTCCGTTTATGTCTGTGCATTTTCTCCTCCCTGTATTTTGCACACTCTGGGAAAAAAATGCCCTGTTTCGCATATATTTGAAGGCAAACGTGCAAAATCCACAGCGTGTGTGATTTGCTTCATTTAAAAGGTGGGAACCCTCAGTAGATCAGTTTGTGCAGTTTTGTTCTGTTTAACCTTTAGTTAATCAAGCCCTTCGTGTCACCCAGGCTTGATTATTGGCCTTCCACGTGCTAAAACTTTAGCTATATCCAGACAATTCTGTTACATTACACCAGTTCCCTTTATTGACTCCCTGTTTGTGTCTGTCCTTTTCTCTAAGACCTTCTGTGCAGGACCATCAACCATCATGGGACTTCTCTGTCCCCAGTGCCTCATTCCACATGTTTTGTATCTAGATCTTCGTCCTCCAGCCTCTTTTTTGTGTTGCGCCCTCCCTCCCGTGTGGCTCTCTTCTCCTCTGTGTTCCTTTCCATGTCCACATGTACTGTATGCATGATGTGCTTCAGCTTTGACTTCGAGCTTGCTTGTGTGGTCTGTCCTCCTTTCAGATCTCCATGATGTAGTGGAGGTCTAGCGGCTCAGGTCATGTTCTACATTCCTTCTTAAAGTTTTTTGGGAAAGTTTTCATTATCTGGTCTGGCCAAAGAAAGAGGGTGTTGCACGCAGTGCAGATCGTAAATCCCTGAGGCACATTTGTGCTTTGTTGTATTTAGGAAAAAAAAGACTTGACTAGCTATCATCCTGTCTCCTGTGTTATGCAAAATTTGGGCTTTTACGGTAATCAAACAGTATACTATTGGCTGCCCTCCACAATCAGAGCAGATCTCAAATAAAATAATAAATTGCTCCTCCCAATAATCAAACACAACTGACTGACTTTGCACACAAGCCTCTTTTCCTCTCATAACACTGAGTCCATCTGAAATTTCCCCGCCACACGCAACCGAGCCGGCAGCAGTCATTGTTGAGGGTGAGCTTCTAATCCTGGAAGCCACAGGGAACCCAGTCCAAGAATGCAAGGTGCAAGAGCAGCAATTTCCTTTTTTGCCAGCTGTCTTAACATGCCACACAGAGGCCATCATTATGGCTGCTGCACACTCCCCCTGAGAGGGTCCAGGTAGAGGTAAAACTGCAGTATGTGGAAGGAAAGCTGGAATCACATAAAAATGATGTTGGATGTTGAAGCAGATTTGGAAATAAACTGAAGACATTTTGTATGTTGACTGTATTTTCGCTTTAAAAGAACAGTCTGATCATATTGTGTGGCCTTGGGTATAATGCTCACAAGCTGGACAGAATATGAGTTACAAGCAGTACCAGTCGTATTTCATAATTCCATATTATTGTGTTTGTCCAGGTGTGCAGCAGCAGTCTATTGGTCTTAAGGGGGCATTGAAGGGGTTTATGGGGGGTCTTATTTCTAAGATAACACTAAAACACAATTAACCCCCCATGACACATGAGAAGCACTTCCTGAGCCTCAGCTATACCAGCAGTTTCCCCTGCCAGCTACAGCTAGTAAGGGGTCTATTGTAAAAAGGTGTGTTTACTCTGGCATGTGCTCACCTTTTTGCCATTACCTAACCCCTTCCCCCACTGCACACATGCACTCAGACTGGTGATTTTGCAGATGAAATACAACCCGTACTGCAAATTACCTTTGTCACAAAAAAAAAATTCTTCACCTTCTCTTTTGGAAAAGAAGCCAAATGTTATTTTGCTGAGTTTCAGTGGCAATTTTTGGTGCGTGCCCCCCGCACATTCCTGGCAAAGTGCTGTAAAATAAACGGCGGGCCACTAAATTTCAGTGGGCTGAGATGGAGCGGGTGAGAGAGAAAACAAGCACATGCCAACCAGAAAATGGGCAAATGGTAGAATGCAGGGCTCTGCTATTTGTTGTTACAGATGGCCACGCTCTTAGCAGGCCTCAGTTGATTCTCATTTTGGAAGATCAGAGCAATAAGATGAAAAAATGAGGATTTATTCATTTGCATTAACCATGGAGGTTCTACCTAAAACAATGTCTGGACTTTGGGCTTACTTGCGTTTTAATTTGACCGCTGTGTGTAATGTGTGTACTCTGTGTTACCATTGCTGAACAGTTGAGGTATTGTCTGCCTCTGTTGTAATGAATGGGTTTCAAATTATGACACAAGATTTAAAGCTGCTCTAATAAATAATATTAGAATAACAAATGATAAAAAGTCTAATTGTAATGTGAAATGTTTCACTTGTAGATGGGTCACTTGACAAAGCCAGTCAGCTGACCAAACCTTCTCCTAACGCTGCACAGCATTTTAGCATCTTTCAGCACATTGTTTTTGTTTTCTGTGCAGCAACTTTAGTGTTTTGGTTCAATCTCGCACCTTTTCGTTAGTTTCAACTCTAGATGGATGAGGAAGGTGCAAGAAAACTTCACGCATCAAGCAGCTGCTCCGACTTCAAGTGCTGCTGGTTTAAAGAGAAGAAAGTGATGATCCACATCAACCTTACACCATTATTAGCTGTGGCTGGACCGCATCTTTTCTTCAGGGCTGCTGTTAAACACCATATTCTGCAGACCTACTAACAGATAAACCATCTATTTGTGGTTGTCTTTGCCTTATAATCTGTACTTTATAATAACAACAAAATACATTTAGAATAATAAAAAAGCATCAAAACGTATTAAAATAACATGTCCAAACATTCAGAGTGTACACATATACAGTGTTCACACACTGGATGTTAGTGAGCACATGTGAATGCTTATTTATGCATGTGTTTTTTCCAAGACTGGAAGAGAGGAAAGGGGAGCCAAACAGCTGGCCACAGCTTCACACCCTTCACCGACTCATGCTCCGTGGACGCTCCTCCGCCGCATCTCAGCAGAAACAGCTGGAATTATCACCACTTGGATGCAGCACCTTCAGCATACAGCCACCTGGAGGGAAGCGGGAAGGCAAAGGGGAGGGAAAGTGGGAGAGGAGAGGGAAAGAGCCAAGATAAGTGAGTCAGACCAAATTTATGTCAAAAGCTTTTATATGAAGATACACATTTGGTGGTGCTTTACAGAAAAAGAGAAACAAAGAGATACAGGAATCCAATGGAAGTAGTGGAGGTGAACATCAAAAAGAAAGCTATGATGTTTTATAAAAAGCTGACCATTCTGTGCTCATGGCAGATCAGGGTGACAAAGATCAGTAACCAGGTAGAGGTGGGCCTAAAATGATTGATTCTCTTTGGTACAAGGAAGAGCAGTGAGTGCCGATCATGTTGAGGAGGGAGGCTTCCAAGTTCAACCCCTTCTCCTCTTAGCTCTGTGGTTACAATTTCCCCTTCTTTAGTGTAACCCAAGCCCAGGCAGCTCATATGAAAACACTATCTGTGGGCTTGGAACGCACTTTGACGTCAAAAGGGTTTTCCCATGAGGCCGCGGGGACCCTACTTAACAGCGCCTGCACACGTCAGCGGAGTTAAGTGCACCAAATCTCTCTGGTCCAATTGCCAAAATTATTTAATTTATATGCTCAAGACATGCCTCCGTTTGTTTTGTGCTCCTTGGGGATAAAAACTTTATTGCTTGGCGCATGTTCACTGATATGGGCCTTTGTGATTTTGATTTCCAAATCAAACATTCGCTTGTTGTGGTAGTGATCAACTGTAACGTCTGGGTTTTGTTACGTGAAGATCCTTAATGTTCCCTCTGCACTTCTGAACACAGAACAAGTGCTAATCGCTTTTTATTAGGTGATAAGTAGACTTGCTGCTGTTGTGTTTTGGCGTAGCACTTCCCAGAATCCACTTCTTAGTCAGAGTCTAGTACTGTGACGATGAGTGTCTAATTTCTTTATATGTTTAACTGTGGTATTTCATGTCGCCTACTTATTGTTTTCTAAAATTGTTGAATACACTATTAAAATACTTTGTACTTTTGCATTTTTTTATTTTCGACTAATTGTGTAGATGAGTGTCCATATTACTGAGAACCGACAAAGTAAAACTCATGTTTTTGCTTCATCAAAGCTGTCGACTGTTTGGCCCAGTTGGCCAATCAGAACAGGGGAGACTCAGGGTGATGGGGTCTTTAAACAGAAAGAGTAAATCATCTAAAATTGTTTCACGTGAAGCCCCAGAATAATAATATGAACCTGACGTTATGCATAATACGACCTCTTTAAAAGAAAACATGCAGGAGAATATAATGACTTCTCACAGGTAAAAAAATTTATATATGGAGAAGCTCCACCTGTAATTCATCCACTTGAAATTAGTTATTTAGCGCTATCTATATTTGACTAGTTACACTAACTTTACTACAAGCTACTAAGACATCCATACTGCCATTAGCTTCTCCGGCCTAATTTGTCTACTGGACACGCAAACATTGATGCAAAGTTGTTGTTTTTTTCACTGGAAGGTCTCATTTTTCATAACTAACTTTGAACACTGACGTCAAATGTCAGTTCAGAGCTACACGACACTGACTGAACATCAAGACGAGAACCTAGGCTTAACCGACATCTGAGAAATTAGATGAAACACTTCTGGTTCAAGTGCAGGTTACGTAACGTTCCACGTTATGTATTTTACTGATCCATAATGTTGTGTTCTTGAACAGCAAAGCAGCGCAGGCCCTTTAAAGGCAGCACAAGTGGTTCGGGTAACATCTGTTGAAAAATCTCCAACTACAATGCAGCAGCATGAGCAAAACAACAACTGCTGTCAACTGTCCCCAGTTCATTCGGTCTTCTCGAACAGAGTGTTGGTCCATGCTAGCGAAGGTGGGAGGACGTGCACCGCTCTGTAATCATGCCTTCTCCCTCCTAACAGACAGCTGTGTAACCAGACGAGTCGCAGAGCTTTCATCCTAATGACAACCTCTGGCTGACTGCTGTCAACGGGGCTAAACAGGCTTAAGGCCAACTGCAGGAAGGATTGAGAACAGGACTGGGAACAACACCTTTTGGAAAGCAGACCAGCGTTGGTGGGATAATTTGCTACTACTACTACTGCTGCTGCTGCTGCTGCTGCTGCTGCTGCTGCTGGTGGCCAGTTTCAAAGAGAGTGAGAGGCTGTGGAGTTTTAACCATATGGACATTAAACCAGGTGCACATTATGAAAAAACAACAGTGAGGTGACTGACATTGAAAAACACACATACTCAAATGTCAACATACGACTAAATCCAGCCACATGTCTTCTGATCAGCGCTTGACAGATCCACACATACCACAGTGCGTTTTTATATATGGATCCCTTACAGAGCTCTGTGTGTGTGTGTGTGTGTGTGTGTGTGTGTGTGTGTGTGTGTGTGTGTGTGTGTGTGTGTGTGTGTGTGTGTGTCCATGCCAAAGTGTAAAAACGTTCACCTCACACTGACAGAACCTACAGGTGTAGCGCAACACAGGAAATTTCTTGCTGCCAGTAAAACTTAGTTGTGAATCTCCTCAGGGAGGCTGAGTGTTGGCCCACTGGACTAGTCAAACACTAATCAGTCTCGGTGGTGTAAGCATTTATGCAAGTGTTACACAATCATGGTGAAATGTGCTTTTGTTCTGCTGACATGAAATTTAAATTTTAGTATGATTAAGAGCTAAACTAGAGATAAGACAACTCCCCACTCAACTCGTCTTAAGCAAGATGAAGAACTTTGAGTATGTTCAGAGAAGCATTTAACACTTACACACCACGTACATGCAGAAATATGAGTGTGTATTGTATATATTGTAGAGCATATTGCATAGCATAATTTCCATTTTATGCTACTTTGTGGTTGCTTACTTAAAAAGAGAAGCTGAATTTGATGAACAAAAATTCCTTCCTCGTCGTTTCTGTTTAATGACCATGTTTTGCAGATATGTCTGCAGCTTCCATATCACTGACATTGTCCATGTTTCCCCTTCCTCCACACACCCACCCGCGCACACACACACCCTGCCTCCCTCTTATTCTCTGTCTAATTCTCAGAAGGGGCACTGGGGGAAACTGTAGACAGAGCATAGGCCCCTCTTTCTCTGCACACCCAATAAGGAGGTTTAGCTTAAGAAGTAGGAGAATTTGGAGTGCCCTGATAGCTAAATGGCTGCAGGACATGCCAAATAACCACAATTTACCCTGTCCAACTCCAGCTGGGGACCTTTGTTTAATGTTATACCCATTCTCTGGGCATGTGTCCTGTCTGCTTCTTCAATGCTATATGTCCAATAAAGGCTAAAATTGCCCATGGCAAATTCAGCAAATTTGGAGATATATGGTTGTTTTTGGACAGTGAGAAACTGTTGTCAACCACAAAATGTAATTTCATTAGAAAAAAATGACACTCAAATGCATAAAGTAACCACAACTAAACAGTTTGGAGCAACTTTAACTGAGGCATGCTGCCATTTATAAGGAAGACAGCAATAATGTCCACGTGCTGATGGATCCAGTGGAGAAATATCAAAAGTCTAAATGGTCTGGCAGAGAAAATGGACATTCTGGTGTTTTCAAATCTGCTCTAGATGCACAAATATGACATCAAAAACAGGAAAAAGAGGCTTCAAGGCTTCAACAATCACATTAATGGTGTCTGTATAAGCCAAACGCTCACTCCCTGAAATCTTTGTTTACTTTAATTGAGGATTTTCATGGATTGTTTCAAATGTGTGCATGGTAATCTAGATGTTAGTTGCCTAACTCCGGCCCTTTGGCATAAACAGCTGGTTCCTGCTCTCCAAAGAGATGTCTGCTGCAAGAGCAACAGCTTAGTGTCAGAGTCTGTAACGTGAGAGCTGCTACAGACTCGTCCAGACGCCTCCGGGCAGAAGGGATGAAGCCATACTGCCCCCTAGAGACAGATAGTACGTACAGGAGACAGGAGTACGTGTGGACAGACAAAAATGCACAGTGGGGCACTTTGGTGACATGAACTAACCTTAATTAAGCAAAATACACCAATTCTTTCAGACCTGCTCGCATAACTTTTAGTAAGATTATTACACTTCTAGATGTTCACAACATCCTCTGTCAAGCTGAGAAAAGCCATCAAAGCATCAAGCAGCACATTTTGATAACTCCTCACCACTGCAGTCTTAGTTTTACAAGGTGTGTTGTGTCAGGAGGCTCAGCACTTTTTCACTGGCCTCATTTTCCCTCTGTACTTTGAATGTATGTTGTCATTGCAGATCCAGTTTTATAATCGACCTATTTCGACTTGTCAACCCTCGCAGAACATCAAGGCTATTTCATTCTGTTAAATATTTCATTATTTATGACCTTGACTGTGAGATTTCTTTAAAACCGGTTCAAACGTTTGATGCAGCCAGTGTTTGACGACATAATTCTGTCCTTGCATAATTCTGTCTCTGTGGCGGATGTGGCAATTTGCAGCGGGAAGGCCACGACAAAGCAACCGCCAGACTGGGGTTTTATGATGGTTAGACTTGCTAATTACTTCAACATCACACCATTTAGCCATATGTGTATATCAACTCAGTGGCGAGACGAGCATCGTTTCACAGCCCATTTTTTATGGTGAACAAGGCATTGCTGGATATTAGGGGCAAATACTTTACCTTTGGTGTTTTAGAAATATCATGAAATGTCAGAAACCATTTATACGTTACACTTTGTGCAGACTAAACAAAGTACTGTAATTATGAGATGCTGGTGGATCCTTTTTCTTTTGACAGAACCACACTGGTTCTTTCCCCATGTTTCTACTCTTTATACTAAGCTAAACTAACTATTGGCCATGCTGTTGACACATGAGAGTGGTGTTGAACTTTTTCTTTTAAATGCAAATACACATTTCCCCCAAAATGTTGTACTATTCCTTTACGGAAAATAGTTTGCTGCAGGAGGTCAAGTCAGGTCAGTTTACCCAAAGCCATCCACAGTTCATTTCATATAAATGATGAAATAACTAACTGTAGCAAGACTCTGTTTACCACTTGGCACTGCCACAATAACCACTATTAACTACCATGAAAGCTCAAAACATGTTTTATACCCCTAATAAATAGTTATACATGGCTGCTGCACCACAATTGGTTCCGTGCAAATGCCTAAATTGTTTTATTCAACACTTGACGCCGACAAGCAGTATAAAACATAGATGCATAAAAATTTTTATAGCTGGCCATTAGCTGGAAACGTGTTGGCTGTTGCAACGCTGTAATAAAGGATGTTTCATTTTATTGAAAACTGATGGAGCGCTCCATTACTCAAGCATGTTGTGGACACTCTAGGCCCCTTTGATTCTGCACTGAAATTTAACTGCAAATATTTGTTTAAAGGCTGTTTCAGTTGACGGGACCTGCACTGACCTCTTGCTTTAAAGTCACAGGCGTCTAACAGTAAAATGCTATCAGGTCAGTTAGTTTTCCTGGAGGATCAGAAATGAAAATGACGTGGCATACTTTTTCTGGGGGCTGGGAGATCGTCCAAAACTGCAGGGATAAAGGGGTTATTCAAGTGCTACGTCTTTATTTCAAGATGAAGCTGCGTGGACAGAAGCACTCTCTGTTTTCAATCTGTCACTCTCATCTGTCATCAACTCTTTGGAGGGTAAGAAAAAAACGCCCCAAACTGTTTTTATCACCATCTCACGTTTTTATTTGTTACCCTTTCTCACTAGTCTATCAATACCTTCAAATCTTTCATTACATTTTTCTCTCCCCCTCTCTGCTTTTCTGTAGTACATCTCTTCCCATGGGATGAGTGGGTAGGATGTGACTGTTAGAGTCATAACAAGCCGGTGGAAACGAGTCAGACATGGGAGCCAGCAATGGAGCCCCACTGCTTCGCCCACCTTCTGATGACTTTACAATGTGACAAAACCACTCAACGTTTATTGGGTGAAGGAGAAGTGAGTACCTCCATGTTGAGGGGCACATGATAAGAAAAGATTGTGCACCAAAAGGTTCAGGAGGCCTAGCATGTCAAACCTCCCTCCTCTGGGAAAACCCACAATCGCTGTGACTCACTGATGAGCTCAGCAGCCAGCTTCCAGATTACAGTCAATCTAACTTTCTATCTCTATATGCACTGTATGTATCAGAAAAGATTTTCGTCTGCAGCCCCTTTTAGTCTTTATTTGTTGTGCTTTCGGGTGGAGTACATGTACATAGCAATAGGTGGCAGGGAAATGCAGATGTCTCTCCTACAGCGCCGGAAATTCAACAAGAAGAAACTGAACCTACGGTAACTTATCTCCCTCAGCCAAAGATAACAATAAAACCATCTTTTTTTTACAGTTTTTGGCATCACCACATTGTATGCACGTATTGATAAAGGGCACAGCCGTGTGGAAATAATCCCTGGGTACTTTTAAGGCTATTCAACTTTTAAATAAACACCTTTAAATACATACACAGTGGAGCTTTTCCACTTCTCCACTCAGGCCACTGCAGGGGTCTTGCTGTGATCAAGCCAACAGCAGGAATGCAGACTGGTATTTCAAGGGCAGTGGGTTAAGAATCTGCCTTTCGTTCTTTCTTTTCACCCCAAAACAGTCATGGTCCTTGGAGTGATGTTAAAATAACACAGGTCTCGTGAATTAGCCCAGTGCAAAAGTCCATCTCAGCATTATCTTCACGGTTCAACAAGAACTTTTCCACCCTCCCTCTAAACCTGTGTGGGGGTCTTGTATAGGCCATGGCTTTGTAAATGTAATGTGAACACCCAGGTCATGCAGGCCTGGCTTAGCTTGACTTGGATGGAATCTTGCCCGCTGACCCACTTTCCATCTGACCAGTTATTTAGCTCTTGTTCTCATCTTCATTTGTGCAATAATATATAATATTATAGTGTGATGCTGAAGCTAATAAAGCCAGGTCTGTGTAGATGTCTGTTAATTTAGATTTAGTGTTATAGTAAATAATATTTTTCAGCTGTAGCCAGTTCAGTGACTTTCCCTTTGCCACTAAACTTAACAGATGGTAGGATGTCTGTTGTTTTGGTTTTATTTATCCAGACTTTATGAACTCAATGCCCTGTCCTTGGAGCAACTCTAAGCATATTGTCAACTCATCAAAATCAGAGAAATCCGTTGGAGCAGGAGATCATCTCCAGATCTATGATTCCCTGTTCCTGACAGTCTCTTGCAGTGCGCGCCATGCTGATGAAGATTGATTTATCTGCGTACCGTGACTGGGCTAAAAAGGCACATTGATCTGGCTGATTTGCTTTACATGAAGGCTCAATCCAACAGTGTGCATCTGTGCACACTTTTACTCTTGTGTGTGTCTTTGCCTTTCTCTTAAAAAGTTGGATAGAGATTTTAACTACTCAAAGCTAAACTGCTTTTTTGTGTGACCCATAGGTTTCTGACCTACTGAGCATGAGCCCCACCAGGCTCTTTTTATTCCACGCTAATAACAGAATGGAGTTGAGACCCTGACATACGGAGCCTAAAAGAGCAGATGTAGCTGTCTGATTCTCCTCAAGTGTACAACCAGTCAGCCAGATCTCCAGTATTCATGATTCCTGTTGGACCTTCTCTCTCTCTCATATATTCAATCATTCTCCCTATCTCACCATCTACAGCCTGGATGCTGCTCTCCAGAGTCCACTTGTCGGGACGAAAGAGATCAAAACACACGGAGGGGCGTAATTTTTCAAGCTAGACTCACAACCCCGGAGATGTTAATGCATAAGAGAGTCATAATCAATCTCCATGGCCTCCATGGCCTCAGTGGCCTTGTCTCCTGCTCTCACACAGGACTCTCATATTGCCAAGGCTCATTACGGGCTTAAGAAGAAGCAGCAGATCAAGGGAGCTCCTTAGGAGGTTAATTTCATCAACTAACCAAATCTCCTACATCAAATGGATCATCTTTCACTGCACCTAAGCTCTTTTCTACCAGTGGAACTTGGAGAACCTCCAAGTTTTACTTTGAAGTTGTTGAAATCAAAGTAAATGTCATTTGAGCAACAGTACCTCAAAAAATGGCATTTATAAGGGAGATAAGCTTATCAAACGGACTTCAGTTTCCTTATGAAAGATAGGCTCCACTATAATCCTGAAAGGCCTTAAATTATGAATGACCCCGCAGCACCGTTTTAAATTGAAGCATTTCTGAATCACAGTAGCTGATTACGCTGAGTCACAGTGAAGTGCCCATATTTCCTGCAAGCCGTTATTGTGACGACCTTCCTGAACCCCCTCCCACAGATTTTACAGCAACTCCAAAAAGTTTTACTTCCCCAGTTCCTGACACACGCCCATGTCCTTCCACAACTGGTCACGGTTCTGCTGGGAATAACGAAGGTCAGCTCGGCCTCTACCTGATACCCCACATCTGCAAAGCTTTCGGCAGCCTTCGCCATGCCGCCTAAATGTCCCAGAGGAACAACCTTCCTGCATCACAAGCAGAAGATGTGGAAGGAAGCGTCACGTACGACTTCCTCAGACCGTGAATCAAGGTAACACAGTGTTCCCACAGATCATACTCAGGGCATGACACAGTCAGGTTTTCCTTCCTCTTTATTCACAACTGACTAATGATAACACTGATTAATTAATACAATAGGACAAAAATAGACAAGAATAGAATGAAAATAGAACCGACATGAATGGAATAGAGCTGGAGAAGTCAGGACAGATGAGTTAAAGTGAGCTAAGTTGTACCGAAGTGGGCATTCAGGAATTCCTACTGCGGGTGTTGAAAGGCTCTTTGACGAGCAGTTTAGCTCACGGTCGACAGAAGCAGCAACAGCAGCAGACTGAAACCCCGAGTCTCCAAAAAGAGGTCAACCTTCTGTCTGGATAAAAGCTCACTCCAGCCGATCAATGCTTCTAGAGAAAATGACAGAAGTCTGGCGATCAAAAGACTTTCACAGGTTTGAAATATGTAACATCTGAGATTCACCTCGTTCGTTTGAAATCGTAAAACTTTCAGACTTTATCAAAAGTGAAAAGTTTGGCAGCTGTTTTCAGGAGCTTGAAAAGCATTTCAGAGGGACATAAAGAAACGTGTAAAAGAAATTTCAAACTGCAGCCAAAAAGTGCTCTAATTTTAAAAGTATGTTTGCCTTAAAATAGCCAAAATAATCACGGTGCTTATCCCACGAGTCCAAATCACAGAAAGCTCAGAGAAGCACAGCTTCTGCCCAGTTTTCTATCCAGCGCATGAGGCATGCTGCTTTGGATGACAACGTTTGTAACACTTATGCTACTGGTTGGCCTGAGGACAAGTGAAGTGAAGAGTCACAGAAAGCCACCGTTCTTGGCTGTGGAACTATAAATTAATAAAGGTAGTGGAACATTTTCACATCTACCAAAAGCAGCTGATGACCCACTGACACATGAAGCTATTTTTCTACATTTATTTCCTTAATAGTGCTTATTTTCTGCTTAACTTAAAAAATAGGTATCTGTGGTTTTTCTTTCCTGCCAATTAATCAAAACAAATGAATGAATACAATAATCACACAATGTTGTTGACATGGAAGCAGCTGAAAAATTATATAATAAGCCATAACCTTTCAACAAGACACCACATGATACCAGCTTCTGAAGGCTTTTTATATCTACAGGCAATGTGTTTAACTGCAGATATTTCACCAAACGTGGTTGTCCGACGAGGTTCTGCACTCCTGTGTGTGGCACTGAGAATAAACAGCGTCCTGCTATGCAATCTAGGTATCAGCCGCCGCGCTCATACAGGGAGATAACTTCAGAAATAGCTTCCATGTGTGGTTTTTGCTGCGTTGCAACTCAACAATGGTGCCATGAAAGCTGTGCTGGATTATGATCTTTTGTTGACAGTAATAACAATGCAGTAGGTAGGTACAGGCCTCAAATTCAGCCTTAGTGATCTGGCATATAAACATAATGCTCTAAAAGTTAATCCATCATTGAGCTGCACCTAAAGATAACCTAGCTGGTAAACATTTGGTTTCTCTAACTGCACCTTTGCTGTGCTACTGGCTCCTGTACATGCTCTAAACAGCCAAGGTGTTGACAGTCCTCTACCTCGCTGGCCTGTACTTCTTGGCAGGTTCAACTAAGCAGTCCTCAACGCCAGCCCCCAGCTCTTAACACTGGCCTACTGGAACTGGCCGCCCAGTCCGGTAAATGATGTCAGAGAAAGTGGCACCACCGGAAAACAGCTACGTGACAAGCGGGAAACGGGCGAAGAGTCACCTGTTAATCTACGTCATTCAAGTGGTTAATGTTCTAATTGTTTGTCGCTGTACCAAATGTTCAATCAGCGTTAAAAGCTGAGATAAAGTCTGACAGTATTGTAGAGCTGAGCTTGCTATAACTCACATCCCAGAGTTTTTTTTTCTAATGTTCTGGCAGAGCTCTGTATATTCTGAAATCCATAGCCAGCTGTCAGGGAGTGAAGGGAAAAGAAGCGTCCACGCACAGGTCGAGCTGAGATTCACTCAAGGAGCCTTCTCAAGTTGCACAAATGCAAAACAAGGGGGAATTACTGCACTTAAAAGTTTGGAGGGGGTCAAGTTCAAAGGGTCTCCTGTGTGGTGTAATTCAAAACCTGAAACTATAACGGGAAATATAGTTATAGCTCCACCATGACAATCAATAGCGCTGTAATTATCCTCGATGCAGCCCAGGAGTCTAGTAGCTGGGGGAAAATGATGATGATACAGATTTCATGCAGCACAAATGCACCGTCACACATGCACTTCCTGAAAATGAAGTACACCACACACCCCGGATTTCGACCCCTCCCGTTCACCAGGAATATTGTTTCTTTGACTGAATAGCAAACGAATTGTTGGGTTTGATTCAGTGGGATGACACAGAGGAGGAAGATGGGGGAAGACAGGAGGAGGAGAGAGAGATGGAGACGGAGAGAAAAGAGAGAGAGGGGGTTGCTTCCTATCGCCAGTTGAAGGCGATGAGAGGAACAGCTGTCAGAAGCTTCCTCTCTGGCTCTGTACATCCACACACCCCACACACATCTTTATTCAATTGCTCAGCCAAAAGGCCCAAATTCTCCTGGGTGGAGTGATGAGGGTGATGAATTTACATTGACACTTGGAGTTCACCTAACAATATGCGTCTCCTCCTGCTCTTTCAGCTCTTTGTAGCTACCACGGGGCTTCCTGACCCATTTGTGTGTAGCGGATGGCGAGGGCACTGCACAGGGAGGATGCTCCGGGTGTGACGACAGTGGAGGCATAGGGAGAGGCGAGGTGGATATATTTTGGCATCGGGTACCGAGGCCCTTTCTCTTTTTTTCTCACTCCTTCCTGTGGTTTTATGGCCTACTTACCGATAGCAGACTCTCATCTGGCTATGAGAGGGGATCTCTGGCAGATTTTTACAGCGATTTTGACAGGAGCTCCTGGGGGAAAACGGATCTCCAGCAGATCTTCTGCTTTGACTGTATGGCCCTGGGGGACATGCTAGTCGTGGGGGTGATTTAACGCCCCTGGGTGGTCTATTAAGATCTGAGTGTCAGGCAGGTCTGGCTGCACACAAAACACTCAAAGGGCAAACTCAACTTCAGAATATTAAAAAAATATCTACAAACAAAATGTATTTATGACAGAAAAGGTTAACCTCATATGACTTAACAGTCCACTGTCGAAGCTGCGCTGCTTTTTTTATTTATTTATAAGGTCTATCAGATGTTGTTTTTACAGCTTGTTCTATTGCTCCGCTGCATTCATCTTATTCTCATGCATTGTTGCGAGTCAGCAGAATCTCTGAGTAAACAACAGCAATCAACGCGCAGCCTTCTGCGACCTCCGGTTGGTGAACTCATAAAGCGCGAGTCATTTCTACAGTACACTTCGTTTAGCTGAGCAGGGAGGACAAGGTAAAGGTGCCACACACGAAGAGCAGCAGCGCGCAAACGTTTTGCTTAAACATTTGTTTCATTAAAATCAAATTATAGTAAATTAACAGTGTCTAAACCTGCACAGGCTCTGAGCCATTAGTTACAACTACACTGCAAGACCACACGCAGGGCCCGTTTTGCACACACAGAACATGCTGAATAAAATATCATGTATACTCTGCAAAGTGAATTCTCATTAATGACGAACTTTATGACCCAGCTGCAAAAGTGGCTCCACTTGTAGTAAGAGTTTCAATCATCAGTGTGAGCTACAATATACTGCACTGTACAGTACTTTATGTTGATTTTTTTTTTCAAAGACTGACATTATTTGTTATAATACACTCTATCATCACCTGTTTTATGTTTTCCATTCATCAGTAAAAACACAGACAGGGTCAAAGGTTGAGAGAAGAAAGAGTTCATTCTTGTGTTTTCCATGAAAGAAAGATGGGGCACAGGTGGACAGCAGGCCAAAAGTCGACAGATTATAACTCTTATGTTTTTAATTCTGTTGAGTGAACATGTAAAAGTACAAACCTGACGCCCCCTGTGTAAGCCCAGAGAGTCAGGCGTGACACATTAAGCAGTGAGATCTGGATCACCTGAGCGAGAATCTGTGTGTGTGTGTGTGTGTGTGTGTGTGTGTGTGTTGGATCCATGCTCTGAATATCACACTGGGATTGTTGTCAAAACACCACTGGGTCTCCATGTGTCTTTAAGCCATTGTGTGTGTGTGTGTGTGTGTGTGTGTGTGTGTGTGTGTGTGTGTGTGTGTGTGTGTGTGTGAGCAAGTGGCAAATCGGTGATCGTGTGGTAATGTGTGGGTGGGCATCCCTTTTCTTTTGTTTTCTCTTTGTTCTCTTGTTCTCTACAGCTCTCAAACTGTATTTCACTGTGTTTCACTTTAATCTGCCACCTGGACTGAAAGATTCACAATGTGTTAGTGCGACGATCCATCATTACAGTTCTGTACTGCAATCAAAGAAGACAGAAATCCTAATGCACTGTGTGGTCACATGCTGCATACTGTCAAAACAGATTGACGTTTTAAAGGTGTAAAAAGAAAGGCGCTTCACTAGTTGCCTCACTTGGTTGGTCAAATATATAATGTCTGACATTTTTGCATTTTTTTTCATATGCACCCTTAAAGGATTTACAGGTCCACACATGGGACATTTTGGCTCAGACATGATACCGAATTACTTTTAGATCTGACAGGTGTTTGTTTGGGGCCTTATTTTCAGACATTTGGTTTTTGGCGCAGAAGTCTCTGGGCCTCTCTACCAGGCGTTGCAGCATTTCCCCTGTTGGTACAGAGCATATAAACATTTAGACTTCTCCGGGTAATTTTCCTGTCAAAAAGAGATTATGTGTCTGCTCCACAATTCCCTCTGGTCTCCTCGGAGAACTGTGTCACCAAAAGTGGATTCAAACAGAAATCAGATCACTTTTGTTTTTCTCAGCAGTGCAAATATTTTGGGAGTGTTGAGATTAGGTTTCATTTTTTCTTTTAATTCTTTCTTTTCTTTTCTTTTTTTTTTAAACCGTCCATTGCTTCAAATTGTCGATTTGGAAAAAAAAAATCCTCTACGCAGGGCCCGAGCCAGGAAAGTTTTCCCTGAGCTCCAGGCTCGATCTGTTTTTATGGTGCACCGAGCGACTAATTGGCTTTGCAGACGGCCTTTCCCCACCATGACCCACGGTGCTAATCACCAGCTCATCCAGCAGTGACAGCTTCACTGCTGAGCTGGCTGACTGACCTGGGAAAACAAGCGGGGTCAAATTAACTTAAAACCTCCTCGATGTGCATTTGTGCGACTGTATGTGTGCGTTTGAGTAGGCAGACAGGTAAGGGGCCTGAACAATGAGTCACCAGCAGACACTTATTGGGTCAACAAATCTGCGTCAGCGGCTTCTGGAAAACGTCGGCTCACGTGTCGACCTGATGCACTCGCGGATAAAGGACGAGTGGGTTGAGAGCGATGCTTTGTGAAAACTCGTACGTCTTTCACCTGTCATTTGTGTCTGTGTTTGGCTTTCCGCGCTGATAGAAATGGATTAACGGGTTTCAACCTCTTGACAGATTTTTAAGGCAAATAATTTCCAAACCACCTACGTGCAACTGAATCACTCCTCTAGAGAGACCTCTACAGCAGGGGAAGGAACAAGATTTCTTTTGACTTTATTTGTTGACTCCCACATACATGGCAGTGTACTGACATGATTTTATACCACAATAATCAGACGTGGGAGCCAAACCAGGGCCAAATATGATTTATCAGCATCTCTTAGGGGAATCACTCTGCAAGACTAACAGGTTTTCATGAAAAGCCAGAGCCGAACAAGGAAAGAGAAATTATGTGTGGATGTACGCGTTAATCCTCATGGACTGCCTGTCTGCTCTCCGGACGTCTCGCCTCGTCTCGTTCACAACGGCAGTTTCGTAAATGCAGGTCACATTTATTGTGTTCCTGTTCCTGAGCAAAGAAGCGTGCATTAACGCACACACTGACATATGAACAACACAAATCCAGCTTGTCTACTGTAATTGGCTCTTGTCAATGAAGGAGCTTTACAACACCATTTACTCCCATCATCACCTGCTAGTGTTTCTCACTGTTTGCTAACCATTTACCCCCGCAGACAAAACTTATTCATGTCAGTCTATGTTATCAACAGATGTGTTTTTTATGAAGTTGCCTCCCTGCTCTAATGGATATATCAAGATTTCCTCCTCGTAACTCCATCTGTGGTTCCACGCGCTCAGCAAAGCAGCGCATCGGCATCATGTTTCATCAGCAACCATCAAGCCCTCGTCAAACACAGAGGGCTTGAGTTCCAGTAACATGTCGCAGCGTCTTGATCCAAACAGAATTAGGTGTCAACAGTTGATGTCCGCGCCTCAGCTGTGTGTGTGTGTGTGTATATGTTTCATCAAGAAAGAGAAGAACGTGCAGTCATTGATTTAGCGTGTGTGTGCGTGTGCGTGTGCGTGCGTGTGCGTGTGTGTGTGTGCAGTGGTTATGGCTCTCAGCTTCTGCATTGTTTATGACCTGCTGCTCTGTGCTGAGCTCATCACTTCTGACTAAGTTGTTCACATTGACAGGGTTACACACACACACACACATCTAGATTAGTGTGCACGAAAAATCCTCCTTAATGTTGCTATATCAACAGCAGAGCTATACAGTATCAGATAACCAGAAGCAGACGGCAGACCAGTGCTGACTCCGCAGCCTTTTTTATTATGGCAACAAATTACTAGCTGTGCTCTAAACGTTCATGTGACAATTCATTTAAATCAGTGGTCTTTGTATTCTTTGATTTAATTCAAAATTGTGTCTGCTTGCAAAAATCAACAGCTTGGCATCAGTGAAAACAGCCAGTATCTGGTTTGAATCTTAACTTGGTCACAGACGAGAAAGGCAGGGAGCAGCGGTGCATCCATATCATTCATGAGTACTTGTACACTAAACTACTGCAGTAACTATTGTTTCCCCACAGCAAGGCTACTATATTGTGCTTCGATCAGGTCTTTGGTTTAAAAGGTGAAGTAGGTGTAGTAAACAACTCTGCACTTCTGTTTCCGATGGAATCAAACTGATTGTGATTGGCTCTCGTCCGGCTGCCTGCTTTGCGAAAATGCCGAGCTCCACGGGGGGCGCGGGGCAGCAGAGCCAAGCCTGCAGGCAGTGAGACCTGCCAGAGGAATATCTCATTAAAAAGATAGGTTGCAATAGCAACAGCGCAATAAGGCAACGTCAGCATCTGCACAACCTCCTGTTGACTTTTTTAGATCATATTTCACCCAAGACTGTATCTCTTATCCTCATCCTACAGAAACACGCTCCTCACATACTCCACCACGAGTGAGGACAGAAACACATTCCTGTCTGGTTTGAAACATTAAATTATCATTAACATTAAGTTCGAATCGCCGTTCACCGAGCGTGTGTGAGTGTTGACACTTTTGTTGACACAACCCTTAATTCTGTTTTGGTTCTCATGAACTCACTATTCAGACCAATCCGTCCAAGCTCCTAATCAGATTGCAAAAAACTGTTCACTGCATGACTAGACCAACTCAAACAATGCTTATGTTATTATTTAGCCCCTCGTCATTTTTCTTACATTGCTCTTTTAATTTTTTCCCAATTCTTATCCTAAGTCTGAACTTTAACTGGCTACCAGATTATAGTCTAATCTCTTCAATTTAGGACACTAGTTAGCTCATAAATCTGTGCCCAGTGCCTACACAGACACGCGTGTGTATACTCACATGCAAAAGCAGAACGTGAAGCTCTGTAGTTTTGTTTGTGCGCACGTGGACCTGACCACCTCTGAAGCCCCTGAAACTGTCCAGCCTTTTCACACTGATTCACATCTGGGACGAGTCTGGTAGTTGGCTAGTTAAGATGTGAGCACATGAAAACGCACCCCCCCCACACACACACACACACACACACACAGTAAATCCTGTTACACATCCATACATCCAGGAGACATTTCCACTTTCCTGAAAATGCCTACCTCAGCACTGCACAGTTGTTTTTCTTCCACGACCTTGGTGCGACCCGTGACCTTTTTTTTTTTTCAATTCTGTAAAATGTGAACAGGTTTCAAGGAACAGGTTTCAAGGAAAAGCGTGGAACTATCCCCGCGGAATAAACACACTCCCTGCCCTCTCCTTTCCTCTCCTCATTTTTCCTTCACCTCCTTCCTTACACTGTGCTTCTTTCTATGCAGCTCCATCAGTATTTGTCTGCTACACTGAGTCTGACCTACTTGGCAGTGGATCAACACTGTGGTTAGAGCAGAATAAACACAGTATTCCTTATCCACACACACACACACACACACACACACTTCGCAGACTGGCTTGTGGGACAATATAGGAAACAGGGTACCATAATAAACAAAGACACACAAAAATATCTATAGGCTCTATAGAATATACGGGTACACACACACACACACACTCACACACACACATACAGCTTGTACCAAAGGGTTGAGTACACTAACTCAGAATAAAACATTTAAAAAGCTTTTAGATCTTTGGATTCTACTTAGTTTTATTTAAGTTTGTGCTGCTGTGAAAAACCACACTGCAGACAGGCCGACACAAATATACTCATTTCTCCCCAGTCACACATACAGTCGAGCCTTGTCTAGACACACACACACACACGCGCACGGACTTAGACAGACACTGTCGCACACGGCTAGCCAGACAGATAAATGTGCTTGCAAAGGCTGTTACACATGCACAGACACACTGATGCTCTTGCCCACCCTCTCATCTGAAGCACGGGACAACTTGTCAAAGTGTGAAATGACCTGGAAGAAAAAAAAAAAAAAACTAAAGCAATCACAGAAAAAGTGATTCTGAGGAATTCATGAGAATCTTTCAAAACGGGCAAATCACTGCAGGAAAAAACAGCAAATATACCTGAAAACTAGCAGCGTGGGTACGTTTGGGTGAATCTGTCATCCTGCGGGTTTGACAGCTGAGTCACAGTCCTCCAGGCGATGCACAGGAGCTGGATGTTGGCCTAATTGCAGCGACTTGCCATGTGCTCCAACAAAGGAGAACGACACATCGTCACTGGACGTATGCACATAAAACACCCTTATGCATATATGCAAGTGTTCGCGCTGGGTTTGCTGATGCATGAGCTAAAATCAATTTCAGTAAGGACTGTAGCAGCCTGTCACATCAAACCTTCCCAGCTCTTTTTTTTTGCAGATATCAACCCTCATAGGAAACACTGGAGAGCCTCTGTGTATGTGCTGTACGTGAGTGTGGGGGTGTTTACAACTCAGTCTCATTCCCGGTTTTCTCATGAAAAGATGCACGTCTCATGGGATTCAGGTTCTTGTTCTTATGATCATAATTAAAACAATGACGATTGTGATGAAGACAGGTCTGCGCTGCACTATTCTTATTCAAGCCTTATTTCAGTCTTAAGGGGTCTTATTAAGGACTTAAGTCCCTGGGGTTGTTGTAAGCTGGCAGTGCAGCAAACCTTTCATGATGATGACGATTAAGAGATTATCAAAATGAATCCCAGCTCATTTGTAAACCAAGACTTTTAAGTGCACACAGATTTGAGTTGCTCTAACTTTAAAACAAAAAGCATTTTGAAGTCAGCTGAAACCTTTCTGGCTAAATTTTCCTAACAAGAGAAACACCGTGAATCTGGTGTCCAAACCAGGTCAAAACAAAAAGCATGTGAAAATGTGTGTGAGACAGTGGATGAATGAAGTTACTATATATATATATATATGTGTGTGTGTGACGCTCTGCTTCTGGCCGTTGTGTGGCCACACAGGAGTCACAGTCGTCCACCACCAGGCCCACCGTCCCTCCTTCAGTTACATTCACACAGCAGGCCTTGTTGACTTTGGTTGGACTGACGCTGTCAGACAACGGGAGCGCAGTGCCTCGCTCGCGCTCATTTCGGGGTGGAAAGTCACTGCTGCTTTCCGCTCCAGAGAGAAGCCAAACAGAAATAGGTGATCCTTGCTGCCAGAGACCCAGACCTAGGCTTCCCAAAACCAAATCCTTCAGTGAGGACGCCATTGTTCTGTAAGTCAGCGAGTGCATGTCGCAGAGTGATACATGGTGCACTGGTAATCTGTTTGCAGTAATTGTTTAAGATACTTACAGATTTATTCAGCATGTGCTTTAACACAAACTAAATGTGTGGTGAGCCGCTATTCTTCAGTGTCCAACCAAAGGCCCCGTGTGCTACCTGTCATAGCATATAGCTCTGTATTCTAGAAGAAATATGTATTTTATGATGAAAGGAAGTGTGACAAGGTGCTCTTCTGTCTCCTCAGGAGGTCACACGTGTAAATTTCCCACACATTTGTAGGTCAATTATGTGGGCACGGAAAGGAGAAAGAAAAAAAAAAAATCCACATGAGGCGGCCACGTGCCAAGCTTGTAGCCAAGCCACCCTGTCCTGACTGGAAATTCCCAATGTGAGCTTTCCATGGAGAGTGAACAGCCAGGCATTAAGGCTACTACTACTGTGATTCACTCTTTACCTCAAATGGGGTCACAGTTGCTACCAATATTAGGAACAACTGCTTTCCAACCCCAGTTAAAAGTGCAACATGTAGCATTTTTAACAGCAGTGTATCATTGTCAAATTAACAGTAATACCTTGGTGAAATTTCCATAAACAGCTGAAATTTGTAGCCTCTTTTTTTAAGCCAGTGGTTTTGGGAGGACTAGTGTTTCTTAAAAGTAAATCATTTCCAATAAAGCCTCAACTCTAGTGTCACTGTGCAGGTTTTATTTGTTGACTTTCAGTTTGCACCTTGTTTAAACTTAATTAGCATCTGTTTATGCTGGAAAGTAATGCAACACAATTCGCGAATGCATCACACAATCATTCGTGGGAGTTTGAACCTGACGTCAAACATTAGCTTCTCGGCAGCTGTCGTTTCACTTTCCTTGTTCTTGTTCTCCCTCTTGCACTCTCTCAGACCGAAACCAACAGAAAACAAAGTGCAAACCTCTGTGGCCATAAACATTTGTCCCAGTATGTATGTTTGTATGATAGGTAGGTTACAACATGTGGTGGTTGGCCTAGTTTGCTACAGCTAATTCAATTAAGATTAGCGATCCAACACATACTAATATAATTAGTACTGTGCATGCAGTCCATCTGTCACTATACAAAATATAAGTAAGAAAAAGCTTGCAGCCTGGCCTGGATCCTTTTATGTGCCAGACAAAATCAGAGTCATTCGAATGCTGCTAACAGGACAGGCTGAGAAGTTGAGGGAGAGACGTTGGTTTTATTGTTCACGGTAGTTAAAAGCTGAGCACCGTGCGGTTCCATATTGCAGAAAATGAACAGGACAAGTCGATCTGACCCAGTTTGCTGTTTTGGAGAACAGAACATCACATCCTGACTGTTTCTGACCTCAAAGCAAACATTAGCAGGTCCTTTCCTCCCTAAGATACCCTGCGTGAACGTAGTGCCCCTGTTCTAGCAGGTGTTTGTAGTGAAATTCAAAGTGATAGAAAATATTCGCCTTCTGTTTGTTTAACTTCCCAGACTCTTGAAAATGTCTACTAATAATAATAATAATAATAATAATGTGAACACAGACAGCTCCAGACACACTTACATGCTTCCTCATCTTCTCATCATCCATCCACAAAAACAGACCACCCTTTAGTCAGACACGCAACAAATCGAAACTCAAGATAAACTCAAATTTATTTCTGTTTTGACTAAAGTGGGAAAAAAAGCCTGTACCCAGCCTGTCTGGTTAAGCGACATCTGTTTCTGTAAACAGACATGACACTAACCATATCTCAGCAATTAGTCACAGCCCAAATATGTAAAAGCCCTTTATTGAGCTTTAGTGTATTCCCTGGGAGATTATTTGTCAAGCTGGACGGCAACATCACCACAGTCGATGTAACAACGAAGCAAAGAGTTTAATGTTTAATGGTTGGTTTAATGTACAGTATATGTGTGTGTGTCTAGTGAGCACCACTGGGTATGATTAGGAAGCAACTATTGTTTTTATTGGCGCTCTTCTGAAAGTAGGCCAAGTACTGGGTTTATGAGAGCCCATCAAGCACATACACACACACACACACACACACAGTGTCAGTATCCTCATGACCCCTCACCTCCCCCACTCTCGCCTCCCAAAGTCCTGCTAATCCAAGGCAGACCCTAACAATTCACAGCTGTTTGAGCCTGTGAGCCCAAAACAATAAGTTGGACTCACATGACACTGACAGCGCGACCGCACACACACGCACACACACACACAGATAGATAGTGTACACAGATGTACAGACTGATGCTGAGAAGTGACTGATCTAATCCCACCACATTGAGTTTGGGTAGAGTGAGCTGCTGCAGCTTATAGCACTGAAACACTGGCGTTACTGTGAGCGCGATAATAAGTGAGGATGGCGAGACTATAATGACTCCACCTGCATTAACATGAATGGATGATGAATGGACGGCCATGACTCTGAAGTTATTCATGGAGCTCCACCTCATGTAAAGTAGATGAGACAAACCAATAAATACTTTGTCACCAGCTGCCGTATTTTCCAAGACGTCAACTTAAATTTGATTCTTTTTTTTTTTTTCTTGGATTTGTTTCTGGGAAATGTCTCATTGCTGAAATAACACTAATTTTGGGCAAACTTGGAAATCCCATTCACACTACTGTAACAGCACGCATCCAGATTTCTAACTAACTTCATTTGCTCTATCTTTTTTAGTATACTAAGACGCTGAAGCCAACATTTTTCTATGAAACGCTTTATGTTAGTTTTGTTTACATTCAGTCTGTTATATTACATGAGAAGCTTGACTTTTATGATTGTGGGTTTGCACTGTTTCCCACTGCAGCAGTCAAGCTGAGGTTGAAGGCCTACAGCGCTGCGGCTGACGCCTGGCTTGTCTGACCTTTATAGGAGGCTCATAGGATTGTCCTGAGACTCTAACTGGCCCACAAACTGACACCATGCCTGGGCTGTGTGGCCTGCTCTGTTGCACAAAATTCTTTGTGTTTTAATCTACTTTGAGTAGCAGATGGGTGGGGTTTGCCACATTAAGACAGTTGTTGTTTAATGAGACTTGCATACTTTTCTAAGGCTAACTTTCCAGGATTTGCTACAGTTTCCTTCAGGGCAACACCCAAAGATATACAGCTCACGCGTTCAGCTCACAAAATCTGTTATGCAAGCTGCAAACAAACCTGTGTGCATCAAGTGGATCACTCCATTCCTCTCAGCTTTAATGTATTATATTATATTTAATGGTGATTTATTATTGCCTCTGACAGATTTTAAATTCAATCTGCTAAATTCGTAACGCGTCTGTGTTGGAGCGGCAGCGGTAGCCGTGTGGTCAGAAAGGTGGATTTGTTCAAACACTTGAGTAAAGAGTGGAAGGAACAGAAGCGGCCTCCAGTGCAGTTCCCCCTGGGACTCACACGGAGACACAGAGACCCCAGACTGCTCCTGTGGAGCTGCTCACAGGCCAGTCAGTCGTTAGAGATGTGTGGTTGTACCAGGCAGCTCCCAGTTGTCAATATGGATGTTTGCGTGTGTGTGTGTGTGCATGTAACCCTCCCTGCAATTTCTCCCCCAGGCAGTTCTTGTAAATATGAATGTGCCCTCAAGTAACCCGTCCACATCAGATTAAATGAAATAAACACCCTCGCAGTAAATGAATATCTTAAATTTCCAATCAGCTCTTAGATACATGAGCGGCGCTGCAGTGGTCTGCGAAGCTGCCGCATCTGATGTGTGAAACCTTCCAGTCCAGAGCATCACAGGGAAATTAAATGTACTGTACGACGATGAGGATTAGCTGTGTCTTTCGCTGTGAGCTCAGTGATAAAATCAGATGATGACTTGCCAGTTGCTTTGGTCTTCATAATCATGACTTATAAAAATGCCACTCTGACATTTGAGAAAGGCAATTAAAGGCGAGTCGAGGAACTGAACATCCCAGCACAGCTCAGTCTCTATTAGCATCAACACTGGGGAAAGAGTCAGCAGCAAAACTTTTGCAAATCCTCCTGGCTCTGGACTGCATGTGCCTGATGTGCATTAAAACTGAAGCTTGAAAAAAATGGAGCATACAGAGACATTTACAGTGACAAAGAACTTAGTATGACCCACAATCACTGCAGAACAACAAAACAGACTCTCTTCATTAGTGCACCTGACTGAAGTGTGCAAAGTCAGGCCCATGTGTTTGTAGTTTACCGTTGTGTACAGCGACTTTGTTTTTACCTTCACTGCTGGTTTGCATTTGGAAGGCATCTGCACAGAGTTTGTTCCAGAAAGTAATCCACTGAGTGATTATCAGTGTGTGTGTGTGTGTGTGTGTGAAGAACAGGAGCTTAATGTGATCAAAAGCAAAGACGGAGCTCCTTATGAAGCTCCGAGTGACAGGGGAACAGAGGGATGGACGGAGAAGAATCAAGTGATGGACGCAGCTTGTGAAGATGTATACTGCCCTCCAGTGGAAGTGTGTGGAAATGTGTAAGAAACAGAAAGTTTATATACAGTCACACAGAATGTTAAAGGTGCTGTGCACAGAATACAGAAGTATTTAGTATTAAATAGCTGTGGTTAATTTATAGGTTTTACTCCTCATGGTAGCACGTCGCGGTTTCCTCCCTTAAACTTTACACACTGAGATGTCAGGACACAAAGAGTTGAGTCAGGAGCACGACGACCAGGCTGCTGTAATTTGTAAGATTTATCACTAGAGGGCAGAAGAGAACAGCAAGAAAAGTGACAACCAACATCTCTGAGGAGAAAAAGTATTTATTTCATTTATGTTGAGGCCTCTGAGTATTTAACTATTTTTGTTAACGTTCTCACTTTGGAAATATCAAATTTAAAAACACCAACAAAAATTAACATAACGCGAAGACACCAGACTGGCCAACAGATGTACCGTCCACACTGTGCTTTCAGATGAATGTGATGTGGGCAGTTTGGTGTGTTTATGCTGCATTCTGATTTGTAATTGGTATGCAGTATGTGGTATGTGCTGTCACACACACACACACACAGATGTTGTGTCTGGATTCTTTACATGCTCACTCCTAATGCAACACAAGTCATGTCGTGCAGCATGTGACGGTGAGAATGCCAGCTGGGAAAAAATCGTGCAGGGACGGGTATGTAAGTGCAATTAAGCCGGGTGCTACAGCCAGTCAACCACTAAACTAAGCTAAAATCATAATTAGACTAACTAAATACATCCAGGGTACACGTTCAGCTTATCCTTGAACTTTTTCAGCTTCGATGGCTGGATTTATTGACTGATGGCCCGAGCAGGTTAAAAGTCCTGTTGGTGTAACCCCCACCTTAAAAGCAGTAATCCTTCAGTTTCTCATTTTTGTTTATTTGCTGTGTTTGTTCTGTCTGGCGCCCAGAGCTCATGCATTTTTGAGTGTTTGCATAGCACTTCCCAGAGATCACTTGTCAATCAAATAGCGTGGGTTGTGTGATGATGTGATTTTCTTTGATTTCACCGGCCTGACGGTGAGCACTGGTCTGGCTGTGTGTCACATACATTTCCCGTGTTACTGTCGACTAGCAACATGCATACCATACATGTATAAATGCACATAATGACTTCATTTCAAACCTTTAAAATATGTTTCAGTTAGAGAATGTGAGTTTTCCAAACTAAGCCGCTTTAACTTCCACATTTGAATAACCCATTAATCAGTAACCCCACATTCCCATTGTGACTAATTCAGCTGATGAGTCCTCCTCTTCTGACTGCTTGTGGGCAGTACAATAGGCTCTGATTGCATCTATGTAATCATGCACTGCTACACTTTAAGTTTGTCATGTACTTTCAGCGTCTTTGCTTTTCATAAAATGGCAGTGTTTAAACAGGTTTTTATAGCTGGCACCGCTTGTATAGCTTCATTAAATACTCATATGAATCATAAACAGTATGAAGCATGCAAAGCGTCTGACAGGCCCCGCCCATTTCATCTAATTACCAGTTTTTTAGACATGCAGTGCGAGTCCAACATTTACCACCTACAGGCAAGAAATGTAACTGCTGCAGTGGGAGCACTGGTCAACTTGCATCTGTCCCTCTTTTACAGTCATATTTCACATTTGAATCGGGGGCGTGCATTTGTGCAGCGGACTCAGAATAGCGAGTGGCCTCTCTGAGAATGATGCAGCGTCATGTGAGAAAAAAAAGTTGGATCTGGCTCAACTCAGAATGTTTTATCATTTTTCGTCCGTGGTACTGCAATAAAAAAAAGATTTTCCCCTGTAGGCTATTGTGATAAAAGAGAATTCTCACTGGTGTCTGAGACCCCCCCTCACATTTGAAATAATTTAGCACGAATGTCTGTTTGAATCAGACCTTGGTCAACAAATACCTGGCAGGCTGGTGGCAGGTGTTGCTGGACGATTTGCTGGATACATCACACATTCAGCACGGTTATTCACCTCTAACACAAACTGGACAAAAACCTTCTCCGTGCATGTTTATCCCTGCAGAAGCTGCAGAACATTCAGAAATGTTAAACAGGTTCAATCAACTGCTTTGAAATAATCATTTGGGGAAAAAAGATGACAGACATTTAAAACAAATCTAACTTTTCTCTGGTGACTGTAACCGTGACAGCAGTGAGGAACTTTTCTTCACAGGCATGCCGACCACCCACACATCAGCTGACTGTCCCTGGTCACTAAGCTCTATAGGACAAGAATGGACTCCTGGTGACTTTTATTATGCTGCCTGCAGTGTCACAGCTTTTAGTAATTGAACTGGCGCTGCAGTCATCCTGGAGATGATTGCTAACTAAGATACGCGAGGTACAGCGAGGAGTTCCACAAATCAGCTGTGCATTGAAGTGTCCATTTAGGTCATTTTAAACTTGTAGCTGCACATTAATACAGAAACACCACTGTGATTCCCCTGCTGAACTACTGTAAGTGAATTCAAAGGGACTGACCCCAGCACAGGATGGTACTGCTGTTATCTTGTGATAAGCTCTGATACAAACACAGTGTTTCCCCTCCTCAGCTTGTGTAGAGGCGTGAGAGAGGGGGTGTTAAACCCCTCTCTATTTGCTTTCCCCTCAAAGGGACTATGTGAGGAATGCCGGGAATTTAACTGATCCCGGTGTGTCCCGGCATGGATCCCAGCTCACATTCTGGGAACAGCCAAGCTACCTGAAACTGGACACCAGCTGACCACCCCACTGTGGGAAACACATATCACTTGACTCAACTAGGAATCCAGGCATGTCTCTATTTTGACTAAAGTATAACTAAAAAATATTATTACTGCAATGCAAAGAGGAACACAGGTTCAATTCAATTAAAACAAAACAAAAAATCCACAGGCCTGCAAACTGGCTGCAAGTGATGAATTTTCTTTGATTTGCCTGGATAATTACCAGGGGAAAAACTATTTCGAAGATGTGGCAGCAATCATTGTAAATTGCAGAGGTCATCCTGTAGCCGAGTTAAAGCTGCTTCTAATGAGGTTTTATCAAATGTTGCTTTATCACGTGGTTTTACTCTTTAATGTACGTCTCAGGATTGTTTTAGAACTTTTCTTGAAAGAACATATAGATGATGCTCACTGTATCACAGTATATATTTGGGGGCATGTTGAGGGAGCACTCCTGACTCCTGATACATTGAGCCAGTCGTCACAAACCATTCAACATAATAATACCACACCAGTCTTCGTGAGAACTGAGCAAAACCTGCGACAGACTGTGAGATGTGGCTGAAAAAAAAAGTTTAGAGCCATGGCAACATGTTTACAATAGCAGTGCCAACGCTGTTGTGAGGTGAGGTGAGGTGAGGTGAGGTGCAGGGTAGCACGGTGACAGAGAGTTGCTGTAAAAATAGGCAGACACATTGTCGTGCCCACAACATTAAGACAAACAAGGAGGAGAGAAATGCGTGTTTTTAGAGAGCAGTACAGTGCAGGTGCTGTGCAGGCTCACCTTCTCTCTCACATTATATATCCTGGGAACCCACCACCGCAGCACCATCAGCTCAGGACTGCAGGAGGGAGAGTTGACTGGGTTAACTACAAATACACAATTCAGTTTATATATATATATATATATATATATATTAGTGTTGCAGGTATCTGGCAACTATGTCGTAGTTGGTGAAACATCTGATGCTGTATGTGCACATTAATTCATCCACCCTGCAGAAATCCTCTGACAAGAGTTGTGCTCCTATCATTTATGTCAAGGTGAAGCCTAAACGTATTTTAAACTTCTGTTACATGAAGTCTTAGTACAGCTCTACTAGATTCACAGCTGGTGTTCTCAGCTTGTTCCCCCTCAGCTGACATCCTGTCACACAGGTTCCTCCGTAATTATCGCTTTTTTCCCCCTTTCTAAACTTGCTCCACCCTCCACCTGTCTCATCCTGTCACACGTACCTCAATTACCTGATGCCAAATTAGATTATCGCATAATCCCAGTCTGCTGATTAAGCAACAACAAAAGAAACCTTTTCTTTTCAGTTCTTCGCACACACACACTCACCTCCACCTCCTCTTTGACCTCCTCATCAGGTCACATTTGTTGGGGGGGGGGGGGGGGGGTGGACCGTTTGTGGGTGCTCCGCCCCCAAAGGGTAGTGGGAAACCGCGGCGAGGCCAATGAGAGCCCTCCAGACGGATCGGTGCCGGGCATCGCCGCCCACCTATGACTGCTCTCTCCAGCCGTTACCATGGCAACAGCAGCGCTTGATGGGAGATGGTGCTACTCTCTAAAAGAGAAGCAGCGTGCGCGGGAGTGCGTGTGTTGGGATGTGTTTATTTGAATCTTGAAAGCCCAACTCCTCGATGTTGACCCCGATGCTTAACAAAAAGGGAAGAAGTGCATGTCATGACCCCGGAGTTAGATAAAGTTAGAAAAACAAATTCAATACCAGCTTGAACACTGTATTGATTTTTCTCTTTGCCTTAGATTTGAAAACTAATTCAGGGTTTCAGCACACGGGAGCAGAACTGCACAAGCATCGTGTGTGTGTATGTGTGTGTGTGTGTGTATGTGTGTGTGTGTGTGTGTGTGTGTGTGTATGTGTGTGTGTGTGTGTGTGTGTGTGTGTGTGTAGGGAAAGTGAGGGCAGATTTAAATCTGAAAGGAAAACTTTGAGAGAGAAAATGCTCGACATGTCTGAGCATCGCACATCTCTTGTATGATTTTACTTCTGTATGTTGTGAGAGATGGAGAAACTGTGACAGGGTTAAGAAAGAGTGTATGTTCTCAGTACATATGTGTGTTTAAGAGAGGTAAGAGGAGAGATCTGCGTGGGCTGAGCTCTTCATGTTTATTCATAGCAGTGCTGATCTCTTCACAGGTTTGGCTATCATTTGCTCTTTTCTCCCTTCTCTCCTTCTCTGCCTCATTCTCTCTCTCTCTGCTTTCTTTTTAAATTGTATTATTTATTATCTTTTTATTTCTCTCTCTTGCTCGACTAAGTCAAAAGAAACGGCAAATTATCTTCAGTGTGCCCGTCTCTGACTCGGCTGTTTTCACTCTTTCTCATACACACGCGTACAGGTGTGGGTAGCTCAACAGGAGGGAGAGTTTTACAGAGCCTCCACTCACACATATACACACATTTAGAAGGGAGTCGTGACTAGCGTGGAGTTGACTTTGCAAAACAACTGAATGCACTCCTCAACTCCTCAACTGAATAATCCTCAACTCAGGTTGGAAAGTTTCTGCAGTCAGACTGTGCAAGTAGAACAAACAAAATGTTGCAGCGTGACGACGATTGTTACGGGTGATAAATTATTTGCAAGACGCAAAATAGCCTGCACGAGACTCTCCTCCACTCAAAGCACTGTGAATAAAAAGGTCAAGGTTTGAAGAGTATGGTCCAGTAGAAGATGGAAAAATCGCTGCCAGTGTCGTAAGGATCTTCTGTTCAGCCAAACACATTTTGTTTACAAGATGTTTACTTGTAAGTTGCAAGTTAACTACGAAATTTCAAATGAAATTTCAAAATGAATGGAAGCCAGATAACTTCTGGAGTCAAAAATGTGTTTAAAAATACAGTAACATGGGTTTCATCATGGCTTAGCAATACATGCTTCTCACTAGACTCACTCAGATACTGTCAGTGTTGACTTGGTTGTTGGCGTTTTGACACTTCTTCAACTTTCTCCCTTGTTCGTCTGTAGTTATTAAACACGACAAAGTCGACCATTCATTCATCTGCTGCACGCAGACTCTCTGTTTGTTAGGTAATGTGCCACAGCCTAAACGCCCCAGCATCGGGCATCCAGCAGCCTTTCTTCTTCATCGCCAGCATCCTCCACCTCCTCCTCCTCCTCCTCCTCCTCCTCTTCACCACTTCCACCCACGCTCAGCTTTTGTTGACTCTTGTCCTAAGTGAGTGTGTGCTTGCGCGTGTGTCTGTGTGTTATTTTATTATGACATTTTCCCCTTTTTACACATTTTCTTTTCACATATTTTTGCTATACATGTGCTGCAGTTTTTACTGTAAAAAGCTTCTAGTCGGGATTTGGTAGCTGCCCAGGTAGAGAAGGATTTTTGTCGGATGAACAGAAACAAACGTGTTAATTATCCTCGTTGAAGAAGCGAGGAATAGCTGCTTAGATTTGGTTCACAGGTACTCTGAATAAATGTGATTTAGACGTACAGTATGAGTGCTTTTATGTTTGCTCAGGCTGTCTGAGAAAATAAAGGAGGTGTTGGCAGACTTTCCAAATTGAAATTGTAATCCATCACATGTTGCTGACCAGCATATTTAAATGTGATAAACCAAATAGTGAATTCACATAATGTCTTTGTTCGTTTTAGATGGCAGCACCTCCAAAAACCCTCAGAATATGCTTGAAAGTGAAATATCGTGACATTTCTAGCTCCGTTAAGCAGAATTACTATCGTCGTTAATGATGAGAGTGAATTTATTGTTTTTCACCTTGTCAGTTCTCTGCACAAACCAACAACGGGTCGCTTCTTTAGTGGAGTCGTGTTAGCGTCTTTCCTCAGCAGTTGCTGCACACTCCGTGCAGAAATTAAGCAACCAATTTCTGTAAAGCACAAACACACTCTTTTCATCAGCGGGAATTCACACTTGACTGTTGCCATGGCTCTGTGGATCTGCCAGTGCCTCTCCGTCAAGGCCACAGTGTTTGACAGAGATATTGTCTGGAACAATGATTCACTTTGCACTCAATAGCCAGGATGTGCGTGTGGATCGCTGCCTGCGCGTCTGTGAGTGTATGTGTCTGTGAGGGTGTGCCGGAACGCAGACTGTTCAAATTTGTGTTTGTCCACCATATCAAGGGAAACAAGCATATGAGAGTTCAACAAAATGTCTATCTCGACAAGCGGGGGCTCCAATAAAGGAGGATCAACCGAGGATTCGGCCTTCAACGTTCTGATTCCTATTGTTCAACAAGGTTACCGCTCGATACACATAACACACCCAATAAAACGTGAACGTAATAATGCAGAAGCCTTCAGTCTGACTCATTTCTGTGGAGTGCGAAATGTCTCCACAAGTAAACAGTTTATGGATTTTTTTTTTTTTTTGGTATTTTGAAGAATATCCAAAAAGAACAGGTGCTGCGTGTTGTTTTTCACAAACAGCTCCATCAGAAATCAGATTGACTTTCTGACAGATCCATGACATTCTCAGTTTCATGTCGAGAATCTCACTGGCTGATATGAGATGTAGTGTTTCTTGTCTTTGTTGTAAAAGGAGGCAACGGTGGCTCTTCTTTGCCAGAAGACGCCCACGCGCCCCATGTGTTCTTGATCGCTCCTCTCGTACACAAGACACACACACACACACACACACACACATGCAGAGAAGCGTTTTAGTATACATAAAATTCCTACTCTGCATAGAGATAAATCTAACCTCATAGTGGGAGGTGAAGATGTTAAAGAATACAGTAAAATCTCACTATAACAGAGAATATCATCTAACAGGTCTGTTTTTTCCTCAAGTGAGATGTATTCCAAAAAAAAAAAAGATGAGACCAATAAATTGACAAAAATGAAAATAGACACTTTCTGGATCTTTTAGAATGAATAAATTGTAAAACCATAAAGTACAGTGCAGTAATGTTTCACATCTGATGAATATGCTCCGGCCAAGAACAAACATTTGATTTCAATTGAAAATGAAGCATGACACAAATGAAATGATGTGATTCTATTAAAAGGCAAATGTCACCTTTCATAATCCGAAAAAATAAACATTGTGTCCAAAATATTTATGTCGTTTTGAAATAAACTCATCTCTCGTTCTGGTGACATTTTTCATCAGTAATTATTCATATTGCTTGTTGAGCATTTTCCCAGCAGTTTGTTTGCTGCTTTTCAATTAAATCCCATTTATGCACTTCAGCAATTTTATTTTTTTTCATTTTAGGCACTTAAATCCAATTAAAAGCAGAATTTTCCTACCTACTTGTGTCTCAGCACACATGCTTATTAACTGAGGTGTACTTGCCCGAGGTGGATTGCAAATTCCAATATATCTGTGCACAGTCTGAACGTGTTCCTCTCTAAATTTGGTAACAATTCACATTTACAACGGGAAAGGTTAATATATTTAATCCCGGTGATTTGATTGTGGGGTTTGTTTTTTTCCCCCGTCTCTCACTCAGCTCCACTTTCTCTGACATCCAGGTTTGTTTTACATAACTGCTCATTCTAGCTGAGCACCACTCATCTGAAGGCTGCTGTCTTCAGAAATAATCTACTCTGACAAACAATACAGGACACACACCTGTCTGCAGGTGAACCCGCTGCATAAGTTTGCATTTAAACTTGAAACTTGAAACTAGAACTCCTTATACGTCCCCATAAAACAACTAAAAACAAAACATCTATATTTTTGCTGACTTTTCGCTCCAACAGATGGCAACACTGTACATTAAAAATACCAAGAAACGTATGGGAAATGTTCAAATGTAAATTAATCTTTTTTTTTTTTCCTAGACTGATGCTGCTTCCTCATTTACAATACATGATGAGAGGAAGTTCTGGCTTATTTCTACTGGTAATTTAGTCGGTGCATTGTGAAATGAGACACCTACTGCCTCCAGGAAACAGCCATATTCCCATGTTGTAAAATGTGACATGACGAAAGCTTTCACCTTCTGTCATCTACTCAACATCTAGACAGTGCGCTAACAAAGTACAGTAACCAGCAGCTGTAATAAACAGAAGCACCTACAAGCTTAAATGGTGTTAAAACACGCTCGAGTGCTCTGTGACAAAGTTTAGCTTGCTTTAAGTCGGGTGGGTGATGACTGGCTGACATGTTTCCCCCTCGGGGCTTACAGTAGGTGAGCGCCGTGCTGCAAACCCATCAATGTATACTCAGACTCAACTCGACTGCTGCTGATACGAGCTGTCACGCAGACTGACTGCCCTCGACACTCAACTGCAGCTCACATGCTGAAGGCGCCACTCGGGTGCTTTGATGCTCACCAGGTTCATTCACGTACCACCAGCAGACAGTAGACTTGGTGCTTGTTAGTCTGTGGACGTTACTCCTGATTTCTGCTGGCTGCAGCCTTGGAGAGATTCACTGATGCAGTCTGGATGAGTTAAACAGCATTTGGCGTCCGCGTCAGTGTTAATAGACCTGTTCGACTGTTTTGCTTTTCCTTTTAAATATATTTTTTATTTCTGCTACAGTGACCATCTGCTATGTTCTGCCACACTCTGCACAGCCTTTTAGGTATTAGTCATTATCAAGTTACAGTAAACATGAATTTCCTTTTAGAAGCCAATATCTCTGCCAGGCTGTTCCGTGAGTCTGGATCACAGGAGGTGCCAACAGCAGCTCTCCACGTTAGAGTACATATTACCACATACTCTATTTATATGAAAAAATATTTTTAAAAAGTTACTGTAGCTTATAAGTAAAATACTTGTTGGTTTCGTAAGTTAGCAGGATTATTACAATTTTAAATTACAATTTAAAGCTACAGTATGCAACAAAAATGCAAGACTTCAATCCAATTGTCTGTGCCCAGCTCTGCCTCTTCCTGCTTTAGTAAGTCTGGAACAGAGACAACACCTCTCCACATCAGGAAGCAAAAAATATTTGAAGAAAACTTAGCTAGGGTAGCTTTAATATTTTGAGAGTATAGTGAAACATGTTACATTACTTCCGTTAGATTCCAGCATACAACAGTGTGTTCTGTATTCTGCAACCTGAAATGTGCACAACACACAAACAGAAAAAAAGATTTATCCATTAATTAATGGAGAATTAATGGAGAATGTCAAATCTCATGGAGTAAAAGTCTCCAAAGTGTTCATCCTATGGGGACCATGAGTGCACACAATGTTTTATATTGTTGCTTTGTTATCATTATAAATGATGTTTTCTGAGTCAACCATACAGTCAGGCCAAAGAAAGCTGGTATACACGATGACAAATGCAGTGGTTTAAATGGGAATGGAGGCTTGAGTGCTAATGTGCATCCTGCTGTTTCCTGTTTTTCGAGCTTTTCGATTGTATCTACTGCTTCGTGTTGAAGCTTCATCCATTTCGGTTTAGTGCAAAATCCCAGCTTTACTTGTTCCATTATACTCAAACGTAGACACAGGTGAAAATATTGCAAAGCTTCTGGCCATAATTAAATACATATTTCTCAGCAGAGAACAAAAAAGAAAGATGTGATTGATCTTATTTATTTACCTGAGAGTGCATGTTTGAAACTGCGTCCTCCAAGGTCAGCCATCATTTATTCAGCATGACTCATTTGCCTCAAGCGCAAATTCCTCGAAAGTATGAACTCATGTTAAAATGAATGTTACTGCTTTGACACTCGCACCCACACGATCCTGCTGCTAGTTTGCCCACGCACACACACACACACACACACACACAGAGGCATGCATGCACGTGCAGATACATACACTCTCAGTACACCTACACAAACGCACACATGCAGACTGCGCATGGAAGCGAATGTTGTTCATGCATGTCTAGCAGAGTTGAGCTATGTGGAGAGGATCTTTGATCTCAGCCAGGCAGCCAACCAGCTTCTCCACTATTTGCATTCAGTCTCCTGGGTCTGTTGGCTTCTTGGCCCCTCACCAGCTTCAGATGCAGGTTACAGAGGTAGCCAGAGGGAGATTCCCACACATTCCTGTATGAAAGTGTGTGTGTGTGAGCGTGCGTTAAAGGCTGTGTTTGTGTGATTTTGTGCATGTACGAATACAGTCGTGTGTGTGTGTGTGAGGGAGAGAGAGAGAGAGAGAGGGAGAGAATGAGGCAAGAGGCCAAGTGAGAGTACCTGGGTCAGCATCACATCAAAGTACAGCAGCCTAACAGAGAAAGAGCGAGCGAGAAACTGAGAGAGGGGAAGATAAACCATAGAGAGAAAAGAAGCTTCGAAAAGAGAAAAGAAGAAGAAGAGAGAGAATACCTAACATGCAAAGAGAGGGAGAGCGTGGACAAATAGAGTGAGAGGGAAAGAGAGAGAGAGAGAGAGAGAGGCCTCTCCAGGAGGTCACTGAGTTTCTGGATCTCTGCTCCTTTTGTCCCACAGCACATTCCATAGCAACAATCTGACCAGTCAACCAGGGAGCCGCAAAAATGAAAAGAAATATAGAGAGGAAAAAACTCACAGCCCACCTCAGACTGGTATAGAAACACGTGCAGATGAGGTACTCTGCAGGACAGACGGTGCTTACTGGGATTCACTACAGCAGAACTGAAAGGACTAAAAATTGTTCAAACCTGATGTTAACCGTTTCTCTAAACTCCAAGAAATCAAAACACTACTGAAATATGTTATTGATTGTGTGGATTTAATGGTTTTGCGGTTTGAATAATCACATACACTGATTTAAGTTACTAACAAACTTTTAAGCTGAGAAACTATTTGGTAAAAACGTTCTTGTTCCCCTTTAGGATGAATTGTAAGACCTTCGGCGATGACTTGACCTTTCAGCTAGTGACATCATCAAAATTTAAGAATTTGTTCCTGTTCAGCTTTCATGCTAATTAGCACATGTTCACATCACCTTCTCAACTCGACTCTGCACTACTCGCTACTACTTCTCTTTTCCAACAGCAGGTTATTTATTTTAAGCCAGTGCTATATACTTTATGTATGCTATGTTTCTGAAGGTGTGTTTCTTTGGAAAAAGCTTTAAACTTCACATGAAATATTCAACATTCCTGTGATTTTTATCTCTAGAAGACTAAGTCACTGATTATCAAACCAGCTCAAAGTCCAAATGAAACTCTGTAACAAGGTGGATAGCTTTTGGGAAGCAAAAATAAGATGCAAAATAAATCTCATTTGTTTTTCAGTGAAGTGGCCCTTTAAGCTGGTATTTTCAGCAATGCAAATCAGCACTGCCTAAACACAGGAATTCTATAAATTACCTATTGCTCACTGATTTCAGTGGTCTTAATGCATTTCCCTGTGCACCAAAGTCAGGGAGTTCGCTCTTGTTCCCATCGGTAATTTGAAATGTAATTACCCATCATTTTAGAGTGCTTCAGGAGCCTGACACCTACATCTCCCCTTCTGCCTCTCTGTCTTTCTTCCCTCTCTCCCTCACTGGCTGTTTTTGTATGCTGGTGGAGGATTGTATATTGTCCACCCCCGCACATTTTTGAGCACTACCCCTGCCATTACCTATGTAAATGACTCGGGCTCAGACAGGCAGTTTACAGAGCCACCTCTCCTACACCATGACTAAATGAGAGCTTTTACATGCACGCAGGATACCAGATCCTATCCCTGCCGAGGTTATGTTCAGGCTGTTTATGTGCATTTTCATACCTACAAATACCCAAGAGACACTTCATGTTTCAACATGGTTAAAAAAAGAAATGAATAGTAACTGGTGTTAAGATGCATCAGTAATGTGTGTTAACACACATAAACATGTAGAAGCTGTTATACTAGGGTCATTAATGATGTGCATATAAGCATTTGAGTTATTATAAACAACATTATGCTAAATGTACATTTAGTCATGTTTATATTTTATGAGCACAACTGCTGTCTTTGTTATGAAGGAATGAATTAATTTATTACACACCGAGGAAAGGTGGGCATTTAAGAGGAAAAAAGATCCAGATGCTGTAGTCTCTGAGCGATGCTGTTCAGTTCTGAATGCCAGAAACCCGGGACGCTGCATCTCTAATGGAGCTGAAAAAGCTTATGACGGACATAAGCCGTCATTTTGAGTTACACTCATCTCATTTTGAGTTCCATTGTAGCTGTACCTCACTGTGTTACGTGCAGTCTTTATTTACACAGGGCAAGTAGAGCAGAGGCCAATATAATTACAAGTGTCAGACAGTATCAGCTCTGCAGAACCACCAGACAGGCAGATCCGTCTTCTATTACACGTACCTGACTGTGATCTTTACTGTGACAGATATGAATATGAGCGTTCTGATGTTTTATTTGGTCTGTTGGACTTGTAGGAAAAACAGTGTCATCCTTAATATAGATAGCTCTATGCTATTTTCTTCACTACCACTGTGTGTGTGTGTATATCAGCATATCAGTGAGTGTGTGTAATAAAGTTGTTGTTTTATTAATTTATCCTGCTCATCAGACTTGTTGCACACAAGCACAAATGATAAATAAAAAAATGTATCATCGGATTCTCTTTATGATTCTGTCAGATAAGTAGAGTAGACCAGTGATAACTAGGTGCTGCTGGTGGCACCATTGAGCCTCCATAGATGAGAAGTATCTCCCTCTCACCATAGTGGCAGAGCTCTGTAGGTTGAAAACTATTTTTGTGGCTCTTCTGCACAGGTGGATATAGATTCTGAAGATAGAAGTGTAATTAAAAGTAGCTCCAACCTCATTATGCTTTAATTGTGCCTTCACATATCCTGCTGTTTGTTTACCTAGCATCTATCAGCTGTCATTCAGGCTTCTCTACCTGTTCAGCCATGGTGCCAATCACTGCTCACTGCCCACTTCCTCTGTTGTATATCTGCTGCTGCAAAAAGATGCTGCAGTCTTGTTGTCTTTTTGGCCAAAGTGTATCCCTGTGGGGCCTCAAACCCGGTAATTTCTTTGCTGTTATTACATTTAACCCCTGGTGATGCTACAGTTTCTTCTCATCTGATGGCTTCTCCGCCTCACACAGCAGGCACAGGATGAATTTAGATCACTATTTATAACCTTGTTGCAGTGCAGGTTGTTCAGATTCTCTTAATTTAAAATTAGTCTGAGCTGCTGAATGGTCCAAACTGAAGGAACACGCTGCTGCATCCAGTATTTTTTATTGTTTATTAAAAAAAAAAAAAGGGGTGTGGAAATTGTGATTTGCTTGTCAACTTCGGTGTTTCGCTGCAGAAAAATAAATCAAAGTGATTGTTTCGCTTATGATCTGTTATACTGAAAGCAACATAAGCTGCTCCTAGATAACCTGTAACCTGTAGCTACCTTTTCTACTGCTAAGCCAGAATCCACATGAGTCACAGGTGTACAGAGCTCCTCCTGAGGATGCTGTGGATGCTTTGCTGCCCTTCTTAAGACATACCCCCCAAAAAAATCAACTTTAGGTGACACTGAAAAGTGGGCTTTGCTTTTAATGGCCCTACTCTATGTGTAGGTGTGCACACACATGCACACAATTGATGCGTAGGGGTGTGGAGTGGTCAACTGATGAGGCACTGTGGAGGCTGAGAGCTCTGGAGAGTGGTGTGTGGGTTGGAAGCCTCCTCTCCTCGCAGTGAAACACACACACACACATACACGGACACACACTCGCAAAGCTGGGGGAGGTGGAGGCAGCAGAGCTTGCTTCACCGGCTGTCCATTGATCAGTGGAGAGGTTGGTAGACTTAAAAGATCAGTGTGGAGACCGGTGGAGAGCAGAGAGAGGGATGGAGAGGAGGATACTGGGGTTCTGTGGGATGTGGCAGAGACAGGGAGAAAAAGATAAGAGGAAAGACTGGAGAGAGAAAGAGACAGATGGAAAGTGTGTGAAGAGACAGAGATGAGAGCAACAGGAGAAAGAAAGAGGCGAATCGCAGCTATTGGGTTTGCTCTGGGTTTTAACAGTCTGGATGCAGCCTGCTGGTAAGCACTTGATGTTTCTGTGTTTCTGCATGCGATGTATGTGCACATACTGCCTGGATGCCCATTTGTATGCCTGTCTGTATCCCGTGCAGCCCATGCTTAGGTTTTGAGCCACTGCAGAAAGAGAGAGAGAGAGAGAGATGCCAGCCGTTTGTCTCCACAGTGCAGCAGGCAGCAGCAGGAGGAGTACAAATCTTCCGGGCTTCCTTCCACTGCAGACAAAAAACATTCAGTCTGTTATCTGTTCAATTAAAAACAGCAGCGCGCTCCGAGCTGCTGCTGCTGCTGCAGGATTCATTCAGACTGGCTGCATGTGCGTGTTTCAGAAGGTGTTAGGGTGGGAAAATCACACACAGGATTGCTTGTGTTTTCAAGTTGTCGCCCGAGAGAAAAAGAAGAGTGATACTCCCCAGATGCAGCTTGTGTAGTGTGTGTGTGTGTGTGTGTGTGTGTGTGTGTGTGTGTGTGTGAGTGTGAATTGGCGTTTCAGTGTAATGTCAGATTGATGCGATGAGATGTAGGACTGACAAACTAAGCAATGCTTTGCATTGTTCTGTCACATCCACACATGATAAATAAATAACCATATGGGACATTATACATGCTGCTTTCACTGCAGGTAATTACAAAACAAAATAAATCACTGTAGTATTTCTTGTACCTCCTACTGCATTATAAATGTGTTTCTATAATGTTTTCCCTCTTTCATGAGGTTGTATAATGTTGTTTATAATAATTATGGCTACAACAAATTTTAGTGCAGTTAATTTTATAACCAAGAAGGTTAAGCATTAAATCACCAGGTGACCCTCACATAGATTTGCATCACAACATAATTCACCACTGAGAACCATGTTTCAGATTTTTTAAATAAAAGATAGGTCATGCACATGTACAGAAACTTTGCAGTCCTGATCGATTGAACTGGTCTCACCAGTCTAATTTGCTCCTGGACATTTCTCTGAAAGTTCTGGCGTTTAGTCTGTTACATGCAGGGATTTCACTATCTTCCTATTTTAATGAACTGACATTGATTTTATGCGCCGTTACCTCTGAGCTCTTCAGCGTAGCTCAACCCACAGCCACTTGTGGCTTGTTAAACTAAATTTGACAATTCCCAATTTTGCCACATCGTGGCCCCCAGAGGTCCCCGGGCCCCAGTTTGTGCACCACTGAGGCAGGCAGCAGCTGAAGAATCCCCCTTATGATATAGAGTCAACACGCGTTGACGTGTCGCGCTGCGCTTCCGACCGCTAGTGTCGGTATGCGTCTCCTGCACATACACAGCGCTCTCATGGGGACATGCGGCCAGCAGACACAGCTACGGTAAGTGGAGCCACTTTTATTACGGGACGTTATTTCCCGGGAGGGTTTAACAACTTTATCCAGCCTCGGCGTTGTCGTTGTTGGAGTTGGGAGAAAGGGAAGTTTAACAGACTTTTCTCTCGTTTCTCGTCGGCACCGTTCCGCCGATCACAGCCTTTCCATGCAGATTGCGCAACGCGGCGTGTGATCGGGCTGAAAAAAACGTGAAAACAACTGAGTATTGTGTTTTTTCGGCACTAGTTGCGTTACTGACCATTCACTTTGGCCAAAGTCCACCTCATCATCCCGCTTATGCTTTGCTTTGGCCATGCGGGGCTTCTCCAGGGAGCACATTTCAGCCTCTCCACTTGGTTAAAAAAGGTTATTTTCACGCACAAAAACAGACTTTTAAGAAACAGACACAAATTTTTGGTGTTGTTGAGCAATCAGTTGTGTTTTTCTTTTTACCAACATAAATGTTTTGTTACTTTGAGGCCAAGTGTGCTGCTTGGTCCGTGTGTGTGTGTGTGTGTGTGTGTGGGAGGGGGGGGGCAATGCGCAAAGTGTGTGGTCTCCAAGCTCTCCACCCCCGCAGAGACGCACAGTTTGCGCGCACATGTCCGCACGTACGCGCGCGCGCGCGCACCCGTTCATACCCACGGGCTGTGTCTGTCACGGTTGGACATGGATGTCTCCGGGTCTCAGGAATGCGCTCAGCGTTTTCTCTCTATTTTTCACATTAAGAGCAGTTTGGGAACCGCTCTCTGAACCGCTGCCGCCAGCGTCAAGCGAGCGGCAACAAAACGCTCACTTCCGGCTGCAGGTTTAAAAAAATAATAACAATAATGGTCGCACAGATTTGTAAGCGTGACCGAACGGAAATACTTTATCCATTCTGTCAAATGTCAGGTGTATTGGAAGTGCGCTTATTTAACAATCAGCAAGTGACTTCCTGTTTGTATACTTCAAAACAGCATTCGTTTAATTTACATTAAAACTTCTTCATCAGTTACTTTCACTCAATGTTATCTCACTAACTGTAAGGCTGCTGTTTCTAAAGGCCCAAGTGGATGATCCAACAACGATCAATATACAATTAGGCTTCTGAAGACACAATAACATATCTGCTAAAAAAGTATGTTGAATAACTATCAGATAATTCAGCTTTGATATTTTAGCTGTAACTCGCTGTGAATAATGACATAACAACTGCTGTGATAGAAATGTTTTATATATAATTTTACTTTTTACATGAGTAATTTTTTCCTCACACCACAATTTTATTGTGAAGGTAAAAACTTCCGGTTTGTTCGTGGTCCATCCGCGGTTTGCTTGACGCCGTAGAGGAAGGGAGAGGGTGGGTGGGTGGGGGGGGGGGGTAGCCCCTGCCTGGAGAGGAGAGAGGGGGAAATTCTTGTGTTTGTGGTATGCGATTACCCTCTGGAGAAGCGATAACTGAAGGGGTGGAGGAGGGCCGGGGGTTGAGTTTAGGATACATTCCTCGTCTTCCTCTTTAAGTTAACCACATTATTGGAGCTGCTGACATGTTGCCTCCTCACATGACACCCATAAGCTCCCAGCTGACGCATTACAACTGGACGAAGTGCTCAGATGCCCTTAACACCAACAAGTATGATAAAAAGAACAGAAGAACGATATGAATCTATTGAATTCACGTGTTTATTGTGCTTTTAAAGCTTTTTTCTTTAATACTTTAGGGACTGTGTGAAATAATCAGAGTTGAGGGTGAACATGGTGGTTCTAAATACTTTGGAGGTTTGGACCCTCTGAAACTCTAAATTGCCTTTTCATCAACTCCCCGATTTCAAGCTGGATATGTTAATGGACCAATCATTTTTTACAAATCACACACGAGGATTGTTTAAATTATGGTCACCCCTAACAAATGGGGCTTTCTGCTTGCTGAGCCTCACAGCTGTTCTCGATTTAGCTCTGTAAGATATGTTTAACTTTCCCGTAATCTCTTATCTTCGCACCAAAGATTTCAGACCACTGTCAACTTTGCAGCAAAAATCAAATGCATGTACCCAACCCCCCTCCTTTTTCTGCACCCCACTCCCCCCCCACTAGTAGTTCATACGCTGTTCCTTTAAAACACAATTCAGTGCATCGTTTTTCTGAAATTCTTTTCGCCTTCAACACCTGCCTGTAAAACCCTCAGGTGGTGACACACACACACACACACACAGACACGCACACGGGCTCGGTGTTAACTTCAGAAATGTTACATTACATCTGACATATTAGACTGGGCTCGCCACATTTGCATAAAACCAGTGGAGCTCTGCGTGTTCTTCAGTGTCTCTGTCAAAACCATAATCGCCCACTTGCTAACGACAATTACTATAATGGACTGATTGTTGGATTATACCACCAAAGTGGTTTTAGCACACATCTGCATAATTGTTCTTTAGCATATACGCGCCTGTGGGCTCCTGGCTGCCATTAGCTGTTGCAGAGGAGAGAGTGATTGAGGAGTCCTTCGATGCTTGAAGAACAGCGGCAAATTGTGTGCCAACTGTGTGGGTGTTTTTGAGTGCGTGTGTCCGTCGAGTCTGTACCGGGTGGAAATGCACTAAGCATTGTGTTATTAATGATTGTTTTTGGATTAGATATGGTGTCGACGGATGCAGGAGGCAGAGCAGTTCTGTGAGGGGGCAGATGCAGCAAAGGGGTCAGCTTCGGGGCCCCGGAGCAAGGATCAGAGCCTGTAACTTGCAGCTCAGTGGCTGGTTGCTGCTGCTCTGCGTGAATGTTTGAAATTGAAGCAGGATATTTCTGTTAAACAGCATCACGCTGAGTCAATTTTGTAGATACAGGGTCAAGAAATGAATGTTATACAAGCAATCATGTCATCTCCTGTGAACGAATGCAAGCAACACATAGGCTTTGTCATTTTATTTTGAAATGTAATGACTTTTATTCTTCAGTAACTGCACCACATAAGAACAGCGATTGTAAAACGATGGTAAACTGTAGAGCTGCTTGCGTCTTTGTTTGAAAACTGGAACGCAACATTAAGATGCCTCCCGTGTCCAACTTTCATCTGAAATCACATCAGTGAAACTAGCGTCACATGACTAACAGATGGACAGATACATCCGAAGCACAAGGGGGACTGTATCAGCGTGAGCCGGGCCAACAGCTGAACCCAGCTTTCCAGTTCCAGTCCCTGTTTAAACATGCAGTGAGGCTTTTGGGAGGGGTGGGGGGGGGGGGGGGGGTGCTGAGCAGAGCAGCACTGAGGAAAATCTGCAAGACTTGTTCCTCCAGCACAACTGCTAATTTCGTATTCAAATTCAATAGTGGAACTTTGAGTCGGTACAGGAGGAGTTATTGTCTGCGCCCGTGTCTAATGATACCTGAGACCTGCACGGAGGCTGCTGTTACTTCATCTCCTTGTTCTCCTCTTATTGCTCATCCCTTGAAAGCCGGCCAACATCCCACACGCACAAAATCATGTTCCCTCTCACTGTCTCCTTTTCTCTGAACAGCACTCTGTGCTAATTACTCTCCGTTTCCATGGCAATGGGTAGCACCTCTCTTTTTTTTTTGTTATCTTGGATAACCCATCAGAAACATGCCTCCCATCACATCATTCACTTCATACTGAGTGGATAGATTTTATCTTGCATGCAGGACATTGAGAGGCATCCCATAAAATTTAACAGTATCAAAAAAGATATTTCATTTGTGATTTCTAAAGGGAACGACCCGTGTTTATCTAGTATTATTAATCTGATCTGCCAGGATTTTTTTTTTCAGATAAAGTGTTACATCTGGCTGCTTCTACAAATGGTTTCTCTCAGTGCAATTTAAAACAATTCAGCTTTAAGTCTGTTTTTCAATGTGTTGAAACACAATCAGTACAACACTGGGATGAATATAGTATGTGTGTCTGTGTGTGTGTGTGTGTGTGTGTGAGTGTGTGTATGTTAGTGCATTTAAATTAAGCCTAGCAGAAGGATGGAGGGTCGAGTGAGATTATCACAGTGTTAGTGGCCCGGTTCATTACTCATTAAACCCACAGGAATGTGCTATCTCTGTGTCGTGCTGAAAAGGACCACTTTTTAAAGGACACATTCAATACTGTCAATTTTTATAATATTTCAGGTAGAATTCTGACAATGTGGTGCAAACATGTGGTGCTTTCACATGCAGGAGCAGGAATTAGTTATTTGCAACAATGTGCATAAATATAATAAACCCATAAAGTAATTTACCTTTCTTTCTATGACATTTTTTTCCTATCTGAGTTGCATTGTAACAGGATCATGATAATGGAGTTCAGCTGTGTAGTGTAGTGTAGCTGCATGTGTAGCAGAATAAAACGTGGGTTTACCCTTCCTCTTTGCACGTGCCTTAATACCACATTATCCTCAATGACCCCGGGTTTTATGAATGGGCAGCAGGAAGCTCTACCATTGGCTGAGAGTGACAGCCAATCAGGGAGGATCACTTGCAACAGAGGTGGGAGTGGATGAATGGACGTGTGAGACATTTTTAGAGGTCAGGGTGCGTGTGTGTGTCTGTAGGTGTGTGTATGTGTGTGTATGTATATCTGTGTGTGTAACTGTCTCACACACTGACCTACTTGGTTTATTGCAGGCATCTATACATAGCTGTGGGAAACACAGGCAGACAATCGTCCCGGTTAAAATTAGCAGTCAGGGCCACCTGTCTCTCTCTGTTTCTCACAAAGGCGTAAACGAGAGAGCGGGCCGGGCAGAGATGGAGGGAGCAGGAAGGAAGGAAAGGGGGGGAAAAGAGGGATGAAGAGGGGGGAGGGAGGGCACTGATCACTATGCTGCTTTAACTCCTCTATTGCCCCTTCTGTCCATTTTTTCCCCACTGTGACACAGTGAGACATTGTTAGGGGGTCTGGATTTAAGCACGGGGGGTTGGTTGGTGGTCCAGGCCAAGCAGAGTTCACATACCTCTCTTGGATCACTGCCAGATTTCACAGAGGATATAGGTGGAATACATAGGGAGCAGGAACTTAAAGGACTGTTCCAACATGTTTGTTTGTTAATACCTTGTGGGATGACAGCGTTTTAGCAGTAGATGCCTCTGTATGGTGTCAATAAGCGCACATCGAGTTAATCAAATGTGAGGAAATGACCTAATATTTCCACATTTTTTTAAGTAATGGCAAAACCCTTCTGCCACCTGCATCCCCCCCCCCCCCTCAACATATAACGCTATTGTCACTATATCGCAAAACTCAAGTTTCCTGCCTTTGTCATTTGAGACAGCCAGCAGGAAGTGTTCATCTTCTTAAGTGACATGCACATTAAAACTGGTATCTTGTTTCCTAGAATCACGATTTTTCAGCCCACACTTGTTCCTGTGCGCCTCCAACAAAGTAAGAGTTTGTGGGTGGAGAGCCGAAATGCTTTCAGAGAGGCACTTTACAACAGCAGAATTCAACTCTTGTGACTGTTTGTTTTGCAATGCATTCAAATCTTGAATATGAAATGTTGGACATTTAATTTCCCTCTGGGATAAACCCAGCCATCTTATTTTTCCTGTGCACAGTTTCACAAACTCCCCTCATGTGATTAAAGTGATTCTCATTCCAGTCTCTATCTTTTCCAGGATTCCCATCAGGCTTCGAACAGAAGATCGACCCTGCGGGGAAGGAGGTGGAAAGACCCCGAGCGTCCATTTGCTGCAGTCAAAATGGACGCTGCAGCAGCCTGGCTCGGTCAGCCATCTTGGTTTCAGCGTGGGAGCAGAGGGGACAGAGTGGTGCTGAGAGGCGAACAGGGAGATGACGAGGGAAATGGCAGTTTAGTTTGTTTGCCACATGCACCTGTACCAGCCAATGCTCTTAATGTTCTAACATTCAGCATTTATGATTTCTGTAAATGTTTCCATATATGTAGAATATAAAGAATAAAAAAATATAAAGAATCTACAGTCTATCTATGTGATATTCTAGTTGATATAGACTATATTTACTTTTATGGTTGGTACATAAGTGGGTACAACCCTGATAATTGAACCTGCTATGTGAAAGGGGTTTAAGATGTCCTGTGGAGCTGACATTCTGCAGAAACATCCTTCTCACACGTTGCTAACAGAGGAAATTGCCAGAGCATTTAATGGGTGAAGGTGCAAGTGGGAAATCAGCTTCTGTCTCCAGTGCTCATAGCAACTCTTTGGCTAGTTTTATTTACTTTCAAGATGGTTTCTAGTGCAATATGAACCAATTAGAGTTTTATGGTGAAGCATGCTTGTTTTTTTTTTACTGTATTATATCAAAGGTGCAGCTGATGACACCTCATGTTGCAGGGATTTTGCATGTTTGTCTTATTCTGTAAGCGTGAAGTTGTTTTCCTCTTTCTCATTTCCTGTCTTGGATGAAATGTGAAAGCCAGACGGCCATTTTGGCTCCAACCTGAGCTGCAGCGCCACAGGGCACCCAGTGGTTGCTCAGTAGTCAGTGTAGATCCTGTGGGGCTGGCAGCAGCTACATCTGGCTACTGGGTCTCCGCTGGCAGCCATGCTACTCAGGATAGATGATGACACACTTATTGTAGGATTGAATTATTCTGCTTTACAGAGCACACAGGTTTGGAGTTTGTTACAAATATAAAGGTGTTGTCTTCTACCAGTGCTTTCAGTGTTTAGTTCACACCCTGTCCTTCAGATTTTTTCACACCATGCAACTTTCAAATTGGAAAGGAACAAGTTTTTAACCACACACTGTATGAGCAAATCTGAGGACAACAGAAATTGTATTTTTTTAGAATTATTATTCGAGATACTGGGTAAGATCTGGACCTGGCATACAGTGTAGGATTCTGTGTGTGTCAGTCTACAGCTACATTGTCTGCTGGGTTTCAGGTCTATACTCACACACATACAACATACAATAATATTAATCTTACTTAAGTGTTTGTTTTTATTGCTGCATTTATTGTAAATGTTTCTATCTTCTATACTGTGGTGTGTTTGAGGAATGAAAACACGTGGATAATTTGACAACTTTGTGTTTATTGACTCATAAAACATTCTTCAAACAATAAAACAATTTTAAATGTCCGTTTCTGTACAATGCTTGCTAAGCAATTTTATTTATATATAGAAAATGTAAAAGGAGTTGTGTTAAAATGACAAAACTCCTTCAAATTTAATGGCAGGTATTCTGGAAAAAATAACAGCATTCCATCAACAAATATTTTCAAGCAATAAATACGTATTTATAAATAGTGTAAATTTACATCAAGATTAGAAACATAACGAAACAAAAAAAAATAAAATCACAAATTAAACTTTATTTCATAAGTCTATGTGCAACCCATTTTCTTTGTGACTTGGCTAGTAAGTTTTTTTTTTTCCTTAATTTTTCTTTTTTTTTTTTACCTAAGAAACAAAATGTCATAGTTTTGAAAAGAACAAGACTAAGATAAAACATAAAAGCAGTAAAAAAAAAATGAAATAAAGAAAATCACCTAACTCTTCACATTACAAATTTTTTTTGGAGATTTTGCTGTCCAAAGAGTCTTAAAATTACTATCTACCATAGAAAAAGACCAGTTAGGCTAGTGCTCCTTAGAAGGAAAAACTGAACAAAATTAGAGGGAAATCTATAAATCAAAGCCAACATTTCATCCTGTTTCCAGAATAGAAAACGAGAGAGAGAGCGGGAGAGAGAGACGTTGTCAAGTCAGTAGTCTTTTACAGGTGGTGTTGCCAGTTGTGACAGTTAACAAGTATCTACAAAACATTTTTAATCACGCATTGAAAATCCCACTCCTCCCCTTCATCCCCCAATCCCAACCATTTCTGATTAAGTCCTCCATTAAAACAGGGCTGAACCATTGTCTCTAGAGGGGGCTGGGAGAAGGGGGAGCAGGGAGAAGAGAGAAACAAGTCCTGTTAGTGAGCTTGGTGGCGCCCCCCTCTGGAAGGGCCAGGCCCCAGCACTTCAAACAGGTTGCATAGACAGACACACTCAGCCTCCAGCCGTCGCTATGGAGACCAGCCATATGGGAGGGGCGGTGGTGAGGGTGGGGAGACGGCCTTGGCTTTCCTGAATATCAGAAATGGTCCGTGTATGTAGATGTTTGTTTTTTTTTTCTCCATCTTAATACAACTTCCTGTGAATGGGCGTCATGGCTCCACAGCAGAAGAAGAAAGAGATGTCACCTAATGTCAAGATGAAGATGAATGAAGAGGAGGGGCCTGGGGAGGAAGATGACGCATGAGAATCAGTCACTGAGGCCTCTGCAGTCAAGATGTAGACAAAAAAAAAAAAAAAAAGAAGCTGTGTAGTTAAAGCATTTTCTTATAAGTGTTACCAACAAATGGCAAATGCTTCAGAACCGTAAATACTTTGTTACGTCACTTTAAAAGGCTACTTCTCCTTCACTCTGTGGACTTACTAATGTGAACTGGTCGTAGACCTGCATCAGGTCCTCCATCCTGTGCTGCTCCAGCACTACAAAGTCATCCAGCGTGGCGCTGCCTTTCCTCGCACAGTCCTGACAGTGGACCACATACTGCTTCTTGGACAGGAGTTCACGGCGTACAAACAGGATGTTGAACACCTCCACCTGCAGAAAGCACAAACGCACACATTAAAGAGTAACACAAACTGTGTCCCCGAAGCCCGATGCGGTCATTGAAGTCACTCCTATTATATATCAAAACTCTAAACCGTGAATGTGGATAAAGCAGAACAGCAGACAAAGCAACTGCAGTGATGATGTCATCTATAGACAGATAGCGGGGCTGCTCCATAGGCAGCAAATTGCTAGGACACAATGTGAGCAGACATTTAATGGGATACTGACACATTTCTGCTAAACAGATGAAAGCCTTGGATTTAAATAACACCCATTAACACACCCACTGATTGGCTCAAACAAAAACTGGGTTGGTGTCAACAGCATAAAGCCTGCAGCTGTGGACGTAAGTTTTAATAATGTCATGTTATTAGTATTTACCAATTCAAATGTCTCCTGGTTATCACTTGCACATCAATATATTTCTCTTCATGTTGATCATTTTATGCACACGTAATAAAACAGATCATCAGTACATCATCATTTTCACTGTAATACTTTGTAGGGTGTTGAGCATTACTCGTGATGTGATTGGGAACAAGCACATGGCGAGACAATTATCTTCCACTAGAAAATAAGTGTGAGCTCTCGAAATGTGAAATCCTGTTAAAATTCACACCCCGGATGCTGAAATGTTCCCGGTGTGCTTTACTGACCTCACAGATGGTACAGTAGTGGGCCGGCTCGTCCCTGGTCCTCGGCCTCAGCACCGTTTCCTTGCCGGCTGACGCCAAGGCTTCCTTCACCCACTGGCACTGCTTCAACGTTCGCAGGAGGCAGTACCTGGGACGAGAATACACCCGGGTCACATAAAGCGACAAAACAAAACGGACTACAAACTGAAACATGCAATACAGTGAAGGCTCCTGTGACTCACTTGATCATCTCAAACAGCTTGTGATCAGACACTTTAATGTTGCGAGCCATGTTCCAGGAGAGGTGCACCATGGGAACCATCGACTTGACACTCTGCAGCTTATTCCACTCGTAACGCTCAACAGCCAGCTTGTACTGATGAGCTGAAAAAAGCACCGATTAAGATTTAAAAGGTGGTAAAACCTTTACCACTGACTACATACTGTAATGACTAAAGACGCCAGCAGCTGTAAGTCATTTGTCTGCACTAAATAAAATTCTAACCTATGTATTTAAAATCTAACTATACAAACATGTGCACTAGTTAATATGGAAGCGTATTATTCCAGTCAAACATGCGACTGAAAATGTGTCTGGTGCAGACAGGAAGTAAAATCCTCTTGTAATCAGCTCAGTAATCAGTTGAAAAGGTCAATAATCAGCTAAAAAGCTTTTCAACATTACAGCAAAGGTCACCACATCAGATATAATCTGTTTTGACAGGGTTGTGAACTCTGGATGCCATTTGGCTGGTAAATAATCAGGACATGTATGAACTCATTTTCATTTTTGTTGCCTCAAGTGGTCAGAACGGAATAAATGCTGCCAAAAAAAAAAAAATCACGAAAACAGAACCTGTATCTCATGATTCCTTGCATACCTGTCAAAGGTCCTACATTCCAGGCGATATTGTTGCACCAACCAATGGCCTGCACCCAGTGGACGGTGCCGGTGTTGAGCCACACCAGGTCACCTGGTCGCTGGATGAACCGATAGACGGGCACGTCGGCCTCGTACAGGTCCTCCAGGTTGGGCCACCAAGAGCCCATCAGAAAGTTGATGTTGTTTCTAGTGGTGAGGAGGAAAAAGAGAGTGGAGATGGATGTATGAATAAAGGAAAGAGAGAGGGTGTGACTGGCAGACAACACAAATAAAAGGGGAAAACATTCAAGTTCATCTTACTTTTCGCAGAAGTTGCTCATCACTCCCCAGTAGGGCTCTGGAACGGCAAACCACTCACAATCTCCTGGTCCGATGTTGATGTTGACAGCACAGAAGTTATTGTGTTCCTGGTGACCTGAAGATGTGGACAGAACTTCTTCACTCCACAAAGCTACACATCAGACTACACAGAATAAATTACAGACTATAAAGAAAAATTAGCCCCAGAAAGTTGAGCTCGCTCACCTGGTATCCTGCTCCCAGGGACCTTCATGTAGAGCTGAACCGTGTTCATACCCAGGATGGTGTGACCTACGTGGCTGAGCAAATTACCGGCTGATACAACTCGAGCAAAGGCCGGCAGCTTACTGAGCTCCTGTAGCTGCTGTTTCCACCTTGACACACAACGGGGTGAGACAAAAGATCATTAGCAGATCGGAGGGGAGAAAGATTTCGATTTGAAATATTTCGGAGCGTCTCAAAAGGCACCAAATGATCAGTTCCAAGACATAACCACGTTATGTACTCACTTCTTTTCATCCGACACGTCAATGTTTGTTCCAAACTTGATGTGCTTTAAGGGTCCCCTTCTTTTGCGTGCAACGCTGATGACGCAAACCAAGGATTTAAATTAATCTGGGGCTTTAATGGAGATAAGTAAAGAACTATGGAAAATGTTAAGGCCAGCATTGGTTACCTCTCTGCTGATGCAGGTTCTGCGTCCGAGGGTTCTTTTAGTGCCTTCTTCTCATTCTCCTCCTGAAAACAAACAAAAAAACACAAACAGCAATTCAGCACATTTCCGCTGAATGTTTTTTTTGCGTTTCCTGAAAAAATGGAAACCACAGCACACAAATCAAACATAACTGACCCGTAGGGATTCCTGGAAGGAAGCAGCCTGATATTGGGCATATTTGGCGATAGTGGTGTGGGACCGTGCGCTTTCACAACGCCACATTTTCTTGGCGCCTGTCGGGTCCCAGTTCTCATCGGCGGGCTGAGAGAGCTGAGTCCAGACCTCTACCAGGTGCTCTGGGTTGGCCTCTACCAACGTCTTTGTGGAGAACAGACCCAGGTCTGCAGAGAAATGCACATAGTCGTTTAAATTTATGCGACAGCAACCTGATCATTTGTTGGTGTTTGGGGTTACGCAGCATTATCTATAATACACATTGCATTTACCCAGTTTGAGCGCTCCAGCCAGTCCTCTGATGACAGTGACAGGGTTGGAGGGGTTTGTGCAGAACTGGTGCAGTGGGGGGAAGAAGGCGTCCCTCTTGTTCTCCAGCTGGTCCAGAGACACAAAAAAAGAGCATTAAACGATGTCATACAGTGGATGCATAAGACTGATGAATTATACTCACATAGATGCTGGGTGTGGGAGGGTTGAGCTTGTCTTTGGGCAGGGCTGGTGAAGGTGGAGGGGGCAGGCGAGGCGGGGGGCACTTATCGAGGAGGATACTGCTGTTGGACAGACCGTTCTTTCCCAGGTTTCTGCACACACAAAAGGCAAACAATGTTTTTACTTATGGCAGCACAGCCCTCCTTAGACTTTGTATTCACCATTACATATCTACAAATCTACCAACAGTCCTCCTTAACCTCCCTCTAACTGATTTATCAAAAATATGTAGGATGCGCCGAGCAAATGTAAAAAAAAAAAAGAAAAAGAAAAAAAAGAAAGGTAAAACTAAGTTCCATTTGATAAACAACATGTAACTAAATACAGGAATCTATTCAGCTGAATATTATCTGCATGGCAACAACACTGCCCAGTAGCTTTGGGTGTTGTTTAGTTACATAATTAGTGGAATCTGGTTGTGTAGTTACTCTTCAAATCCACAGGGAGGAGACATCTTCAAAACAAACCACACACTTCAACTGATCCTGTGCTCATCTGCACCATCAGAATACAGCAAAGTACCAAACACAACCATTCAGAAAACATGAAAGAAATATAAACAAAATGCAATCAAACAATACATTTATATGATTATTATATACTTTTAAATACCACCCTGGTTTTAACATGCACATCATGATGCTTTAGTCACTATGTTTTTGAAGTTAAATACAACATGCTGTATATAGATTACTGACTAATTGAGGTGTTTCATGCACCCTATCAAAAACTACTACTACTATTACTAAACCTTACGTGGGATTTATCAACTCCAAGATGTAATTTCTTTTCTGCCATTTTTTAATTCTCTCATTTTAACCTAGAGTTAATTCACCAAGAATTAAACAGGGTGCCTGAGTGCATCTGCATAATGTGATTGAAAAACAATGAGGTGGTTCATTCTCACCTGCAGGCCTTCAGCACATCTGTAGAGCTTGGGTAAATGGATATTGAAGATGAAGATGATGATGAAGAAGAGCTGTGTCCGTGTGGAGGCGTAGCTTTGAGACTGGTGACGGTGGGTGGCTCGGCCTTCAGCGGGCTTTGAGAGTCCTCGGAGATGCCTCCTTTGCCGTTTCCGTTCACGGCCGGCGCAGCAGGCGTGGTGGTGGCGGGACTGTGGGCGCCTGTTTGGGTGTGTTCTGATGATTTGGGTGAGGGTGTGGCGGTGGACATGGCAGAGATGGGCGAAGAGGCGGCCGAGCTGCCCTGCGCATGGGGGGTGGAGGGCAGCACAGCCGGGTGGATGTTGTTAACTTTCTTGTGGGACTCAGGTGTGGTGGATGCTGCAGATACAGTCTCTTGTGACGGTCCCTGGCCCTCCTGAGGGCCCTCCCCCCCAACCAGCAGGGCAGATAGTCTAGGATTGTCTGCGCTAAGGCTTGGCTTCTCGTCACTTTCTGCCACCTTGCCGCCATCCGCCAAGTGGACGTGATTGGCTAGGCCATCTGCCTGTGCCGTTTTGCCATCAGCTGGCGGCAGTGGCGATGGTGCCTTGCTCTCGGAGCCTCCGTTGCCGAGGGGCGTGGCTGCAGTGTTGCTATCTTTGGTAGCGGACGCACCAGGTGCTGCTCCACCTGAGGTAGAGGAGTGGGGGAGGGAGGGAGGGGATGGAAGGTGGTTGTGAGGCTGCTGCCGTGGCGATGGAGCTTTAGTGGAATGTCCAACCTGATTGTTGGTGTGCACGGGGGTGGTGGAGTTGGGGGTATGGGGGTGACATGGGGTCCCCTCACTGCAGGAGCCCGTCGCATGTGGAACAGACCCCTTCTGAAGCCCCTGAAGGAAGAAAGTAAAACATCGACATGGTGACTTTTACTGACACCAGAGACTGGACACTTGCCTATCAAGTCTTGCATACTTTAATTTACAGGAGAATCGAGGGAGGGATTTCACAGCTTGTTTCATAAAACCACTTGATGGGTATTCTAATTTTTTTCCCCCTCCAACAGAGCCAAGTAGGTCAGTAGCATAAATCAGAAACATATGCATATCTGTTTCTTAGATGTCTAACCTGAGAGGAGTTTAGGTGCAGGGCCTGGTGTGGCGTGGCGTCCTGTGGTTGCGTGCTTGTGCAGGTGTGAGGTAGCAGTGCTGCGTCGCCGCTGCCGGCAGGTTGCAGGTAAGGCACATCTCCATTGGGTCCTGTGGCCACGGGCCCTGGCTGATTATTACTACTACTGTTACTAGTATCACCCACAGGGAGGGAGTCTGATGGTCCATGTGTCCCAGGGGCCACAGGCCCATTGACCAGTGGCTGAGGCGGGCACAGGGGCCGGTGGGGTCGTATGGGGTGAAGGCTGGGGTTGGGGGAGGGGAGTGAGTTGGTGGTGGGCCCGTTGGGGAGAGAGGGGCGCACCTGGCCTCCTGAGGCGTTCGGCCTCATCTGTTAAAAAAAAATAAAAATCAACAAACCAATAAGTAACACTACAGGTGATAACTCGCTTATAATAAGCTTTTTAAACCTGGGTTATGAACCTGATGGGTGACCTCTGTGACCTCAACACAATCAGTCAGGAGAACAAAACAAAGTCTAACTCACAATCTCATTCTTACATGTCAATATTTAAACAGTTCTGCACTCACTTGTAGTGTATCACATGCCAAACCACAAAGCTTTAGTGTCTACACATGCTACAACACATCATGAAAAGGTTTTTGAGTGGTGCAAGTCAGGTTTGAATACCTCTAAAGACCTTAAATAGTTTAGTGTTTACACACACTCTCAGTGAGTATATTTATTCTAGCAACATGGTTTAATCCTTCATCTACCCAGTACATGTTTATGGGCTTGGGATGTTTGTGAGAACCAATACATTATATTTCCTCAGTCAGTGCTTGACTGACTGAAGCAAAGATGTAAAAATATAAATTTTTTTTAATTTATTTTAAAATTGTTCATTTTTTTGGATTTGAATTGGGTAAAATGGTTTATTTCATACAATGATGAACCTATATGCATGTTTTACTGTCCTTAACAGTCTGGAAGTCTTCCACTTCCACTGTCTAATGTGAGTGTGTCTGCTACTTCTACTGACCTGCTGTTGGTGCTGCTGCATCATGGCGAGCTGAGCCTCCAGCTGCTCCAACATCTGAAGCTGCGGGGGCCTCAGGTTTGCCCGGTTACTCCGCAGCTGTTCCAGCACCTAAAAAACAGACAGCAGCAAACCCCACAGTTCACCTAGGAGTGGAAACTGACAGAGACCAAAGACAGAGTAAAAATATGAGGTAATGTGAGATTACTGACCTGTAATTTCTGTGGTGAGAAGGACCAGTTGGGAACTGGCTGCTGTGCTGGATTATTTGCCCATGAATCGCCCTGCAGATTGATATTTAGGAAGTGACAAGTGAATAAGGACACAGACTTTAAATTGCATGAGTGTAGCTCTGCCTATTATAGGAAAAGCAGCTAAATGACACCATTGTTGTATTTACCTTGGTAGGGCTTGAGGCTCTCCTCCTTTTAGATGGGCACGACTGGTCCTCTGCTTGGCCCAGTGAGCCCACATGAGGGGGAAGAGACTGGCCCGAGCCCCCGCTCTCTGCATTGTGATTGGGCTTACAAGCCTGTAGGGGAGGGGGCGGCAAGAAAGCAGGCAAAGGAAAGCAAAAGAAACGTAAGGAGGGAGACAACAAGGAGGCCACGACAAAAAAGTGAAGCAAATAAGGGGAAAAAAAACAATGGAGAATATAAAATATAATGGAGTGAGAGTGGGGAGGTAATCAAGCATGTTCATCAAAACAGCAAAGGGCAGAAAACAAAGTACGGCAAGAAGGGGAGGGGAGAATAAGCAAAAAAGAAAAAAAAAGCAACTGTAATTCTGTGTCGGCGCTTAAACAAACCAGCAGGACATGTAGAGCAAGACATTCCTGTGTATCTGTAGGTGCTGCTTCACAGAGCAATGACAACCCTGGAGCATTACTCGAATTTTGAGGAATGCCGATGGAAATTCTCATCAACACCTGCAGCACTTCGAAAGAGTTACAATCACTATTAATATACGTTATTGCACTTTGAAGACAACATGAGGCAGTGGCAGCTGTTTCTACGAGCTCTGTAGCATAACTCAACCTCAAGCAAAAGGTTACAACAACCATTACCTCTGAGGGAACCTAGAAGCCAGATGTGATATGTTTGAAATATAGTTTAACAAAACCTCACTGCTATGTTCCAACAGGAGTGACAGTAGCTTGACTATAAGGCCTCGAATGGTCATCTACTATCCTTGAAGTCCCTGGGCGTCTCTTCCATTAATATATATATATATACATATTAAAAAACATGGGCAAACTAAAATGCTATAACCTAATGTTCTATCAGCTTAAAGACATGAAGTCCAAGTAAAGTGACTCTCACCAATTCAAAGCAACTAAACCAGCAACAATGATCACACACACACACACACACACACACACACACACACACACACACACACGACAGAACTACTTAAACTGTAGTTATGATGGATATGAACGAATGGAGTGTTAACAGGACACTAGGGAGCGGTACCAAGGCTACGAGAGCAGCTGCAGGACATCTAAGGTCAACTACTGAAGGGAGGGATGTGATGAAAGGTGCCAATGGGAAGCCTGGGTATACTGGATGGCAGCTTGACTTCACTGATCACACAGGGGCAGGATCAAAATCCAAAAACGTCGAGTGTGAGAATTAAAAACACAGCTACTTAGAATTAAAGCACTTTCGTTTCATCACATCTTCCTAGACTAAACCAAAGCAGATTAAGAGCAAAGACCAGTGTGGTGCAGGTTCAATATGTTTGCCACCTAAAGCTGGAGGGGTTGTAATCCTGAATAGCACAGGATTTACAAAATGGGGAATTTTAAATAATAATAGGGAAATAGGTCAAATAAATACATAAAAGCCTTTGATTTGTTTTGAACGTGATGGGTGAAGCCGAGTGACTGCTGTGCTGTGGAGAGGAGAGGTGAGTGCAGCAGTGGGTAACACTTGGCCTGGGCCGCCTCCCCATTCAAAACAAATGCCATAAGGCAGCCATGGACCTATTATTCAATGTCTGTTACCAGGAGGCAGAAACTGTGTGCTAACAATGTAGTCAAGGTCTCCATCAGAGTAAAAAAAATATTTTTGCAGGAGTGAGAGAAAAAAAAAAAAGTATTTGGGAGCCTTCTTTGTGCATATTGTCATCCTTAGACATCTGCATTCACGCACACATGCACGCACGCACGCACACATACACAAGTGGAGTTAAGCTCAAGTGTCACCCATCGGCATGTACAACAGTGCACGTGTCGACTTGCAGGTATGTGTGAACATTACCATTTGTGTGTGCATTATGAGTGTGCACTCAGTCAAAAGGGAGAGGAGGGGAGGGGAGGGGGGGTAGGTGTAAGTTGCTCTATCTGGTCTCTCACCTGCTGTGGTGCACTGCCCAGGCCTCCCTGCCTGGAGGTTAGCTCAGCTGGGATTGGTAGACTCCATGCCTCCTCAATAAGAGGGAGCATTTTACTTTTACTCTGTAGGCTACTGAGCTGGGGGTTACTCAACTGAGCCTAGGGGAATGGAAAACGACGTGAAAAAACAAAAAAAATAATAAAAACACAAGGCTTTTTTTTTTTTTTTTTTAAATAACGATGACCTCAAAACAAGGAAATGAGCAGCAATGGTAAATAGGTAGAGGTTATAACACAAGTTAAGCTGGAAACTGACAGCGATATGCAAACTTGTGTCTTGTCTGGCTAACATCCCTAAAACATGAACAATATCAACCACACAAGGAGGCTTTGCTACTTGGATGACATTCAGCAACAGTAAACCCAAACACAGTCACAGGTCCATTAAAACAAGCCAAGGAGCTTGTATTAATGCCATGAAATTATGCTAACATAACTTAACTGGTGGAAATGAAACATTCCTTCATGCATATGTAAAGGAAAATGACACTGTTCAGACAGAAATATAGATGAATAAATTAACATGAGATATGGGGATTGTTAAGAACCCCAGTTGTTAAATCTATGACTAACTTTGATAAATCATCCTAAGAGCAAGGCAAACCCAAGCGATTCATAGCCTCGCAGAGATGTCAACGGAGGCACGGAGGTTTTAGCCTTAGCCGATTTCAGTGGAGGCTGCCTCAGCTTGCACTACGTAGATCAAACACTTCCTAGTCATTTTTAGGGTCCAGTTTGAGTTGCATGATAAAAAAGATTTACTAAGTAAATGACAGTAACAGATTTCGGTTGATGGCTTTTGCTGTCTGCGACATTTACTCACATCCTCTGCCCACAATCCACATAAGACACAACTGTTTTAATAAGCCTGTTTTAATTTTGGCTGTTAATGACGTCCATCATGGAGGGTGCCACGCTGGCTGTGTGTGTGCAAGTGCTTTGGTTTAAAAAAACAAAACAGGTGTACATACTACTGTTTATGTACGTGTGACATGAGCACCTCCTGCTTTACGTTCCTCTCTCCACTCACCTGCAGGCATTTGATGCGGTGGGTTAGCGCGGTGGTGTTGGTGCAGCCCTTGCTGCGTGTGGCGTTGATGTAGCACTTGATGGCGTCGTGCGGCTGGTTGCAAGACTCGTACAGCGTGCCCAGGTCCATCCAGGCGGCGGCGTGGCTGTGGTCCAGTTGCACTGCGCAGATGTAGGCCTGCAGAGCGTCCATGGGCTGGTTCTGCTGCTGGTACAACACCCTGAGGAGGAAGAGGAGAAGATAAAGCATGGGGTGTGAGCAGAGGGAAAGGGGACAGAGAAAATGATGAGGTAGACAGTACAGAGAAATGAAATGTTTTTCCTGCAAAAATCAATGGGAATACAAGAAATAAAAGTAATTGAAGGAAAGAAAAAATGAAGAGTAAAGGCAGAGTAAGACAGATTTGGGGAAATAAATGTAAAGAGAATTTCAGAATCTTTAAATGTACTCTTACCCTATAGAGCACCAGGTATCTGCACTGGCCTCTGATTTGTCTATGGATTGCCGATAAGAGATGAAGGCGTCCTGGACCTTCCCAATACTAGAGTAGCACCTGCAGGAGACACACTTTGTCAGTGATGGGAACACAGAGGTTCTTTCTACACATTTTTCACATTGAAGATTGCATGTTATTATTCTAGACTCATTCTGGCAGCAATATGACTGGGTTTTTTTTCAAGAGAATCCTAGCTGACTCAGAATCCACTGAAACATTGCCTACGTCTCGCGATTCACAGTAAGGCGTCACAGTGCAGACAAGATCCTTCAGAAGACACAAGAACAGCTGCTTAAAGAAAAGAGACGACCAGTCCGTTTCACCACAGACTTTACTGTGTTTTGGTTTTGGATAATCTCACAAACACTGGTGCTCACATTCCAGATACATTATGACACAGATACATTGTATTTAAGAACATTTTATAACACTAACTAAAGCATGTTGTAATGGTGCACATGTGTGAGTGATGTACCTGCCAAGGAAGTACCAGGACTGTCCAGAGTTGGGATCGGCCTCCAGAGACTTCTGCAAACACTGGATGGCATAGCTGTCCCTGCTGGCTCTGTCCCCGAGCTGTTCCACTGTGTGATGCATCCAGCCTGGAAAATATTTTTTATATAATATAATTAACAAATCACTCAGACAAAGAAGAACATTTTCATCTCTGCCTCATTTAGGGAGTTTTAAGACAACACAACGTTCATTGAGTGCATGACCATGAGCCATAAATAAGACATGAGACATGGATTCATAATATGAGACAGAAAAGAAACTGAGGTGAGTTTTCTCTGTTTCACAGGAAAAGAAAGTCTGTGGGAAATATTAAAATGAAAGCTGCTTTCTCTGTGTACACACAACTACACACTCATTCTTGCTTCATTTATTGATTAGTTTTGATTAAAATCTCTTACATTTTTCTTACTTTACTATTAATCTGACAAACAATAAATGACTAAATCTTACCAAGCTGCTGTAGGGTAGTGGCCTTCACCTGTGCAGGAAGATCCTCAGTCTGCAGAAGGCTCTCATAGGCCTCCTTGGCAGCCCTGTATCTTTTCTGGACGGCGTGAATGTAGGAGGACAGAGAGAGCAATGAGAGAGGCAGTGTACCAAGGAGTCAGAGACAGAGTCATTTATACTGTCATGGATTCAAAATCAATTAATCCTGATGTCCATCCCCACTATATATAGTCACACTTTTGCATCCAAAGATGTGCTGCTCAATAACATAATAATGTAAGCCTGAGACTTTCACTGCGCTGCTGTGTTCTGACACAGCACAATCAAACGCATTAGTCGTGAAGCGCTGCCTCTCCCAGAGCTGGCGAGAGATACTGTACCTCTCTACTGAAACAGACATAAAGAGAGAGCGAGAGAGAGAGAGAGAGACCGACCACCAGCATACAAAAGAGGGGGAGACCGACTTTCTTGTTTCCGTGGCAACCCCATCGATCGGCTGAGAGTAATCGCCTATCCCCTCCCGCCTGCCACCCACTCGCACACCCTGCTCCCTCCTCGATTTGTCAGCACCTGGTTCTAAATACAAAAACCAGGGCTTTCCCGAGCACTCAACATCAACATGCAGCACTTCTTCTCACAATTACAAATGAAGGAAAGATAACTAATGTCAAACACAACTGCCACACAGATTAACCAAACAAGTGAGCACTTACCTGAATCTCATACAGATGAGCAATGTGGAACTGAACTGTAAAAGGAGAGAAGAGGAAATGTATTAGGCAGAGGTTATTTAGAATTTAGGAAAGATTTCCTACCCCTTCACAGAGTTAGTCCTCCACATTGTCTTTTCAAGTGTTTGGAAGTAGTGCTGCATTGTCAATAAACTGGAGCCAGAAACCTAAGGCTGCCTGTCTACATTAAGTGTACCAGACCAGATAGGTAGCTGTGCTCCTGGCGGCACCTTCCTTTGTCTGGAGCGCTGCAGTGTCTGATCTAAGCTGCCTGAGTGACTCTCAGCAGATGGAGAGAGAGAGAGTGAGAGAGGGAGGGAGAGAGAGCTAGAGAGTGAGGAGGGAGAGGGAAAGAAAGGGGGAGAGAAAGGGAAAGAGAGACGGGGGCTGCCTATGTTACGCGCGTGTGTGTGTGTGTGTGTGTGTGTGTGTGTGTGAGAACTGGAATGAGGGGGACACAATGAGGCACAAGCAAACAGTGAGAGGGCAAAAAATGGATACTGCTGTCACCAAGGTAACAGGTAGCAGGCGGGAGAGATGAGATGGCAGCAGCATATCAAATAAAGCCAGTCCTCTACCCAGACTGAACCCATGCTGATGATCATAATCTCATTCACTCCGTACAGAAGAGCTGCTGATGTTATTTATATGCACAGAGGAGGCAGGGAAGATGCTGGGGCTTTTCATTCCAAGATCAGGCACAGAAAGGCTCTTGTTTGGACATTTACATCACAATAAATAAAGTAATGCGTAATGAATACAAAACAGGAAAACGCTTAGTGTTATACCCAAAACCAGAACTTGCAAGTTAACATGTAGTTTATATAATTAACATAATAAATAAGGATATTGCTTACTTTCAGCTTTGGACAAAGTGCAGGGGTTGGAGTCAATCAAAGCCAGCTGAAAATGCTGCAAGAACATTTATAGTAATCAGTTAAAGCGCATGTATAACCAATAATTTTATCTCAGTCACCTGAACTTCTGCACTAAAGTGACCCTCTTTGTCTAATCCTGCTTTATGTATCAGTAGCTGTCATCAGACCTGTCGTTTGTTGTGCACTCACGGCGACACACTCACCGTGATGCAGAAAACTGCTGCTGATAACACTTTTGCTTGGGCTTTCACAATAAATGCATTATACAGTGAAAGCAGTGGTGTGCTTTTATTGTAAAGGTTAAATATTTATTTATTTTTACCAAGGTGTTTCTTGTGAATTAGAATAAGCTAAATCAAACACTGTACCTATTAACAGTTCTCAGCCTGAGTATTAAGGTAAACCTCGAGCGTGTATTGAAGGTTGGGGTTGGACCCACCTTTAAGCTTGACTCGTAGTCTGTGTTGACCTTGAACATGAGACCCAGACGTAGGTGGATCTCCTTGGCCCGGGAGAACCCTGGGTCAATGTACAGCACCTCCTGGAATGCTTTGATCGCCCTGCAGGAAAAAGGAAGAGAATGATGAAGACAAAGAACTGAAGGACCCCAGATGAAAGCTAAAGATTCACAGCGACTTACAGTGAATTCTGTTTGCTCCTGAGGTTTGCTTGGCTCACAATCAGATACATCAACCAATATTGTAACAGAAAGTTCACTCATGATTTCTTTTTACTTTATTCTGGGGGCTGAAATGCGGACGAGAAATGTAGCAGGAGAGTTCTTGGCATGTTCAAAACATTTGTGCGTGCGTGCCTCTTGAAAATAACTGAGAACAGAGGCTGCATTTGCTGATGCTTGCATTTTAATACTTTATCTGTTAAGAGTTTTAGGCCAGTAATTTAGCCACAACTGAGTCCTCTCTGCTTGTTGTGTTACCATGGAAACAACATAAGACGGTTTCATACAAAGGCAGGTTTTCAGCAACAGACATGTAAACATATACAGACTACAAATGAGCTTGTCACAGAAGCAATGGACTCTCTACTACACATTGTTTAACCCACAATCAACAGGATAGCTAACTACTGGCAATGAAATACATGGAGCGAGAGATTATTTTCACTGCATTTCTCATCTATATAAAGGTCTGGCATGCTATTTGTCGTCTCCTTTATTAAAATTCAAATCCTCCTGTACAAAACACTAGAGTGCAAAAAAAAGACAAGTCGTTACTTTACGCTTATGTGCTTGACTATTTCTTGGCTGGGAGCATTTAACAAGAAAGCAACAGAGACTCCAGGAAGTGATCACCCCTATCTGAGGCATAAGTCTGCTTCATAACACCCACCGTCATTTTTCACTTTGGTGTTTGTATAGATTAAACCAGTGAGTCATAACGTGTTAATTAGTGAACTTTAGATGTGCTGGTGGGTGGATTTTGTTCTTCTTAGGCAAACTCAGGCTTAACAGCAGCTTAAAAGCTGCACTATGTACCTTTTTTTATTACAAAATACATTTTTTTGCATTTTTTCCTGTCTTTGACAGTAGTATGAAGGCAGACAGGAAACATGGGAGAAGAGAACTTTTGCTGAAGGTTGTTTTTAGTGAAAATGTGCTCCAAAGCTTATCTTAATTTGAAGAGTTGTTGTGACACAGATTCACTAAACAGTAATGGCAGCAGTGCAGAGATATTTGCTTCTAAAAGTTTTGAAGCAAGACCTGACCTTTTAACCCATCAGAAAAGGTAAATTATTTCTGCTTTACTGGCAAGTTCTTTAGCTTCTTTACTGTAATTAAATAAGACTCCTATCTGAACAGCTGGGAAGAGAGTGGCTGAGCTGGCTCAACTGATTTCAACTATCGTGCTGCATTAGGTTAAATTCCAAAAATTGCATATTGCCTCTTTGTGCTAAGATAAACTGAGTGAATCTAACCAGCTGCTGGCTCCAGCAATGTTTTATACAGCCATAATAAATGTACTGATCTTCATTTAACTTGCAGCAGGAAAGCCTATGATCGAGTTACCAAAAAGTCAAAATATTATAAATACATGTGCAGTACTATGCATTTTGTCACTTAAAAGATTAAGGCAGGGTTGTTGACTGACCGGTCACTGGCCTGTTTGGGCAAGCAACAGTGTTTCCTCTAATCAATATAACATTTTTTTTTTTACGGTAAAATTTAGCTCTGCTGGCCCTGTGAGCCATTAGAATGGACACTGATTAATGATATCACAGTATAAATATGAAGCTCTAAAATATCATTATGTTTTTCACAAATAAAATAAAGTTAGTACTCACCACTGAAAGGCATTATAGTGGAAGTAGACCATTCCCAGGCCATAGAGAAAGGCAGCATTCTGGGTGAAATGGAGAAAGGTGCAAGATGTCACCAAAACTGTGACTGGGCAAGCATAAACTACAAGTTGCCTGGTGATAAGTGGTCAGTCACACCAAGGCTGCTGATACAATCCTCATTTCATCACGATGAAACTGAATATGTTCTCATACAAAAAAGCCACATACATATTTGCATAGTCTTGCAGCTATTTGGTACAGTTCAGTAAGCAGTAAAACCAAGAACTGGCAATCAATTTCACCGCAAAGTGTCTCCGTAACAAGAAAGCGGGTCAAAATGACTCCAATGTGAAACCTGAAACCGCATCTTACGCCAACATCTAACCTTACTGTGACCATATTCACTTCCTGTGTATGAGTGAATGTGTGGGAAAGTGAGCGATATTGTGTGTTTAATTCACACACGTGAGAGTAACACTGAGTGAATGAGAAAGTGAGTATTAGGGCTGGGACAAGTGAAAAAGTCATATTGCTATTACAGTGGACAATACTGCAATTTCCGATTGTGGTATAATAAACAGCATAATGAGTCTACTTGCTTGGTTATCAAAGAAAATATCTATCACGAATAGAGTGAATTAAAAATTAACTAAGCTACTAAACACAGTATGTTCAAAAAATTCAACCTAAATAGTCAAGTTAAAGGCGAGTTTAATAACACACAATGGGGATAAATACTCATTCACGCTCCATTCTGACTTTTCCGGGGATCTGCAAAGTCACTAAATTGGCAACTCTGCTAACTGGAAAGTCATTAGACCATAAGCGTGACCGTGTCGGTCATCTCTTTATTAGGTTTGTAGATACAGAGCAAAAGAGAATAGGTTCACACACAAACACATTTATTCAACTAAAGCGCAGCCTTTGGAGCTTATGTAATTGCACAGGGTGACAGTGCGATTGCATTTAGATTAATGACGTCACACTAGTAAGTATGTAGCCATGTGTGTTTGTGTCTTACCTTCCAGTAGTCTGACTGTAAACTGTAGTACCTCTGGTATGCCGATAATGCTGTTATTTAAAGGAGAGGAAAGCTGAGAATTAATCCATGTCACCACACAACATCACTGAGGAAAAGAACAACTGTAAGCAGTGAGTGGCATTTATGTTAAGTCGTGTGCATATTCACAGATGTTTCTTCTGTATATTGACAACTGGCCACAGAGCTGCCGTAAGTTTTAACAAGAGAAGAACCTTTTGCAAATCTGAAAATCTTAGGTCAGTTCAGTGCTCAGAAATCCACAAAAGCTGTGACAGCTGAAGTGTCTGTGAAACCAAAGACTACACAGAACGACTGTCTGCACGAACCACTCACCTTTAGGGTATTCCTCCAAAAGGAGGTTGAAGTGGCCAAGCTGGCAGAATAACTCAGGCTCCACTTTGCCTTCAGCCTTAAGGATGAGCGAATCGTAGCAGCGAACAGCCTGGTGAGACGAGGAAAACTGTTACATATGCATACATCAACGACAAAAATGAAATAAGCATGCAAGCATCCATGTGTGTACTATGGAGGGTGGGGGTTGGAGCAGGAGTGAGAAAATCCTGGAGAGTAATGTCACCCAGAACTTTTCAAAGTCACAGAGTGGCTGACGTCAGCTCCCTATTTCTGTGCAAGCTGACTCAAATTCTTTTCAGCAGATAAATATCGGCCCTGGACCAACTTAGTGGAATGAAGTTTGCTGTAGATAAAGAGTTGTGCTCAAGGCCTTTAAAAAAAATCTACCATTACAAAACGCCCTGCCCTGATGGAGAGATACAAACATATTGGCTGGCTGTGAGCTGGATTCACAATGCAATCTTACAAAAAAGACACTATGCTTAAAGCAGTGGGGAGTATTGCAACATTACTGACACAGGTAAAGACAAGTTACAGAGATATGGAGATATGTTTTAACACAGGAAAAGCACAGGGATGATATAGATATATATATATAAATATAACAGAGGATTGTACTTTTGTGAAATTTGTCAGAATGACCGGTTGGAGCCTACAAAAGCAGTCCAACATGTAGAAAGACGTCAAGCACATACTGCCCATATCCCTTTGCACGTCAAGGCCAACAAACCCAAAATTGACTTCACTCTGGTGAGATCACATCAAAGATCGCTCAGCTGGACCCCAGAGCTCATTATATTTTATCTCTAGTCTCAGTTTTACTGGCAATAAACTCTAAACACTGGTTTGACGGAGAGGCAACATCAGTGGATGTAAGTGTAAGGCTGTGGATGTTTAGTCCACCACATGAACTGTATATGATATGAAGTAATGACATGTGCACCGTCTCCTTACTGAATAGGTAACTGCAACTACTACGTGCAAATACTGTGTATATTTTCCTTCATTCAATCAGCCAGAAACTATGACTGTGGTGAGCAGAGGGTCTGTAACGGGGAAGGGTTTTGCTGGATGTGCATTAATACAAAGAATATTACGGAGCCTTTCCCTCTACTGGCATGAGAAACGTTTAACACAAAACACAAGCAGGCAAAGTTGACCAATCAGAGTTGCTGCTGTCTACACATCATCACAGTAACCCCTGTAGCCTTTACACATGGCTGTATTTATGAGGAATTATGGCCCTGCCTATAGCATGGGTACAAGGTTAGAGAGCATAAAGTCAGCTTTACTCTCTGAATGAAACTAGTTAATAGATGGTGTTAAAAACTTGGACTATTTGGAAATTAACTAACATTTAATTTACACATTCAATACAGTCAAATTAAGGTTATTATTGGTTTCTTCTGGTATTTCCGCAATGTGTTGTTGCATTTCAATTGCTTTTTAAAGGCTTGTCAGAATTATACAATATTTGAATCTTAAATCAGTAATTTTAATAACAATGTGCCCAAGTCATTACCACACAATTCAATTTATTTGAACAGACAAAATCTCAAGGAAAAGACAGTCAGGTACAGGTCTGTTACAGGTGTGAGGCAGCACAAAAATGTACAGTCAATCAAAGAGGGAAAAACTAAACTAAATGAGTTTGAATGACTGACTGGCAGAAGAGGATGCTGCTGACATCGCACTTCAGCCAGGACTGTCTGTGCAGTCATTTTCTGTCAAACTCTGCAGTATTTCCTAGAAATAACTGCCAAGCATTTGAGTCACAGGAGGATCCAAACACCTCTGAGGAGTAGGTATGGGAATTGATAAGATTTACACGATTCTGATTCCTGGAATCGATAGGGGAATCGTTTGCAAAATGGGCATCCCTACTGAGGAGTGATCAGAAGTAACTTTTATAGTCATCTAATGATTGGGAGAGAACATGTAATAGAATTTTTAAAATGGAAAACAATTTAATAAATTTGTAGACACGTAATATCACCTGCTATTTTTGTATCACATGAACCAGCTTAAATGTTGTCCTTGTCGTCCTGGTTGTAAGCACTGTCAAACCGTTGAGTGATACAATTTCCTTAACTAAATATCTTCAAGCACACACTTGTTTTAGGGCACTGTCACAGTGTGACATAACATACTTTTAACCAAACACAAACTCACACCTGTATTAGGTTTCCGTTAAGATGCTAAAACAAATGATGCAATTGCTGATAACACTGTTTACATGTCATTAGATGAGTTAGAACTGAGTCAAACACCCAGTGGTGGGTTAGCTAGGCAGCACTATGCAAGAATCTGAACAAGTTTTCAAAAGGGGGAAAATATAATTCCACCGTGCACAGGTAATGTTGGTGAAATAATATTAACGTCAACTGTCCAAACGGAGAGTCCATGGTTAGAATTAAGTAAAAACAAAACGTTATCAGGTCCATTACAGGTTAATAGACGTCACTGACCAAATTATAAACATAGTAGCAAACTCATATAGTCTTCATTGGTGGATAACTTCACTGTCCTGTATGCCTGCTAATGACTAATGAGTATTAAGTTATACTTTGTTAATCCCTGCAGGAAAATTCGGCCTCTGCAAATTACTTCTCTTAACTACCATGTAGCAGAGGTCAGCTGGAGCGTAGAACCCAATTGGTGCAAACGTAGAAGCAGCCCTAATACCTAATATGCAGCCTTTTAGTGTGACCTCTATGACCTGTGACCAACACACGCAAACATGGAAAGAACCAGCAAACTTCTTTCAGAATGGACCAGTCAGCACAATGTGAGTGCTAAAACCGAAGACCCTTCTTCCTGTGTAATGTGGTATTGTGTAATGCTAAGAAGGTTTATCAATCAGATACTGTCACACCTAGAGCATAAAAATAAGCTCAAATTGAAAGCTCATTTCCCATCTAGTTATACGACATTTACGTCCTTGCCATCTAGTTACTGGTAGTGATACAGTGACCTAGTTCTGTCAACAATGTTGAACCCATAGTTATCCTCATGTAGACAGAGCAACAGTGCAGTGATAAGACCAATGCAATGCCAGACAGGGAAGTCACATGCAGAGAAATCTCATAAAAGCATTACATTTTAAATGAAGAGTGTGACAAAATGTGAATTGAGAGATTTTAAATAAGTCTCAGCAGACGCAAATACAGCATATCTGACACCGGAGTCAGATATGGTTGATATTAGTTTCTTTGGAGGCCACATTCAGATTCATTTGCAATTTTGTGATCACAAACTAGCTCTCTACTGAGAACACAAGAAAGCCATTAAGATTCAATGTGTTACAAATGCAATAGACAAAATCTATTGCAAGCCTTTTACAGAAGCAGACTGCTTTATGAGGCCAAGAAAATACCTATAACATGCTTATTGTGTCAGAGACATAAAAGACGGGCAATTTATTTGCCTCTGGGGATAAAGAAAAAGCAGAAATCACACACTAATGGAGTTAACCTAAGAAATAGGCTTAGTAATCAGCCATGTCCACAATCTCCTACTGTGTCTTCTATAATTCTATAATATTCTACTTTGTACCACTGTAATAGTGATGCTAGGTTCTCTCATTTCTGCTGCTCAATAATTATCCACCACATTTTCTCTCAATACCACAATAACACAGGGAATGTTCAAATGTTCACTGACAATTCATTTGCATGATGAGTCAAGTTACTGCCCAGATTGATCACTATAAAATTTCACTTACTAAATTTGTGGGCACTGAATTACTGTATGTGGTGTACAAACAGATGACCTAGGTGTCCATAGAATCATGTTATGCTAAAGGTTTTAGCATGCTTTTGTTTGTAAAAACTGTCCATGCCACCTACCTAACATACCTGATCAGAATTAAAGTTAAACTGCAATACCATGCACATTCATAAGTGTACTACTGCAGGACCAAGACCTAACATTTGACATTGTCAAACATAACTGCCACCACAACCACCACTGTCATCAGCAACACACTCATCACAAAAAGAACAAAATAAGTACTTTAGCACAGTATTATTCCAGCATAGTGTATTGATTGCATTACACGCTTTCCTACAAGTATGGCACAACAGTGGTCATGTTGCTTGTATGGACCTAACGCCACATTACACTTCCTAGGTGTCCCACACCACCTAGCGAGCATATTTGTGGATGTCCCATCAAACCAACGAACTGTTAGCAACACCATCTTTTCCATCACACACAGCTCAAGATAGATTCACATGAAAGGGGCTTCGCTTTCTGTTACATCAGCGGTGGTTTGCGAACAGGTGGACTGTGCCTGTTTAACACGTAGCTTCCTAGTCCGAGAACGCATGTACTGCCAAATAGGGGCAATGAAAACTGTAAACAAAGGACCCTGGCACTACCTTGGTCGACAAGAGGAACACAACTTCACAAAGAGCAAAGCCCCACGGGGAAATCTAAGACTTGTTTAAGCAAAACACAAACGATTCGGAGCAGTATATTCATATCAGATTGGTTATATAGCTAGCGGTGTCACTCCGCCATGTCCCGCCATCTTGGACAGGCAGCCAGCCATTAACGTTACTTGTAACGTTTGTCAACTGGTTCACACCGACTCCAAAGGGAGAAAAACGACCAGAACACGTCCTGAAGTACGTTTAATGGAGCTATGCAGTGTTACCAGAACAGCCTAACACATAATAATCGGGACACCACGTCGACACTAATGACACGGACACTAGATAACCTTTACAAATACCGTAACGTTGAACGGGTAAGCTGTATTTGGTGCACCCAGAAGAAGGCTACAATGCTGACGTTACTATCCCCAACGCTATTACACATACAGCAAGATCACGTCTGCTAACGTGTTTAAGGTTACACGTGAGAGTCAAACGACTGCAATAACACAATCTCACGACGACATTAAAACTTTCCTCACCAAAGTGCAACGTTTCCATTAATCAATGTGCTAACGTTACACAAAACCGTGACGACGTTGTGCTGCTGCTGCTGGTGGTTCAATTATAACTACACAAGCACACACTGTGTGGAATTGCCACCTTGCTAACAGGGAAGGGTGGCTGCCTAACACTAACATATGTTAACATTATCAAGGCAGTCATAGCTAGATTCTCCTGTCGTAGCCGCAGGTGCAGGGTCGCTGTTCATCGGATGAGAATAGCTAACTAGCAAGCTAACAGACTGGCTAAAGAGGGGCTGCGGCTAGCTGGCCTTGGTCTCCTTAGCAAGGGGGCCACTTGCATTCAGGGTTGCTACTTTGAGAGAAAATTAAATCCCGTGCATGATAGTTATGTGCTTGGAGTAAGTCCAGTGGACTAGGGTACTGCTTGGTTGTGAAATACATCTGTTAGATTTGCTACCTTCATCAACAGGGCCTTCGTTCTGGCGCCATCTTCATGAAGCTTCTGAAATCCAAACAGTGAGCTGCAAGCAAGAAGACAACATAGGCGGCTCAGTATCACTCGCAGAGCTGCTCAAAGACATTTTCGACATGCAAGAGAATATAATAATTAATTTTTGAACTGTGCGTTCATGTATGTGCACGGGGTTACTGTTCCGACCTGTCGATCCCGACCAAACTGTCCCTCTCCTGGGCTGTCAGTGTCGGAAAGTCCTCCTCTGTTTCACTCGCTTTTCCCGCCGCCATTTTCTTTCCCTCATTACCACTAGAAGAAGCCGAGCCGAGACTCCGAGCAGCAGCGCAGGCAGCAACGGCGAGAGACACACCGCACGATTGCATGGAAAATCGCGACGCGGGGACAAACGGTTTGCTCCGCCGAATCAAAGAAGAAAAATTGAAGAAAACAAAATGATCAAAAACTTTTTCCCAGGTTGAAAAGATGCGATTCGATATAGTAAATCCTTTCGGGGGGGATAGAAGCGCTCTCCGGGTAGCTCCTCAAACGTCACATTTTTCATCACAAAGTGATACTGTGCTGATATTTAAATGCGAATAACTGAGTACAATATCCAAGATGTGAGTATTTCACAATAAAATGCGTTTCGGCCGCGAAGATAAAGTTGTTATAATTGTGTCACCCAAGCGAACCCACGCGCCGCTGTAGCCACGCCCTCTCCTCCCTCTACAGCCAATAGGATCATCCGAATCTTACCATATGACTTTCCTGCTATATCATTCTTTTATCTTAAACATTCATTTTCTCTCTGCAAACCTCTCAGATTTTCTACCAAGATTATTCTGGAAACATATTCCGAATATTCATTGTCTGAAATTGATTGGTGCCCATGTGGAAAGAAGTGAAAGTGCTTTTCCCCTCTGTGAAATACACTAAGACACTAAGTTCCACACGATAAAATTGTATTTTGTATTCAGTAATATGTAATGACACTTGGGGTGTCAACAGTCCCTTTTTCTTGCAGGCTGGGTAAACGGTGACTGCACTGTGTTCCGAGCCTTTTACACCCTGCAACCTCCGTTTGCAATTTCCAAAGTCCCATCATAATTCTATGACATCTTCACCACGCTGATAAAAACTTGCTGCATTTTAGTAATAAACTTGCTAAAATTCTGAACCCAATCAAGCAAGATGAAAGCATTTAACTGACGTGGCAAGGCATCATAATGTGGGCGTGGTTTAGTATTGTCAACATTCTGGTGACATAACTCCTTTCTCCAAAATGGCGACGGCGGATCGCGGGGAAGGTTAGTGGTTTACTTTATTATATATACCGTCGTTTACCATCGTAATTAATATTTAATTTTGGGTTATTTCTCACAATCGCTTATGATTATAGCCGTTGCTGTGGAATTTAAGGTTTATACCAGTCCTCAAAGGACATGTTAATGTGCCCGATATTGTATTAGCCGCTAGTATTAGCTTCCTAAGTCATTTACATAGAATAAACAAGCAGCCCTTAGAAACCTGTGGTGGCTGGTCTGGCCTTACGTTTAGCATAATGATTTTAAGATGAATTTTGACGTTTTATGTTTCAGTTGCCAAATATAGTACTGTCAATAACTGAATAATTTGAAAAAAGTTATATCAATGGCAGTGAGAAAAGATTGTTGTCCTTTAATTTGAAAGGCTGATGGTTCTATAGTTAGCGCACTATATTGGTAACTCCTCATGATTTTCGTATAGCAGGTCAGGATGATCCAGAGAGTGAAGACGAGGTTTACGAGGTGGTGGACCTGACAGAATATGCCCGCAGACACCAGTGGTGGAGTAGGGTGTTTGGGAACAACTCGGGACCAATTGCTGAGAAGTATTCTGTGGCCACCCAGCTTATGATGGGAGGGGTGACTGGATGGTAAGGCCTGCGGATCTATCTGTTAATGGATTCACATTTGAGACTGTAACGCTGTATTATATTTGCCAATTTGACACAGCTAATGCAGCAAAAATTATATAAAAACTCTAATTGTTATAAAAACAAACTACAGAAGAATGACTGTGTATTTTTGTAAATAATTATATGTAGGTTTTGTGATATAGCATTTGTCATTGAAGGAACACTCCTCTTCTTCTCAACACAGGTGTGCTGGTTACCTTTTTCAGAGAGTTGGGAAGATCGCTGCTACTGCCGTTGGTGGAGGATTCCTTCTTCTACAGGTAAAAGTACTACAATATTATGTTCATGCATCGTCATTAATTACATACTGTGTTGGTAGTGCAGTAATTCATGAACCTCTGGGTCCTGACCACGTGGAGGTGTCGTTGGTTAAGACACAGAAACCCAGTATTAGCACCGTCATCTATGTGCAATTTTCCAACAGCAATTCCTCCAAAGGGATCATTAAACTTAATTATTATTATAATTATTATTAAGTGCTTATTTGCAAGATTTTGCACATTTTGCCAACTCTATTGACAACTGAAGATGCCAGCTGCACAGCATGATGCTTCACTGGCCACTTCTCTATAGCAGAAAGACTAGTATTGTGTGTCAGCTAGCTTTAGATGATACAGGCCATCTGGGGGCTCATTGGTTGTTTCAGTGCTTATTTAATTTATTATTATTTGCCTTTTAAATGCTCTTTGTAACAATTTTACACCAAAGAATGTAACCTGACTTCATCCACAGGGTGATTACGACACAAAATAGTTGTGCATTTTTGTTGTTTTACCAAGGTTTCAGGTGTTGAACAAAGACAGATATCTCCACAGAGAAAGAAAAACATTTTCCAATTATAATTTTTTTCTATCCTAAGAGTTCATTTATTGTTAAGCTGAGATGAGAATTTATATTGGTTCATTCTCCGTATGAGTTGTTTTCATCAAGGTCAGACAAGTCATCTTCCTGTACCAAATACTTCAGATATAATTCATAAACAGGTATATGTTTGAAAAAAGCTTGTCCATCATTTAAATTCCAAAAAATGATTTGACTTACAGCGAGTTATTACTCAAAGTTGGCCATAACCTTAAGTTATATCATAATATAGTCACATAGTGATGTTTTAATTACATTTGAATGCTTGGAAAATGGAATTTGTTTTGTGGACGTGTCTAGAAGGTCTCCACAAATAAAGGACTGTGTCTCTCGTGAACACAGGATAAACCTCAGTGCAGTACAAAATAAAGTATTTTTAAGTACAACCGGTTCATCTATGCAGAATTGATTGTAAATACGAGTCTTTGTACAGATCGCCAACCACAGTGGCTACGTGAAGGTGGACTGGAAGAAGGTGGAGAAGGACGTCAACAAAGCAAAGAAGCACCTGAAGAAGAAGGCGAACAAAGCCGCGCCTGAAATAAACACATTCATTGAGGAGGTAAAGGTACCTGTAACAACGCTCGCTCTTTCTATTGTGCTTTTGCTTATTTTTTACTTGATTACTGCTGAAATCAAACTTTGCTTTATTTTAACTAAAAACACCAAATCTAATATGTAATGTACTTTCTGGCATATAATTATTTATAAATCAATGCATGTCATGTGTATCCACAAACCAACAGTGCCCTCTAGTGTACTATTAGCCGTACTACATGCACACAAGAGATTTCCACACACAAGCATGGGTGTTGTGGTGTATCCATTTTAATTATAAAATCGTTAATTGATTAACTTAATCTTTAATTCATAAATTGCCTTTGTTTAGGGTCAAAGTTGTTTTAACTGTTTTAACCCTGACTGAACTCACTGAACTGCTCCTTTTTGTTTTGATTTTATGCTGGTTTCTTCTCCCTTCATACGCAGGCCACAGACTTTATAAAGAGGAACATCGTCCTGTCCAGTGGATTCGTTGGTGGCTTCTTTCTGGGTTTGGCCTCCTAAAGCTGCTGCACACTCCATAGTCTCCACACACTGTGAATCACATCACTACATAGGTCACTTTTCTCTCCGTCATTTACCTCTTGTTCCCATGCGTGCTGGATGTGGGGCTTTATGTTGAAATTTAAGCATGATCTGTTGTAACAGTGGTGGTATTAACCTTGTTCTACTCACACTATTTTAAATCACTTCTAGCTAATGTTTTGTTGTGGGGAGGACTAAGTGAACATTTTGAAGTGTGTGTATGTGTGTGGGGGGGTGCTTTGATTTTACTGTGAACTCTTCTAAGGGGCCCATCATGGAATTTTGCCAGTCTGCTGGATATGTCAAGCTGCCACAAACTTACACAGATTGTTTTTTCATTATTTGCCTGGTGGTTGTTGATTTCAGGTTGTTCAAAGTTGGCATGTGTGGGCGCCATTTTAAATATGAAAGCCAACTCCTTTCCGGAGCTGTAAATACCCACACCAGAGTAAATATTATATAAACAACATGGAGGGCAGCAGAGTGGGAAGTTAACACCCTCCCCCAGTCTGGTGCTTATTAGAGGTATTTTTCATGTAGCTGTGAAGTTTGCTGAGTTTATCTGCCATTTAAGCATGTAAGCAAACCCACATTGGATTTTAAAGTTTGTCCCACAGGCTGGGGGTTTAACAGATTTATATGTCCACTCTAAGCAGGACATACAACACATATCATGAGCATAATCATAGCTTACGGTTAAATATGTGAAAACTGTATGTTCTACTTTACATTGACTATGAACAGTATTAAATACAGATTTCTTTATTCCCACAATCCTCAGCTCCACAATGCAATTTAATGGCAGGATGAGCATCTGCTGTACACTAATTATGACCATCACAAACTAGACACCAAAATGAGCACCAGTCCTGGCATTAAAGAGCATAATGGAGCAGCAGTTGCGACTGGTACGCCCTCGCTATTGTCATTGTGCATTTAGAAGTGTCAGTGTAGCAACAACACAGCAGCGATGCTGCTGATGATCCATGCGCTGTCACATTAATTATCCACACACATTTAAGTTGATCACAAGTTGCTTATTTTGTCAATTGCCTTTTTCTACCAGTGCAATATACAGTACAGTAATCTTTATCTCTAACTGGCATTTTGTATTCTACTCCATCATTGTTAGTATTTATTATTTTGATAACCTTATTTGAGCTGAATGACTTTTGTTAGTGTTGTTTGAAATAAAGTTGCCTGATTTTGTCTTGAGTAACAATAAAATGTGCAAATGTGTTTGTCTAGAACTATCAGGATGAAAGAATAAGGTAAGAATTATGTTTTTAAAGGGGGGGGGGGCATATCACTTTAAGTTGATCATTTGTTTAGTTATTTATCTATATATAAAATTTTGGTGTTGCACCATCTTCCTGGGAACTTATCCTGAGTTGTTCATCACATTCAATCATTTTTCTATTTTTATTTAAAATCATAAAAGACATGTAAACAGTTAGACATGCACATAGAAAGCATAATATTTACAACAGCACACAAAGTGGACAGTATGGTAAAGATGCAAAATTTCTTCAATCAACATATATAAGAGAGTAGCTATATTTAATTGAGGCTTAGGTGCTGGAAAGTGGAAAGAAAAAAAACAACAAAACAGGCAGTTACTTGTATTTATGTCTGCATTGCTTTAATAAAAGCAGTCTAATATAAAGCTAGTCCAGTCTTTTCAGACAATGACTGTTCTTCAAATACATGCTGCTGTTTGTAACACTGCATTTCCTGTCTGTCTTCTGTCAGATGGGCATTTTGAGGAGGGCACCCTCTGTCAGTAGTGTCAGAGTAGTGATCATATATTTGCTGTTGGAGATCTGAAACAAAGGGAAACAAACAATATAACAATATTAGTCTGAAATGAAAAGTAATGAAACATTTGAGTACAGCAGTTTCCATGAGATGCTACCTTGATCTTGCCGTCGTACTTGGCTGAACCCAGTGCTGTAGAGACCTGTTTCAGGCTTCCCGCTGACAGGTCGAGTCTGAAGTGTCTGTAAAAGTGGCTCTTTAGCCCCTGCATGAACTTCATCACTTCCTCAATGTCAATGCTCCTCTCCTCATCTTCCCTCTCCTTCTCATCCCGTGGATCTTTTTTCACACTGTTCCACAGATCCCAGGCGTCTTGGGGGTTAACTGTGTAGGTGATCTGTAGCGGTGGCACAACTGGAAGACTCCAAATCATTTTGAGGTGCTGGATGTTTGACTCAGTGTGGCAGTTAGTCCATAATGCCACCAGCCACTGTAGGCTGGTGTGGCTGATTTCCAAAGGGCCAAAGCAGCAGTCAAAGTTCTGCTGGAACCAGGATTGGACCAACGAAGTGAAAGCATCGGACCCACTGCAGCCAAAGAGCGGCAGACAGATGAAGTCTTTTGGAAGTGAGCGCAGGTAACCAGGGTTGCCGTTGATGCAGGTTAGCCAGCCACTCCATACCAACTTCTGGGGCTCGTCCGGCCTTGCAAACATAGGCTTTGAATGGATCTGGAGTTGTAATGGACACATTCAGAAAAAGAAAACTATAAAATATAGTATCACTTTATTTTAAAACCATGGGTGCTGTTGCATCACTGCATGCTCACTTTTCATGTTATATAACTGAGGGGGAAAAAAAGTGCTTACCTGTATGAGGACGGTCTCAGCATCATCGTCTTTCCCTGCCATCCCTGGCACTGCGGAGAGGGAGACTCTGTGATTGTCCTGCGATCCCTCCACCTCCACTGCCAAGCCTTGCTGCTTCTCAGCAGCAATGAACGCAGAGAGCTGCCTGGAGTAGCTCTTCAGCTGCGTGTGCCTGAACTGATACAGAGGAGTGACGTAGGACAGCTTCCACTCCGTTTTCACCAGTAAGGCCAGCTGCTCTGCATTCACCTTCTCCTTTGACAAGGAAAGACACAGATGGTGACCATTCTATGTGTGTTCTATGTCCGTCTGTCAATGAATAGACAATTTAGAAAATGTCAAAAAGCCAACAGTTGCTTGGGTCAACTCACAGTGATGTTGTGTGACTTTGGAGCTCTTCTGCTGGTGTTGAGCCTCCGTGCTGTGAACGCTGGAGTTGAACCGAGCCGTGAAGCAGCACCCAAGCAGCTGTGGTATGACTGTCGGTAGCTCTTACTTTTGCTTCTCCTCTGACCTACAAGACTGTTGAGGGGAGTCCTCACCACACTGAAAACCACACAGAGAATAGCTTCAGCTAATAGAGACAGTAATAGAGACACAAGAGTTGAAAATACCATCAAAATGTCAAGTTATTTTTCACTATATTGTATTGAGTGCTTCTTGAAGATTGGTTGGTCCCAGTTGACAGGTAGAAGTACACAGACCCAATTAAAAGCTACCACTTTAATGGTATATATTCTGAGATGTATAAACAATATAAATGCACAAGTACTCCTTTTAAAATAATGGATGTTAAACAGTACATTACACACACAGAGATTTTAACTCGCTCAGGAAGAGAGCAGACGCCATTTGGAAGACAGATGAACTCAAGGAAAACCATAGATTTGGTTGTTACGCGATGAAGTGGAGGCTGTGACCCTCTTGTCCATTTTCAAGTTCTCAGAAATCCTTCAGGTACCGTAACTCATTTTCAGACAATAGCAGCGAAAATGCTTCCTGTGACTGAAACTGGACATGCTTTTATATCAAGCCATGGACTTTTCTCGAGTCAACGGCGTCGTCTCCCCCGATGTCTGTAGTAAACAGACAGCAGATCCTCACAGAGCCAACCCACGTCATAGACTTGGATGGTTTTATAGTGAACACAACTCCAGTGAAAATACGTCCAGTGAATTGTGTAGGGGGTGTATTTGAGGAGGAATGTGCAAATTGATAGCTCCAGCTAAAATCTATTCCCCCATGAAGAGGAGACTGAGGAAGAAAAGAATGGGATCAGGACTTAAACAAAGTAAACGCAGCAACAGAAAGGCGATCAACGCCGAAGGAAAGGAAAACCTCCCCTGTTCTCAGTGATGATGACAGCCAAATCACATCCCTCTGAGGATGTCAGATATCGCTGAAGCAAATATTTTGTAGAAAACAGCACGTTTTATCACGAGATGTAGCTTTACCTGCTTTGATGTCGCTCCATTTGTATCGTTGTATTGTACCGAACAAAACCGGAAACAATTTTGAACATCGCGCTTTCCCATGAGTCTGCGCGGGTAGAATCAGCCAATCACACCACCCCAAACAGGAAGTAGACTTTTTTCAATTTAAGAGTCTAAAGCGTGGATGTATTGCTACTATTGAGTTCTTGTAGTATTTATTCCTTATTGCAAGCATGTATTCAATATTATATACTTAAATTAAGGGAATTAATTAAGAATTAGATAAAGGGAAAATCAAAACAGGAACAGGAGTACACAAATATTAAAAACAATCTACTGAATTAGTAACCATGGCAAGGGTAATTTTAATTGTCATAAATATATAAAGTTCATTATTCCAAGAATGTGCCGGAATTTTAAACATGGTATAATAATAGTAATAATAATAAAAATTCTTTTTGGATCCTATTAACTAATTTAATCACTTCAATTAATATAATTGAGCACCTATGTCTCAGATCAGTGGACTGGGATGCCATCCTTTTTTCTTCATGCCTTCTTGCCAGTTGTTGATATTTCTAGTTGTGATCTACTTCAGGTTATAGCTCATTTTTAGATAACAAAGAGTGAATTTATAATACCGTATCATATAGTAGGTATGGGTTTCCCGGCAATATAAAATATGAAATTACAGCACATATGCTATGGCAAGACAACAAATGAAAAAGCAGACTAAACCAGTAGGACTGGTGCCAACCAAAGAGGAAATAAATCAAAGGAGAATAAGACATAGGTGATTTACATTCATAAAATATGTCTGTGTGTGTATACATCACAGTATTGGGACTCACCTTCCATTTTGGATATTTTGGATTCGTGTATGTACACACACACACATATATATATATATAAAGTCTATCATATATTTATAAGTCTATTCAATATCTTTTCAAGTGACAAAAATAAGTATGTATGTATGTGTATTTGTGTGTGTATGTTTCAGTACCTGCCAGTTTCACATGCAGCCACCAAAACTGTTCTCCTCCTGGTTGCCATGGAAACTGTGCTCTTTTCTTTTTTTGGTCACCATGTAAAGTGTCTCACTACTTTTTTACTATTCTTCTTTTCATTCTCTCCTTCTTACCATACACGTTCCTCTGTATTTGTTGTTTCTAGTCTTCCCTTCCTCATATTTGTGCGAGCTTATGTGCGTGTGTGTCTGTGCATTTCTATGTGTTGCAAGTACCTGTCTGCTGAATGGAGGCCTGTTCAATAGCAAATGCACTGCCAGACATACAGTATGATGACCACATCAACAGCCAATCACATTATCAGTGGCTGGTGGTGGGCTTTAACCAATGGGAAAAGCTCGCAGATGATGTGTGAGCAGAAGGGATGCAGTGCCATGGAAACTGCAGAAGGTGTAATAGGAGAACAGCACACTCTAGTGGCACAAGATGTCTTTGTTTATAACAATCTGCATGGCCAAGTTCACCTTTTTGCACAAAAACATCCATTGCTCTTTTTTGTACTCCCATCTCAAACTTTAGTTTTTGATTCTAGGCACTGGAGAAAGTCATGGCTGATTTGTATTATTGTATGAAATTGGTATGGAGTTACTGAACAGGCAGAGCTCTATTTAAAGCACGTATTGAGCTGATAGGTCAAAAAACATTGTCGTATAGTCATATTTATAAAACTATTGACACATATACATTACATTATAATTGAATAATGATTGTAGCAAGGAGGGTAAAAATGCAACAATGTGTTCTGTTATAAAGTGATGCAATTGCTCATGTCATTTCCAGCTTTGCTTATAAAACCTCACTCACAGTTAGATGTTTGTTATGTTGTGGTGAAGATATTAGAAGATACTCAAATATTGAGCTGTTGGGGGTATTAGCCTTCCTTTAATTAGCTCTAGGCATCACCAATATATCTCAGGGCTTATCTTCTCACACCTAAGGAAATTCCACCTGCATCCCTGCACCTGAGGAACTCCTGCACCTGCAGAAAGATGACAAAAAAGTACATGGATTTCATCTTAACATTAGAATGCATTAATAGACTAACACGGTTCTCCAGAGTATTTTAATAAAACATTATCTCGTAAGACAAAAGGCTTTATATGTGTTAGGTAGTCTTATAAATTGCAGTGAGTAGACATAAATCTATTACACTATCCCATTGTAAAATTAACCACATAATATAGATACCAAGCTGTCCCTCATTCTGCTGAGGAACCTCCCTATGGGGAATTTGGGAGTCACTGGAAATTGTAATCTTTACTATTTGTATTCGGCAGAAGAAAATAGATTTATTTGTATGGCTGATAGTCAACATCTATGAAAGGCGTGATTAATGTCAGAGGAAACTATTTAAATAGGAATAAACTGCATGTTAAAGGATGGCGATAAAAAGAGAAAAGGCTGACGTAAGGTGATGGGGTTTGGGTGGTCGACGCTTGCGCGGGATAGACTGGATGCAACCGTTGGAGGAGATTAGGAAACTGCGCCTAAATCGGACTCCCACCGACCGCCATATTGGATCGAGCAACGGTAAAAAACGAATCTGGGCCCGCTCCACCGGGCCATTTCGGATCTGACCGGACTAGTTTCCTGGACGATAGAGGGAGGAGCCTGGCATTTCTGGAAGTCGGAGGAGCAGCCAGTCAAAGCCAGCCAGCATCTGAGCCAGGGTTGGAACTGGAGCAACGGTGGACGGCTCTGTTGGAATAAGATATAATTTCAATATTCACAAGAACAGACGGTATATGCAACAGAGCAGTCGTCGACATGAAGATCTTCCATTTGGGCTCGGGAAGCTGAAGCATATTGCGGGCCGGCCACATTACGTTTGCGGTGGAATAAGCCATCTGTGGTATACTGGGTGTGCACAGCGCAGTAACGGTGTGAGCTAACCGGTTATTCTACCGACAGCTAGCTCGCATTATCCCAGCTAGCCAACCATTTTCAAGAGACCCGTTAGCTTGCAGCGAAGAGAGCATCTTGGTCGGTGTGGGAAGTGGCAGTGGATGCTGCTGAGGAAGTGCTGTACCTGGCAATATCCGACAGTAAACGATACAAACCCGAAGCACGCAAAGAGCGGTGTTTTTTTGTTTTTTTTTGGAAGTGAGCGAGGGAATATCCACGCCCTGGGGTCTGGTCTGTGGTTACTATTTAGCTAGCTCGCTGGCTAGCAAGCCTACCGGGAGAGTAGCTCGGGAGAAGGTGGGGCCGCGGAGTGACAGCCTTGGACGCCAGCTAATGTGGTTAGCCGGCTAACGTTAACCTGGACTCTGTTAGGGGCCACTGGTTTTCCTGCCTCTGACACTGCGGGTGTATTGTCTGGCACAGTAGTGAGCCCATTCAGCAAGAGAATACGTTATCATCGATTCCTGCAAAACCCGTGTGGGTGGGATATCTCGTGGAGAGCATCCTAGTCTACCTAAATGACCATGGCGGACGACGACGTGCTGTTTGAGGATGTCTACGAGCTCTGCGAGGTGATTGGGAAGTAAGTACTGCAATTAAGACACATCTTGTTTATTATTGGCAATTTTTGGTTTGCATTCGATATGATATCCTTACGCATGTTCACACAGCCGCAAGGGCCTTTGGTAATTTGTCTGGGTGCTGTGGAGTTCAGGCCCGCAGGTTTTTCCAGGGGAAAGTTCACTGTGTTGGTGAACAGATTGTTGAAAGTGCAGATAATCATAATAGGGAAAGATTTGTTGTCAGTTAAGTTAAACAACTGAGGTGACGTGTATCAGACATTCACTTACTTGACGGCAAATTTTAAATATTCATTATTTACACCTTTTTAAATATTTCGTTTTCAAACTAGTTCTAACTTTTGAAATTGGTAAAGAAAACTGACAGAAAACACACCGGGATCTTCTTTATTCTAATCCTTCCGTTTGTCAGTAGCCACACCTGCATCCAGTTACAGACTGATAGGTCAGTCATTTAGTGCAGGTGTTAGAGCAGAGGTCCTCAGCCACCCCCCTTATCTGAGGTGGTATCTTCCAGCTTCTGATTAACTGAACACACCTTATCCAGGTAATCAGCAGTGGGCAGGGCGGGGAGAGCTTAAAAACAAACAGGCCGGAGGGGTTGGACTGGGTTTGGGAACCACTGTGTTAGAGGAAACTGTTTGGTTTGTGAAGTAGTTTTGTTGTCATGTAAACCAGGATAGAGGAATGTTTAAACCGTGACATGCAAAAGTTCAAAGTGACATTGAAACCAAAAATTGCCACCGTACGTATGTTACTTCTGTGTGGTCGGACATGGCTTCCCCACTCCTAGAAGTGAGGTGAGAAGTCTTACAGGCCCATTACAGTCCGGCAAACTGCCAGTCAGTCCCCTCCCCCCCACCAGCTTCGCTCATTGAGGGTCCATTACGTTTGGTAGGGGAAAGAGGCACACTCTTTCCAGACCCTCAGGCCCTGTTCTTTATCCTGAGACTTGCTGTTGCCTTGGTTACTAATTGATGGTTTGGTCCAGGACCACTACATTAAATTTCTGTATCAGATACAAGGAGCCACTGGCAAGAATTGTTGTAGTTATATGTCAATACAAATCAACTATGGTGGTAATTGCGTCAAAGTGGGTTTTCTTTGACTCCCTCAGCCGATGAAGAGGTGTGTTTCACCATTTTAATATATTTTTCTCAATCTCTGGGTCAAACAATATTATACATTTCTCTGTTTTAACCACCTTAGCTGTCAGACGAGCACAGTTTTGCCATTTAAGCTGTCTTTCCTGCTGTTGTTTATTACATACATTGTTCACAAATACATCTTGAGGGTGTTGAGCAGTTTTGCAAGTATGGCCTTACAGTCCAGGCAGGTAAGAAAAGTAATGCATGAGGGAACAATAGTCTGGAACATTTCTTAAGCTTTGCTAAAGAAGTGAGATGCCACATTTGTGTGTCAGAAAAGCCAAGAAATCCCTCTTACCCTGCCAGTTCCTTTGTGAATCTGCAGTTGATGGATCAAGTGTGTTGAATCCTAGTGTCTTGGGAAGTCTTGGAGGAAGAAGGAGGTGAGGGAGGATCATTTTTCCTAAGCCCCAAGGTGAGCGTGGAAGGGAGGCTGAGGTAGATCAATGAAGACGAGGAGTTGAGAATGGGATGGCCCTGAGGCTACAGATATAAATAATGCCAGCAGACACTCTGCATCTCCCACTGTGTTTTTAAGCTCATGTTTTAGTGTCAGCACTACTGTAGGTAGGGGACAACATGGCAGACGGCTGAAACCCGAGTATGTCAGTTAATTAAAATTTTACATGGAAAGGCTTTATAGCTCCTGCTAATCATCATTCAAAACCCTATTCCATGAGAGAATGGGTTTCATAAATCATCTCCTTTTACCTTGGACTGCAAAGAGAGCCATCTTGATCTGATTTCTACTGAAAGATTGTACAGATACTTATGCAGAAAGCATATTTTTATGTGAAGTTATGGACTTTACATAAATGTTTTTTATACCCGTTTATCATAACTGGTTTCTTATAGCATAATCTTTAAGTGTAGATTGTGTTTAAGGGACCTTGTGCATGCACACAAAATTTAATAGGTACCTTGTCCACCGGGACTCAGCTCTGACTTCATTATTTTCAACAGGAAGATGTGCTTTTGCGTTGCTGGCATCCCTGAGTGCTGTCCAAGGTTTCAGAACTGAGTGCCATAAAAAAATAAAAATGAACTTATTGAAAGTTGAATCTCTGATTCATCAGGGCTTATGGTTGCATTGCAACTGTAAAGGGAACAGCATATGTCTGTGTAGCATGGCTATAAAGAAACATATGTAAGTGTACATTCAACTTTCTTGTGGTGGTTCTAGACTTGTTTCAGGGAAAGATCAAATGGGTTAGATGACAATTCAACTTCTCTCTGTATTAACTCATTTGAAGGATGACATGTTTACATATTAAAGATGGGATAATGTGATATAAACATAACCACAGATTCTGAGATTGAGCTCCAGTTGTAGTGTTGGCAAAGTGCAGAAGCAATTTAATCCATTTCTGTCTGTAATGATTGTGTTTGAATAGGACTTCAGTTGTTGGAGTCACAGTGCTCTTTATTTCAGCCCTGGGGTACTCATTAGAGCCAAGAATACTGAGATGTGCGTCTCACTCTTTAAACCAATGATGTGATCAGTCCTCTGGGTTATTCCAAGTTGGATAATTAAATTGCACGGACGACGTTTAAATCTTAAATTTACATTGATAGATATTAAATTTCTAATGATAGTTTCTACCTAAACAGAGGCAACTTTGAACATAAAAAATCTACAGTAGCATTTGCTTCAGTTTATCTTAAGGTTCACATTAAGGTTCAGCAATTAAAGTTACATTTTAGTTGTCGCTTATCAGATGGTTCTAGTAGCAGGTGCAAAATGGATAATGCACATTTATTCCAGAAATATTTAAAATTTCTCCTCCAGCTTCATATTCGCCTGTGCAATATCATGGTGATGGGTACTATACTATGAATGAGTCCTTCAGTAAATGTCATGAAATGGTGTAAAATGCCTGTGATCGTTTCAGTGCCCCTAATAAATGAAATCATCATTTAGAAACCACATTTTGTATTTACTGGTTATCATTGTGTAACATTAAGATTTGTTTGCTGATCTGAGTTATTTACGTGTGATAAATACTGAAAAGAAAATCAGGAAGGCGCAATTACTTTTCCACAGTACTGTATTCAGTACATGGGGTTGAGTGAACGTTTGAGAAAACTAAAGGTTCGAGCCCTGAGCTTGGCCATCATCATGCTTGAGCTGAAGTGTCCTGAAGCATGACACAAACCCCCTGCTGGGATCAATAAAGTATTACATTAATGAATGTGTCATCTTCCCATCTGTTGTGTGGAAGAGAGCAATTTTTGCATCAGTAAAGGGCAATACTGCAAAGTCTTTTCAGGTTGGGTTTGGTTTTTATGGAAATATAGTGTGTCTTGTGTGCTATGTGGTGGCACTGTCTATAACATATAGGGTAGATTTTCTTTCTTTCATTTGTGTCTTCCTCTCTGTGTACATTATACACTGTTTAGCTGCCCACACACAACACATACGTGGTTTTGATATGTAAGGTTTAAGCTTTCTTTCAGACTACAAGGCCAGATCAGGTGGTTTATAGAGACATGGATCCTCTTCTGGCTTACATAGAGGCAAGGACCAGAGGTTTAGAACCCCCTGAGAATATCTCTGCTCTAAATTTCATTTTGCAACCTGAATGCTAATTTCCCCACTAATATTCAGAGGATTTGGTTCCCCTAATTTGTATCAGGAAGCACTCTGGATTGTTGTTGCTTAGGCATTCAGACTGTGGGTGAACAGGACTGAACTTTCTTGAACTTGTAAAATTAACAGCTTTGCACTCAAGCCCAGTTTGGGCTGTAGGGCAAAAAGCATTTACTGTGGAATTAGTTTGCTGGAATCACTTTCATGGACTTAATTTTATCCCTTGCAAAGCACAAATTTGTGTAGAATTTTATTATTAGGCAACCATAAGCTCTGTGTAGGGATCATTACTATCATAGTTATTTTTAAAGCACTAAAGTACATGGCAATAAATATACTGACACAAAATCACAACAGTTCATTCTAAGTTTTTCAGGCTGCTTGTGAATCATAAAGTTTGGTGCATGATAGTAGAGGGATTTGCTATTGTTTTTCTAGAAACCAGCTAAATGATGGTGTTGACCATCATCATTGATCACTGATGAGGATATGCCCAGTGACAAAACCAGATAAGATGCAGTTTACTGGCTCTTTATTAGAGCTACTGTAATTTTTGGGACAGACTATCTGAATAATGCTAGATGGCTACATAGCAAAAAGCTGTTAAGCAAAGATGGTCGCTCTCAGGAGAGCATGGTGATGTTGCAGCTACAACAGCTACAGATGTGTCCTGTCCCTGTTTGAAGGAAAAAAATACCACTGAGAGAAAATTTGGCTCATGGCCTGCATGGCTGTTAAAAAATCTACGTCTAGTTTTTGGCCAGTTTTTGATTTACATGCAGCTGAGAGTTGAAATGAACCAAGGAGCAGGCTGTAAAGACTGCCACTTTGGACTAATGTTTGATGACTGCCGCTGTCGGATGTGAGCCATGTGTGGGCGTTTTGTATGAGCCCACTCAGCACAGCTGCGGTGATGTCAGTATGGCATACAGCCTCTATGTTTCCTCGCGCTCAGACACAAATACACACTGTCTGCCCCTCTCTCTCCCTACACTTGCTTGCTCTCTTTTAATGCTTTTATAATAGCTACTGTACATGGCTTATTGGTCATTTAACTTATTATTCCAGATGATGTGATGAATTGCATTCTAATTAATTGAGTTAAATAGTGGTACCAACCCTCTTGCACTTGCAGCACACAGCTATTGTAGAAACATTTGTGAGTTCATTCTCTGTGCAGCCTGCTTGAATTGACTGACAAGGAAAAGAAATGGAGTTGTTGTATAAAATCTGGCAGGGTTACCCAACCCCACATTATTGCTTATGGTGATAATGAGTTTTATTGACACATTTGATCAGTGCCAAGATGGTCTTACCCTCTTTGCATCATTTTTATCTATGTTCTTGCAGCCTCAGATCTAAAATCCTTCAAACCTTCATAGTGGGGCACATCTAAAGCAATTATTAGGTTGGAAGGGGGGGTTTCAGAAGCTCCAACATACACTCAAGTAGCAGCCCACACCTCCCAAGGCTTTTTAATGGGAAACACAGCTGCTACAGCACATCAACCCAGCAGGGCAAAGGTTGCCGGGTTTGTCAGATCAAAAGCAGGAATCCTGTGGACTCTAAAGTGGAGAGTGTTGTATTTTACACTTCTCTCTGACCAGAGTGCACACCAGCTGCCTGCATATGTTTGTGTGGGTTAAATATTAATCGCATCAACAGATGTGAGAGACAAATGTGAGAGCGAATCAGCTGTAGCTTCTTTGCTTGCAACATTTACACCCTCTTAAACTGGATAGATTATACTGCTGGTTTCATTTTGACTAAAATATTTGCTTTTGTTGATACATATTTCATGCGATATCACTTATCCTATAAAGGGTTGCAATCGGGGGCCGTTCCTCTAACATTGGGTGTGAGACTAGTTATACCCTGTACAGTGTACTGGTTTCTGTTGAGTCAGAGCAGACACCGCAACAGTTTTTAGATGACTGATTTCTGCTGTGTAACATTCACAGCATTAAATGTTAGATGACCTCTTCTTTATAAATGTCTTTTGTGTTGCCCCGAAGCCTGATAACTTAAGATGACAGAGACAGTGGGTTGAACAGAACAGAATGTAAGATGCTTCTTGTAGGTAATCAACTTTCGAATCAGATACTGTATTTTGGGTGGTGGAGGAAATTGCTGATCAGTAGGGATGTAACAGAGCAACAAAGTCATGGCTTGGATCATATCATGTTTTTTAAGTCAGGGTTAGGCTCATTTTTTGGCTCAGTCCCAAATAACCCAATAACCCAATAGCATTTCCCACAATGCACTGTGGCCTCATTTATATTTAAAATATATTATTCATAATTACACTCAGTTGACTTTTTGATATATATATATATATATAGCTGATAGCTACTAGCGGACAGGTTTGTTGTGGTTAACAGTGGATAGGGATTGCTTTTTATTGCATTTGCATGTATAGTAATAGGCCAGGTATATCAAACTAAAGTCTCAGCTCACTTGGTCTTTCTCTGTCCGCTTTGTGCTGAGGAGCTAAGCTCTGCCCTCAGACACAGAGAGGTGAGGCTGCAGCACAAACACCCTCAGTGCAGCTCTGTATAAAGACGTAGGAAATCATTAGGCTGATTTTTTTTTTTAAAGCAACGGTGGCAGTGAACTTCAGGTCACGTTATGATGGTTAAACCTAGCAATTAATCTAGAGTTTCACATGTGTGCTGAAGTGTGAACGTGGATCATGGATGAACTGCGGTTGGATACAGCACTACTGATCAGAAGCTACTTCTGCTACTATTGAATAGTTGTTGCATTACAATTACTTGTTACTTTATTTTACTTTACTTGTTACTTCAGTTTTACTTCCATGTTCGTCATGAAAAAGTCAGGCCTGTTTAAATGTGTTTAATGAAATACTATGGTTTATACATAGACCTGACTTAACTTGACGTGTGTGTTCGTATGACGATTACCAGTTAGTGTGAACAGTGTGCCAACCTTGCCCATAGGAAGATCCAGGGTCAAACAACAACCTGGTTTGTCATCTGTAAGTAGTTATAATAACTCATCAATATTATTCTGTCAATTAACAACTAATAAGTAAATACAATTTATGACTAGCAGTAAATGTAATCTTAAAATTAAAAGCACGTCATTGTATTTATTAAAATAATGGACTAAATTATGAAAAATAACTGCTCACAAATGACAAGCTTTGGACAAGGAGGGGTTTCCAAACAGTACTAAAAACAGCAGCTGTTAAAATCTAATTCTGATGGGATATTGGTTATTTTTCCATATGGTTGCATGTGATGCAGTGTTCATTTCCCAGCAGACGAAGATGTAAGGCTGATCACAGTGGAGGATCACACTCATCGATAAGAATTTTATTTTATTTTTTTACACAAGACATAATGTTTCAAGTACAGAAGAAATGCAAAACATAACAATGTTAAACTTTTGAGAACCTTTGTTTCTCTGTACTGTTTTTTTGTTTTATTTTTGTTTTGTAATAACACTAAAACTCTATGTATAATATTGCAGTGATTGCAGTGATTGAAGTATTTCTGTGTCACTGATTGAAACATAATAAACAATCCTTAGGCTAGTTCAACATCGCTAGACTTCGTTTAGTATATTTAGTCCTAAATCTTGACACAGGATAGGAAAGCATGATTTACAGCTTCAGTCAGTCAGTCCTGATACAGCCCTGGTTATGAGGAAACACAACCTTACAATAAACCTTCTGGGGTAGGTCTCCCTTGCTCAGGTCTCTATAATAAAGCTTTTATTTTAGCTTTTACAGCTGTGTGCTGCACACCACTGCTCTATAATTCCTACTGGCACAAGCATGGAGGCTACGATGCATAGCTAACCACCCACAAAAAATCCACAGTATTCTCAGAAACGGCGATGTGTATGCCCACTAGGTTGGCGTGTGTGTGAGAGTGTGATTATGTGTGCATGAGTTTCTGGTAAGTGCTAACTGAACTATTTCTGTTTTTGAATCTGAGAAATCTTGCACAGACAGGAGTTTGTGTTTTTGCAGATTTGTGTGACTAACTCAGTGAGTTTGTGTGTTGCAGGGGTCCTTTCAGTGTGGTGAGGCGCTGCATCAACAGGGACACAGGCCAGCAGTTTGCTGTAAAGATCGTCGATGTAGCCAGCTTCACCTCCAGCCCTGGCCTCAGCACAGAAGGTGAGAAACACAGCAGACCTGATCTCAACTTTGTCTGCAGCTGAATCTTAGCGGTTGTTGTTGTTGTACACTTGGCGCAGCAGATGGGTGGGGTTTACAGAATCAGGACAAGACAGGATAGTTGTCAAGGATGCTGTAAAATCCTAAATCTTAAAGTCACAGAGAATCTGACTGAATTAAAACAAATGTTGACAATTATCTGCAAATGCTGTTTGGCTCAGTTATGAAACACAAAGACACACACACAGCCAGTTTGTAAAGTTATTCTCACACACACAAATAAATGGCATGTCACACATGCTCCACCCAGATGAACTGCAGGCGTTTGCCTGTTTGTGGATCTTGTTTATTTATTAGTTGGGTTGTGATGGTGAATATTGATGCATGACATGTGTCAACATGCAGTATAATACTTTTTAATGCTGAGGTTTGAATGTGTCTATATGAGAGAGCGAGAGAGATGGAGACAAAAAGCATAGGTGAGTACGTGTTGGTGGTAATGTTGGCGTTCACTGTGTGCCATCTGTGAGGTCCCAGTCAGAGATTAGTGTAGCAGCCAGTAACAGCAAGACAAGGAAATGACCCAAGGAAGGAGGAACAGTAAAAGTGGCGATTTACACCAGTTTTCCCCAAACTAAAATCTCTGCCCTAAATAATTTTAAATGTTAGTATGTTATCATAATCCTGAGTCTAAAAAAATACGCCCACCAAATGATGATACAGGCACTATTTATTTATGAATTAATTTTATTTTTTTTGACATAGTTAGTTTTTATCCTGTGGTTAGGTACTACTTAGCTTGCCCACAGTATATATGATGACATTGTTGAGATGGATTGATCTTCAAATAGATGATGTGGCTGTCCTAATCTGTTTTTATATCATCATGTAATTTGAAATTGTTTTGTTGATTCATTTAAAGGCACAGTGGTTTATCTGTGATAAGCATTTGATGCTAATGATATTATAGGTTATTAATTCATTAAATAGGTTTATTGGTATCTGTATGTAAAAAAAAAAAGCTTAGCTTCCAGGTATGTAAAACATTTCATCAGAACTGGACTGCACATTTGTGGAGTGTGGAGAGTGACACAATATATTAAATATAATAAGCATTTCTAGCATGTTCCTTGTCAGATGACTGGTCTTTTCTAAACATGGTGGTTCTCCTTATAGAGGATCTGAATGAGTTGATGACAGGTTGGTGAGAGACTTTCTAAACTTGATATTACATCAGGAGTAGCTGATACAGAAAATGTGACCAGTAAAGCATAGGAATTTATTGAATTTCTTAGAGTTTTCACCCTTGTGGTCTGTATACAGCAGGAAGTGTGTCTAGCTTCTTTGATTTATGTGGCTTTGTGCAGCTAGCCGCCAAACTCCTTCTCTTCACTGCTATTAGCAAAGAGAGTCGCTACCTGGGATGGGGCGGCTGTGGCTCAGGAGGTAGAGCAGTCGCCTGCCAATCGTAGGATCGGTGGTTGTCATATGTCGAAGTGTCCTTGGGCAAGATACTGAACCCCAAATTGCCCCCGGTGTGTCAGGTCAAGCTGTATAGCAGCTCTGCCATCGGTGTGTGAATGTGTGTGTGCTTGTGTGTGTGAATGGGTGAATGAGAAGCAGTGTAAAGCGCTTTGAGTACCAGCCTAGGTAGAAAAGCGCTATATAAGTGCAGACCATTTACCATTTACCTCGGCTGCAAACCAGAGGAAATATCACAGCATAAGCACTAACTTAAAACAACCAAATCAGCCAGATTAACATTATTTGAAACAATAAACGTGCAATGCACAACGATGACTGTATTACATGTAGGGCAAGGTTTAGCAAACAGCAGAGATCAATCGCCTTAATTTTTCTAGCTAACTGTGGTCATACTTTATACACAGTGTAATACAGTCATAGTTGGGGTTGCGGGGGTAGCGAGATAGGGACTGTCGGTAATCGCAGGCTGAAAAGGACTCTAATAAGACGGCTAGCTGCACTTAGCCACGTAAATCAAAGAAACTACACACACACTTTCTGCTGTATACAGACCACAAGGCTGAAAACTCTAAGAAATTCAATAAATTCCTGTTTTACTGGTCACATATTCTGTATCAGCTACTCCTGATGTAATATTAAGTTTAGAAAGTCTCTCATCAACCTGTTAGCAACTCATTCAGATCCTCCAGAATAATTATATATACTTTCTTTAAATAAAATTAACTTATTCAGTTACTCATTTATTTAATAAATTATATATTTAATTAATTATATGTGAATTAATTTCAGTATTTATTAATTTAATGACACATTTAAATAGCTATTTAAATACTTATTTAAATGCTTATTATACTTAATGTATTGTGTCACTCTCCACACTGCAAATGCACATGCTGAATAATCCATTAAATCTGATATATACAGTAAACAGAACATTAAACCTGCAATTAAATGTCCATTAAAAGTTCCAAGTCTTCAAATCACTATTAAATTTGAATAATGTAAAATAGACAAAAGCAGCTACTCCATGGCAGAATGGAGAATAAAATAGACTTAGTCATTGTACAAAATATACAACAAAATTGTATTATAAATATACAATAAAAAAAAAGAATACAATATTTACCCAAATGAATGTATAAATTCCCCAGCAGTTCGTGTATGAAGTGAAAATAAAGTTCAGGTTACCATATTAAGATGAATCAGTTTCACTGGTCACATTATGTATTCTTTTTGAAGTAATACGTTTACTATAGTGAGTTGTTAGAATATTGGAAAACAGAAATGGTATCAACATGTGTCGTCTCATAAGCTTTTGATTGTTAACAGAATATTCATGTGCATGTAAATGAGACCTTCAACTGTGAATCACAGTGAAAATTTCACAGAAGCTTTAAAAAAGTACCTTTGACACCCACATGTCTGACATATTAAAAAGAGAAGAAATGAGCAAGTCACCTCAAAGTGACTTGGAGGACTTGTGGATGACTTGGGTGGAGCCAGGTTTGGAGATGTGTTTCCTGAGACCAGAATAATATGAGTAAGACATAAGAGGAGACAGACTTGCAGGTGGACCTGAGCTACAAGCTGAGTAACAAAACGTGTGTAGTTACAGATGACTGTATTTGTGTGTCAGAATGTGAGGGTGTTATTAATAGTGATTAATAGTGTAATTAAGAGTTTGGGAGTATTGAGTGAAAGCAAAATGAGTGTATGTCTGGATTTGTAGAATTTAATAAAGATGAATGTGCTTTCTGGCTTCATGGTATTGTAATTTAGTAAAAAAAAAATAACATGCAGCAGTGCAATGTTATTAGTTATTAACAAATGTGTATTGATTTAAGTAATTAACATAATAAAAATGTATTTCATCAGTACCCCAGACAAATTACCTTGACTGCATGACCAGATATCAGTGTGATTTCTACAAGCTGGTTTTACTATATGGTTTTAATATCATAAGATTAAATGGCAAGATCGTTTCCCCCAAAATGTTCTTTAACAAACTTCAGAGTGAAATAGTTGAACGCTGCATCCCACAGGCTAATCAAGCCTAAATGCGCCGCATGAGAATCAATGTGGACTTGGCCTTGTGAATGGCATTGGTTTCATTCAGACTGTTCAGACCTCTCTGGCTCTCTCCCTCTGTCTGAGTGGTTTCCTCGTTGCTGTGCAGACACTGGGCAGCATTGTTAAGCTCAAGAATAGATAGTCGATGAGACGGGCTGGGGATGAGTGTGAAGAGGAGAGGAGAGAAATAATGAAAGCAAGGCAACATTAGACATCAGAATGGGGGCTCTGTAGTGGGGACACAGTGTCATTACTCTGTGTTGCATAATGACACTGGTCTATCACGAGACAATGGACACACGAAGATCAGTAGACTTGCAGATGGGGAGTGGAGTGTGTACAGTAAATGGGGTTTTTATGGAGTCAGAAGCTCAACAACAGCATATTATATCTGTCAGTCTCCATCTTTGTATTTCCACTTGCTCCTTGGTTGTTGTTGGTCACTCTATTCAATATTGTGGATTTTCTTTTCTTTAAAAACAGTCCACACTTCTCAGCAGTGTTTTCCCTTTAACAGTATTTTCTTTAATCAGGCAGTTAAAAGACAAGATATGCCACAGAGTAATGTTATAATTGTGTTTGCAGTGTGATACCGTGTGGGCCAGATGTTCATTTAAATGTGCAATTAAAAGGGTATTCTGCTGGTGCTACATCTGGCATTGCTGGCTTTCTGCTAGAGACCAGCTTGTTAGCTTGCTTATCTGTCTGCCCAACATGTGAAGATGTGTCTTGCTCTCTCAGTAGCTATGAAGAAGGGGGAGGGTTCCTCTGACTAAAAATAAACTGCTGTATAGCTCCCCCTGGTGGTGTAGTTGGTGTAAGTGAGAGGCAGAGGGTGGCATGCTGTTCTCCCTAATTTGTAACCCAGGGACATGAAAGAATAAACAACACCAACCACCCATAAATGGGCATCTCAGCAGAGTAAATTTCTTTCTTTCTCATTTGGTGCATTGTGCTGATTTCCACCTTGCAAAAAATGTGAAAAGGCTTATTTTAAATTTTGATGGAACCATTTCAAATAAAGCAGGTGGGAAAGTCTTTAAATTGAGTTCTGCTCAGACTATATTTGTTTTGGGTATGGTTGCTCTGTTGATAATTCTAATATTAATTTTATAATAAATACTTTTTTTTTTTTTTTTTCCCCAGCTGAGATCCATGTATTTATGATTTGGATCATTTTACCTGCAATATAGCAGTAGCTATATCTATTTAGGAACTGTGCAGTTTACGCTATTCTGGCCGTAAATATCATCTCAGCATTAACCATATAAAGATGGCAATTAACCTTTATTACTAAATAAGTTTACTAAATAAATTAAATAAAAAACTGGTATTATAATAGAGTGAAATATTTATTGTTTGATGTGAACTGTGTTTACCACCATCTGTTTAATTTTTGTCTGCTAGATCTGAAGCGAGAGGCCAGTATCTGCCACATGCTGAAACACCCTCACATTGTAGAACTGCTGGAGACCTACAGCTCTGATGGCATGCTCTACATGGTCTTTGAATTGTAAGTGTGTGCTGCACGCTATGTGCCGTTATGCTTTATGTTATCAGATATCAACAGTTCAGGTAGCGTTTTTTCATTTCGTATTTGTTTATATTTATTCAACTAAGGCAGGAAACCCCTTTTTAAATTTAACAGCCAGCACATCTGCTTCTCAGTCAGTAGGAGATGATGATGTGTGGTTATTCTAACAAATATATCAGCCACAGAGTAAATTTACCAACCATTGGCAAATGACTGCTGCTGGTAATTTCACACCCTAATTTTTGTGGTTACACACTTGCTGGGGTTTAATGTGACTAACAATGAGTTAACGCCTATACAATGGCATTTCTTCATTTTATGTATTAGATATATCTAAAGCTTTATTAAAATAACTATATGAAAGTATTAATAGTATATTTGCATATGTTTTGTTGAAGAATGCTATTGATATTATTTTTATTTTTCAAAAAAAAGAGAACCTATAGAAATATATTTTGTTAGATTGCACCCATTACTAATTGTTCAGTAATAAAAAGAGAAAATTGTAATTTAAAGTGTCAGAGTTCAGCATATCTCCACAGAACACTTTAGAGACTCAAAACTACTCTGCACTTCTCCCCTGGCCTTTGTTTTATTTAGATTATTTTTAATCAACTTGTTTGGTTAATCTGTTTCCTCTGTGTGGATTTATGTTTAAATCTGTATCACGTATCCTCTGGAACAGTTCCCTGGGGAGTGTATCACACAAAAAGTGGTATAATGAAAATATATTGCTTCTGTTTATGCTAGGGACGGCAGGTCATGAACTTGCTCCCTAATGTATGTAATTGTATGCACTCTGAATTCAATGTTCCATTCTATTGAGAGTTGCTAGTTCATCTGTTCTAATAGGTAGAAACCTAAATTTGACTTGTTTCTGCCCTCACCACTTCTTCTTCTTTTTCTTATTCCACTCTCTTTTAGTATGGATGGAGCAGACCTGTGTTTTGAAATTGTTAAGAGAGCTGATGCTGGCTTCGTGTACAGTGAAGCAGTGGCAAGGTAGGACACACACAGTCTAGGAACTGTGGGTAGTATATTTTAAATAGTAACAAAGCCAGATATAAAATGAAATTACCAGTGTATGCCCTAATGATCTCCCCCTTTTGTATTGATTTTTGTTCATGCAGCCACTATATGAGGCAGATCTTGGAGGCACTTCGGTACTGTCATGATAACAATGTGATTCATCGCGATGTAAAGGTGAGGCCTACTCATCCCAGACTACTGAAACCACCAAATGTGTCACTTAACTAAGACCAGAGGGCAGGGGAAGTTTAACCATTGTGTAATAAATATGCTTTACACCATGGGACACTCATGCTGAAATCTGCTTTTTAGAAGATGTTTTAAGTAGCTTTTGAAAAAAAAGAAGTGTTCATGCTTAACCATGTGGAAGCTCTTCTAGTCTGCAGACAAGTGAATTAGCAAACCCTAAGTCATGATGGGTCACATTGCTTGTCAAACACTGATCTGGATTTGTTAGGAGTTCTTATAGTCAGATTAGCATCAACCACTGATTCCAACAAGATTAGCACAAGCAACAAACACTGCAAGACCAGATGGAACAGTCTTGTATCAGGCCCTAGATTCACACACCAGACATTTGACTATATAGTCAATAAAGGAATGAACACAGCCTTGGTTTTAAGGGAAACCCCAGACATTGGCCAGTTAGAAAACATTTTTTTTCTAAAAGTTAAATTGACAGAAGTGACTAACCTGGTTTGTATGCTGGTCTTTATTTCAAAATAGAGAAGATATTATTATTATTATTAACAGTATTAATATACATGAACATTCAGAAATATTGTAGCACTCACCAATGGAAAATACACAACCTATATTCTTATAGCAGTATTCTCCACCTGCATCTCCTCAGTGTTGTCAGTCTTTCAAACATTGAACTAGAATTTAAATTTAATGATAATAATAATAATACATCATGTTAGAATTGCCATATTGTATTTTGTTTTTCCAGTGTTCATTCTTGCACTATTTGCCATCACTGTTGGCCAGTGGGTGGAAGGGTGGTCAGTCCTGTGCAGCGAAGAGTCGTGTTGATGACACAGATACTGGTTCTTGGGGTGCTTAGTTCTAGGTTAGCCAAATTCAAAGGCACAGACGGACGTCTGTACTCAGTTGTCGAGCTGTTAGATGTTGCATCGTTTAGGAAGAGAAGCCGGTTGGCGAGTCGGTGTCCAAGTGCTTGGATCACGGCTTTGCGCACTGAACCAGATAGCAGAAAGTACATGACAGGATCCAAACAGCTATTAAAAGCAGAGAATAACAGCATTACCTCATTGGTGTGGTCCACCATTTGCAAGTAGTCACAAGATACATTTCCACTGAGCTGGGAGAGGATGTAGATGGGGCGGAAGGCGTGGTAGGGCCCAAAACACGCGGTAAACAGAACAAGGACAAAGAAGGACTTCTTGGCAGTTCGTTTGTATTTCTGTGCGTTGGGAAGGTCTGGCTTGTCCCGAGACACCCTCAGCAACTGGGAGGCAATCTTTGCATAGGACACCACAAGCATAATGAAGACGAGCCAGAATAACGCCACCAACATTGCATTGAAGTAAGCTTTCCCTTGAGCTCTGCGTCGCTGCTTGTACTGGAAGCAGTGGTCATTGTCCTCTCTGTCCTCTGCTGTGGCAATCATAGGCACCACAAACACCAGTGACAAGCCCCACAGAGCCCCGCATGCCACCCAGCTCCATGACCGACTCCGCCCCCACAGCGCCATCCTCATGCTTCTCCGTGCTCTGCCTTTTCCCCGCAACCTCAAGTATCGGTCTAAGCTGATGAGGCCCAGTAATGTAATACTGATGTACATGTTCATATAAAATAGATTCCCAACCAGCTTGCAGGATAAAGATCCAAGTACCCACTTGTCTCCATTAACATGATAGTAGACTCTGAAGGGGAGACATGCCAGGAGGACCAGATCAGCCACAGCACAGTTGATGAGGAACACTCGTACAGAGTTGCGACTTGAGTGTAGGAAAAGGAAGACCCACAGGGCAAAGAGGTTACCCACAAGCCCAAAAAAGAAGATCATGGAGTAGAAGACCGCCAGAGGCATACGAAGGGCCGTCCCATCAAATAAACACACAGTCTGGTTTAGGGTGGTGAAAAGTGAAGGAGAAGAGGTAAGAGTAGTAACTGATGAGGAGGTCATTGTCATGGGGAGGGATGAAGAAGAGGTAGCAAGAGAAGAGTTAAACCAAGCAGAGGCAGTAAGACTAAAGGTGGCAGGAGAGGCAGAAGAAAACATGGTCATTGTGTGTGAGCGGTGACGACTTTTGGGTTCTGAGTCAGCCTCTGAGAAAAGAAGATAAAAAGAAAAAGCAGCTGTCAGTTCACTGTCACTCTACAAATATAAGTAAGGTACAAGTCTTGAACATTTGTCATTAAAGACGAGAAAGAAATGGAATGCCCTCACTGTGGAACCTACGTATTTTATGAGTAATGCAAGTGAGCAATATGTGGGTTTCAAAGGTCATAAACGTAATAGTTAGTGTGAAATGGAAATTATAGTAATTGATGCAATACCATGAAATAGGTACGTATAAAGAGGACTTCCAGAAGCAGGCTGTTGATTTTCTGGAACATGTTTACATTGCCCTTGAGGTATTTTCTGTCGTTGATGGCTTTATTTTTTTATGCATGGAAGCTGGAGTCAAGGCTAATTTAAAATAGCATGACAATTCAAACATAAATTAATATTTAGTAATATTGTAAATATAAATATTGTAGTATAGCATGTACAAGCATGTACACTCGTGGTCAGTTTAGAGCACTTACCATAAATACTCCTTCCATAAGAGCCTCAGCACAGCTGCAGTTTAAATGTGTGGGAATCCACAGAGAGCAGTGAGAGCGCAGTAGTCCGGTGTGTACTTTCCTACTGTACTGCAGGAAGCAGTTTGTTGAAATGTGACTTATTCAATAAAATCTGAGTTAAACACAAGATAAAATAAAATAGAAACTGCAGTCCTTCTTTCCTTTTCTCTTGCTGCTTTCAACTTTCTCTTTACTCTCTGAATGAGTCAAATCCTGCAGACTTCTTTTTTTTGTTTAGACAGTATCTGTTCCTCCTCGTCCTCTCCTCGGCACTTTGTTCCCAGCTTGTCTTCAGTCCCTTTCTGCATTGGTTCTTGTGCTCCCTTTCTTCATTCAAAAGCTCTTTCTTATCCTCTCCACTCCCTCTCACACATAAGACTGTTGAGTCTGCCAGTCCTCTTCTCTGTGGCTCGTTTTCTTTCTTTCTCTCTCTCTCACTGTTTCTCTGATCTTGTCCCGCCTCAAATTTTAACACTCTCTACACCCTTCAAATCTCCCACCTACAAACATAAAAATATGAAGACAGGAAATAAGCCCACCCCTACTCATACACTGATCCTGTTTCTAAGGTTACACAGAACAAATTTCTATAAAAAAGGTGTTTTGCAGTATTGCATTCAGTTTTTTGCATCAGTGACATTGATCTAGTTTTAAATGCCTGCAGTGTGTAAACAGCCCCGACCCCCCCAACACACACATTTACTGCTTTAGTCTCGTTCAGAGATGCAGTTTCTAATTTAAACTTCATCTATTAGATTTTGTATACAAAAGGCTTTACTTCCCTTTAATATGCAGATGGACTTTACTATATATGATTAAAGACTTTTATTTGTTTCATGCTCTTAGAATATGTGCAGTGAAACACAGGCTACGGTACTCTAGAGTATGTGTGTAACAGTTTAAAAAAAAAATTAAATTAGAATTTGATTATTTGTTAAATGTTCTCTCCTATTTAGGAAAGTTCGTGTGAGAGCTACATATTGTTCTTACAAATGAAAACCGTTTTTTTTTTTTTTTTTTTTTTTAACCATTATGCATGGACTCCGGCAAAAAGTGTTTCCTGCCAGTACGAGCATCTTAATAGAGTTGTGGTTGTACATTGCACAACATGTCTTGTCATTGTGATACTAAAGTTCACTAACCAACAAATGAACATGACATCCTGCACTTTTGCACATAAAGAGCAAAGCAATGCTCTGCACATTTACTGGAGATGGCAAAGATTTTTTTGCCCCAGTAGAAAGAATAAATCAGTCTCATCTCATTTGTTGGTTAGTGAAGTTTCTGTATTGCTTCTTACAGCTTAACAAATTAATGTGATTTAATTCCTACTGAGATGGATACTGTTATTTAACCTGTAGAAGAAGTATAAGGACAATAAATCTGTTTTCTTTCTTTGTAATGTGTTATTTAACCAGTGTCTTTTATTCCTCTGTAGCCTCACTGTGTGCTGTTGGCCTCAAAGGAAAACTCTGCTCCTGTCAAGCTTGGGGGCTTTGGAGTGGCAATACAGCTGGGAGAGTCTGGTTTAGTAGCCGGAGGTACCTCAAGAACACCATCATGCACTCATGCATGCTTTACCGCAATATGTGCATATTTACTGAAAAAATTTGACATTTAGTCAAAGGATGCAAAATTCTATTTATTAACTTAAGTGATTGCTGTATAAACTTTAAATTAGCTTATTAGCTAGACAAGCATGTTAGACAGTAAATTATTTATCAGTTAATCTGTGAAGAGAATTTCAAATGATAATGACATTTGCAGTTCGTGGAAACATTTAGTCAATTACAGGTATGAATCACAAATATTTGATAACTGGTTTACATTCATCAAATGAAAAATGCTAAACAAATTATATATTTGCCCCAGAGCTGTTGATTATTTTAAGTAATTTGTCTCTATTTTGTGATGTTTGACAACATGCACACTAAAAAAAAAAAAAAAAAAAAAAATGTAATTATCTGATTATAGAAATTACTGTTATTGCAGTACACATCCTGTACATCATATCTGAGGTCCTTCACCAGTGCCTCTATGTCCTTCCTCAGTTCTCATATTTGCTCTCTTAAATTTGTCCATCTGTCTGCTCTCCTCAGGTCGGGTCGGCACTCCGCACTTCATGGCCCCGGAGGTGGTAAAGAGGGAGCCCTACGGCAAACCTGTGGACGTGTGGGGATGTGGAGTCATCCTCTTCATCCTCCTGTCCGGATGCTTGCCATTCTACGGTACTAAGGAGCGTTTGTTTGAGGCCATCATTAAGGGGAAATACAAAGTAAGAGAATGATTGTTAAAACACATTTGTTGTCAATGTAGACACTGATTGTGACTGACTGACTGACTGACTGACTGACTGATGGACTGACTGACACTGGTCACATCACAGCATCAGTAATCGATCTTTGAGGCCAAATGTATTGTACAAAAATGTTGTCTTTGCTTTCCTGTTGTTTTTATTGCATTTGCCAACCAGACAAAAGCCAGTATCAGCAGAATATAATGAGCTGTGGCCTTTTAAATGTTCTGGATTTAGCTCAGACAATTTTCTGCTTTGTGCACTAATCTGTGGCAGATGTAATCACTGCAGGCGGCTTGATGGACAGCGATAGCGACAGCGAAGTCACCGATTTTATTTTAATTGCTGACCTGGTGACCATGACAACCATAGCTACACTCATATATGCTGCCAATGCTAGAGTCTACGTGCTTCTCAAAATCTGCTCCTGCGTGCGTTTTTGCGTTTGTCCAGATGAATCCGCGCCAGTGGGCCCACATCTCTGAGAGTGCCAAGGACCTGGTGAGACGCATGCTGATGCTGGATCCTGCAGAGAGAATCACGGTCTATGAGGCCCTCAATCACCCCTGGCTGAAGGCAAGTCACACTCTAGCTAAAAGCTGTTGCCAACTTCAGTAGGTTATTGAACTTCCACTTCTGTGATGTGACATTAAAAAAGGAAACACATGTGCAGTGTAATATGCATGTGCTCAGTGTTTAGAGAAATAATCTTTAGCAGTGTCACTTTTAAACCTCTGGCCGCCTTGATGAAGACTCAAACACTTCCTTCTGCTTGAAACCACAGTTTTGTTTTCACATCCGTTCTGTGACGGTCTGTGTTTGTGCACATACATGTACATATAAGAGACGGTGCTTATGTTCCCGTATATATAGGTTCTATTTGTTAATGTTGGTTTTTGTGTGTTTTTGGTGTGAGTGTGTTTAGGAGAGGGACAGGTACGCGTACAAGATCCACCTACCAGAAACGGTAGAACAACTGAGGAAGTTCAACGCCAGGAGGAAGCTGAAGGTTAGCACAGGATTGATGCTGAATTTCCAGATTCAGCATGATTAAATGTGCGATAAGAGGAAGTGTCACCTCCTCCACACTGCAGCCGTTTCTGATTACTGACCTAGTTTAATTTCTTGTCAAATGTTTGGTCTCATGTAGAGGTACAAGTAATGGTACTGCTTGCAATTTTCTGGTTTTCTGCATACATTGGTCAAGAGATGACTGATCTTCAACAAAGTGTCAAATATTAACAAACACAATATGGCAGCTGCTTTGTAGCCATTGGACCTGAACAGCTTGTCATTGTGTAGGACAATTATTTCTCAGGTTTATCAAGGTATTGTGCTGGATATTGCGAGGGTAGCCAATGACTCCTGGTTTCTTCCATTCCTCCTTGACTTGGCTAAGGTTATTGCTGTCAGATGTTAACCAATCAAAACAGTTATTAAAACATGTTTTATTTAAATATTGTGTTTATTTGTGAAATTGGCGAAAACCAGATCATATTTAATGATGAATTTAAGCAGAAAACGGTGACACAAAAAGCATGTGCTTACAACTCAGAAAACATGGAGGACGTGTAATAAATGTGTTATCCTGCCTTGTCTCCCAGGGTGCAGTGCTGGCTGCTGTTTCCAGCCACAAGTTTAATTCATACTATGGCGACCCACCAGAGGAGCTACATGACTTTTCAGATGACCCCACCTCCTCAGGTGAATCACACACAGATCACTATCTGGTTTGGGTAGGACATGAGGGCAATAAAATAATAAATCTTCCTCCATATGTGAAATATCCACCGTTGTCATTGAAGATCAGAGGTGAAGTCTTGGTTTCTATTCTAGTTTCTTAATGTGATCTCCAGCTGCCTGTATAGAAATACTTATGTCAAAACAAAGACATGTTGCCCAACAGCCTCACTTCCCTGTCTTAGCCACAGACTTTCAGTTCAGCTGTCTGTACCTTCCAACAGTTATAAGCACATAAAAACCATGTGTTGTAAACAATAGAACGCGTCCAGCGGGTTACATCATCATGTAATGAATCAGTACTATGAATTACACTTTTCCTAATTTCAGCTCAGATTCTTTCTTTCATGCAGCCAGATATAGCACCATGTTTCCCTTTTATGCTGAGGCAAGCGGTCTGTTGCAGTCATGCTTCCTGGTGACTAGTTTATTTTTGCAGTTGGGCACCAGACATGTTTCTGGTCATTGCCTTGTTGTAGTAGAGATGCTTGCATCAGCTTGGCAGATTATTCATAGACCTGGCTGCTTCAGCTGAGTTTTCCCTCTCTCTCTGTTGCTCTCCCTACCTGCATTCATGCTTCCTCACACTCTTTTTTTCTCTTCCTTCTTGCTTTATTTTCTCTCCTCTGAAGTGTTAAACTCTACATCTGTAGTTGCTGCAAACATCTAACCTCAGCCTCTTTTTTCTTTGGTATTGTCTTTCTTCTGTTATGCTGTCTCTAGGACTGCTAGCTGCTGAAAGTACGTATTCCCAATCCCACCCATAGATTCTGAATGTGTGACACTGCCATGACATTATCACCTGCTTTTTAATTTTTGTCACTTTTTCCTTGGTGTTGGATAATGTTGTTTCTAATTTTTCAAAATGGTTTTCTGAGTCTCCCTCTTTCTTCTCTTCAGTCCCCAGAATGCTTTGTTTTGGCCTGTAAAAATGATATTATGTTCATATGCATTTCCATTATTCCAGTCACACAACGCTCAGAATATACAAAATATTCAAAATATTCTTATTACTGCAAAAAGCAAAGCTAAAGGGTCAGGTGTGCACTGTTCATGTAATTATCATATTCTGGTTCCTACTAATTCTTAAATAAGAATGATGATGATTATTTGGTGATTGAGGGTATGCTCAGCACATTGCTCTATGACTCCCACTCATCCTTTTTATTAGAGTTGGGCTTTAACTCTCTAATCACACCTAATGTATGTTCTCTTAAGAAAACCCATAACTGTGCAGAAGTATTGTATAAGGCACTGAATAATTAAAAATGGAGAAAACAGAGAAATTTGAAGCAGACATTTAGTAATTAACTATTGACGTGATATTTTTCTAGTTGTGTGATGCATATAAACAGACCTATAACATAAATTTGTCCAGAGTTAACAGCTCATGTTTTCTTCTTTTCTGTTTCTTTTCCATAATTCATGGATCAGTCAAAGTGTTGTTATTTTTGAAAACCCCTTATTATCTTATAATTGTGTATGTTTGTAACGGGGATCATTTGTTCCATATCCATCTTTCATCTGTTAGTAGCATTAACTAAGCTCAGTCTCATCTAAGACTTGCTTGTTATCCTATTGAACAACATCTTAAAAATATGAATGAGGTCAGAATTAAACAACTCTCTGGTCTATGAAATATTAAGTCAGTCATTCCCTGGCTAGGCTTGAAATTCTTGTAATCATGTAAAGTAATGTCACTTATCGCTGGTAGATTCAGATGTGTCCCTGAGCCAATATAGTTTTTCCAAATGAAACTTTAACATAAACCATCTGTGGGGCTGTCATGGAGAGGAAAATGTATTGTGACCACAGCACTGTTCCCACACTCACACAGTATGAAGGCTATTTGAACATTTGAATCTATACCTGATGTATAAATAACTTTATGCACATGTAGTATTTTTCATATTTTGGGTGAACTTCTGCTTACCCATCATCCTCACTGTGACTTTCTGAAGTGACTTTCTACTGATGTTGTATTGATGCCATGTACCGCTGTTTCTCTGGTTTTGCTGCCTGTGTGGGCGATGCAGCAGGTACTTGGGGTTAAATAGTTCTGAGTGTTTGTGTGTGTTTTCTGTTTTGACTTCTATCGTCTGTGATTTAGTTTTTTAGTGTTTTTTGTATTCCTTATTTTTTCTAGTTTTTGCTTGTTTGTGGATGTGTAACAGGTGGTCGTCTGTGGATATGTTTGTATGTCATGTTCAGTGTTTGCATTTGTGTTGTGTTGAGTGTTTGCAGGGACTGCTTGGTGTACTTGTAATGACATGTTGTCTGTGTGTTCTCCAGTCTATATTTGAGTGTATAATGTATGTTTGTGTGTGTGTGTGTGTGTGTGTACACACAGGGGCAGTATCACAGGTTCTGGACAGTCTAGAGGAAATTCATGCATTGACAGACTGCAGTGAGAAAGACATGGACTTCCTGCACAGTGTCTTCCAAGATCAGCACCTCCACACCCTCCTAGATGTGAGTGAACTACAACACATAGTGTTCTTCATCTGTAATACCAGAAGTGCCCAGTACCTGACAAAGTCAGGAAAACTGCATACAGTATTTGACCCACTATATGTATCACTTCCTTTCAAGCTTGTAAATGTTTTGTTTGCGTTCTACATATGTGATTGAATTAAAACTGTGATTCTCCAATCAACCAATCAACCACTGTTTTATTAGAGGAGCTTAATTATTTATTTTTGTTTGTCGTTTCAGCTTTATGACAAAATCAACACCAGATCATCCCCACAGATCAGAAACCCACCTAGTGATGGAGTGCAGAGAGCCAAAGAGGTGAGGCAGTTGCTGCCTGTGATTGCTAAATGAAGGGACCATTTAATATAGCAACACTCATTTTCAAATAGGGTCCACCTACGTTTTTAACCTACCTTTCCTAAGTAATGAGTGATGCTTACTCAAAAAGATAAGTAAACTAACAGACAGTGAATCAAATCAAATACTGTGTGACAACTCTTATTTATTAATGTTCTTAATTATGAGTACATAGCATTGACAGTATCTTTCGCTTTTTCATCACCAGGTACTAGAAACCATCTCCTGTTACCCAGAGAACATGGAGGCCAAGGAGCTCAGGAGGATCCTCACACAGCCACACTTCATGGTGAGTCATTATTAATCTAACATACAAATTCCTAGTTTTAACACACGCTTAGATTATTTTGTGTGTGTGTGTAAGGCGTGCTCACTGGTGTGTGCAGATTACAACTGTTTCAGAAGTAGGGCTCACATAACTCCCTCGGCCACAAAGCTGCTTAGCACCTGTGCTGGGCGAGCCCTCAGGCAGGGATAGACGGAAGCATTAGAGCACCAGGAAGAACACGCTGGGGGGCTGATATGGTTATATAGTTACTTTTGCTGTGACTCTTTATTACTGCAGTTTTTATCAGAGTAGTCTAGTGGCCTAAACAAACCTGAACCAAGAAGAATCATTTGCGAGGATACCCTTGACAGACTGGAGACTTGGAAAAACTGAGACACAATCTGAGGTGTTGGATATTTTGGGTCTGTAGATTGTCTTATTCAAAGAAGTGTAGCTTGTTGTGTTGCTGCAGTTTTCATGTTAGTAGTCATTAATGTATACAGCTGTATAATAGTATTTATCTCATCAAGTCTTGTTTTTACTGGATGGCTGTTGCCATGATGCTTTTTATTCCATTTCTGGTCACAAAACAAAACAGCAGCTAAATGATAGATGATGCAGATATATATTTAGTTCACTTAGACATACCGAGAGCTGGGGTGATTCCCTCTGCTAATTGTGTGGCACTTACTAGAGCTGTCACACTGTAGGTTTGGTTCAATCCAATTAGGCTTTCTTGCGGTCTAACCTGACCAATTGTTTTTTTCATCCTGTTGTAGACACTGAACAGTTCAGTTAGTAGAATGTGTGTGGAGGGATTTAAGATGGTAGCAGTGGTATTATCAATTGTCTCACATTTTCCTGTATAGTGCATGTTCTTTTTAGTATTCTATGTCAACAACTTGTTGATACCTTTGCAAACACTCATGTTCAACATGGGTTAAAAGCACTTAAGTTCAAGTTGTTGCAAAATCATCAGGGTAAATGTTACTCTGATGAGCAGATGTGATTATTTGGAAAATGTAGCGAGTAGATATTTGTAAATTATTTCTATTTGTAATACAGTGTCAGTGACATGATTAGTGGCCAGAGATTAGTGTAAGGCACACTGTTTCTAATGAGAGTCATCCACTGACACACAAACAGTGACCCTGTGTGTCAAGCCGCACATGTATCTACTCTTTACTGGGATTTGGCACCATGTATTCCGCTCGGGATTCCAGTCATGAGTTGAATTCCTTTTCCTCAACATTACTGCCTTCCACAAAAATTGATTAACAAGAGCACTGTTATGTGTACAGTGTGGCTTTATTACTTGCAGCATTACAAGTCTTCTCACTTGCTTCACCTACAAAAAAAACAAAACAGGCTTGAGATACTTTTCAGTGGTGCCCTGTAGACCTAACATTTATGTCTGTCTGTTTACCCTCAAGGCCCTGCTGCAGACCCATGATGTGGTGGCCCATGAAGTCTACAGCGATGAGGCACTCAGGGTGACGCCCCCACCCACTTCACCTTACCTGAACGGAGACTCCCCAGACAGCACCAACGGAGACATGGACCTGGAGAACGTAACCAGAGTGCGCCTTGTCCAGTTCCAGAAGAATACTGATGAGCCCATGGTGTGTAGACAGAATTTTATTTAGTCTTTAACAGCTTATTACATGTGAACTTCCTTTAGCTACTAAACAAATATTGTAGCCCTGTAGTACAATGTTGGTTTTATTAAAAAAAGAAAATGGCTACATTGCTATAATAACCTTACAGAAATCTACACCTGAAACTATACTCAAAAGCACACTGACTGTGTTCTAACACTACAGTTATGTGAGAACAAGAGGTAAATATAGCAAGCTTCTCAAAAACATTCATCTTATAGCCTTTCATTTGTTGTCATCTGCAAGAATACGGTTGAACCAAGAGATTTATATTATTGTGGATTGAGTCAAGGCATGATGTAATGCATTGAAGTGAAACTGCTTATGAGTATGGCTTAGCTAAAGTATGTTATACTGTAAATATTATCTCTACTGTTATGATGTTAAAAGTTTACCTTCTGCCCGTCTCTTCTAGGGCATTACTCTTAAAATGAACGACCTCAACCACTGTATAGTGGCCCGCATCATGCATGGTGGAATGATTCATCGACAAGGTAAATGTATAGAAATGTAACCTTCAAGCTTAAACCACTCATACACATAATGGTAATAATAGAATCACACATTCATTATCAGTTAACTTAGAAATTTTATTTCAAAATAAGATAATCAGAGCATTTACAAAGTACATGGGGAGATAACAGTTTGAAAAGACTACTGTAATTCTCAGGTTCCATGCTCTTATTGAATTAACTATTGGTATCTCAAATAACAATGAAATGTAACTGTTCCTCATATTAGCCGGGCTCCTCTGGAGTTTTGTCAGTAACCCCTGGGTTTGCTTTGGGAGGCACTCATGTTTCTCACCCAAGAGCCTAATTTGTAGCCTTTATTAATTCATTATTTCTCGGCTTCAGGGACTCTGCATGTAGGAGACGAGATTCGAGAGATTAATGGCATCAGCGTTGCCAATCAGACAGTAGAACAGCTGCAGAAGATGCTGGTAAGTCATATAAGACTTTCTCTTCTCTACAGAGAATGACATGTTGTGAGTGTGGCTCTGCCTGTCTGATGCAGTTTGCCAGCTTGCGAATTAGTAGGTCTTGCACATAACCACTGGAAAAATCAAGAGATTGGACTGATAAATTTAAAACAAACATGAAGTGTATGTGCACAGTCCAAAATCGAGATATTTTAATTTGAAAATGTTTAGGTAGTTCAGGTAACGCATTGTTACTTCCATTACGCACGTTAACGCATGTAAATAGTTTGTCCAAATACTGTTGCGATTTAATTGCTCCCAGTAGGGTCCATTTTCTTTTTCTTTCACCATCCTCATCACTTCCTTCTCCATCTCATATGAATGATTTAAGCAACAAAACCAAATATGCAGGTAATCCATGGTAACCACTGTAGTAGCCACAGGTAAACAGATTGTGTATCTCACAATATGGCGTTATCCAGAGGACTTTCTTGTTATGATTGCATTGAGGTTTTATTTTGTAAACTTTTGTACAGTGCATTGTTCTCTTCTCCACAGAGAGAGATGAGGGGTAGCATCACCTTTAAGATCGTGCCCAGCTACCGGTCCCAGTCTATGTCTTGTGAGGTGGGGGAACAGGAATGCACATTTGTTTATAATGTTTTGAAGATTCCACAGCGGAAGGAAGAGCCCAGTTGTGTTTTTTTTTTCTGTTGCAGAAAGAGTCACCAGATTTATCCCAGCAATCTCCTGCAAATGGGCATGCCAGTGTGACCAGCTCCATCTTGGTAAATTTCCACTTCTTCTTTTCACTCATTCGCTTTCATACATACAGCAACAAGCTAGTGAAACAGTCAAACAAACAAAGAACAATGTACACATGGTTCAGCACATAGGAAAGTTAGTCATTGATGTGGTTAGCTAGTGTGTCGAGGTTCGTACCATCAAATACTTACTTGCATCAGTGTGATCACGGTGTCCTTACGTGTCCTTTCAACTGATAACTATAACACAATAGAAGCATACATTGTTATACAGCCCTCAGAAACAAATACTAATAAAATGTTGTTCCATCTAGGACCTGCCATCAACAGTTCAGCCCAAAGGCCGTCAGGTGAGGTTTCTTCCTCCTTCACACTGTAGCTGCATTGCTCCAATTCAGCTTTGAGTTCCTTCCTTTGCCTTTACAATCTGCTACTGATATGACAAACTAACACTCATCCCAACAAATCCAAATTTGCATGTATGTACTTAAAAGCACTCTCACATTTTTCCATTTCATCTGTTTTCTTCACATCAAATAGCTGTCTTATGTCATCCTTGAACACCTGAAAGAAAATCAGCCGTTAAAGAAAAGACATTCATACTTTGCTGGTCTGTAAAATCTTAATTGAAAATGTTAGGAACCCTGATTTGTCTTGGTCAAGAGGTTTTCCTAAATTAATTTCTCATTTGTTGATTTTGTCCATTTTTGCCTGTGGCATGATATTTATCATGCTCAAATATCACACATGCACACACGCATATATACTGTATAAAATGCAGTACAAGCATTGTAATATTAGCTTTAGCATCCAATGGTGGGTTCCTCATCACACCTTCTTTGTTTATACCCCCAACGTTTTCTACTGCATGATATATGTGTAAGTGTGTGTGTGATGCTTTCAACCCCATAGATCTCCAGACCTGCTATCAAGGACAAATTGTCCGTCAAGGTAAGATGTATGGACCCTTTGTAGAAGTAGATCCCAATTCCTTCCACCCCCATCGCAGAGCTCGGTTCCTTCTCATAGTCCTGTCTAAATGCCATGCTACCTATCAAGGCTAAGTCTTCATATCTGGTTTGTCAGTGGACATAAAAGTCAACAAAAAATGTGGATGTTTACACATACTGCCGATAAAATGGACACCCCTGTGGGCAGAGGTAGAAAATCGCTTTATTCAGTCATTTTCGTCTTGTTCATTTATCTAAATGTCTGTGCCCGTTCTTGCTTTGGCTTGTATGCTCTGGAATTTCTCTCTGCTGCCTGTATCTTATAATGGCTTGTGTTAGCACTGCATCTCTAATTACCTAACAATTTAGCAGCCACTCTCTTCACACGGGCAGCTTGGTCAATCATTTTCTTCCGCATATATTTTTCTATGGTCACAACACTATTCATTGCCACTGAGTCAGTACCTGACAAAAAATGTTGTCGCCTCGTCTTGTCCTTACAGATTTATGTACGTGCTCAGTTTGAGTATGACCCAGCAAAAGACGACCTCATTCCGTGTAAGGAGGCAGGCATTCGATTCCGGGTTGGTGACATCATTCAGATAATCTCGAAAGACGATCACAACTGGTGGCAGGGAAAATTGGAGAACACCAAGAATGGCACAGCAGGCCTCATTCCCTCGCCTGAGCTACAGGAGTGGTGAGTAGAACTTCATAACCTTTCATATGCATATTCACACTCGATTTACAGTTTAATTACTTGTTGCTATTAGCCATCCATTAGTACATACCAGCTTGTCCACATGGAGCTGACCAAATACAACAGCTGTGCTGTTCTAGCTTCATGTGGTTGATTTATTCATTTTAATTTTAATAAACCATCTCTGTTTAATACAATACATTTCAACAACATCACAAACTAAATAACAATAACTGTTAATCACCTCTTTACAGTCTCAGCTAAAAGTGAACATTATGAAGGAAGAAGTTATGGCACAGCTGTTCTATCTATTCTTATTTGATTAGCTGGCTACTTTGCATGCCTCGTAGAAATTATGTAATTGTGTCACTATATCACTGATATCGTAAAATTACTTTTTTTTCTCCTATCGTGGACAGTTTGATACAGCTCACCTCTAATCATGACTTCAAAATAGTTAGTCAACTTTTGTGTCGGGTGATGTGGATGACCTAATGTTATAACCTTATTAAAATTATTATTTGTGTTGATAAATTAAAGACGGAGGATTGAACATAGACTAAATCTTTCTATATACATTTCTATTTAGATGAAAAATCGAGCAAGTCTGCATGTGGTCCTCCTTTGTCAATTTAGAAGCTTTAGCTACGACTTGCTATTCTTAGCTCTTTGTAACAATGGCCAAGAAAGCAACGTAAAGCCACGCACTCCCACCAGGATTTGAACCTGGTTCTTCTGTCACATGTGACAGTAGGTTATCAGTAATCAAAAGGAGTTCACAAATGGCTTTGCTGCAGTGCTCTGAACAGTCACCTACACCAGGGTAGAGGTACAAATATCCTTCATGTCTACAATAATTCAAAGCTACATCAGTCTAGAATTCCAGATAAGGCCATTTAATTTAACAGTATGTGTGTTCTTTGTAGGCGTGTGGCATGTATAGCAATGGAAAAGACCAAACAGGAGCAGCAGGCCAGTTGTACCTGGTTTGGCAAGAAGAAGAAACAGTACAAAGACAAGTACCTGGCCAAGCACAATGCAGGTAAGTCCAAAACATTTCAGCATTTAAATGATGCAACAGTACTAAGCCAAGTACTGACAGAGAGAGCACTCCCTCTGGCCATGCAGCTACAACTACATATGTTCAGTTAACAGATGTAGAATTATTATAAAGTAAAAGTGTTTTTGTATTGTTTTTTATTCCAGGGCATATGTGATAATCACACTGTTGCACCTTTGAAACACCCAGTATTTGTAACTGCTGCATGTCTGTTGCTTTTTCCCTCTGACAGACCTCTTCTAATGTCTCAATTTTGCCTTGTTTATCAGTGACTGTGTTGTAATTAACAGCTTTTGATGTTTAAAATGTTTTTTGTTCAAGTTGTTTTCTTTTATTGTGTCTTTTTTATTAACCCTTCCGCTCCCACCCTCTGTCCATATTTCATGCTGTCTCTTACCCAATGACATGGCTGCATGTAAGTAACTCCAGACAGCTGTTGTCCAGCTTCTGTGTTTTTCTTCCTCCTCCTGATGTTTCCCTGATTTTGAATGATGACTATTTTACTAGATATGTTTTGAGCAGTGCAGTTAGAATTTAGATGCAGGTCAGCTTAGAGTTATTTGGCCTTTATCAATGCTTCATCAGGTTAACTTGGTGAATATTATGGCATCATTTGAATAATTCAATTCTAAATGTTAAAATCCTATTGTTGATTTAAAGGATACACCTTGTCAATTTCAATATTAATGGCTGTTCTTAAGTAATTATTAAAAACTCATGAGCAAGATACATCTCTACACTGGGTAACCAGGATATTTTTTCAAAATGTTGCCCATAGTGTCTGGATGAAACAAGTCAGTCAACTGTGCATGTGCCAGATCTCACTGCTTTGTTTAGCTAATGGACTTTAAACAGAGCAGAGATCTGGCACATGCATAGCTGGCTCTTGTTTACTACAAAATGTGTAAAACGCTATGGCCATTCATCCCACAGTGTATCTCGCTCATTGTTGGAAATAATAAGTTTGACTGGAATTATCCTTTAAGCCACAAGGGCAAAATGCTTGAGTTTATCTAATTGACGTGTCGCCTTAGGTTCTCATTTATTTTTATTTGAGGTATGTTTGCATTCACAAATCAGAATCTAATGCAGTCCTGCAGTAAATGGTACTTTTCTAAAACTGAATGTTTTTTTAAGTTTTGACTCAACCAACTACCAGACTTTTGCTTTAGAATGTTAGCTAGGTGTTAAGTAATTAAAAAAGAAAGGGTGAGTGTATTAACTTGCTTTAACAGTCACAGTCATAATGTTATTTACACATTTACTATCAGACCTTAGTGGTCTATGCTAACCCATGGTATTTTCCTCTCTACTGCAGTGTTTGACCAATTAGACCTGGTGACATATGAGGAAGTGGTGAAGCTACCATCCTTCAAGCGGAAAACACTGGTTTTGCTTGGTAAGTAAACAGAGTAAATTTGAGGAGAAATTTTGAAGTCATTCAAGCCTGCAGGTTTTCATTTTGAGCAGTAAAACTGATTTAGTGGAAACAGTACTGTTGAATATACAAGGTTATAGCTGTAATTGTCAGGTTGCACAGTCATGACATAGCATGGGGAGGGAGAGGCAGGACAGACAATGCAAAATATTTCCAGCCTAAGACAGAGTCTTACTTTTCCATTTAGGAAGTTCTGTGCAACTATATTGTATATTTGATAGTTAAGCTCCAATTCGGTAGTACAAACACAACATTATTTACAGTACTTATTGCTGACTATTAACTGAAGCTGTTGCTGCTGTAGCAGGGCGGTTTCTGAAAATGTCACTTGCCAGCATCTGTTTAAAACTGACAAATTAGCTAAAACATCAGACGTGAATGACTCCTTTATCTCTTGTACTTAAAATACATTTTGTGAGGGTACCTATGAGAGCAAATCATGGTCACAATGATTTTGTGCCTGTAGCATAAGTTTGTACAACCCCAATGTCATAAGCACGGAATCCTGACCTTGATTGATGATTGATCAGCTATACCCAATCACAGGGCAGATTGTCCCTGCCACTTCTGCGTGTCACAACAGGTCCTGAAAGGTACAAGGGAATTTTAGTGCAACAGGATTTTAAGCAAATAAATAAAGCCAGGATATTGCTAATAAGTCAGTAAATTCTCTGGGGAAGACCATGCAGCTTTGAAAAGAAGAGACTGATCTAAGACGCGAGGGATGTGAATGTGCTATAAACCAGATTACCAAGAATTGGCAGGACCCTATGGCTATGTCGAGACCTCTGCCTTATCTCTCTCCAGCCCAGTAGACATGTTGCGGCCCTGGCCACTACTAGTATTCTAGCGCTAGATGCTTTAACATTAGCTCTCTGGGTGGAAACTTTAATTAACAGACAACCAATACTAGTTCACATGGGCAATTCTTTTCAAACTACATGGTCTTCCCTAGAGAAATCCAACCTTTTAGCAATATTCTGGCTTTATTTATTTGCTTTAAATACTGTTGCACTTAAATGACCTTGTACCTTTCAGGACCTGCTGTGACAAGCGAAAGCAACAGGGACAATCTGCCTTGTGACGGCGTATGACTGACCAATCCGATTCAAACATCAAATAGGGTCAGAATTCCGTGTTTGTAACTTTGGTGTTGTTCACTCTGTGGAAAAGCAAAGCACCAAGCTGTATAAAAACAGATCTTTGTATATATATATATGTATGTATTGTTACATACGGACAGACAAACATTGTTTTAAGAGTACAGATACTTGCTTCAAGCATGAAATCATGACCATGATTTGCTCCCATAGGTACAGCACAGCAGTTGGATCATCTGTTGAAAATTGGTCCTGTGCACCTCACTGAGCTACCAATTATGTAGTCTGAACAGGGCTAGGTTACTTCTGCTCCTATACACCTGGTGTAACTGTTGTATAGACAACTGAACAAACCCTTTGCTTGAAAAGTAATTTAGACTTTGAGGTTCATAGACATTATAACAAAGATTAATCATTATTATCAACTAAGTCATAGTTGAAAAATGTCACTGTTTCTATAATTACTGATTGTCCAACCCGTTTCCTTTCAGGTGCACATGGAGTTGGGAGGAGGCACATCAAGAACACGCTCATTACCAAACACCCTGACCGCTTCGCCTACCCCATCCCCCGTAAGGAGACACACAGAAAATAATTTTAGATAATCCAGAATGCAAAAAAAGAGGAATTGCCACATATGCTGCAGATCACAGCAGCATAACTGCACAAAAACATACACTTTGTACTGAGGTTTCATGGATAACATGTTGCAACACAGTGGTATCTATTCCTTCAGCTCTCTTGTCCATCTGTCTCTCTACTCAGACACAACTCGGCCTCCAAAGAAGGATGAGGAGAATGGAAAGAACTACTACTTTGTGTCTCATGAACAGATGATGCAGGACATCAGCAACAACGACTATCTGGAGTATGGCAGTCATGAGGACGCTATGTATGGAACCAGACTGGAGACTATCAGGCAGATCCATGCCCAAGGCATGATTTCCATCCTGGATGTTGAACCACAGGTAAACAATTTGTTTCCGTAAATGTTTGACAGTTTCTTAGGTCCCATGATTTCACTACTACTACATCTGAAGAAAGTTGGTAGGAGAGCTTAAATTTATCACTACATCGTGGTTTTACTTCAGATAAGCTAAATAAACTTGTTACCTGGACAATTGCTGCCCCTGTTGAATTAACTGTGGGTTTTCCATGATGGATGAAAGCAGTATGGTGAGGGAGGCGTTTACCACATGTATAGCTTCTCCCCCCTCCGTGCTCGACGTAAGATTTCAGCTGTTCATCAGTTTGGGTCCTTGTTTGTTTTTTACCTGATCGTGAGCCAGATGTTTTCAGTGGGCGACCTGTCTGCACTGTAGGCAGAACAGTTTGGCAAGCAGACTCTTTTACTATGAGAAGAATGTGTTTTGCATTGCTGTGCTGATAGAAA
>JAUYWH010000012.1:7727720-7740636 GCA_034779795.1 Ctenopoma multispine | reverse complement strand
AATGTAAATGGTCATGAAAATAAAGAAAACACATTGAATGAATTGAATGTGTCCAAACCTTTGGCCTGTACTGTATACTTACACACACACACACAAGGTGTCATGTAGGTTTGTAGGATACTCTACTGCGGGGGTTTCCAAGCACAGTCTAAAAGGAACCCTGCCCTGCTGGTTTTCAAACTACCTGACCCACTGATACTGCTCTTTGACTTTGAAACAATTAGACAACTTGTTTCAACAAATGCAAACTAACCAACCAGGTAGTCAATAACAAGTCAAAAAAGGATAGAGTGCAAGTCTAACTGAGGGTAAAACAACAAAAGAGTATGTTTGATTACACTATACCTTAGAGCAAATAAGCAATTATACACTTTCCAAAAAAAAAGCCAAGACAGCATGTAACCCCCACCATGTGTAGGGTGTTGTACTGTATTTATAATGATGAAAAAGTGTAGTCATACTGAAACAAAGGTCTACTGTAGAATCAGCAAAGTAAGAAGTAGTTAAAGTCACTTAAAACAATAGTTTTCTACATGTAGATATCTGAACAAGTTCCCTCAAGATTTGTTTTAAAGTAGGAAAGTACTTTCAAGCAGGAAAAAAAACTGGACTCAGTCGAATCTTATTATAGTGTTTTGCAAATCCAACGGCCATGTCCAAGACAGAAAAACTGACTTGAGTCAAATACTACAACGCTGCTAACACCCACACCGTATATAAAGAGAATGAAAGCGTTGGTCCACAACAGGCATAAACCAGCTAGGAAACCATCAGCAAACTGAATCTTGTGAGTCAATCTGTAAAAATGCCCTACGACCATAAAGGCACACAACATCAGTAATTAAATCGCAAAAGACCACTGGTGCCATTTTAATCAGCTGGGAGATGGTTTCAAACAACTGTTGAATGCTTTAGATGCAGAATACACAATACACACAAACTATTTTAGTCCAACAACTCTTCCTACCTTGTATGTTTCATGGCGCTAAACTCTGGAGTGTAAACCGCAGTATGCCAGTGTCTGCTCACTGTTAAGCAATGTACCAGAAAATATCCAGATATTTGGTGTGTGTTTACCAACATTTATAACATCTAACAGTTTGTTGGGCAGTTTTGGTGGAAGAACTAAAGAATTAAAGTAAAAATCTCTGCCTCTCTCTCTCTCTCTCTCTCTCTCTCATTCATTAGGCACTAAAGATCCTCAGGACAGCAGAGTTTGCACCATATGTTGTCTTCATTGCAGCTCCAACCATAACCCCTGGCATGACTGAGGTAAAGTCACAAATTCCTTCCTGCCTCCTCTCCTATGCCTGCTAGTGGTTCACGTCTACTTTATCTTCACTAACTCTCACGCATTCCAAACTTAAGGCGCAGTCACACTGGGATTTATAGTCTAAAGTTGTTCAATTTCAATATTTGACAATAAAACAGGAACAATGCCGTAGCAACGTTTAAGTACACAATTAAGTCCATTCAGTTATGAAACGACATCACTTTGTTAACAAAGGGAACAATTGTAAACTAGTCAGACGGGCTGGCTTAGGAACAGCTTAGTGCAAACCCAGTGTGAAAACAGCCTTGTTTCTATATTTGTACCATGCTTTTTGCTTTACGCATGTTTATTTTTTCTTTGGCATGCCTATTTTGCACTCAAGGTTCCAAAATGGTGCAGGAAACTGCCTGTAAGTACTGATTAAGTTGTGTAAGAGATTGTAGAAAGGCACATCTGGCCTCTGTGTTTGAAGCTCCAGTAGTTATCTAGCTTTGTCCACTCATTTCTTCTGATTTTCTCTAATCCCTCTAATCTTTCTACAAATCCTCTTAATTGTGTGCTCTGTAAGTGGTGCACCTTCATTTGTGATACATTGTCTCCTCTGGCCTAACACTACCTCTCTGTGATGTTTCCTCTCTCTGTATTGTGGACTGTTTGAGGGAAATGTCTAATTACATAGATGAGATACATGAGAATTTAGTTAAATTTGATTATAGTTTGATCAAAAATTAAGTGTTAGTATTGTAGTGGACAAGATTCAGCATGGGCACTTGGTGGTCTAATGCCGACACCTGTCCATCACAATATTAACACCACCAGATCATGTTGTGGTTGATGAGGGTATGGGCTAATGTACTTTAGTTACATCAGTAGAAGAATAATAGATAATATTACTTAAGTGTTTAAATTCTACAGCAGTTGCCAATTTGCATAGAAACAGTGGTTATTTAAATGTCATAGAGTTGCACTATAGCCACATTAACTCCAGACAGACAGGACAAGTTTGAAATCTTAAGGTATTGCTCAAGTCACAAGTTAAGATGTTCAAAGTCAGGTTACTGCTAAATATCATCCAAATGTTTGGTCATCAAACTAGCCGCTCACCCATCAGTAACATGGTGCGAACAGCTACATTTTGGAAACAATGTTTGACTTAATATTTAGAGCTGAAAGCAGATTGACCAGACAACAGCTGATAGTTAAGTAATTTATAAAATATATTTCAGTCAGCAAACACTAAATCTGCACAACAATATCTCTTGCCCTTTAAAAATGAATTCATACACAAAGACCAGTCAATGAATACTCTCTGTTCTTCCTCAATCAGGATGACTCTCTTCAACGACTCCAGAAAGAATCAGAGATGCTGCAACGGACCTACGCTCACTACTTTGACCAGACCATCATCAACAATGAGATTGATGACACCATACGCCTGCTGGAGGAGGCTGTAGACCTAGTGTCCACCACTGCTCAGTGGGTCCCTGTCTCCTGGGTCTACTGACATACAATCAACAGTAGTTAAGCTCATTACTCTGAACAATCCAGTCCAACACGGATGCTAAACTTTGGTCAAATCCCCTTGAATTGCGTCTCATCAGAATCACACATTTCTGTAGATAAACTGTTGAAAAAGAGGGAAAATAAGAAACTAATGACTCTGAAACCTCACTACAGAGACTTCATCTCGCCTGTTCCCCTTTTTTCTCAACAGCCTCACAAGGCATATTGTGTACATATATACATATATATAAATGATAAAACAAAGTGAATATGGTTCTGTCCACATATAGTTAAAGAGACGGGAGTGGAGGGGCAGTGTGGTAGATATTTTGTACTTTTCTTTTGTAATTAATGGATGGGTGGTAATATTGGAAAGGCAATAGTGAGCATGACCATAAAGCAATCTCAAGTGGGTGCCTGTGTGTGTGTGTGTGTGTGTGTGTGTGTGTGTGCGCGCGCGTTGACCTTTTTAAAAAGGGTTTCTTGTGGTACTCATGTCCTCTCTAACATCTCCTAGTCTCCTCGGCCCCTGTGACAAACAAGCCGAACTCTGAAGCACATTAGAAGCTGCTATAGTGGCAACAAGCAACTCCCTCAACTCCAAATGCAAATTTGAGTGAAGCAAAAAGCACAGGAAACTGTCCCTTTTTATTTATTTCACTGGCCTTCTGTGCCTGTCAGTTTGTTGAAGGAGCACACTGCATTTCCCTGTGTTACTGTAGCCTGTTGTGATCCGCCTCCCTCCCCAACCTCTGATGGTCTTTGTTTACATCTCAGTTTGCACAAAATGGACAATGAAGAAGACATGAACTACATTCTGTCACCACAGTTTTCATCTTGTCTTGCCTACTCTGTTTGGCTGTCTTAACCCCTCTACCACCATACATGAAATGCTAAATCAGTGGTCAGTGGACCTGGAATACCGTTCCTGGACACAATAAGTTGTGAGAAAGCACTGACGTCCACCATGGCTCCTGAACTGGAAGAAAAAAAAATGGAATGGTGAAAAATAAACTGCCTTATCAGAGCCTCGGGGAAGAAGTTGGCAACACCTATGCACACCCCTGGTTTCTGCCAAGCAGACTGCCACGACAACATTTTCTTGTTTCCTCACACTAGGTGAGCCATGCTTGATAAAATGTTCATAGGAATGTGGAAGAGGAAGGCCTCATGTAGATGGGATAAATCCAATCCTAGAGCCACCATTTTTAAACTCTTACTGTTGTCTTTAAAAATATAAGAAGTATTCTTGTTTTGAGGGAGAGAAAATAACTAAATTGTGTGTAAATGTTTCAATGGTGCGTACGTCATACGAGTGAATTACCAAGAGCCAGTGTATATTATTCCTTAAAAGAAGCTCAGTATGTGACATGACCTCTTCATGCTTTACCAGAAGTGGCACAACATTCCCACATCAACAGAAATTCAATAAGTAAGGCAAATCGATTGAAGAGCTTGAGAGAGGAAAGAAAAAAATAAATCAACCTGTATGGTGCGGTTGCTGCTGTGCTACTTCAGGTAAAATGTTTCATTTGAAGTCCTGTGTAAATTACCTCTGCAAATGACAAAAAGCAGCTCGTCTGTATGAAATGTTCTTTTTGTTATTTCATTTTTAAAAAAATATATTTCCTTTTACGTGTTTAAAGTAAACTGCCTTCTCTTCCTTTTGATTCGAGATTGATTCCTATCCCTGACACAGATACTGCTGTTTATATTACAATCTGCAGTATGCAGTATTTGGTGCGCAATGCAAGTGTCAAGCGCATGTGCAGTCCAGTCCACACAAATATTAGACGCATACTAGCAGAATTATGCAGATGACGAAATTTACATCAAGCAGACATGCAGCAGGATGTTAAAAACACTATTAGTGCTTTTGAAAACTCTGTCTGCTAACAAAAAAAAAAAAACAGTGGCAACTGGACTTGATTTAAGTTCTTGGAGACGTTTTGCTTATTATCTAAAAGGCTTCATTAATTCCAGAACTGATAAACTGCCACTAAACCACATTTTTTAGGATATTTTTCAATTATCCTTTCTAAGAAGCTCCGCAGACCAGAGCACTATGTAAGTCTGTTCAATGCCATGTCCACAAGGAAAGTGAAACGAACGTCTACTTAAGATCACATTCTTTCCAAATAACATAATATTGTGCTGCAGTAGTGTGATAGTCTAAACTATTGTCTACACTATCGCTTTGTTTGAAAACTAATGGATACAATTGTGCAAAAATATTCATTTCAAACAGCTGCTAGGTCCTTGTTCAGTAACACAAGAAGACCTAATAAAGCTACTTTTTTCTATATTTGTATTCATTTGCAGCTGAGATTTCAGGGAGAATCAAGGATCTGGTCATTAAAAGAGGATTGTAAAGCCTCAGTGAAAAGTGTTCAAGGTTTGCTACTTCAGTCCATGGCCTTTACTGCTAAGGTGCCCTTTGGTCTAAAAAATTTTAAATTTGCACATGCATAATTTTTTTTAGGTAGCACAGTTATGTTTCAGTTGATCCAGCTGCCTGACCATTGACACTAACTTTGCTCTAATCTGTATGACCAAATTAACACTTTGTTGATTGTCATACAAAGCTGCAGCATATAGTGTTATGACAGTCTTAGTGGAGGCAGAACAATTTCCCTCTGAGATTAATAAAGTTTTTTTAATTTAATCATATGATTTCCACGCTGTCCACTGACATCGGTGTACAGTGTTACACTCTTAAATGAACACACTTAAATGGTTCTGAAATGAATGTTCTCCAAGAAAGCTAGAAGTGTTTAGCAACAAAAAACAATACAAATAATATAACGTTTTTCAAATTTATATATTGGATATGCCTATTTTTTTGTTGTCTGGGTGTTCAAGAGTTCTAGTGCCCTCTATAATGACTGGGACAAAGACCATCATTAATCCATTTGCCTCTGTACTTCACAATTAGGTATTTCTGATTAAAAATTATGTGGTTGACTTGCACATTGACTTGCACATTCTGACATCACCAAGATACTAAAAAAACTGAACAGGCAACAACGAATAGAAGACAAACTGTGAGACATAAGGACTACAAGGGAGTATGTTCCATAAAAAATCCCTGAGTTGATTCCAAGTTCAGAGTAATTCATGTCAAAGCAGCAGACAGAGTTGGTCTTGCCGAGTGACTGCCGGCAGGCTTCAACTTTAATCTAGTTAGTTATAGAAGAACCTGCACAACGTGATCTGTGCAGTGTGACAAGTTTCTGTGGTTAGCGGTGTCCCAGTTTAAAGAGAACACCACTACGAGAAAGCAAACACGCATCAAACACCACCAGACCCTACAAGCTTCTAGGACTCACATTAAAGGGTCAGGTCACTAACAACCAACAATACAGATTGAGTTCCTTGAGATTTCTGCCTTCATCTGTATTTTGCTGAGTGGAGATGAAGGAAATAAGATTGAAGATGATCGTCCAATAGTAAGACAGCATAAGGATGGTGGCATCTCAAGCATGAAAGAAACAGTGAAACACCCACTGTCCGTGGTATCTATACATAATAACCAGGTTAACAAAAACATCCTGGAAGGCAGCCAGAAGGATCAACTGAGCGAACAGCCGGAAAGAAAATATTTGTTGTCGGAATAGAAAAGTCCAGTGAAGCTCAACTTACAAGGTTTGTTGCTCCTTTATTAAATACAGCCATGTCCAAAACTAAAACAACAATAGTTTTATTTGTACACTACCACAGTGTGTTTAAAATAAAGCAATCACAATGTCACTAAGGTGGTTGACTTAAAGTTATAGTATGCAACTTTAAATGGTCTCGAGTTAAATAAATGAAAGGTATTTTCCTTAAACAGCAAAATCTGCAGTGCTGCTAAAGTCAAAGACATGCAGTTCAATGTTTTAAATGTACTTATTCAATGCTGCTTATGTCAAACTGCAGCAATTCAGGAACCTTGAAGTAGCTATTAGCTTTCATTTGAAGTCTCAAGAATCAGGTCAGATGGGTTCATATCGTTTAATAAATAATTTGTGTGCAGGCACACAGCCAGCTGGAGACACAGCTGGAGACTAAGGCAGGCAGTTAACTGACGCACAAAGCAGTGAGGACATTGGAAAGTCCACAGTGCTGGGCAGCATAAGCAGCCTAAGGCAGTAACCATGCAGACCCACTAGAATGAAGGACTGATGATAAGGCAAAAGTCCCCCAAAGCAGATATAAGAGCCAAATTAGTCGTCATAGAAGTTTAGATTCACATTTAACAGGGTAACTGATCATTTTTGCAAATATTATGACTGTATCTGTAGGGTTCACAAACTTAAAAAAAGCACTGTATTATTTTTAGATCATTAATTTGGACAAGACTGGACTGTCAGCAGGTAGACCGGGACGCTAGACCACAAACTACATGCTCATTTCTGCTGTATGACAATGACAAGGATCAAGCCAATCATCAAAAGTAAATGTATTAAAAATATATATAGTATAAATAAAATTTATATGCAAGGTTAACATGTTAAACTGGGAATCTTTGGAAAAATGTGATCAATGGGTTTACTTAACTCTGTCTAAACTCACTGTCACACATGTTACAAAAAAAGAGTTACAAAAAAAAGGGCTATTTTTCCAAGTGACACTAGTCAAGTGCCGCGTGTCCGTTCGCCTGCTGTCCTTGTGTTCGAGGCTGATGCCATCAGTCCTGTGGAAGGCACTGAGCTGATGTGTGACTGATGTTTTACCTGAAGAGACAGACACAAAGGCCTGATGGAATAACTCAGTGCTAAATGGGCCGAGGAGTCTGCTGGCTCATCTTGATACTAAGCTTCGCAGCAGACTTGTTTGCGGGGATAGCTCTTTGATTGTGTACCCTTGCTCTGACGCACAGATAAGTCACTTCTTGCTGCTACAGTTTTGAATTGGTTTTGTTGAGCTGAGAAAGCAGGAAATCCTGTGAAAACCATTGTCTGGTGGTTGTCCTGTTTTGACTTACTGGATATTAGAAGCACTTTTCTTTACTCATATTGTCTGAACTACAGTAATAATACCTGTGCACACACTGTAACGGCTTGAGAGGAGTAAAGAGAAGCTGTAATCGATTGACTGAAGGCTTTCCATGTCATTGGTGAAAAAGTGGGGAAAGCCCTGATGATGAATCGAAGTGTTCATAAACAACCGAGTGGAATACAGTGAATAATCATTAGCTGAAACTTTGATGAAAGCCATCAGCGTCCTTCCGCATTATATTCATCCCACTTATGTCCCAAACAGTCTCTGTATGTTCATCAAGGTTTGTTCTTGGTTTAAAATCCACACCTACATTTTCTGCTGTGGTTTGTTACTATAGAAACAGATTCCTGCACACAGAGAAACGTCTGGCCTTGTGAAGTACTTACACACTCAGGACAGCTTCTCTTTCTTGCTTGCGTCAGTCATTTCCTTTAAACCCTATGGCTGAGAAAGTGGAATTAAACCCTCGACTACCTGCTTATGTCAAAAAACGTCTGATCATATGCTATTAGCTTCAGTTTTAGAAGCCTTTACTGTACATAGGGTCTAAACTAAACTACAGTAAATCTGCAACCGATCAAGTGAAAACAACCCCGAGGCTTCATTTGTTCTGGCTTCACTGAATTTGAATTCTACATTATAAACCTTCAGAAATCGACATTTTCCAGGAATCTAGAAAACAGCTAGAGATATTATTTTTTTTGACCTTTTACAAAGGTTTCACCTGCTAAAACGTCCTGACATTCAGAGAGGAAAGATCACTGATCGACTGAAGGGAAATAACAATTTACCAGAAAGGGCTTCATGAAAATGATGAGTCATTTGGATCACTGAGCCACTCGAGTGTCACAGAAAGTTTACTACTTAACCAAATCTGATAGTGTACATAGCTTGTTAAACTGATTGAAAGACTTTTAGAAACAACCAACCCACACCATATTACTCAACAGCAATATGGCACTAACATTAAACTTGACTGCTGCAGTGGTGCACCTGTTTCACCAACAGCTGTAGCCTGTAAATCAGCAGCAGAAGCCAAAACCCAGAGGCACCTTAAATATTACACAACATTATAATAACTAACAATAAAATGGATTTTGGCTACAGTCCATAATTATCAGTGTATTATAGTTTCAGTCTGGTACTGTAGCGGGTGTGAGACAGCTGATGCCCCATGTGTAATGTAGAAAAAGATGATGGTGGACGTCAGAAGCGTGATTGCGGGTGTGACGCAGAGACGCCGCAGCACAGTGCGGCACCGGGAGTCAGCTGCGCACCACCTCCTGCGTGTCCCGGGACGAAACTGGGGGCGATTTAAAAACGGCCTCCGAGGTGTCAGGTTTTCGCGGTTTGACGGAGGAAGATCAGCTGCAGCTTGAGCGCAACAGCTGGAAACGCACAAGGACACTTCGCGCAGTTTACACGCGACTTTCTTTCATATGACGAGTGAAGAGCGAAGGTATGTCTGGGAATTGTAATAAAAGCAAAGGAAGCCGATAAAACCGGAAACATATAAAGTTATGTTATGAAGCAGGACACATTAGTGTAGAACATGTTTGTGGTTAGGTGTAGAAGAGGACTGATCATACTGCTCAGACCTGATAATATGCCAGTGTTCACCACATGACAGTGAAGATTAAGTCAGTTCAGCTTAAGTATTAATCTTGGTTTGTATACAATCTTGCATCACCTGCTCATTAGGAACACTGCTGGATGAAAACAGTACTGCACAGCATGAGAACGCTGAAGACCTCAGCGGACAGGGTGATCTCGATCAACAACTGTGAGAAAGATTATTCAAACATCTGCGCTGTTATTGTATCACACGTCTCTGTTTAGAGCTTTACAACAGTCCTAACAAACTCTCGCTCTGCAGCGACACAACCAAGGACCAGTAAGAGCATCACTACATGACAAAGTGTCTTTACTGTCAAGCTCAGTGACATCATCTACACCATCCACAGCTTGACAACAACTACAGCTGCACAGTGTGAGCTTCCAGAAAACACACAGCAGAGAAGAAGACCACCACATGCACTGTTAATCTGTAATAATCAATAACCAATAAGCATCAAAGAGCTCCATAACAAAAGCAAAACAATCGCTGCTTCTTCAGAGAACAAAGTGTAAAACAGTTCCTACCACTCCGACTGCCGCAGATGATCCACGAGTTCCTGAAAGAGACAAATACAAGTGTTACAACCAAACATCGACAGAGAATCTTCAACATAACCATAATGAAATGTGTTTAACTAGCAGATGAAAATAAAAGAAAGTTATCACTGATGTTGATGTCCTGAATTTTTTTTTTAACTTTTTACATTTTTAAAATATCTTCTCAGTTTTCTTGCACCTAAAAAAATAATAATGTGCGATTAATTATTCACTCCAGCAGAGGTATCGTGGTCAATTTATGGCTATAACACTTACTACTGTATTTGTGTAAGCTAGTTTCACTTGACTCATTGAAATGTGGTAGATACTTTTTCACATCACTGTATGTTCTGGGTGTTAACTCAAACAGCTCTATTTTAACACACCTGTCGTTCGGGCTCCGTTTCCGTCTCCTGGCAGCTTCAGTAAACACACCTCTGTTTAGAAAGGATTTGCTCGACGCCTCGTTTCATTAATATCGTCAGGAGAGACGTTTCTCTTCCTCCTCCTGCTCCCCAGGCGTCGGAGGATGCTGCTACCTGGGAAATACCAGCGTGAATTAAAACCACACAAAAATGATTCTGCAGATTAGCCCTCCTGAGGCACGGGGACACTGTGTTCATGATGTGAATCAACGTTTCATGCTGAATCACACATTTCCCATCTTTGTCTCAGGCTGAACATGTATTGAAAATGTGATTAGAATGGATCGCAGCTTCACTGAGGCCAACGTGGACTCAGAAACAGCCTGAATAAATAAGGTGCTACTGGCAACTGAAAAAAGTCTCAGTGCTGACAGGCTGATGGAGACACTAGAGTAAATGAATGACTGACATACTGAGACTTTAAGGTGAGACTGGTGCTTTCTGACACAACTTCTCTAGAAGCTTTTAAATCCCCCCTCAAGGCTACAGGCTGTGTACTGTTAAAAGTCACGTACCAAAGTCTCAAAGTTACCAACTTCACATTTGTGCTGCTTCTGACACTGAGCAGCTTCTCAGCTTGTTCTCTTGGGGCTTTTCTTTACTCCAGATGCAGCTTTTCAAGGCAGCTGCAGTTGTTTAAGCTTAGCCTTCGGTTTTAGCACCACACTCTTCCAAGTATTTGCATGAATGTTTTTTTTTTGTTTTTTTTCCCCCCAGCTCGTCTGAAATCACTGCAGTTTCACTTTTGGTGCAGAAAATATCTGACATACAAACTACTCATAAGCAAAAGGAGCATAAAATGGAAATACTCCATTAAAGTACCTCAAAATTAAAGTTACCACCGCTGATAACAAATTTGTCACTCATTTTTTTTATTGATTACTATAAATGTTAAACTTTCAACAAGTCTGTTGAACAAATCTGATCAAGTCTTAGAATACTGTGTTCTTAATAGAGTAATTTTAGGAAAGTACTTTTAGCTTTAAGCTTTTAGCACCTCTAGTTCTGACAATATCACTATTTAACAACAGGTGAAACTTAACGTCTAGCTTAACGTCAGCTCATCAGGGTGCAATGTCTAAATATATAAACCAACTTTATCTAACATAAAAGGTCAAAATAAAGCGTTTATGTGTTACTCTTATAAACGGCTTCATTTCCGCTCGGCGCGCGCCTGACGCACCTGACGCGTTTACGTCTTAATTAGAGAAACGTCTGACGTCTTCCCTCGTGCTAAACACAGAACTAGCTAAATTATATTTTCTTCTTCAGTTCTTTAAGTTAGTAAAAACTGCTTCCGAACACATTTTCTTCTAAAATATGTCAAACATTTAATTTTTTTAACAACGGGATGTTTTCCCATCGTATCTGAACTGTTTGTTTGTTTACATAAATTCAAGCTAAGTTTAAAAATAAAAATAAAAATAGAGCAACAGTTGCATAATAAATATGATAACGTCCTGAGGTACAGGTGCTTACCTGCTCACATATTTCACCCCAAAAAAATCCAAAATATCCAGAAGAAGCCGCAGCGTCCCGTGAACTGTCCAAAAGTTTCTCGACACGTCCCAGAATTCCTTGCGATCACACCTGGCGTGATCATTTCCCTCGTTGGTGTCGTGTCAGCGAAGTGAAGAGAACATATTTAACATTAATTGTCTTTTACAGACACAGATGAACATAACACCACCTCTGTCTTCATTATATATTCACCCTGTGCTTGTTGTGCTATTCTGAGAATCTAAATAATAAAAAAATATATAATTGTTCATCTGGGAGCCACAAAAGGTGCAGTGTAAGTAAGAGCTGCCTTAAAGGAAAAGCGCAGACTTCCATTCATCATGATTATAAATGTCAGATAGTAAAAAGATTTCAACTGGGGCAATTTAGAAAAGATGGGTGTGATTTTTATCATGTCTGAATGATCTACCCGTCACCTCACTTGCACCATAATGGCACAAATTGGGACTTTCGCTCCCAGCATGCTTTGCGAGGTACTGAGTCAGCTGAGGTGCAGGGTGAAGTGTGTCCAGCAGGTGACAGCGTTTCCCTTTGAATTTCCTGAGGTGGCCAGTTCTCCCTGCGCGTCTTGAGTTGGGGACAGAAGCCGGCCACTGCTCACATTTAAAACTTTGTCATGGTTATTATGTTAAAATGATTTCATCTGACATTTTTAATTTGTTACATTAAGACATTAAAACAAGAGTAAAAACACTGGAGTATATCCCTTGATAAGCCGGCTGTATCCACAGCCGAATCAATAACCAGCCTCACCACACACACATCGATACTACTGTAAAATAAATAATGAAAGATGGAGCTGCTCTTGCAGGAAGTAACAGTAAATTGAAGTGATCAGTGATACATTACTTGCATCTTCCACTCAAACACACACACACACACACTGCATGCACAGGCAATTATGCCGTACTGAACCGTAGTGAGTTCAGAATTATTCCAAAAGTGGGTTAACAGCTGCCTGCATACAGTCCAAATGCTTTGAGCTCACACACACACACACACACACACACACACACACACACACACACACACACACACACACACACACACACACACA
>JAUYWH010000012.1:7698343-7727620 GCA_034779795.1 Ctenopoma multispine | reverse complement strand
ACACACACACACACACACACACACACACACACACACACACACACACACACACACACACACACACACACACAGTCTTGACCGCCACCTATCCATGCACAGACAATTGGCCTGGTTCTTCGAGTGGAAGACATGTCACACGGCACAGAGCTCCAAGTAACAAGGCCCTGTGGGACATAGAGGGGTATGGTATACCTGCCAGAGTGAGTAATACTCTTCACTAGTGTGTGTGTGTGTGTGTGTGTGTGTCGGCCGAGCACGAAATAAAACATCTGTGCACGTACACAGGCTTCAGAAAGCTTTTGGACACCTTCACTTTTTGCACACTCTGACTTATAAATGACATTTTTTTCAACGGGTACAGTTGCCTTCAGTGTCAATCATATTGATTTTTAATAAACTATCAATCACAGAGTCACAGAGCGTGGACTGGTGGGAAAATGACACTTTCATCCATTTAAAATTAAATCTACAACACAGAGCGTGCAAAATACTTTCTGAAGCCACTGTTTAAGTGCACTCGTAGCGTGATTTGCTCTAACAGCAGTCCCATGCTTTTGTTCATGGAGCTTATTATACAGTGACACCGTAATGAAGTGAAAATGATTTCATTTCGGGGGGGGGGGGGGGGAGGGGGGTGTTGGTGGGAGTGCTGAAGCTCAGGAGCTTCGTCACAGACATACACTTGCATGCCATATGGCAACATGTCAGCTCGAATGAAAACATCTGCCAGCTCTCTATGTTCACTTGGGCATAGATGATTAGAATAGCTTTATGTTATAGCCATGATGGCAGAAAAACAAGATGGCTATAGGGAACGCCACGCAACCTCATTGTGGTGAAAGTGGGATGACCAATAAGCACATTTCACTGTTTTCCAGTGGTGCCTGAAATGTTCTGATAAAATCTGACAGTAGATACAGAACAAAAGTAGCTTTTGCTGCAGAGGGAAAACACTGACTTCCTCAAAATGTCTTTCGTCGTGTTAATAAACCATCAAATTATGCGATTTCACAGAATCTACAGGCTGTACTTACACACAACCTTCAGCTGTGACAACTCGTCAGTGACAACAACAAGCTGCACATGAATAATTAAAAAAATCAAACATACATTGAAGTCTACAGATGACTGTCAGATACGCTCACCTGTAGCCTAATGTGGATGTCTGCTAATCTCTGCTGATAACATCTGTTGATATGAATCTGTATGTGACCAACTTCCCCATCAGGAAAAGAGGAGCACAGTGAGGCTAATTAACAACGTCGAGCAGTATTTCATTATTCCTCCACATGTGTCTTTGGTTTTTCATTTCTCACCAATGCGGGTGCTTTGATCACAGCAAAATAAGGAAATGGCTACCCTACTGGCACAAAGCTCTGAGGCAGAGAGGAGAAAAAAATGTGTGTGTTTATCTGCCTAGAAGCATGCTGGAAGAACAGTGATCCTGTTTTCTTAGATACATTAAATGTGACAGTTTGACTGAACAAACTTGCCTGCAGTTTTCAATGGACTAATTCCCAATGAAAAAGTCTTAAACATGAAGCAGACACATGCAAGTGAGTTGTGTTTTATAAACAGCCTGAGAGCTTAAAATATTCACACTGCTGCATATATTACATACTCCTATCAGTGAAAAAAAAACAATACAGTTAGAATTTACATGTGCCCTGTAAATATTCAGACTCTTCATGATTATATAAAACAAACAACTAGGAAATCAATTTTCTGCCAGGAGCTGATTTTCTTTCAGCTATTTGTGTGACTGTGGATCAAAGTGCACTAAGGTCAAATAACAATTGGAACATGGAGGTTTTAAAGCATTTCTCAATGTACTGACTGATTTAGTCTTATTCTAGAATGAAGACCGGTCTGATTCAGTCTCTGAGTGGAATAAGCAGACATATTGATTGTTGTTTCAAGGTTTCACTGCAGAGTTATGGTGGTTGGGGCTGCGTCGGCTCCCCGCCAGGAACAGAGATCCGGGCATCGTCAGCAATCTGTGTTGCCGCGCCATAAACAAAGTGAGCTGGGTGACGTTTTCAACAAACTAACGCAACGCTCTCACTCTCCACACACACACACACACACATACACACACAGGACTGAGAAATCACATTACCGTAAATGTGGTTTTATTAATAATAACAGTATCTCTTTTAATGAACACTGCAGATACATAATAGAAAATAAATCAGAAACAAGAGAGACGTCGTCTCGAGTCGTGAAAGTGCCTGGAATAATTCTGTGCTATAATATTGTCACTGTTATTCATCATCATCATCCTTATCATCCTTAAAATCAAAGCCACATCGCCAGAAATTTTCAATCCATCATGAAAACAAAAAAAATGTTTATCAACCCACTTAGAAAATGCAAACGGCTTCCTAAAACAGGAGCTGCTAAAGCCGAACTCCTGTCCGAGTCTCATCGATTCTCCGTGTAAACCTCCAGTCGGGCTTATCACCTCCACTTTGAGAGGCCTTGTGAATAACGACCACTGGTTTCATGAATATGGCTCGATTGTCTTCATCTTATTCGTGTTATAATCTTGATTTTATTTACACATAGAGCACCACACATTCCTGAAATGGTTGCTCTTGGACATAATCCACATCTTACTGTTTAGAGAGGGGGAACTGATTGAGGTGGGTAACGACCCACAGGCCTGGCTCCATTAACTGTCGTTTGATTGAAAGATCTCAAATGAAGTGGATGGTTCCTCCATCAGAATTTATTCTATACTTCACTCAGGGCAGCTTACAGCAAACGTGTTAAAACTTCAGTTTCCTGCTCTGAAATATTCTGTAAGAGTAAAATAAAAAAGCAATTACTGAAGATTGCAGGAAGATAAAGGAGGGGGGGTGAAAACAATTGTTCATTTAGTGTTTATGAGTGCATCACTTTGCATATTTTATGGCACTGAATAAAACATCTACGTCATGAGATGTTGCAGATATTTTAGTACGAGGTTAAGTTCTCGACAAATAAACGACATGGCGGAGCTGCAGGAGGAGTAATGTCGCCCTCGTTTTGTGTGATTCGATGACATCGTAGCGATCACAGTGGAAGCCTTTCCCAGCTGGAAAAAGAGACCGACTTGTGAGTGAGAGCGCTTCACGGTGGCTTGCTTTGGTCTAACTCGCTTTAAGTAGCATCTCTATTGTACAAATGACCTTTGTTCCAGGATTTATCCAGCACATTTAAATACATTCTTGCCACGCTTGATCATCACATCATTATTATTATATGTTTGCGAAGGGTTTCACTCTAAAAGGCTACTGGATGTGAGGAGAATACACCTCAAAACGATTATTGGTCAGTAGGCCATAAACATAAAAGGATACATTGTCTAAAATGTTACTTTTATATTAATAACTAAACTTTAAAAACATTTTACAACTTCATTATCAAGCAAACAGGTGTTTTAGGTTATTATTGTGGTTGTTCTATTCCTTCATCTCATCGCCGCAGCAGTGCTGATTCAACGTGTTCAGAACGGAGATGGGAGAGCCCTATTTTATTTATCTGAGAGAGGAACTCAACAGACAAATCATTTCCGTCGACATAGGGGGATGGCAAACAAATAACAGAGCTGTCATTTAGGAGGAAATGAATAACAGCGATAACGCTTTAGGCCTGGACCGCCTCGTTTGGTCCTACAGAGGAAACCAAGTAGAGCAGATGCGTCAGGTTACAGCGGATGTCATGGCTGCACTGGCGGCATCGATGGTGTAGCTCCGTCCTTGTTAAATCACCAGTGAATTGCTGCAGTGACGGTGAAATCAACAAACATAAAAAAAAGGCCCGTGCAGCTGCAATCCATGGTGTGTTGGAGATGTCAGAACGTTTCTGTTTAAAAGATGATAACACAAACTTTTTTTTTTTTTTACTCACGGGTAAGACATTTAGTGAATGATCAGTTTTCTATGAGCGATGCAGTTCCACGTAACAAAACACTGGTCTTTTTATTATGTTTCCTCATTTCCATCCATCTATAACTTCTCTAAGCAAATATCCCTCAGTTACAAAAATAGACTTTTCTTTTTTTCATAAAATAATACACATAATTCATTTTTGTCATATAGTCATCTGTTAAGGTAAATAGCAAGGCTGTTTTTTTTTTTTTAAGTAAATGTTATCGTGAGAGAAAGAGAGATGGGAAGCCTAGCACCATATTCTTCATGTCCCCCTTCACAGATACGACTTTTCCTAAAGCACCGCATTACAGCTGATTTAGGAAAGCCATCTTATCCCACTCCCTGGACTCCATATTTTGCATATTCTGGTTGAGTCCAGATCCTCAACCCTCGCAGCAGCCAGCGGAGCTGCAATCCAGACCAAATCATTCTCATGTCACCCCCTGCTCCAAAAACTCTAAAAGCTTTATAAACTACACCAGCCAACAAATTAAGATCAAGGTAACAACAGTTTAACCAACACATCTCACAGGCCATTGCTTCACTTTGTACAAACTGAAACTAAAGAAATAAAAAAAAAAGAGTCCCAAGAGATTCGAAAAGTAAAGAAGAAACAAGTCCCAAACACTGATGCTACAAAGAATTAGAAAAACGTATGTACAGGACCCTGTATTCCTTGACTCTCTGGGTAAATTATCAGGTGTTGGCTTGTGTTACTGAGTGTTTATACAGGCATACAAAAAAGTTCTCTTGCTTCTTTTTTGTTTTCAGTTTCAATAAAAGCTCTTATTGGACCAAAAGAAAAAAAAATATCTGTCAGCATCTCCATCACTAATATGTCCAGTGTGTCTGACGCCCCCCCTCCTCCCTCCTCTCTCCCTGTTGTTTCCTGGTGCAAATTCAACAGCAGCAAGTTGCTCAAGGTCCAAGTGCCAGTGGTGAGTCCTCCCTGTCCACAGTCTATCCCGCCTGGCACCGTCTCTGTCACCAGATGACGCTGGATATACTGGTCTCTCTGGGCAGCAGAGGCAGCATGGCGTTGTTTCCGTGGGCCTCCTCCACACTCTGCTGGCGCGGTGACTTGGACTGCGGCCGCTGTCCGTTGATGAGCGTCATGGGGATGTTGCAGTAGGTGTGCTGGTTGCCTAGCGAGGAGAGTGGCGGGAGTGTGCCACCCGGTGGCAGGTCGTAGTCGTAGCTACGATAATAGTGTTTCTGCCTCATCTGGGTGTGGCAAGAATTGTGGAAGGTGGAGCGCAAGTCTGGGTGAGCCGTCGCCATGGCGGTAGAGGTGGCCGCCGCCATGGAGATGGCTGAGACGGTCTGGAGCTCGCTGAAGGGACCTTGTTCACTGACATCCAACACCTGCTCGTGGGAGATGCTCAGGGGCTCCATGCGTTTGAAAGGCATCTCGTAGAGCAGCTGCTTCCAGAACTTGGAGTTGAGCTTGTTGCTGGATGGTCCGCGCCACTTGATGACCGTCAGCATCTTGATGGTGTGTTTGAGGGCCTCCACTTCCTGGTAGTTCATGATGCCGCGCAGCTCGGCGCACTCAATCAGAATAACCTTGATCTCGCCGGTCACCAGCATGTTGCGCAGCCGTGTCTCCAGCTCAAAAATGCTCCACCCCCTCCGCACCACATAGCTCGGTGTCATGACGATGATGAGACGCTTGCTCTGGTCCACGCAGCGTGCCACGTCCTCGATGTAGGCTGGATACACAGACAGGGATATAGAGAGGTGGATAACTTCATGTCAGTAGGAAGTGGACGGCTTATTTGTACTTGCTTATATGATATTTATTTAATCTAGATAAGTCAAATTGTACATGAAACTACACAGAGCTATTGATTAAAATATGATGAAACATATCACACAGGCTATTTGAAGAACTCTCTTGGCCTCATAGCGACTGCTTATCAAAGTACAGCCTTTTATCCAAGTTTCAAATAAGCAAATCCAATTAACTTTAGAAGAAATAAGCGTGATTAAAAAAAAAAAATACTGAAGTCATTTAAATTAAACATCTGCTGAATTCTACAATCTACAGTAACACAAATGTATTTAGTGGCATGAAGATATTGATACAGAAAATTTAAATAGGTATGTTTAGATGTATGAGAATTAAAACACAAAAACAAGAGGACTCAGTTTTACTAGAAGACTCACACACAGACTACATACAGTTTCTGTGTGAGCTCTGCATCTATCACCTAACGTAAAATAAGTCAGTGAGTTTACAGTAAATACATTATTGTGCTCACGTCCCTAATGAGGAGCTCAGCTGCTTGGGTAATAATGAATGTGATTAAGTGTTTCCCCAGGCCTGTCCTGGGTGTCAGGAGGAGGGGGGAAGTGTGTGTACACCTACTGCCTGCTTTTAGCCTTTCTAGTCTGAGTCAAAGACAGAGTGGCTCCATAGCAGTGGGTAGACAGGATTAACTGGGCTTCACTTCCCAATCAAAGCTTATGACCGTCTTATGTGTGTGAAGAGAAGTAGTTTGGAGAGAATATGTGTGTGTGTGTGTGTGTGTGTGTGTCTCTGTGTGAGTGACTATCTTGGTGTGTCTGCTGGTTTTTAAGGAAACAAATGTCACGTCTCCTCTCCATGTCTCTGAGAATGAACTCCTCCTTTCATGTCACGCTCTGCCTGAGGCTTCACGATGAGAGGGACCTGATTAGAGTAAACTTAGATTTAAAGTCGCTCTTTGCTTCAACGTGACAAGTCAATCTCTTTGCCATTTGATAATTGGTCCTCACGGAGTAATTCCCCACAATGTGTCCCTGGAGCTAAAAGTCCTTTGTAGGGTTTGGGTCTGTTCAGATTAAGTTAAAGCAATCAGACAAAAACAAGTTTTACTTTAATCTTATCAAGGATGAAACAAATAGGACTGGATAAATGGAGCTAATGAGTCACAATTTCATTTTATGTTTTGAATTGATTAGACATAAAGTAAATCTGCAGTCCATGGACGTTTCTGTAACATTTATAGCTTTATATATTTGATTCCTCCTTTTAGAGTGTTGCACATGTAGTAACTGACTCCTGTCTACATAAAAACATAAATAAGCATAAATTACATGAACCAAAATAATTGCTGACAAATAGTTTGTCTCCAAAGCCCATTGAAGCGTGTCGAAACACCAAACCGTTTCACTTCCTACTGTGCAAAAACTGTAATCTGTCAAGTTTTGAAGCTAACAAGATATAAAATTAAATACAAAACTACAAAATAAGTATCTAAACACTAATTTTATACAATCAACGCAAAGTCTTGTAGTCATGTCTCGTTTTGACACGTTACCCACTGACTTGCAATGAGGATGTAATTTACCACAGAGGAAAATCCTGAATTCCAACTTCCATGTAGCAGAAATGTGCTCAGATTGATGCTGGCACCACCAGTGACCACAGTTGTTTGCAAAGCATCACTTCAGGGCAGATTAGAGGCTTTGGCTTTTCAGTTACAACTCTACTCGGCTAAAAGATAATCATAAAATTCACATTGTTTAGCCCGTTCAGTCATAACTCACGCGTCTGTTACTCATACTTACTCATGTGCTTTTGATGGGTTGTGTTTATGTGCGGGATCCCTTGGTATACTAAAATAAATTCAAACTCATTACTCTTGAACAGATACCTGCTTAATTACATTAAGTTTAGGCACAACAAAACATTCTTGCTATACTTATGAATTGTCTGTTTCAAGAAACACATAAACCACCACTAAAGCCATTAATAACAACTGATAAACCGTCATGACTCAATATGAAGTGTTTCAGAAAGTCTGTGCCGAAATCTGGGGAAAAAGTACCTCTAAGTAGTCTTGTGTCATCCTGGAAATGATCATTGGTGAAACCTAAACATAGATATTTACATTCAAAGTGTGATCAGTAAATTAGCAGAGAAAGCATTAAAGAAACAGTTCTGTCATCGCGGGGACGTGATTCTGGCATAAACTGTGTTTCTCCACTGATGTTCCACGGGCGATTGTGAAACGGGGGAATCGCGCTGACCAGTTTATTCCAGTTTAATATGGGACATGTAGCATAAAAAAAACAAGGAGAAGCTTTTCTTTTTGGTGGAAAAGGAGTTCAGCCAAGTTGTACTGTTGCTGCCACATGTTGAAAATTGTACAGTAGGCATGAGAAATCTATCACTGTGAGATGCTTAACATGTTTTAAGATAATCCAGCATACTGTGGGATAACATGTTACTTATCAGCAGCTCAGGAGAAGGATTGTTGACACATGCTGAAACCCCAACAGGCCAAACTGTGTTTATCTATAGCTGTGGATTATGCTTTATAATATCGACTGTTAAGATGCTAATACATTCCCAATGGGAACTAAATGTTTATACATAGACACAATAAGACGGCGAGCTGTGCCACTGAGCCGGAATAGCGGCAGACACACTTTAGATTCCTCTCAATCCTTGCATTTTTATGCCGTTTTTCCCATATTACAACAGTCCCCCTGCATCGAGCACATAATCACAGCAAGGGATTCACTTTATAACCTTGGCGCAATGCCATCGAAGAGGAACATAATTAGTAATGGCGGTATGTGCGGGAAGACAGGCAGATGCAAGTATTGAAATGGAGGCTAATAACATAATGATATTATCAAACTCATCTGTGTGATGAGTTAATCAAAGATAAGCATGGGGCATGGTGAGAGGCTCCATTAGAAATATACGGTGGCAAAACATGCATTAATATCCATGCATAAAGAGCTTTCTGATTGTACAGCTGACATCATTACACGGCAGCATGCAGAGGTGCAGTCTGTGCGAAGCTGGATCAGGAACATGGGCTGTAATAATTGGGTTGGCTGTTTCCGCTAATTATGCTGCATATGTGATATAGGCTATTAAACCTCCCACAGGCTTTATATAGTGTAGATAATGCACTTTGAGTACCTGAGCATTACTAGAACCAACTAGCAAGTCCAGCCCTTTTCTACTGAGTATTTTTTGAAGCACAATGAAGAATAGCTATACAAAGAAGGCCTGAACAGAGCAGACCGCAGGGAAGCAGCAGTTACAGATCAGACGCTGAACATTTTGCAAACTTAAGAACAACAAAAGTTTCTGAACTCCTCAGAAAGTTCAGTAATGAAAATGTTCCGTACTATAATAGATGTAGTATGATTATTACTTCTGTATGATTACTATTACTGATTATTTAAATTCAAATTGATAATAAGTTTACAGCAGTAAATGTACTCGGTTACTTCCCACTACTGATAAACCCATCATCAGTTACAGCTGGTTGTTTTCATTCGAGTTTACAGTTCATTCACATTCTGCAGTTTTATCTGTCATCTACAGAATATTTATTATATTAATGAACTTGCTAATAAATTATCATCCTCACAACAACAATTATATGTTATCTGACAACTTTTCCAGGTATTACAATAGATGAGTTTTTAATTTCCTTCAATATCAGATTAATGTAATATTGTTATATGGGATCAGCACCTCTCAAGCCCTGTTTCTTAATATACAGCCTCCTGACACGGCATGCATAGTACTGAATGAAGGATCCATTAATACAAAGCTTTAAGGGTTCTTCAGGGGTACTCATAAGAACTCAGGGCTATTTTAGACTCCCAAATACTCAAGGTACCTTGGTTAGACAAATGAAAGGCAGGTTATTTGGATGTCAAAGTGTTATTCAGAAGTGTTTTTGGCAGCAATGCCTAACCTTTGTTGTCAAATGCACCACCACAGCCCAGTCAGATGAGCTTATACTAAAACACTTAGTCATGTTGCATATGTTAATTTGAAGTGGATGCTTTTTAAATAGATTTAATTAATAGATGATGTCCACAGCTGCATGCTCATCCATCTACTATGATGCTGATTTGTGTTGTCGCAGGACCACTGCTCAATATAACTTTACATACAGCTGAAATGTCAACATGACCATTAATCTACTCTTTGTTTACTGTTTGCTATCAATTTGAGCTATTTATCCAATCATTTTATCTTAAGTTAACTAGCTCAACTTGCCACTTGCTGCCTTGCAACTCCACAATCTTTCTGCATCACCTGCCAAATGCAGAAGAATCAACAAAGTAACTAAAGGACGCTCACACTATCGTCTCGTCAGGCTTTACCTGAAGACCAGCTGCGGTTTAGAACTATGTCAAACTCGTGCAGAATTTAAGAACAGCACTGTGCGAGTACTTAGCTTTCTTTTTACAGCAATCAAATGCAAAAATGTATAATAATAATAAATAAATGTACGGATATCCAGGTACCTCTTAATGGTGGAAGTACTCCTCTGCACTTAATCTGAAAGGTCCTAGGATTTGTTTCTGAAACTCATTGCTTATTTATAAGCTTAAATGTTACATTTATTAAGCATGTATTTTTTTATTAAAGATGATGTATTCAGTTAAATACTGCAAAATAGTGATTATTTTCCTATTTTTTCCACAACAATTTTAACTGAAGAACCCCTAAATGTCCCCTTTCAGCATAGTGATCCATTTCAGCTCAGCCGGTGGTTAGAAAAAGCTCACTCCATAATGGTCAAATTTAAACGATGATGGTCTCACAGGTCTAGTTACGACACAACACAAGGCAGATCACCACTGACAACAGCAACACGAGCAACACCAAGCGACACAACATTCGACACAACTTGACACCGCCGTGAGAGAGAGAGCTTACTTCCTGTGGGGATCAAGTCCCTGTCTGGAATGAAGAGTTTATACCCATAATGCTTCTCCAATACGTCAGGGAGGATCTCCAGGGCAAAGCGCTCCTCCTCTCGGGTCTCCTGGCTCCACTGGTCCGGGTCCACTTTGGTGTAAGACAAGTAAGCGTCGTAGTCCTTGTTATCTGTATGTAGAGAGGGCGGACAGACAGTGAAATAGATGGAGGCTCCTGCTATCCACCAGACAGGAGGAGTCTTTTACCCTTTAATTTAATTTTATAAAGCTTGCTGTCAAACACATGCAGAGAGTAAATAAAACTTTTGTCTGGCCACACTAGATAAAATGAAAATTGATTCCCATGTACACTTGCATCCCTTCATGTCTGGTTATTAAAATGTTGCAAGACAAAATTAGCTTCAGTTAAAGTGCATATATGTTTTATGATCTGAACATAATGTTTCCTGCTTTGGTCAACAAAGATGTGCACTGCTACACCCCAGATGTTCACATTCTATTTTCATACTGGTGTACAGAGAGCTATTCATTCACTGGGAGACATCACTGAGATGCTTCCATTACACTGACCTCTGGGCACCTCTGCGCATCTGAGTGCTTTTCATTACAGCTCCGTCCCCACTGACGGATAACGTTACCTCGATAGCTGCTTTGCCCACTGCAGGCAAAACAAATTAGACTCCAACCCAAGTTAAATGCCCACCGCTGCCTGCCAGGCCGACGCACGGCGCGTCTCCATCACACACATGAAAACTCTGATTGATGACACATTTGAAAGAAGTGAGTGCAGAGACGGAAAAAGAGCTGCAGCATTTCAGGATAATGAATCAGGAGGGTGGACATGAAAGATACGAAAGTGAGATATCCTAGAGCTTTGGACTACTACAGGAAGCCGATCACAACTTTTGGCTCCTACAGTAACAACTTAAATCCAATGCTGTGCTTCAAGCAGACTGAACAACCAAACCTCTTCATCACTTAGAGTGACGATGTTGAGAATTGTTTCTTGTTGTTGATCTTGGAGCCACATTTTACTGCAGACCTGCTCTGTCCCTTCATCCAATGTTCATTTTTTATTACATTTACTTTCACATACTGGTTATAACCATGCAGATACACTATGGCTTTAAGTTTGTTGACATTATGCACATATTTATAGAATTACTTTTGACCTAGTTTAGTTAGACAATGGGAGAAAATCCCTGCAGTCAGGTTTCAAAATCTTGAGAAACGTCTTCCCACAAGCTTCAAAGCAATAACTGCAGCACATGCTGCTTATGCTTTAGTTCGACAATCAACTATAGGTGTAATAGATAAACTTAAATTAGATAATAATCTGTTAAGTTAGATAATAGGAGAAACTTAAAGCGTATAAACTTAAGTGAGTTAAATAAACATAACTTTATCAAACTTAATAATAGTTAAGTTTATCTAACTATTAGGTTGGATCAGAATTCTTGTATTATTATAATATAATCATTATATGCCAGTGGCAACTGTGGTTTCTCAGTCACAGGTCCCATTCGTGAGAAATCTAAATAATAATTTCTGTGTGTTTTCATATTCACTAAAAAACATCACACAAAAAGAAAGAACACTGGGGACAATACCGTGTGAATGCAGGCTTTGAGGTAAACTCATTAAAGTCATGACCAGGGTTTCATTCTGTGAGCTGCTGTCCTGTCCTGTCCTGTCATTGTTACTCTGCTCTTGCTGCTTTAAACTGACCACATGCCATGGAGGAGCCATGAGGTGATTTTTAACCTGTCACAGCGCTAGAAAAGAAATGAACTGAGGATGAAAGAGTCGAATAGAGGAAAGCAGGAGAGCAGATGGGCTTAAGAACAGAGAGTTATGGATAAATTCTCAGTGCAACATCCCATTTTTGTAGCTTTTAATATCCTCTCCATTTTCCACTGTTGGCTCTCTCTAGGCTATGAGACTGTCAACAAGATTCACTCACTTCCTAGTGGATAATCTTGATATTTGGCAAGTGCTTACCACTCTTACGTGACACCATATAATTAATCTAAGTTGCTTTTATAACTTGCAATTCATTTTACAACATCGGGAATGGATGGGATGTACAAAATAATTGAAATGAAACCCCATAATCACTTAGTGTAACTAACTCTAAGGCTCGTATTCTTCTTTACAGTGACATAAATCTCCCTCTCTGTTTTTCTCTGGTAGCTTTTAAATGAAAGCTGTGTGGGCAGATCAAGGGCTATTTTAGTGAAGCTGATTCACTTGTCTGTAGTGAGAGAAGAGAGAGGAGGGAGGGGCAGTGGGTGAATCTTGAAGGCGAAACGACCCTCGATCTGCATCTTCAGGAGATGCAAAAAAAAATTTTTGAGAGAGGTGTATCTGAAAAACTGCACTCTTTCCCACACTTTGACTGCAAAGGTGAGCAGCTTGCCTGACAATAGAGGGCTGGTGGGGGGGAGTAAAATATGCATATGTGCATAGAGAGCTCACAGTTGTAAAACTCTTGAACCCGCGGTGGAAAGTGCCAAGAGAGTTGGAGGCGTAATCTCTCGGATATGTCTGGGCTCCATTACATTTAATGGAGAGTAGATTGGTACATAACACACACACTTAACTCTGAAGCTACAAAAGCACATGGGGTGGACTGCTAATGAGGAACTGAGCACTTTTTTCTTAAACATACCGTTTTGTTTTTCCATAATTTAATTGAGCTAGACAAATATTGGTTTACATCAGACAGCAGACTGTCTTTGAGATACAGTAATTGAATTATGTTTTGAAATGTAGTTTGGTGCTTTGCTTGCATTCAATAAAAAAAGTGTTCATGAAAGTGTTCATCATATTTACACATTGGACATATACTCAAAAACAAGAGTGAAACTATGGTGACGCATATCATTACAGTATATATTCTATTTCCCTGGATAGAATTAATTAATGATGAATAAATATTTACTTATTAAGTGCAACCTCAGCACAGATTAGTAGAAGAAGTGTGTACATGTTTATCTGTGGTGATCAATGTTTCACCCACACAGACGTGATGCAGCGAGGACTCTCCACTTGTCTTTTTTTCCTCTGATTACATCTGACAACCTCACTTTGGAGCGACAAGATGCCACTTGAGCTTTGGATTACAAATTAGCTACTTTGCGACGGATACCTCTGCATCTTAAATATGCAAATAAGAACAGGATGCACTGCAGCTGCTGCGTCTGCAAGATGCGAAAACTGTAAATGTTCAGTATGGACAAACTACACTGAACACAGTCAGAGTCTGATAATTCCACTCTACGCTGACAACGCTGACATTCGTATTTATGGAACAGTGTTGATGAGTTCCCACCTTCTTGACAAGCTTGCTAGGCTGTTGTCATCATGAAGCCTATTATTGATTCCACTGACACCCACACAATGTGACAACTGAGCGGTCTTTAACTAAATTGCGCCGCTGACAAATAGCTGACAGTCTGTCCTATTGTTGTGTAAAGCTTAAAATTTAACATCTGGCAGTAGAGGGAGGCAGGCGTTCAATTAGTTCTTTGAGTGGCCACAATGAAACCGGAGAACTTTCTTGGCAGTGTGTGAAGTTATGCTGAGCAAATATCTCTGCACGAGACACTGGCTTAAGGGCTTTATTGACGAAAAGTTTGTGTGTGCACAACTATAACTTACATGCAGCTACTTCTCCCTGCCAGTGCAGTGGTTACCATAGTGATGGGCTCTCAGTTAACCACCTCCTGCCTTTGCTTAGCGACTGTTTTGTCTCCACTCAACTGGCAACCATTTCCAGTTTGGCTCCTGTTTAGTTCCTCATCCATTGCGATTCACCTGCAGTACACTGTCATTAGAACGCAGAGATGATGACGCGCGTTGCAGATGCGACAGTATACATGCTTGTGAACGTGTGTGTGTGTGCCAGAGGTGGCAGTGAAGTGATCTTATCAACCGTGGCGTTGAGGAAAGTATCAGGGGTGTCCTGGGAGCTCCGGAGGCAGCATGCTGTGTCTTATTGAACCTGATCCTCTTATACTGGAGAACAAATTGAAAATCTGTTTCTCTCTCCAAATACTCACTCGGGTGGCACAATTAAAGGAGACAATCGCTGTTTGGCATTAAGTTCAAGGCCCAACATTTTCTTCTTCCCTTTTTCATCACAGCTGCCTCTGGGCAATCCATTACAGCAAAGCTCCACTTTCTGGGGCCGGAAGCCCAACACAGCCAGAGGTAATGACTTTCATTGCAATGTCTGATGTAGCAGCTATCACAGTTAGACAGAGCTGGGAGAATATGAGCAGAAGAGCAACGTACAGAATTTACTCTTTTCCTTTTAACACTCATAGCTGTCTCGCTGTCTCTTCTTCTACTACGTGCCGTCTCTTAGCCTCTCCAAACTAATCTCATTCTCATGCGGGCCATACTTGAGAGACTCATTACATGGAAATCAAATTAAGACTTTCTCCTTGTCTCAGTCTGATGCTTTTTCAAACCAAGACTCACCACTAGATCCAACTGAGTTTCCTCAGATCCTCAGAGTTAGTATCAGTAAAATGTGAGTGAAAGAAGCAATGACAAATACTTCCCTTCACAGTTTGAACTCACGCTGCCCCATATCAGCACACTCCCACCTCTACTCCTTTTTACTGCTGGCATATTGCGGTGGCATTCCTGGCCAGGTCCCTGCCAAACTTGCTGGACCCCATCTCATGCAAACTAATTTATTTTGGTTTCATTGGCCAAAGAGCGCGATGCCAGTATTCATCAGACTCCGTTTCATGTTCTTTGGCGACTGCCACACATAATCTTTGTGCAAAGTCATAATAATTTATCCGTCTGTTTTGTGTAAATAGTGAATTGCACATGGCGTAAATTTTTGAGGATGACCACTGCATCCTCTGTTACAGGCAGTGCAGCTACACTTTCCCATGCTGTACCGCCCAACAACTGCTGCAAATATGTTCATGTTCTAATCAGTACCTACTGTTGCTCTCGTACTCTTCTCCCATTTTTATGAAGTCACACAATCTGTTTTTTTTTGGTTCAAGCAATTCCTCACAATATGCAGCCATACTGTGTTAAAAACAATCCAGAGCAAAGCTGAGAAAGCTTTGGTGGTCTCGGCTTATTTATATCCACGTTCATGCATTAATTGGAAATTACAAGTGTACACACCCTTGTTCCATTGAGGCTATAGTTTGGGACCCATATTTTCAATGTAGTCTACCTAACTGGTTTGTTGTATATTAGACACACAATTAAATGACCCCCTTTATTTATACTCTGGCTCATAATACAGTTCTAGTAAGATGCTATAATTTTGTTATATACAGTGTACTGATATTTGACAGTGGAATACTCAAACTCCCATCATATTATTATATCATGTTATTTACCACAATTAATTGTTTTCTGGTCTTTCTGCATGATTATTATTGATGGTGTTGCATCAGATCTTTTGAAAATATATGTTAATTAATATCTAAAGTAAATGTAATCGCATGCTGTGCTCCACACATCCAGTGTATTATTTTGAATGCCAACAGCATTTCTCATCTCACTGAAGACTACTAATCAAAAACTTGAGTGCAACATTAGACAACTAACAGCTATTGTATGTAGCTGTTAACAACATGACAGTGACATAATGGGCATGAGAAGAATATCAAGGGCTGACAAATGTGGCTAATTAGAATGTGTTCACGTTATTTTCTCCGCCTGTGTTTGGCCTCTATACAGCAGATTATTAATAAGAAAAAAAACATAACCCTGAAATACAAACACATCACCAGCAGCTGTATTCAAGGTGTTGTAACTAATCAAGGCTGTATTTTTAATTTAAATCTACACTCCTACTCCTGCACATCAAAGACTGGTGACTTGTTTGCTGTTGTTTAGGTCAGTTTACAGAACATTTAGCTCTTAACCAAATTCCCTGAAACTGTCAACAAAATGCACGTGTTAGAAGCTATAGGAGGCTCTTTTATGTTTAAGCCACTATTTGGTCTGATAAAACAGGTGTGTATTTACATAAAAATGCTGCCACATGCAGCTTTAAGATATGAAAAATAACCCAGGTGTTTTCTGAATATAAATAAACATGTGTGGAGCAGTACTGATACAGCACCGGTCTGGGATTCGGTCCCAACTGAGCAACAAAAGGATGCTTTAGAAAATATCCACCACACAGCAAACACTGATTATGGATTATGAAGATTATTACATAACAGTGAAGTAATTCATCTCGGGCACCTTACCTCCATCTATGTCCTCACTACCAAAGTGGTTCCTGTAGAAGAGCATGAGCTCCATCCTGTAGCATTTGTACAGTGTCACCAGACAGATCAGCAGCATCAGGATGGCTCCCAGACCTCCGGCAAGCTCCACCGTGTACATCAGCTCTGCTAATGTGTCAAACACAAAGAGAGAGACTTTAAACATACACTATTAAGTTAATCTCTCTATGTAAATGCCTTCCACACATTTCCCAAAAAGTGATATGCAGTCAATGCCAACATCATGTCAACATAGGTTGTTCTCATCTGCTGTATGTGATGTCTCTTCTCTCACTGGGTGGCCAGGACATTGATACAAATTTGCTGTTGTTGTTTCCTCTATCTTCTTTCTTTGCTTGTATGTATATTAAAGTTGTCCCGCATCCACAGAACAGAGAAAAGCACCCACCACAAAACATCAGTATCCGTCTAATAAAGCAGGTCGTGGTAGCTTTTGTTACCGTTCATGTTGTGAAATGACTTTGCTCCACATTTATTTAAAAATGGTTATAAAATGATGTCCTCTATGTGTTTTTTTTCATGTTTGTGTCAGGTTTTTCTGGTTGTTTTTCCTGTTCATCTTTAAATACTAGCTATGTGCTTATTATGGATGAAGTGTACTTACATACCTCAAACCTTAATGAAGGTAGTATCACTTTAAAACCTGTCATCTGTGTTATTCTGTATGCTGTGAAGGTTACATCTAATAACTAATTTATTGGTGCATTCGTTAGAATGAATGCATGTTTTGTAGGAGGTAGAAGAGGATCAGGCAGGTGTGTCGGGTTAAGGCAAACCCGCAGCAGCAGCAGAAACCCTCAGACACACAAACATTCTCCCAGAGAACAACCAACACTGCTTTTGGAGTCTGTGTCTCTATGCCGGCATGAATAAAATCAGAGATGATTCATCACACAGAGTTTTTGATTCTTCAGAGGACCAGGAAATCTCAAATATAAAAGAAGAATTTCAACAGCAGTATGGCTGCAGGGAGGTGCGAGATGAGGGAAAGCTCCCAGCTGTTAGCTGAACCACCTATTTGCTGAAAGATCGAAGTTGGACCACTCACCCTGCTGTCTGTCATCACTGTAGCCTGACATGAACTGGTGAAGAGCAGCAGTGGAAGATCACACACTGAACCTCATTGTTGATATTTTGGGCTTACGTATTTTTTTTATTTTAAACTGTGTGGATTTTTTTAAGAGGTCAGTAGAAGCCAGACTAGCAGGAGAGAGGCTGTATTTTACACTACAGGAGAAAGGACTCAGCCATTAGGCTCCATGGTCTAGTAAGTTGCCTTGAAAACTCAGTTGTTTGCTCAGTCTTTTCATGATCTTGTTATTTTGTCAAGGCTTTTTCGCCTCCTTTTTTCATTTGACAGTCTTTTCTGTTGCATGTCACTCCATCTTTTGCAGCTCAACATTTCCTCTTGGCTACGCTTCACAAAATCTGGGTGGTCAGCCTTCATTGGCTGACTAATGGGCAACAGTAAAGGCTGGACTTACTGCAATGCTGCACACATATACGTGGACGGAAAAGACTTGTGTGCATCACCATCCATCACGAGGCACATTTAACCTCATCGGTGTGAAATGGCAATCCCACTGCAGTGGCCATCAGGCTGACAGCTCTCATGATGAAAGATGATGCTCTACGGAGCTAACGAGCGTGGCCTGTGCCGCTTGATCACACCTGTCCATGCGACGACCTTTAACCAAACTCACGGACGGAGATATGCGCAAGTAGTCAAACAAAAGAGCAAACAAACTCAGACTGAGTGCAGGTTTACCCAGCCACCCCCTGACTTCCTCTTCTCTCACTTTGTCTCTCCCCCTCAGCCTGAGAATTGTCCTAAATTTGTTTAATTTCCTGAGAAAGACGCTGTAGCTAACGAGCACTGCGAGGAACCAGATCCAAGCATCTCTCACTTCTCTCTCACTCACGCTGCTTTCTCCACCTCAGCTCTGCCCTCCTGCCTCAGTGAACATGGCTTTGCTCCTCCGATATGTGGACAGTATAACGAGCCAGCTGCTCCTCAAGCAGCAGAGATTATGGTGGAGGAGGCCAAATCTTTTCCGCCTGGCATCCATATTGTAGCAGCGCTGCAGTGGGACAGATTAAGACAAATTAGCTCTTGATGAGAAGAAGGCCGGATTTGATAGAGCCATGTGGCACTGGACGATTCATCACCCCTTTCTCGCCATCTATTTTTGCATCTCTCTCTCTTTGGAGGGAGGGAGATGAAAAGACAAAAGAAGAAAAGGCTGAGTAGTTGCTTGATGGTAAATGAGAGCGATGGTGAATTTTGAACATTACAACTGCCGCTGCTCCTCACTTTCAAAACCTACACATTACTTACTTACATCCAGTAGAGGCAGCTGTTTAATAGTTAATGTTAATGCTGCAGCTGTGATAATTATCTGAGGATATGTTGCCATGGCAAAAAAAGCCGGTCAGGAAGACGTCACAATCAACTACTGTGCACTAACACTAACGCTACAATAAGTTTTAAAAAGCTGGAGGGAGGGATTTCCATGCTAAAATACATTCAACTGAAGCAATATTCTGATCGGTGCTCTATGATTCACACTGCCTGTAAATGCGTGTGAATGTGACAGAAAAGAGAGTCGAGCAGGGAGAGAAAAGGATGAGAGAAAACTGACAGCTGAGACAACCGAATTCCTTTGGAGTGTCATGTGCTGTTTTCATGGCTTCAAGAGACAAGCGAGGAAAACTTTGATGGATTCTGAAAGGCAGTGTAAACACTCACTGGCCTTGTACTGCACCCTACCACCGATGCAGCAAATAAAAACACGGAAAGGGGACGATTTCTTCTAGACCTGCAATCCTGTGAGGACTAGGCTAATCTTCCCCAGTTTATTCTGAGATTCGACTGTGCAGCATAAAACCCTTTAATATAGCAAATGGAGGGGAACTGGCTTGCCATCATAGCTGGATCCAAAGCTGTGAGCTTAAAAGAGAGGAAAAATATCTTACTATGTAAATGTATTCAACACTGACAACTTTAAGCCTGTAGAGGCCCCACTAGCCTAGGTAAAAAAAAAATCTCACTTACATAACCACAGTGAAAAGTGTGCATCTCTATTTAAAATCATCATGGAATCAACTTTTATCCTCTTTGAGGGTAAATCAGAGGAAAAACTCAAAAAAATGTTTGCTTGAATATAAAGTCAAGGAGGGAGGGGGAGAAGGCAACAGTATCCAGTGATGAAAGATGAGAAAATCTCTGAGTGAGAGTTTGGGGAGGAGAAGGATTTGTGTGTGTGTGTGTGTACACGTGTGTGTGTAGTGGTGTGGGGAAGTTTTAGATTAATGAGGACGTTTTGGTTTTGTGAGGACATTTCAGCTATTTCAAAGAGCTGTGTCTGTGTGTGCGTGTGTGTTGGAGGAGGTCATTGTCAGGCAGTCAAACAGCTTGTCTGGCATCATAACACCAAAGGCTGCCTCTTGCTGAAAGCTTTTTCTTTCTTTGCAAACCAGTGCTTTCCTAGGCTGAAGTAGATGAAAAGACTTTCTAGACTATCTACAATAATGTCCCATTATTTTCCCATGGTAAGAAATAACTGATCAATTCCCAGAATAGCACAAGTTGTTCTTTGTACTCAGTTGACTGCTGTCAATGCCTGTAGTATTAAATGTTTTTTTATTAATAAATATAAAAGCTTTTACCTCCTTCTGATAGCGTACATTCACAGTAACATACTGTAGATCCTTCTTAATAACAATAACTAACAAAATTAATCTGTGTATTCGTGTGTGCTCACCTTTCTTGGTGAGCTGGATGTTGGCCTGTCTCCGTCCGTTGCCGTTCTCCACATAGCAGGAATAGTTGCCGAGATCGCTCTCCTCCAGAGAGTCGATGGTCAGGGAGATGGAGACTTCCTGCTCACCCAGGTGCTCCCGGATTGTCCTGCAAGGGGCGGCAGAGAGCGTGGCGAGGTGGATTTATGTGGATGCTGCAGTAATTAAACTTGGATTCACACAGACATTTGCCTTATGTATCAACAAAATGAGCTATATTGACCGGAGTGTTCTGTTTCTTTCATGTTAGAAAGCGATCCACGTTACTGAACAGTTCCAACCAGAGCCAGCTTTTTTGCTTTAACTCTACAGAATTTTTTAGCATGTTTTAGCTCATCCTTGGGATTTATCATAACTTAAATGTTTTGGCTCACTCTCACGGCAATGCATTTCCAGACAGCTGTGTTCAGTGATAAACACACTGTAAATTACCACACGCGCCAGACAGCACGCAAAGTTGTCCACCATTCCCCTTCAAAGTAAAACTGAAAGGGAATGGTGCAGTCTGGTGAAGAGGAGTTTGTCATTGTGAAGAACATCTTTCCTGTTAGTTACTTCAGCTTTAATTAACATTACAAAAAATTTACAAACAAAAAGAGGCCAATAACTAAGGTGAAAAATAGCTGCTAAAAAGTGACACAAACATTGCTCCAAACCTGACTTTTAATTTGCTGGACCAGTGATAAATATGTGCTCATGTTCGAATGGGAAGCAGAAAAGCAAAGTGAAGTGGATATATCAAAGGAGGGAAATGTCACATTCTTAATGTTCTCTCTAGCTTTAGTCATTTTAACTGAGTGAGCAAAAGAGTCAAGACTAATCACCTGCTCCCCTCATTGCCTCTTCATTCATCTTAAGATGTACATGTGAAATACAAGTGCGATCCTGGCATGATAAAGTAGACCTGTACTGTAGACCTTTGGGAACTGATTTGGACTCATACAGACACGTGTGTGGTGCTGTGTTGATGAAAGGAGGATTCACTATTTAAGCCAAAGACAGTGAACATGAGTCAGTATCGGTGTGCTATACTGTGTGACTACAGGTTTAAAATATCAAAGTTAGTGAGATGTTCTGAATATGTTTACAAAAAATCAAGAATAAAAAATAGTATTTGACTGCAGGCAGTCAAAAAGTCATAAGTAGAGTATATTGACACCATAAGAAAATATGGATTTTTCTGACAAAAAAAAAAGTTTGCCTGAAGGAAATTTGAGTTGTGTCTACAGTACGCATCATAAAATCCATAAATCATGACCTTGGAATTTTAAAACTTCATCTCAGTTGAGTACAATGCTGATGCTTTGTCATAGATGTGAGCCTTCAAACTTATCTTTTTTTAAATAAATGTACAGAAAGCTACATCAGACAGACGTTTGATCTGATGACATTTGTGGCAGCTTTTACTTCTCAGTGGTAATGTCTGAGTTAATCAATAAAACAAAAGTCTATAACAAAGGTAGGAGGTGATAGTCCGTGACCGACAACAATTCAGCATCATATGAGTCATGACAAATTTCCTTTGTGAAAAAGACTTGTTGACTCGCTGCAACTCTTAATGTTTATTGGTTGTGACATGTTGATACGGGGATAATAATGTGACTGTCATGATGCACTACAGCATCACACAACATTTTGCCATGAGGGTTAGTGGGAGAAGAAAAGCTCCTTTGATGTTTTTGTTAAATACATTTCAGCCGTTTTCCAGAATCTACTACTTCACAAAAACACACACGCAAAAAGACCAGAAGCCACTGCACTCACTATTAGACCACAGTGACACTAACTTGAAACACTGCATGACAATGCTTCACTCAACATTTTGCGCATTTGTATTCATTAACAAAAACGTCTTTTACCAGTTGAGTTCATTTTCATGGTCTTCCTGATTGATGCTGCAGTGAACTGGCTTCACCACTGACAATGCAAACAATCCACCAGGTGTAGATGACACCCAAACCCTCAAAATGTCAAGATATATCTTCAACGCTTCTGAGCAAAAGTTTCAACTATATTTTTCTCAGAGTCTAGCTGGTAGAAACCGTAGAAAGTAAGAGTGAGTCCTCTCAAGGTAATTAACTAATAAGGTGCTCAGCACGTACAGTGTAGCATTTACCATGTTAACCATTCCAGTTTAGCATGTTAGCTAATAAGAGCTAAAAACGAAGTAAAGCTGAGGCTGACTGGAACAATGTTGGTTTTAGTAATTACTATGGATTCATGAAAAACCTTATAAATTAATGTAAAACATGTTTGTCATGAACACTCACGGTGTAGAAGACTTAAGGTCAGGTTTACAAAATCAAAATTGACTTTGCCTGATCGGAAAGGTCACACTAAAAGATGGAGTGAAGAGCCAGATGTCACAGACGGGTCGAATGCAATATTGTTGGGGATTATGACACAGATTTTCAGGCAGTCTCTCCAGGAAGACTCGTAGTGTTGCCCTCAGTTGTGAACATTAAACCTGACAGAAGTAGAACAACCACAACAAGGCTACAAGTGCAGCAGTTCTGATGGAGTATACTAAAGTTTGGCTAAACTTCTTAAAGGAAATAAGTGATAAAACAACATGGAAGTCAAGGTGGCAAAATCAGCTCTATGAGAAAAACAGGACAACAATGATGGTTCAAAGAGCTGAGTCTCTCCTGCTAGGCTGTTGTGCAAAAACAGGAATGATATATGAGCATATACTCTTTTTAAGGTTACAAAAACTGCAGCTATTTCAAGCCCCGGTTTAATGATGCATGGGGCTAATAGTGTGAAAAGGTATGAGTGCCACTTGGGCATTCATCTGCTGCCTGCCGCGGGGCATCTGAATATGAAAACTCATCTAATTCTTGTTGATCAATGAATGGACTAAACAAAGCAGATTGTGAAGAGCTTGGGAGATGAAGATAAACTACAATTCAACCACTGCTGCCATGGCAATATCTTACATTAGCTTTAGAATGTGCTGGCAATAATTGGTATCTCACATAGAAAATATCACACTCAAAGGGAAATTTCTTTTATTGACCATGCACAATAAAGAACCATTAGAGGTAATCATTTTGCAGCTACATAGCTGCTTCATAAAAACTAATTACAGTATGAAGTGGTACTTCTTAAACTGGTCTTCTGTAGGGAAGCATAAAGGTTACTCCCTGGGTTAAGGCTTGTGTGGCTATGTATGTGACAGGGATATTAATTTAGCCTTCACTCTTAATTCCTCTGAGCTCTTATAGCCTTCATTCTTCTCCATTGTGTGGCCAGTCAGGTGGAGACATGATGCTCCACAAGGTTGGGATATAGATCCATGCTGATGGCTTTTTAAGGGGGCAGCACCCATGTGTGACTCAACACAGACTGAGCTGAAACATTGTAGGTGTTACCAAAGCAAATAAAATCAATCTTTGTTCAGAAAAAAAACCCAAAAAACTAAAAGGACACATTGTTTTTGATGAAACTGTGAATGGAAGAATATCTGTGTATCTGTGTGAGGGACCATGGAGCATAAGCACATCCACACAAACATCTGGTCAGTGGTGTGTTTAAAAGTTGTGTACAACAGTAAACTGGTTGGATGTAGGTGGGAGGAGGACCAGCATCATCAATACTGTTTACAGTGAGAAACTGAGATACAGTCCTGACAGTCAGACCATACACAGTTCACATAAGCACAGGCCAAACTAAAGCAGGAGTGCAGTCAAGCAGCTCCATCCCTGGCATGCAGAATATATATGCAGCATGAGTCACTTCAAATACAAACAAATATCTGACACTGGCCTGGAACCTCTTAGTGGACAAAAATACCTTTTTCCAATGTGTTGAAGCTGAATCACAGGGGATCCTATCATCATCTCCAAGGTCTCCTATGTAATAGTCTCTCCCAGTAACCTCAGTGACTAGTGAACTTTTAACCTTATTTCTGAACACCTTAATGTCTGCCCCTCTCTGGACTCCTCTCTAAATGTAAAAAGACCTGAATCTAAAATTGTAGACTTGCAACCTGTCTGATGAAACATGATACGATGATTAAACTAGTATTACGGCAGAATAATGTCAAATGCGACACAGTTTAGGCCATGTGTCTCACCTAGAAAATGCAGAATGCTGTCTAACTATCTACTCTTTTAGTGGATTTCCCTACCAAATTTCTCGTGAATATATGTGTAGGAGCATTAATTAGAGTTAGAAAATGAAATTTTACACTTGAACTGCTGCTCAAAAGGGTGCTGCATAGCCACTCACCAGAGACTGAACCCTCTTGTGGTTTTAAACTTTAGCAGCATGGCCTTTATGTCTGTGTTCCACACAGCGACTTCATCTGAGATCCACGAAGCCTTGTTCTGTAGTCACAAAATTTTATATCAACCCGGAATCTCAGTGGTGAAACACTGTGCCAAAAGCTCCATTTCATGTATTACAGGCAGCCCTTCAGGGAATACTACTGTGTGATTAATTTCCATTTCAAAGCTAAAAGCTCATGGAATGATGTCAGGGGCCGGGTTTGAAGTGGTGCACATTCAAATGGGAACGGAAAATAAAATAAATAATAACACATGGAGGCAGAGAGTATGTCACGTGGTGGCACACAACAAAAATACACACTTGAAAATGTGGTCACCTGCTGTATGCACACAAGCCTCCTTACCACACAAACACACTTTTCAGGGTCACAGTTTTGATCCTTCGGCTTGTTACCTCATTTGACTATCATATGAAAACATATTCTTCCTTCTCATATTTATTATACCACCTACCCAATGCTGCCACCTGCCGCCACCCCCCTCCACTACCCCCCTAAATCCTGTAGGCTTTAATTGGTCTGGTGTCCTTCACGACAGAGAGCGGTTGCTGGGAGCTGGATGGAGCGTGCTAGCAGGCTAATAGAGACGTCTTGAAATGCCAGGTCACCGGCTGAGCTGCTAACTCTCCTACCAGCCTTGTCATGCTGCTTACAGTTAACCTTTTCATTAGACAGCATTTGTCGACAACAAGAATTTTCTAGTCACAAATGTGGACCGCCGAAGGAGTGGAAACAGCAGATAAAAGGGTGTGTGATATATGAACTCTATTTCAGCATAGAAACGTGAAAAATTCATTTGCTGAACAAATATTTAGCTTCAGAATTCCTCAACAGTGACATAATTATTTCTTAAAACTTTGATTACAATAACATAAACAATGCTTGGGTAGATGGTACGTGTCAGTGTAACATACACATCCACCCAAATGATGAAAGGAAAATTATAAAAATAAAAAGAATTTCATGTATGATGCTAACATTTACAATAAAGAATACACACATATCCACGACATTCAGTTACTTTACATTAATGTGGAAGCAACACCTTGCCCACTCGGATGTCTCTCAAGTAAAATCTTTGCTCCCACTTCATTTCATAAACTAATGATAATCAAGCACAAACTCACATATATATATATATATATATATAAATAATACATTATGTTTGTTGCTTGTGAAATTTGATCAGAGATGTTTGATCAAACAGATGCCTACTACTAACAGAAGTATCTCCATGGTTTCTCACATTCAACATGAGCACTCTGCTCTGTCTTCTATTGATCTTCACAGCCTAGAGATCAGCTCGTCATCTTGAAGAAAAAAAAAGTACAAGGGAGGTGCACAGTGAACATATTCTGCTCTTGTGAGTCCACCAAACAGGAAAACTGTGACGTTTGACTTGGTTTAATGTTACGTGTGCAGTATGTGGACATTTTTGACACCAGTGTATCACTTAATTAAATAAGCTGACAGTATAAACAGCTGTAGCCAATAAATATAATGTCTGTCAGCTATACTTAGCAAATCATTTTGTACTGCACGTTCTTTATGCTTCATTTGAAATCAATCAATAAAAACTATACTGGATGAGCTCCTTCTGTTACCGCTTCCAAGCTTAAACAACATGTTTCTCTTTGCTGTTTCCAATATGACCTACTTTAGTGCAAGCCAGAACGAAGAACAAATGCTGTCAGAAAATGTCAACTTGCAAACCTGCATAACTGCATAAACCAAAGTTTGAAACAGCAAATAACTGGAAGTTGTTTTCCATACTGTCAAACAGTTTGTGAACCCCTGCAGCCCTTTTACAGTTGTTTTTAAGAAATATTTAAGAGGTATTTTTCTGTGTGAGTACAGTGCAGCAAAAGGAGAGATCCTCTTAAAAAATCGACTAATTAGATGGCACTGTTGGATGCTTACCTAGTTTCATGCAGATTGTGGCCTGGCCATCGGGTGTCCACCTGAATTTGGAATAAGCAGGCCTCTGTTTCCTTTGATGAGCGTGTGAGCCAACAGATGGAGGTCACCCAAATGGAAAAGGAGGCTAACACGGACATTCAGTTGACGTTTCCGTCTGTGGAGCTGCTCTGCTATTACTGCATCCACTTACTGTATATTTCAGTGGAAGGTAATTGCTGCTCGCTCATGGAGCGGTGCCTGAATTGTGCATTTATATTGTACATGATGAAGAACGCTAACTATGCCTAACTGAATTATTAAAACAGTCACATAAAGCATTCATGAATATCAGGGCAGTGAAAGGTTCCTTTTATTGCTCAGTGTATTGATGTGTGGTTGTGCAGTTGTTTAAATAGGTGTTTACCAGTTCAGCCCTAGGCTGATGATACTGAAGAGAATTATTTCATGAATTTGTTAAATGGTATTCAAGCTCTGCTGTAAATGTAACTGGCTGAGATAATATTCGCCCTTAATGAATCTTAATTTAAACCAGTCCAAGATATTATCTTATGACCAGCAACGTTAAAACTCACAATCAGTCCTGTTCTGAGGTTAAACATCTTACTTGATGTCACTCTCCTGAACCCGTTCCTCATCCAAATCCTCAATGAACTTCTCCCCCTTCATCCAATAGATAAGTGGACTGACGTCTCCGCTGTAACCAAAGAATGCTCTGCACGTCAGGTTGACCGGACTTCCTGTGGGAGAGAGAAGTGAGGTGAGATCAAACTTACTGTATATGAAGTTGCATGTTTCTTCTCAAATATCCACGTTTAAACATGATAAATACATTTGTTAAATGATGCAGTCTAAACCCACTGCCACTATCAAATAAAATAAAAATAAATAAACAGTGAAAGGAACCCAAAAAACAACCACTTGTTGTTATCACAGTTCCATCTTTGCCCTGCACACAAAAACATAAATATAACAAAAACAAGGAAGAAGATCACAACGTTCGTACTTTTTCTCCGTGCCCCTCAGGTGGTGGATGTGTGTTGATACCTCATCTTGCAATGAACACCAGCCCTAAACACCCAGACTTACATGCACTTCTCTTACTAAACCCCTGATCTTTTCAGACTCCAGTTTCTATCCTCCAAAAACTCCATGACAGCCTCCTCAATTCCCCATATTCTTAAACTGTCTCACTCACTCCCGTGGAGCCATTTTGAACCATCCCAAACCCTACATACATTTCCTGATAGTCTCTTAAATTTTAAAACTCTCTTGAACCCTACTTCGCCTTGCAACAGCACTGTGTTATAAAAGCTCTCATACTCTTCACCTTCCCCTTCTCTGTCAGAACCTACTTTTAAATTTCAACCACAGTATTTTGCAGGAACTACTTTAAGAAATTTGAGTAAGGACAGTGACTTGTGCTTATAGCATATGACAATACATATATGACAAAACTGACAATACACAGTGATTTCTTCCTTGAAAAATCACTAAACATGAGTTAATTTACTCATTATTGACTCGAATATAACTGATGAGGAGATGTGGATTGCCCTTATTAGACCACTGGACTAAACTGTGATCAACTTTCATTCCAAAAACTATGCAGACATATCCTGTAATATAAAAATAAAAGGTGTTTACGCAATTCCAGCAAAGGTCAAAGCTGCAGTGCAGCTGCTGGATTTATTGGAAATCGCACAACAAAATGGAAGTAAGGCAAAATGGTTACAAAAGGGCTACACGGTAATAGTGGTTATTCTGCAACCATTTGAGGACAGGCAAATTCTAAGACGTGGCTGAGTGAGAAGTGAAGTGGAAACCTGCGTACTACTATCATACACTGTCAGGACTCAAGGTCGTGGTTCATTCTTTTCTCTTCTTCTTAAATTTTGTTCAATAGCTATAGTCACATTCAATTTTATTTGAGCACTCAATGTTGATGAGAGTGGTGAGACTGAGTAATAGCTGAGGTTGAGGCACATATACTGTAGCAACTTAAGGTGCAACCCAAGTGATAGCACTTTATAGCACAGTGATAGCACACAATAAAAGGGCTACTGAAGCCCTTGTTAGCAAATTAAAGAGACTTAAAGAGCACTGAAAAGAGGGCATTGTTTTCTGTATTAGAAGGCAGTGTGAGGTGAGCTTCCAGTGATGAATTATGATAACAGAAGTGTAAGAAAGTTCACATAAAACACATATCAACAGACAAACCCCCTGCCTTCACACCAGGAGTTCTCTCTCTCTCTCTCTGCTCGGCTCATTTTAAAAGCACATCCTACGTGACTGGAGACAGATAAACCCCTTTTAAACCTTTTACGAATTCCCGATCTCTCTGGGGGGGGGGGGGGGGGGGGGGGGGGGGGGGGGGGGG
>JAUYWH010000012.1:7658312-7698333 GCA_034779795.1 Ctenopoma multispine | reverse complement strand
ATGTATGTTCCCCCCCCCCCCCCCCCCCACATGCTACAGCTGGTGGCACATCCATGAGTGTGTGGCCTGTGCTGTGACAGGCTCACCAAAGGGGAAGAAAAAAAGAATGTCATCAAAACTGAAGATCGACTCTGATCCATAAAAAAAGCCAATGACGATCAAGGAGGCTCCACCCGTTGTGTGTCCAGTAAGGCAAAAAAGTGATTCAGCACCTCTTCATTAGCACCCTTTGCTCACTGGCCCTGTGGCGGGGACTTAGAAGTCTGTGAGATGGAAGATAACTGTGGCGTATAATTGGGTACTTGCTAGTTCAAAGATAATAGGGATTTTATTTTACCAAGGTCTGCTCTAATTCGGCCCTCTAGTGCAATGTAGCATGCTCAGATGATAGCTAAGGCATTAACAGAGCAAATCTGGTTTGGAGACTCAAAAAAGGCCCCAAGTTGGAGGACGGTTTTGCATTTTGTCTCATGGCTCAACAAAAACATTGTCCACAGCTGAGAGATAAGGCTTGGGAGCGTTTGTGAGAGTAAGAGACACAGAGAGAATGTGTTTTGTGGATGCTGGTATCTCTCCCGGACCACACACACACACACACACACACACACACACACAAACACACACACACACACACACACACACACACAGCTACACTTGCCAATTCCACCAGGGGTCTCTGTGGTGCTACAAAGCATGAGGGCCGGTGTGCAGGAGGAGCACATAAAACAACAACAAAAAAACAAAACACACTATTTTGACAGGTGCAGACAACAGTAAAAGGAAACACGGATCCTTTTGTGTGCCACCTTTGATGTCAAGAGGCTTCACCTATGGATTTGAACAGCATGTTATACTGTAGCACTGACAGCTCCACTGCTGTGCTGACAACAGCCGGTGTCACACTCTAAGACTTTTTCCAAGGGTCTCATGCATATTCCCTTAACAACGGCATGTTAATTTGTACCAGCTTTACTGCGAGCAACTAAAACTGCATAGACTGTGCTCAGTCAGGGAAATAAAGCAGTCATGCTGGGATTTCCACACACAGATTCTAACATTCAAAGCCCAACCTCTGATCTTGGTGAGGGAGGTAAAGTCAGTCTTAATGCGATTGTCTCCTCTCTCTCTTATCTCCGTGCACCTCTAGGGCATCTCTCTCAGCTGCTTTGGCTGCAGGACGGAGACGTCAGCAAAGATTCCCGTGGCTAAACAAACAGAGTGAAAGCTATGCAGGATGCATCTCTGTGCATTTGACAGCGGTATAGCATGAGACAAAGAGGGCACACTAGCTAGAAATCACACAAATCAGTTTTCATGGAGAACTGAAAGACTTCCCAGGCAGTGATTGGAGTATTGCATCTCCCTTGTGCTCTGAAGATTACATAGATTACAGATCAGTACATCTGCATGCAGTGTGTGCACTGTCCATGTCGAGTTAATCTACCAGCATTTCCCATTCAGATCCAAACAATCCAGCTCTTGAGTAGGGAAGCCTCTTTTTTCTAGCTCTTAACTGCCTTGAATAAATTAAGCCCCCCAGCTAGCGAGAATAATACTTCAGAGAGTGATGAGATAAAGCTTTTGCAATTTTTACAAAAAGGACACATATATGTAGCTTCATGTTTAATGATTTTGGTGATATTGGAAATAATTAAACGGGCAATTACAAACAAATCATGCTGCACAAAAAGAGCACTCTGTACAAATTATTGGTAATCTGCAAGCAAGTTAGAGTTGTCTCCAAAGTGGCTACCACATTTTATTGATATTAATGGACGCCAATGGCTGCCTGAAACATTACGTAGAAAAAAAACACATTTAAACACACTATTAAGATTTAAAGTTAATTATTGATCTTGTAAACAATTTTCATTACAGGGTCCATTGAGTAGCTGTTGTGGAGATTTCAATCATATAAAACAAAAAGTGCTTAGAAAAATGCTCCAAAACATCTGTTAATGTGGAGAGGTGCTGCTGAAGCCCCATTCTCCTACAAAGATACTTGGCCCGAGGCTCGCCCTTCTAACCAATCAGAGAAATTCTCAAAGCATTTTCATTCGTTCTAATGAGTATCTGAAGTGATGAGCAGCAGAGCAGGGAGAGGGAGGCCCGGGCGGAGTAGGGCAGATGGATTTTTGCTCTTGTGGTAGTGCAAGATTAGGCTTCTTTTACGCATTGTAGCTGTAAGTGGGCATCATGTGTAGTTAAAAAAATGATGGCCCAAAGCTGGCTGTGTTTTGAAAACTGGAAATGTGATTAGATAGATAATATGATTAACGATGGCTGAAGGGGTTTCCCAGATTCCGAGTGGGCATCTGGGCAGCATGAAGCAATTCCTGAAGACTTTTACAGCCTCTGAAAAGGAGTGAGCATTGCCTTTAACAGCCAGGCAGTGAAGGGTTACAGCAGTGATGGAGTCCTATAATTGCAGTGGCTGGGTACCCACTCACATCACGCTGCCAGATGTGGTAGTTTAATTGTCTCTCTGTTCAGCATTCACATTGTTTTGTTTATTACACCCCATGCCTCTCCAATCACGCATTTAAGGCAGCCACTGATTGTGCTGTGTTCACTATTCATTTAGCTACGTTCCCCTCTCGTATGGTCAATCTCCTGTTATTCATACTTGGCTTTGCACCTCATTATCGCTAAGCAGGCAAACTGCTGCCGCCGCTCCCCTTGATTAATGCAGCTAAAACAAACCCAATGCAATGTTTAAACTTCTTTTCCGTATTTTATAAGCAACTTGGTACACGTGGTAATCATAATAGGAAGTGTTCAATGATGTGTTGTGAAATTACAATTTTCTCTGCTCTGCGTTACTTTTGCCAAGGACAAGCTGTGTCTGAAATTAAATAAGGTATTACTGTTGAATATTGCAGGGCAGTGGGAAACAAACAGGCTAGGGGTTGAGTGAATAACAAGTCCAATTCGAGCCTTGTGAACACAGCATGACATTTGCAAAGATCAACACCCACCCTTTGCATTGATGTTCTTATAATACAATGTTCTTCAGCACAAAAGCGGCGCCTATTATGCTTATTATTATGCTGCCCAATCCAGTGAAGAAGAATCATTACCAATGTTAAACCTTGTGTTGCTTATAATCTTGCGTGGAGGAGTCACAGTTGAATTCTCATAATGAAAGGCTCATTAGACATTAATGAAACACTTAAAGGCTACTTCACAAAACATTGGACAAATGCCACTTTGAAAGGAAGAAACAAGCTTGTACCACAAGTAGAAAAGCATGAGATGATGACGGCAAATGCTTTTGGGTTTATTTATTTCTAAGTAGTAATGTAACTGTGTTATTTTTTTATTTGACAAATATATCTAATCCATCTTGTTGCTGATTCAAATATTTGTTTTCAGAAATTTCTTTCATGTCTGTGGTTTACAGTACAATGATACACCGGAAAGAGTTAAGTAAAGCCTGCTGATGCTACTGTCAGCTGAGGAAACAAAACTAAAAACAAAGCTTCCTTCACATACCTTCACACATCTACAGGACCTAAATCCTCACTGGGCTTTGGTGCAGGATGCTGAGGGAAAGGTTAAAGCTCTGGTGAGAGCAGGCATCATCTACACAGCGTCCTGCTGCTTTCTCCCTGTCCATCATGTTCACAGAAAAACACAGAGTGAGATCACTGCTTTTGTGTGTGTCTGTGTGAGTGTGCGGGGCTCTGGTGCATAGGCAGCATAACTGGAGTGATTTGTATTAGCTATGCTGCTGTCCCTCCACTTTGCATGAGCATATGGAAGTAAATAAATTGATGTTCACATGTATGACAGAGGCATGTTGGGAGTTTAGGCCGTGATACTCTGAATTCTGAAACAATGTGAAATTGATCATGTGCATTTCATAAACATGCCGTGGTGATGAAAACCTCTGTGTATCCATCTGGACAAATTAAGACACTGTATAACTGACACAACTGTCTGGGGACAGCAACATGTCATTATAGGATATATCTGCAACAAAAAAGTTTTTTGTTCTGACTGATATGTCAGTCTTCTTGCTCATCCAGACCTGTATTGTGAAATGCTGATGCTGCTGTCAGCCGAGGAAACAAAACTAAAAACAAAGCTTCCTTCACAGTGAGAAGAGCTGGGACCAGATGTCAACAGGACCTCAACGCTCACTGGGCTTTGGTGCAGGTGTATGTAGGCAGAAGGGGGACACCGGTTGGGTTTAGTGTGGAACGAGGACGTTGTCCAGAGAATTCTTTAAGCAGCACCATGTAGTTTGGCCACTAATGGAGGGCCAGAGAGCTGAGGAAAATGGAAAGGGAGGGAAGCAAAGCAGGCAGATAAACAATGAGAGAAAGAGACTGATGGCACTAAATAGCAGGTTCCTTGGGACCTTGCAGGGCCACCTTTGAAGCGTGCTCACATCCCTAACCGTCCTATTTCCTAGCTGAAGCTTCCTGTGGTTAAGTGCTCAGCTTGAGACCACTTTAGAAATGTTTTCAATGAATTCTTTTCTTTACCGTTTTCCAGGGTATGTGAATTATTCTCTACTTTCAGACAGCGCAAACCTTCATGTAGTCTCTTCCAGTGTGGTGCTTGACTGCAAACCAAATTTACGTGAACGTAATGGAACTTTTCTATTAATGAAGTTTCTCCATCAGGGCTTCTTTCCGTACGCTTGTTTTTGCACAGGAATGATGATATGTTATGAGTTATGGGAGTTGTATGGCTGACTTTCAGGAGCTGACAAATTTATCAAAAGCTACTTCTATTCCCAGTCTGTGGGAATCATGATCTGTGGTGGCATCAGATGACAAATTATCATTGTGGAAATAGTTTGGTCCAACTGACCAGAATAAAAATGAGAGTTAGGCACAACACTTTGTCAGGTTATTGGTGCAGTCTGTCATACAGTAATGAAAGACTCCATGTTTAGGAGCTGACTGGAAAAACTAGCACAGGCTGTTGTTCACCTAGCATAACTTTGTCTATGGCATGACCCGCAACAACCAGGCTACTTAACAATTGTGCTCTCAGAAGAGCACCTTTGGATATATGGATCTAGCTTTTTGCACAGAGAGCAACATGCCTTCCCAAAACCATTGCCACAAAGCTGCAAGGACACTATTGTCACTAATTTGACATGTGTCACTGTGATCACATGGTCATGGGTTCACCAAAGGATTGACAGGATGCACCTTATTGCAGCAGAGTAGCCCTCGTCTCCTACGCCTTGAGTGACAAACATCTAGTTCTTTAGGGCCTAGTGGAGAAACTCACCAGCAAAGATCAAGACAGCTTACTGTGCTCAGTGAGAGAGAGAGAGCTAGACACAGAAAAACAAAGAGGAATGAGTTGAGAACAAGGAGTGCTGTTATATCCATACTCTCTCCTGGGGAGTCCATGTAATGAAAACAGGACACAGCAGAGCGACTGGGACTGTAGGTGCTTTTCGTAACGTTTCAGGAAGCACCGTGTGGGATATCTGCAGCGCACGTGAGCTGAATGAACGAGGAAGTGTGTGCAGCGACATTACTGAGTCAGCGACACGAAGTGAATGAGTGGAACAGGTTTCGAAAAGCAGGAGGGAAAGCTGCTGTAACTTATCACCTCAAATCAAGCTGTAGGAGGAAGGAGGGAGGGGGGGGCTGGTGTTAGTAAGTTTGGCAACCATTGCATCACATTTTTTACAGGAAAAAGCAGGAAAAGTAGAGAACTGGGTTTACATGGTGGCACTCCAGTGGTACTATACTGTAAGTTCTGTGTAAGTGTATGTTCTGAGATGTTCTCTGGATAATATGCATTGAGATGGGATCAAAAGATCAAATGAACAATGTAAAAAACATTTAATCAATCATATTGGTATTGGGAATTTATTTTCTGTCAGTTGACTAATCAACGTATGGCTAAATGGTTTTACACAATTTGAATATGGCATTTGCGGGCACATGTACTAATGCTAACTAGCAGTAGAAATTCGATAACAGTATATCAGCCACATAATACCACTGTTGTGTATCCATCTCTGTTTTTCATTGTTTCATTATCTCTACTCATCCTAATCATCTCCTCCTCATTGTCTTCCACCTCACCTTCCTTCCTTCTCTCTCATGCCTTGCAGCATGTCTTGGGAGAGCTCTCTGCATAAACAGGTTTCTATAATGAGTGCTGAATCGGGAAGGGGGACAAACAATAGGAGTGTCTAACAGAGGGGCTGGGAGAAAGACAAACTGCGTAGGAAGGATGCTGAGGGAAAGGTTAAAGCTCTGGTGAGAGCAGGCATCATCTACACAGCGTCCTGCTGCTTTCTCCCTGTCCATCATGTTCACAGAAAAACACAGAGTGAGATCACTGCTTTTGTGTGTGTCTGTGTGAGTGTGCGGGGCTCTGGTGCATAGGCAGCATAACTGGAGTGATTTGTATTAGCTATGCTGCTGTCCCTCCACTTAGCATGAGCATATGGAAGTAAGTAAATTGATGTTCACATGTACAAAAGAGGCATGTTGAGAGTTTGGGGCCATTTGCGGACAAGTGTGATACTCTGAATTCAGAAACAACGTGAAATTGATCATGTGCACGTCATAAACATGCCTCCATGTATCCATTTGGATAAATTAACATATGATTGACACGACTGCCTGGGGACAACAAAATGTCAGCATTATAGGAAATAACTGCCATGAAAAAAAGGTAACAAGAATTCTCCTTGGGAGTGCTGACACGACTGGTTGAATGGTGCATTTGCAAAATAAACGATTTCAAAGTTAGGTCAGAAAGGTCATCAGGCCGTGATTGCTGAATGTCAGATTGCCACTGGAATCAGGAGGAGTCTTGTGAATAGCTACTTAGAACAAATATCCTTTGAGGCATACTCTCCAATGACCTGATATATAGGGAAATCACATTTAACGCCAGTCATACAGAATAGAGACCATAGTTCACCCTCCGATTATTCAGACATACATCTCTGCTTGCACTGTGGATAATCAAATTGATTTTCTCTTTCCCACCCACGACTTCTTGCTGCAGTATATTTACCTTATTAAGCACTGTGGTGGTCTGACTGTGTTCTTGCTAGGTCTATGCTGCAAGAGGTGGATGGCGAGGTCAGAGACAGGATGTGAACGACAGATAGTGGAACTGAACAATTACATGTGGTAGCTTTACAATTTTCAGAACATAACATGTCCCTAATTTCATGTAATCTTATTTCATTAGACATTATATGCAGAAATCTGGTTTGATCTTTACTGAAGGAAGTAGTGCTGCACTGAACCTGCTGTGACTCAATTTAATTTAAAGTTCTTCTTTATCGGGGAAAGCATCGTTGTAATCCAAGGCTGTTTCCTCTCTGATCCTCTATGCCAGACTGAGAATACATGAGCCAGGCTGCTGGAGCTGTGAATCCATGGTGTCCTAGTATCTGGGAAGTTTGCATTAACCACTACCCAGCTGTCGCTTTATTATCCCCGGTCTTCTCTTTCAAAGGTGACATTTGTCTAACTGTTCAATGCTTCTAACATGCAGCACTGCAGTCTGGGACCTATTCAGCTTTATAGTCCCACTTTACAGTAGGTGTGTTCTGAATTTAGAATTAAGATAGGAAATGGCACGTCTTAGGACTACTGGGCACTTAAACCCCCTCGCCATCCATTTAATTAAAAACAATACAATAAATTACAAGCTATGCTATCAAGAGGTTGGAGGGAGAGGGGAGAGGAGGAAGCCGAAGTTCCCTCAATGCAACAGTTCAGGACTAAGGACCAGAATACTTCCATATCCATAAGTGGAATATTTCATGCTATAAATCTGTGGATGTATGATAAATAGGAAGAACATTTAGTAACATATGTGATCTGGCATAGTGGGATAATACACAGTCACTGATGTCCCGTGACCTTTCACTAATACTATTATAAGATATGGGCAGATATAAACAATAGATACTAGAAATAATGAGATATGCTGAATAATCATAAAGATGCACATGTGGCCTATTATGACAGGAAAATCACCCCTACAGTGCAAAACACAGGAAAACATTAGCAGACAGACAGACTGACAAACATGTGTTGTTATCTGTAAACCAGCACACACATGGGGAGCTGTTGGGCTTATTCACTTCATCTGCTGTAGCTTCTCTCCTGTAGAGACTTAAGCAGCTCTCCCAAATCCACCGTGTGATCGGTGCTCAGCGATAATCCAGAAAATATCTCAAATATTATATGGGAGTAATTTCCAATCAAATCTGAAATATAGATATAAACATACTGTATCAGATGCTCTGTTCATGCACATTTAACCATAAACGTAGCAGTGAGGGAAAAATAAAATGAGTATTAGGAATGAGTGATTGAAAGTGTACAACACAACAATTTGCATACAGTCTTTAAAAATAGATGTTGTGCCTTGGGAGGAGCTTTATCTAATCAGAGAAATGAATCCTGGTGATGTCATAATGATGCGATCATAGTTATGGTAGCTTGTTGATTTACTAGAGGTTGGCTAAATGTTTCTGTGTGGATGGTATGCACCTTTGCCCTACCAGATTGCCCCTTCTGACACTCAATTATGGGAGTGATGACAACCAATGACAGCAAATCAGTGGTGTGATAACATCCAGTGTGGGCTGTGTGTATGGACGGTGAATGTTGAATCTGTGGGACAATGAAAGTGACATTACTACATTACTCTGTTATCCTGGTGGTCATACTCGTGTACTGTATGTGTGTTTGTGTGTGCAGCATAGGGGGAAATGATACCTGAGCAGCATACTGATGAGTTCCTAGCATGCAGCCATCAAACTACCTACTCTCCTTTTTTCTACTTCACTTGTCTTTCAGTCAATCTAGCCTTTTGCCCCTCCTTTATCCCTGCCTCTCACTCTGCAGGGCAAACAGCAGGTGCTTCTGACTGGCCACAGTATTCATTCTTGAAGACCTTGGAGCCTTGTCTATAGAGTACATAAAGGTGTTTCTGTCTATAGATTATAGACTGCAGCAGTTTTATTTGAAACGTAATTTTCTGGACGTTATTTCATGTTACATACAGTAGAAACAAAATGCTGAAAAGTGTCCTCTAAAAGTGTGTGTCGACCTTTTGCCTGGCTGAGGCTGCAGGGCTACGTACAAGTGGTCAGCTATACAGTGTATAACACAAATTGACTTAGGGATAATATAAATGACAACTTTGAGACAGAATAAAGCAGTAAAGCAGTAAGATGAAAAGAAAAAGAGTAAATAATAGTCTACTGACATTCTAGCATCCGAAGATGCACTTAGCAGTAAAGTGCTTTGAACAGTTTCATAGTGACAATGCTAACAAGTATAATGTTTACCATCTTCACAGTCTTAGTTAATGCATTAATATGTTGCTTATTAGGAGTAAACAATATTATACGAGTTAATCTTCTGGTAACCACTAATGATTGTATCAATTTTATGCAAATTCATTTTATTATATTTGTTAGTTTTTGGATTATTCACTAGATGAATAAAACTGGTACCAGATTAAAAATGTAGGATATTAATTCATTGTTCTCTGAGAATAATGAATGTCTGCACAAATATTCACAAAAATATATCAATTAATGTTTATTTAAATGAAGATTTAAGTCTGAAACAGCGATGGCCTGACTGACTGACATTTAGTTAGTGTGGCAGATAAAAAGAAAACTCCAGAAAGAAAGATAAAAGAAGGAGGGATAGAGCAACAGAGAGTGAGAGAGAGTCTCTCTCACTTAAAGCTTAAAAAACACACATAAACATATTAGACTTCCTAAGTGGGTCTAATACAGAATCTGTAATGCTGTAGTTGATGTGAAGTCAACTGATGTATAGAGTGGAAGTAGAGTTATGTCTAGTCTCTTCCCGCACTGGAACCAGGGATACTGAAAACTGGGCACAGAAAAACAAGATGTTTGTTCTGAATGCCCAATGGTTCAGCACGAGGTAGGACGCCAGGTCTAGGTCAAATGCTTTCAGAGGAGAAGCGCAGCGGGACAAATTGACCCAGAGGTTGTAGGAGTGAAGCGGAGAAAGAGACGATGTGGAGTCAGAGAACAGGAGGAAAGTAAGGGGGTTCAGAACTTTAAGGGCTTTACTGTGGGATTTTTTTTAAATGGAGCAAGATAATCAAATTATAATTTCAACTCCTTAACGAGTCACATCTTCAGTTTGATTGCATTTAGGGCCACAAAAAGGAATTGAATATTATCACTCGATTCGATGGCTGTTGTCAGATGTTATCATTATCATAGATATGGTTTAGTAAGGCGCTCCCCCACCTCCTCAATAGGCTGTTACCATGCACCAAACCTTCATCATCATGGCTACAATAACAATAATAAGATGTCAGTGCTGGTAGAAAATCTGAGATGTAAAAGTATCAATACCACAGTGCAGAAATACTTAGTTACAAGTTAAAACTAAAAGTAAAACCTACATTCAGAACCTTATATTTTGATGATAAACTGATAAACACAGCGCATATTAGATTTAGTCATAATAATAACTTAGGGAAAGATCATGGTTTATACATATACGTGATTATTGGTTTGTTTGGTTTTAAAAATAATTATATAGCATAATTAATGTGGCCTCTAGAGGTTGTATTATTACAGTATTACAGCAGATATTGTTTATAGACACCATCTGTCCTTCTGGTAGATGCAGTTTACCCCTACTAAATCATAATCATGGGTGTGAAAACAACTGATAACCAGACATTTAATAAGGTGATAACATTGGGATCATCTGATGAATCTGTAGAGTATAACCGTTTTGTTACAGTACTGTTGCCGGACCGTTACCTCTCAATGCAAGTGAACAGGATTTGAAAAGAAAGGTCATCTTTGAAGACACCAAAAGGGCAACGTACAAACATTGAAATCAAGAGGCTAAACTAGCATGGTGAAGCCTTGAGCTACAGTACTTTACTGTGAGGCTAGGGTGGGGCGGAGGGGGACTGGGATTTAATCTGAGGCTGGGTAGTGAGGCAGTAATGCCGGGGCTCATGGGGAATTACTGGGGAGATTTGGAGGAAATCAGCTGGCAGCAATTTCCCTGTCGCTTTTATTAGCCTAGATATGCAATTTGCTGCTGCCTGCTTTAATATGACAGGCTACGTCTTGCTTATGTTTTTTACCTTCACACATGAGCTGGGTGATGTTTCAAGTTCAGAGATACACAGGAAGAAAAAAAAGAAAATGTGTTTTATGTAATACAATATCAAACCCACAGTCAAGTTCTTCCTTTGAAGAAAAGTCAGGGGTCACGTGTTGGGATTAAGTGTCTTGCTTGAATTTAGATCATGTGGTCAAAAGATACTTTCCATGCAGCCACATATTGTGTGTATTTGTAGTTTCTATCAAGGCCCATGGGCTCTCCATTACTAGTTAAAGACAAGGAGGAGACCGACATAGAATATGAAGAGAAGGGCAGCAACGACATTAGCAACACTCACAGCTAATTGTGAGTATCATGATCAGAATAGAGGATAAAAATGCTGCAGATTGGCAGCGTGGTAACCAGGTGTGGATGCTTCTGAATTATTATTCAGTACCTGCTGACGTGCTTAAATATTGCTTGGTAGGAGAGTCAATAGTTTCAGATAGAGTATGCTGGAGTTTAATTACTAAGTACTGTATCTTGCTGAGCCCTTGAAATAAAACGTGTTTTATTCAAAGCACAGCAATCGAAACACTGAATGCAGTGAATGATTGGTTACATGCAAAGATGTAAACGCACAGTGGATAGCTTATAGAGTATGTAGCATCTATGCTCTCCCTGCTGTTTCCATCTCTGAAAATAAGAAGCTAACTCATAGCTCCTTGTGTCTCATTAGACCAGGAGATAAACAACAACAATATTTCATTTTCTACAAAATGCTAAAACCCCATGCGTCTCATTGCGAACTCATGCTACACTGTGAGTAATGACTTAAAGGATGATAAGAGACTAGATAGAGCTGCAGGAATAATGTGCAGGAGCTGTGCCAAGACAAGTCAGAGCAAAGGTGGGAGGAAGAGGTGTCACAGCTTTTAGCATCACTGCATTTCAATCATCAGCGACTTTAGTTACAGAGCCAGAATCAGTAACTGCAAACAGAAAGACAGTGAAAAGTTAATACTATAGTTTTAGATAATCATGTACTTGCTTTCTCTGTACTCAGATTATCAGAAACCACAGATTGTTTGCCGACTTGATGGGTACAGTAACTCTTCAGATACGAGGTTACGCTGGGTGAAAACAAGATAAAGAAAAATGTTTATCAGTGTGTAAAACTGTACATTTAGACTGACTCATACGGAGCCTTGCAACATATCAGATAATATGTGTGTGTTTATATACAACTTTTCCTCTGAATAGTATCATAACTACACTTTACTTTGATTGTGTGCATTGTTAACTTACTATTTTTATTCATCTTTGCATAAAGTTTTGTTGTATTTGTGTCGTTTTGTCATTTTCTTCTCTTTTCTACTTGAGCAGAAAGCAGCTGACAGCTAAAAGCGACAAAGCAATTTTCCCCCCAGGGATTAATAAAGTTCTTTGAATCTTGAATCTTGAATATGACTTTCTGCTACTCTGTAGGGTGCTGTTTGGTGCACCGTCACATCTTTGACACTCTGAACAATCCAGTCAACAAGTGAGTTGTCTAAATTGGAAGGAAACCAATTAAGAGAGCAATGGGTGGTAAACACAGTCAAAGGGAACATGTCAGTAATCTAAAGACATCTTCAAGGCATAATTTGAAATATAGGAAATTCTTGAATAACTGCAGTACAATTTGCTGTATTTATTTTCTCTGATGGGAAAATGGTTGAGTTCACATTGGAAGTAGTATCCGCCTGGATGGGAACAAACAGCTGTTTCTGAGAGGATGTTTCCTGCTGTGACGAGCCTTTTATTTTTAGTTTTGTTGACAAAATGGTGTTTGCTGGATTCCAGTCGACCAATTTATACACAACTGTGTGTGTGATTCCCACATTTTGTCCTTATTTGTTTTTTAGGAGAATACAGATGTTTTTCTAAGACATATTGAGATAGATCGTTAAAATAAATTATATTATTTTACTTTATAAATACTGCAGCAATACAGGAAAAATACATCCAACAGTAGTTCTATTAAAGTGTAGAATTTTAAGAAACAAAATGATGATTCTGTCTTTCTACAGTATATTTATATAATGGGAATAGGTTTGCAGTTTTTCTTCGATCTCATTTAAGCAGCTATTCTTTTCCCCCTCTGGATTGTATTTCCCTATTCTCAGGTGAAGCCCCCAAGGGACACTGACCAAAGAATGCCAGACTGGCAGTTTTTTTGTGCAAAGTCTCGGAATATATGGTGTTAGCGCAAACAAAAGAGAATCACAGAGAGGTGCCATACCTTGAGGGACAGAACTAATGAAGCAGGTAATGAATGAACCTGCTTCCTAAAACATCAGCTAGCACAGCTGGAACATAATGGAGTGCAAAAACAGATGAGTCACTTATCAGCTAGGTCGTGTCTCACCCACCTATGTTGCTGGCATAAATACCAGAAACTATTAATGTCCAACTCATCATAAAAGAAGACAAATAACTCCTTGATAAATATTATAGAAGCAAAGGGACAGTTGATTATCATTAAGCTTTTAAACCTCTTTTCAACGTAATAAGAAAATGACTCATTTTTGCAGCCATGTTCATAGAAACACAGTCAATATGAGTCAAACCTAGATTGGTCAATCTGAACATATGCGTCTGGTGACAACCCATCATGATCCTCCTCCTGACTGATATGGATCTGACACTGAATAGGTCCTTGACATGGACTGTGACCCAGAAACCTGACTGGTTTTAACTGTCACTAACTACAAATATTAAGGATTTAATGATAATAAATTGTAACTTAAGGTTCCTCCACTGCAATTTCAATTAGAAGAGATTGGGAATTTCCATTTACAGAACAAAAATAAATAAATATTAAAATGTTATTGCATGAAATATCTACCGAATGTACATAAGTCAAAGGGGTTCTCAAGCACTTTAATCATAAATTGTGATCTCTGTGTGAATGACAGATAAAAAAGGGCTACATGACTTAACACCACTGTTTAACTGTGCTGTCAGAGCTTGGAGTGAAGTTTCTGACAGAAACAAGGCAAAGAGAAAAACAAAGCAAAACAAAAAAAACAGGGTGATTTATCACGGGTGAAATGGAGTGGTAGGTGGCCTCCCCACTGACCCAGTCAGTGTCCCGCTGCTCCCCACTCGACCTGATCTGGCTCACCCGTCTGCTCCCCTACTGCCCCCTTGTTATGCCCCATCAAGCCAGGGAGCCACAGCCATGAGTCTAAAACCTCGAACACCCTGCCTGAAGGATATATGTGTGTCAAGCTGTGGACCTTGAGGGCGTTTCTGCCTCTATCAACACAGCCCCTGCTGAGGGTGACACCTGCAAATAACAGTTTAATAGCTGAGTAATGTCTCTGGCCTCCTCCCCAGCTGTGCTGGTGGGCCATGAGGAGATTGAAAAGTCTTCGCTTTCTTAAGTTCGTACACATGGACATATCCAGAAACAAATGTATAAACTGTTTGTACACTGTATTTATTTTTACGTACACACACACACACACACACACACACACACACACACACACACACACACACACACCGATATGAGCTGATAAAACAATGAGGAGGCTAGAAGCGGGCACAAGAGTCAACAGCTGGCCAACAAATGGACATATGCATCATATATCTTCATACTCCACCTGTCTCAATTGCTTATATTTCTCCCTCCATTACAGGTACAGCATGTGTGCCCACTGGAGGAATGATATCATACAGTGCATTCTCAGAGCTGTACAATAGCTGCAGGCCAAACAACTTTACTGAGGTGGTGAACATCCAGTTTCTCTGGGTTTTGTTTGCAAAAAATTAATATTACAGATATACAGGGCTTCAGCTATATTTTGGTAATTGAGTATTATATTGATTATTCTTGTGATTGAGTAATTGAGTGAGAATTAATTTTGTTTTATTAACTACACAAAAGAAGACGAGTCTCTTAAAATCAATTTTGTTTTTAGAAAAATATATATTTTCATTGCTCAAACTGCAGACAATGATATCATCTGTCAAAACTAGACCTTTTTCTAAAATGGAAATAGTACTACTAATATACAATAATGCCTTTGAGTTGTGCAACTTTACTTTCAGAACTTGTTGTAGGTAAATCACAGTACACCTGAAATGCAAAATACACGAAATGCAAACATTAATTACCTTGTGGTGGGTCTACTCTGTGGATGACTTAGTGTTGTTGTGCTAGGCTAGTTCGGTTTTACAATAAATGCAATGTACTGAGTTGTCTTTTTTTTCCGCTTGAAGATGTTGGACACTTTCTGTAGTTTTCTGACCATTTCCTCTCTCCGTGTAGCGCACTGTGCAACAGCAATAATCATCTGCACCAACACAGTGCACTGTATATAAATACTGTATATGGATTAAATTATTTGCTTCAAGGCAAAGAATTTGCATTAAGGATTTGTAGTAATCAAGTTATTCGACTTTCCCGAGGAATCGTTTCAGCCCTTATGCTGTATGCTTCTGCCTGTAGTGAATATTGATTCTGCTATCTGATCATTTTTTTTTATAAAGCCTACTGATTATCCACCCACTGAGATTATCACACAGCTAAAGTCAATTGTACACACGGTCAAGAGATGCTTGAGAGGATAAATATTTAGTATGAAAAGTAAAAGTATGAAATGGAAGATTTTCAATGGTGAATTGGCTGCAGATGAATGCAAGTTTCTTTCAGTTCACTCCCTGTGTGCATGTGTGTGTCAGTATCCAAATACAGAAATGGCCTATTCATCCCTACACTGTACATGCAGCAGATATTTCATTTGAGAGTCCACAAAGTTTAAATTGCTCTTTCTATCAGCATGCAGAACTTTGTTGGAGAATTTTTACTGTGGCCTGACAGACAAACCAAAACTAAAAGGATATCTGGAACACCAAACGCTGCTTGGAGAAATGGGAAATAAATCAAGATGTTACAAAGAAACCTGCCAGGAGGCTGAAAGCAAGTGATGAAAGACTAAACTGCAAGTTATGAAATCTATAAAAAAAAAACCCACACTTAATAACTGTAACAAGAAGATCAAATTTTTTAGACAGTTCTACATCTCTGGAATGATAAATGATTATATAGTTTAGCTCTCTACAATTGACACAATGATTTATTCGACCGCATCTCCTGCTATTCTCCTGGGCTATCTCTAAATAAATACAATGTATTTGCCACCTCCTTTTGGGATAAAATCTTTAATATTTTACTTGACTGATCCAGTCTTTCTTCCTCCACATCAATGGACACTGTCATTTTCCTTCCCCTGTTCCTCGCTATTAACTCAAGTGATCTTGAGGTGAAAATGCAGCGGAAAAGTCTTCAGTCCCATGAACCGAGCTTTCACTGCCTATCAAACCAAACATAAAGTAATGTCGTTCCTGTCTGCGCACTGCTGACAACAAATGTTCCAAATCTTACAAAACTTAAACAAATACTGTGATTTTCCGTTACGATGTGTATAAAGCTCATAGGAGAGAGATCAACTGCTGCTTGGTTTCACGCCCTTCAAAGACATTTTCCAGGTCAGAAAATCTGTGTCATTAATCTCTCTCTGCTTTAAATCAGATACACTTTACTTTACTTGGCAGATGCTTTTATCCAAAGCGACTCCTCTCAGCTTACCTTACAAACTCGGAAACTCGAATTCGGTAAAGGTGTATTTAACCTCGGCAGCTGAACTTTCCAGAATAAAAAGCATGATGATGCTGCTTTTTCAACTGCTGAACAAACGGCTCCATCAGAACTGCTTCATAATGTAGGTTTTTTTTAACACAAAACGCACTACATCTGAGAAGCAATACTTTCACATATATATAATTTTCATTTTTTGTCTGGACCAGCTGAACTCAACTGCAACAACAACAGCACTTATAGCATTATAAATTGTGAGTAATAAATATATGAATGGGTTCTCCATAACATCCTATAATTCTTATACACCTCCATATGAAATGTGTTGGCCAGATCAACTGTCTAAGCACACTTGATTATAAATGCCGACCTAAATTGTCTGTAGGATGTAGCTCTGCCATGAGAGTGTCCCTTCCTGTGTCACGTGTTGATATATGAGCGTGTTTCTCTTCCTGCCTGATACAGTACTAATGAGAATGTGACTCATCTTACTGTATGCAGCATAAGGATCTCTCTGGCATTTGGCTAACTAATGTGTGCTTTTTTAGGGAGAGACATCTCCACATACACTAAAGAGACACAACTCTGGGTTCAGCCATATTTAGCGTATCACAAAAATGAATGACGACCTGTGAGGCTAAATGTTACTGACAGATCTATGGTGGGGGTCACAGCAGATGCACCCACTTAGTGCTCCAACCACCACTGCACCACTTGATCTTGATGTAATGTTAAAACCATTGAGGACTAAAATGACAATGACAGTAGTGAATAATGGGGGTGAGGGGAAAGGAGAACAGATAACTGTGTTAATTAAGACAGAACAAATAAACCGGAAACCAAGATGAGAAATGAAAGGTCTGATAGCTAATCACAAAATCTTGTGATTTCCAGCAAGGGATAATTAGCCTCTGTAATTTCTCCAAGCTGAATGTTCCCTCCAAACATCACACACGCGTACACACAAAAAAAGACAAGCAGCAATAGCACTGCTTTACATCTGTGGCTGTTAGCCATGGGAGCAGAGTGGCATTCATCCTCCCTTCTGCTTTCACTCTCCTGGTCAGTAAATCACTGTCTTTCTCTCTCTCTCTTTTTTTTCCCGCCTTTTCTGCCTTCTGCTGAGGTCAGCTACAAGCGGTCCAGACGTAAGGAGGAGGCATCCATCACCTTTTTATATGTCCAGAACCTCTGCTGCTTAATGCAGCTTGAGATAGAGCAAAAGACAATCCAATCAGCCAGCTGAGATCCAATCCTGCCACATTCCTCTGATTCTGCTATTTTTGGACTTAAAAGTGCAGAGAATTGCAGAAAGGGGCTTTGGGAAAAAAAAGGCATAGATGAAAACACAAGCTGCACACTCAGTCGATACATTTGGGATAGATGCAGGTGAATATGGGCAAGTTAAATACAATGTTTGTTGAGAAGGAAATAATTTCCCAGGGGGCTGTTCTTTAAAGAGACTGCAATTCAACATTAACACAGAATTGATGAGCACTCTCATCGTGTCATGGTAAAGAATTCCCCTCACATCAGGCTAGAATTGGAACAAGATAAATTTGGAGTCATTTTCTGGAAACAGCCTCTCGAGACTAATAAGACATTCTCAGAAAGAGAATTAATGTCCACTGCATTGTCCCCCTCATTGTTCATCCCTTCAGATGTGTGTGCATTGTCAAAGTGGGGGGAGAGAGAGAGTGTAAACAGATTATGGCTAGAAGAGACAATGGCGGCTAGCCGACATTATGTCCCAGTGCTGAAAAGAGGCTATTAACCTCAGTTTGGATGCCAGGAAAACGACAGATAATCTATTGCATTACCAACTTTAAACCTTCAAATCCTCAGCCAGTCAATGGCTACCTAACCTCTGTTTGGTTGCCCAAAACCAGGCAGGGGGAGCAGCTCCAGGCTGATCCTGGAGATAAAGACAGGACTTAGGAAGATAAACTGGTCCAGTTAAAAGGCAGCCACCCAACTCGAGCTTTAAACACTTTCTGTATTACCTGGCCATAAAGTTGTTACCAAGGTATTACTCAGACTGCAAAGGTTGTTGCCAAGGCAACATTACACAGGTTTAGTAATGCCACTGGGGCATCCAGTCTTTTCCATCCATCCTGTCAGACAAATCTACTCCTTGGCAAAGAAAATGGCCATAAAAAAGAAAAATCATTTTACCTTTTGAAAAAGAAAAAGTGTAGACATTATGACAAAGAGGCAGGGCGAACAGAAAATAATTAGCTACAACTATAAAAGTAAACAGCAGCTTGATTGTGGACTGAAAAATTAGGCAAATTGTTTGTTTGTCTTCATAGTTGTATACTACAGTATGATCTAATTAGTAACGATTGTTTGTATAAAACACAAATTTGAGGTGCTGTGTAACCCTCTGTGTTGTATTGTTACACCACTTAAATCCAGTTTTGGCTTCTTTTGCATTGTGGGTACCTCATACGGTGCTGTAACTTTATTACAAAGAAGCTTTTGCTCTGTTGACTTATCTCTGACTGATGTTTAATTAGTGAGCGTGTTTTGAGGAGAATATTAACTGCATATGAATCTATAGAATTATAATATAATTAGCTTATTAATCTTTTTAAAGCACAGTTTGGTGTGGGCTGCCTTTTCCAGCCCTGAGTCTGTGTGCAGATATTCCATTTTAAGATCCTTTGTAATGTAATGACCAATGTAAAAACGTCATCATTCCATTAATCATTTTATGTATGCAATGGTTAGTAAGAAAGGAAAACTAAACACCGTTGTTACCTACAATCGAGCTTACTGCTGATCCTCTCGCTGCGTCACCGTTCATTCGTCAACTCTGACTTTCAGAGAGTCGGGTACTGAAGAGGGCTCAGTCTACATCCATAATAAAGACTGCACAAACAAACCAACACATGGAACAAAACTGATGTCACGAACAGACCTAATTTTCAATGACTATTTTTTTGTTCTTTCACTCTAACAGATGGAGTATGCGTGCACACAGTGAGAGACAGTTTGCCTGCATGCGCTTGTTTGTATTCTGCCGCAAGGACATATTAAGATTCAAATCATGCCTGCCTCCCATCTTGATAAATGGAAAGAGTCTGCAAAAACTTCCCTAAATGGCCCTCTGGCATGGCTGGGGAATAAATTGAGCTAATCAAGGGTGGCCTCACAATCACTGCATCCACAAAGTAATCAAAGAGTTGAAAAGGAAACAGTGTGCATGTAGACATAGGTGTGTGTGCGTGGATGTGTGTCAGAGTCAGTTTCAAGACATTTCCTCGTCTGGGCACTAAAAGCCACTTTGGAGAGTTGTGGCCATAATTGGTGCTTTTCCTCCATTCATTGTACATGTGCGTTGTCACAGCGCATGTAAAAGCCTTTCTGTCAGAGCTGTATGGACGCAGTAAGCACAGAGCCAAGTGTCTACATTAATAACCACCTCATTCGGTTGACAGGCTGCTCAGGGCAACCCCAGAGAAATGTGAATGTATGCAGCTACCACAAAGATGTGCGGTCAACTAAATGTTCAAACTCAATAAAAATGAGCTCTTCTGCTCTAACAGCTTCTTTTGTCAGGATCCAAACCTCAGTGGATGCAAACAAATGACTGAGAGGGGGATGACTTTGCGGAGTTCTAGTTAGGTTAACCCTCCTCTCTCCTACCCCATGCAGTTTTATTCTGCTCAAAATGAAACATGGCCAAATAACAATCTATTCCTCTGGGCCTGATGACCACGGAATAAATCCTGGGATTTGGGCAAAACAGCACACCTGCTTTCCTTGCTAATGGGCACACTCGCACTAAGTCCAAAAAACTGTTTCCTGCAGCCAATTTAGTCACTGGCGAGGATATTCTCTGAGGTGGCAATCGTTGCAAACAAGTGTGTGTGTGTGCGTGTGTATTTCTTTGACCAATTGCCCCTGTGGAGATAGACTCAAGCGTGATGGATAACCACACGGCAGAGCTGCTGTTCTTTTCTACAAGCATGGGTCCAGTCCCAGGGGTGTCGCTACATAAAACTAGGCTGGAAAGGCAAATTCCACACAAATTCAACTTGATCACCATATACATTTTGAGCTCACAGCTCTGAATGGCACTTCCTGGAGTGAACACTATCTTCTGGCACGTACTAACTTTTACTATTTTGTCAGTTCCTGCAGGTGTTTAAACGCTGCATATTAACCTTGTTTCATTTTCTATGCAAATCTTTGTTACTTATGAGAATATTCTCCAAATAAGGCCTCTTCTTAACAAGCACAAAGAGCAACAGCCTGAAGCTAAAACACTCAGCAAAGGTGAATCAGGCCTAAATACACATCAGTAAAAATAAAACCACGAGCAGACATTTTAGACATAACCAGAGGCAAGATGCCCATGACCATTCAAAGCTTAGGGTGCGCTAATGTGCCAGCTTCTGCAAGTATTATGATTTTGCACTCATTCCAACACATTTCGATGCCCTTACTTACCACCAATGTTAAGCATCAACTAAATATGTGAGTCACCTTCTCAACTGTCATCAAAAAACAATCAGTTCCACTAAACCAACAGGCAGTGGCGAGCCGCTGCATAATGCAAATGTGACATTGGAGTCTGATGTGGGAAAAGTCACAGAAAACTGAACCAAATCATACTGTCTAAAGGAAGGACAAATGCAAATCTGTAAATTGAAATGGAACGTATGCTTCACCTACAACCTCCACTGACTCCAACTTTCACTGGCTGAACAAAGACAAATGTTAACAGCTTTCCCTTAACCGTTCTTTATCAAATACTTTGAACATCCCAGCACGAGACCTTGTGACTTGCAATTCTGTGCTACCAAAGGGCCCAGGTGGATTGAGGCAAATTGACATCCTGTGAAAAACAAGGACACAACAAGTCTCTGCAGTAGCACAAAACCTGCTTTTCTTCTTTCTCATACTTCCCAGAGAGTGCTTAGTCACTGTTGAAACTGGTGCTGGTGAGTGGCAAGTTGGTGTAATGGCTCAATGATGGGAACATTACTAAGGGGACAGAGAGAGGCTTTTTGAAAAGCCAATGGGCCATAATCCCTCTGTTTGTAACAACAAGAGGGTATTTCAAGACTACATGGGAGCTGAAAATACTCCACTACGCTCTATAAAGTGCTCTTTCAAGAGGCCTGCTCACTGAAGGCAACTGAGATGAGGGAAATAGACTTGCATTTGGAAATGAATTACACAGATACTTGTGGATATCCACTGTTTGGAGGGCAACCAAATCTATGTTGGGATTAAATATGGTGTACCTTTACAAATCTCTTTTAAATGTGGCAGGTTCTGATATGCTCTCTATTTCTCAAGCTCAGTTGGATAATTCTGTGCGTTCAGGACATTACATTTTGTGTTCTCAGATGTGTATGCGATCACTGGTGCTCTGCAGCAGGACCTCAGGAAATACAATTTCCTGTCTGTTTGCATTACTCATGCAGGAAAATGAATCAAGGATCTGATGCCTTTGATTAACAGAGAAAGGACAAGACAGTGATCAGTACTGCACACACAGCAGTGGAAACAGAAACACCTCAGACCCACTGACCACGTTTGATTGTTCATTTTTCTCACCCCCACTTCCTTCCTTTGCCCATCCCTCCTTCACGGACACTCTGTGCATCTTATCTCTGTCGACCCATGCCTCCCTCGCTCACACACCGCTGCCTCTCCTGTTAAGAGGCAGGACGGCTGTCAGTGAACAGGCCCTTCCTCTGTGTGGCGCTGATAGAGCCGGGGCTGATTAAATGGGCCCTATGAGAAAGAGGCAGGCCTTATCGTGGCAAGTGAAAGCATCTCAACTCTGAGGGCTAATTGACCAGGGAGCGAGTGGCCAGCTGCTGGGCACAGATTGGGTCACCTGATGATTCTGCTTTCACAGTGTCACTGGATGTACTTTTGCGCACTCTCTCTCCCTGGAGTTCGCTGCTGTTTTATGAACTCGACCCTGTGATCTGCTGAGTTCTCTCAAAGCTGGGAAAACCCAAGCAACCTGGTGTATTTTTGAAAACCCAACTCAAAAGGGGCATACAGAAGTCCCAAAGCTACAAGTCTAGGTAAAAAGGTTAATTGCACTTAACAATAAAGGCTGGTGAATCACCCAAGGGATCCCTGATACAAATGCCTTGTTTGCACAGAAACATTTCCTCATGACACCATTTTGATATTTGCTTAAAATTTAGATAATTTACCCCCTAAAATGTGTCCAAAACATCAGGCCTCATGACAGCGTGGGTTTGGACAAGAACTAGGGCAAGAAATTAATTACTTTTTTGGGGGGGGTTCTCCAAGCTGAGCTCTGGGTTTGGCATTACAGAGGCAAGATCTCTAAAGAGAAGCAAAAACTCTGAGCACTGAGAAATAACAAATCACTTCTTCTCTAAGATACAGTAAGTTGGAGATAAGAATTTAATATATGCATTTTTATAAATGTGTATTGGATTGTGTGAAATACATGAATTAAATCCACTTTCCAACTTGTTTTTGCTTGGCTTTATCCTGTTTAAATAACGTGTAACCTGACTTGACTAATAGGTTATGTTGATAGGTATTTATTGTAATTGGTCTCTTCCCTTTTTACTTAATCCATGTAAATTTCGCTGACATATGGGGAAGGACAGGGAGTACATTTCTTACAATCTCTCCAACCCTTGTACTTTACATTGTTACTTTCTGGCAGCTCATGTATAATTAGGCCTTAAGATGAGCATATTAGAAGAAAAAATGAAATAGCTTAAACCTCAAATGAGGCGAGAAGCTCTGTTCTACATGCTACCAGTACAAGATGTCTGTTGGATGAATCCCCGTCCCCTGTCATCGCCCCTCACTCCCCCCTCTCCTAACTGCTTGCATTAGCATAAAACTCTTGTCAGACAGCATGCGAGATTCAGCAGAAGTACGATTGGAGAAGGAGAAGGCCTTTCAACAACAACAAAAAAAAAAAAAGTCAGAGAAAAGGCAGAGTGCCAGACTAGCACTGGGTCTGGGGGGAAAAACTCATTTTCCCACCCCAGATCTGCACCACAAGCAGAACGGATGCGAACCCCTTAAACGTGCCAAGTTCAAGCCCATTTCAATATTCGCTCTTCAGCAAATCTAATACCTGTGACATTAAAATAAAGCTGCTTTCGCCGCATTTGTGCTCTGGCTTCCCTGATAAGATCAACAGGGCAAGGCAACACAAAGAAAAATTGGCTGTGAGTGCACTTCAGCTCCACGTGAAAGTGAGACCAAACACTCAGCCCTCACGCACACACGCAATTTTGAGCATAAAATTGTTGCAAAAATCTCGAACAGAGAACTGATTGCTAAGATTTTGTGCTAGCACCGGTGAAATAAAAGCACTTGTCAGCTGTTCCACAAAACAGTGAGATATAGGAATAAGATGATAAACACATGAGCAACTATCAGAGGGATCATGACTTATATGAGGGAAGGAACAAATCAACGTGGGCTGCATGCAGTAAGGTTTAGATCACGTTGTGCTACAAAGACTTACAATATCTGAATGTGTGGTGTCAGTAAAGATAGCAAACTACCTTTAATAATCCACAAGATTCATAACTGCTGAGGTGGAGTATATTCCTAGTTATTCTTATGATGTATTTTAAGACGAACCCCAACAATTCCCTGAAGTTGAAAAGTGCAAATCAGCAGGAAAATGGAGAAGATATCAAAGATGAAACTGTCAAATTCCTCTGATTTAACAAGCACTCAGCTGCATGTAGCCTCTCGCTAAACCAGAGTGATGGCTGGTGAATAAAAATAATGAAAAGACGTGAGGATATCCACAGAGGTTTATGTCCGCTCTGTATGCGCGGAAGCACTCAGTGTTCACAAGAAGGCTCATCCGTCCCCTCTTTTCCACATCACATTTAAATAGAAGAGTGTATCTTTACTAACTGTGCCAGTTTCTTTTATGATGAAGGTACCTGAGTCTATAAAGAGAAATATATCACCTGAAAACCAGCGCAACAATTCATTACCCACCACATATTTTCTGTAAATTCAGTCACAAACATGTTTTAAGTCTGTTGCTGAATCACTTTCAATCACTTTCACAATGTCCTTATAGGTTTCTCAGTATCACAGTTAAGTTACCAACTCCAAAAATAACAATGGTATAATTAGTGAAAATGAGACTATCATTCAAAGCAGTGAAGTTTTAACTGTGCTGACTGAGACAGAGTCTGTTTAATATCTCTATCTCTGTAAACTTGGGCATATGAACTTTTTCTACCCCAAGACCCAACCTCACCACACCGGGAGGGTCACAGCGTTTGCCAATGGGAGTAAAAGGTTTCTGTGGGACGGAAACTTCTTACCTTCAAAATGTCGATTTGAAGAAAAAGCAAAACTGACAGCAAAGTACCTGCAGAATAACATTATTTGCTATACATAGTTTATCTGGGACCTTGGGTCAAAACATATCCTGAGGGCTTAACGTGAATGTGTACAAGAGCTTGTATTTCCTGCTACAAAGAGAAACACTTGACTACAGTTGTTTTATATGGTAAAGAGCTCACAGAGAGCAAAAAACATTAATTCAGTCATTCAATGTTTCATCTACTGCATGTGTTTAGTATTTTGTTCAAGGACACTTCAACTTAATGCACTACTACAGCAGGAGTGAACTCTTTTTCACCTGAGTTTAAGACTTAACACAAACAGGTCCGAGTCAGGAGTGAGACTCAACAACAAGGGCGACAAATAAAGACTTAGCTCAGCAAATATGATATACACATAATCATGAGATGAGATCATACATGATATTGAGCAGTTCTGGAAATATTTTCATATTGTCAATGCTGTTTTTAATAGTTCAAGTTTGATGTTGGAGACTGAGTTGCTGGAACTCCTGTTATTCTTAAATTTAAAAACCTTTCATAACCACAAACAATGATTTTTTAAGAATTTGTATGTAAAAATTAAAGTTTTCAAAGACATAAGACTTTTCAAGGACAGTTTTTGAGACTGTGCCTGGCAGCACCTGCATGCACAGTAACTATTGATATTTAACTCAGTTTTATTATCTTTACTTATTCATAGGGAACATTTATAGATTGGTTTACGTTAAGACTTAAAAGGTTGTTGTCAAAACGTTTTAATACGACGAGCTATTCATTACTTCTATGAGCCCCTCAAGGTTTGATTTTCCAGCAATGTAACATAAAGAGACACAATTGTTTCCCTGCAGCACATTAATCCACCACACCAGAAAACATGTCAAATTAATCTCCACACGGAACGACAAAACACATCATGGTGGATTACCAAACAAGTTTCACCTAATGTGCCTTTTTCACCCATAATTTTTGATTTCAGTCAAGGTCCATTTTGTGAGCGTAGGTGTCCACGTGTAGGCTGGAGGAAGCTTTCTTGCATAAATCTGTCCATTTTGTTCATCCTACAAGTGAATCACCTTCTTGCACCACACAAGCCTCTGACATCGTCTCTTCCGGAGAAAAAAAATCCAAGACAAGACGACGTACCACAACCTGACCAATCACACTGGTTGACTCGGAACTAAAGTTATTATGACTCCCTGATGCTGAACTGTGTGTTTGCCTCAGCGTGCTGATACACAAGGACATTAAATGATGGCTTATACAACAGAGAGTGAAGAACCGGCCCTGGTCAAATGCGCATGTTTAGTGTTTCATGAGACGAGGACAGACAAGCAGCAAGAATTACAGGGGCAGAGACACTGAAGGAGACAGACATTAAGAATTAGAGGTGCACAGAAGCTGAGCGAGACAGAAAGAGAGAGGGAGCAAGAGAGAGCGAGGCTGCATGGTGTAAATCACTGGGCCTGAAGCATGGTGCCGGGCCTGCCAAGCAGCTGTTTGGTATGCACTGTGTAAAGCCTGTTCTCTATCGGAGTTGACATCCTGGGCAGAGGAATTATGATGAGAGATGATTGTATCATGACTGTAATTGTAAATGTAAATCCTGCAGCGCGGCCACCTTCTTTTTGTGCATAACGATGAGTTGCCCAAACAAAATTTATATTCCACTTCATATCATGCGGCGACTGCATTACTTTGACAAACAATAACCACTGATAAATGAATAACATAAAAGGAGATGATTAACTCCAGAAAAGCAATCTGGGCAGATAATTTACGTTGTGTTCATGAACTGAAGCTTCTCGAAGCAACACTTGTTTGTTTCTGTGCGCCCGCATGTGTGTGTCTACAGCAGCAGAGATTTATATTGCGCATGGTTAGACCGAACGCACACATTCACTTGTCTTTGTCATTAGAACGCTTTGTGTTCCAGTTGTACTGTAACTGGAAAACTTCTACTATTCAGTCTAGTTAAAATGAAATGCCACATGTGTGATGAAACAGCTGCTGATTCATCTCATTATCCAAAAAACAACAAATATGCGTCACAGTAATTACAGCTGTGTAATCACTGGTCTATGGTGATTATACACATACACCAAATAGAAAGTATGGTCTATCAACAACTGTGTAGGACTCTAGAGGCATCCATCTCATCCAGGAAGGCAAGGTGACTCAATGCTGCATTGATACAACAGCCGCTATTAGCATATATAAATAGCTGTGTGCTGCAGCCAGAGGTAAACAGGCCAAGAAAGTTGGCTCAAATTAGCCTAATTAAAGAATCTAATTCATCCTCCTCTCTTTATATTGCTTTTTATGTCTGTGTAGGATGGCAACATGGCGCTAATTCACATGATTAAACACACTTGTTGGACTTGTTAGACGGGCCAGCACCAATCCTCTCAATCAAGTGCAAGTGAATTTAGTTTGTGCTGAATCTTTCTGTTTTGAGATATATATGTAAAGACTGCTTTTGGCAACAACCCAGTTAACTGAGGTAAATGCCATTTTATTTATGCTGCTCACAGTACTTAAAAAAATAACTCATTCGAAAAATCTCCACAGCAACATATCCAGAAACTGTCAAACTGTGAAAAGTTTTCAGTGGAATTTTGTTTTATTTACAAAATGTGTTGCTGAATACACAATGTCATAGCATGTGGAAATGGGTAAGTAAGTAAACCTGTAAGCTGCTATTTGTTATAGATCTATGCTCATAGATAAACCTAAAAATTGTGTTAATTATGAGTTTAATGAGTATGTTATAAGTTAACAACCAAATAACAACCAAAAATCTCTAGTCTGATCATGAAAGATGTGCAATTCCATTTTTGAAAGCCTGTTACCAATCGGACATCACAGTCTCAGTAAAAACTGACACCGTCCATTTCTCCACTTTCCTTTTGTCCATATCCCCTCTCAGTGAAGTGACTGACAGGCCTGGTTAAAACTGTGACCCAGAGTCCAATTACATGGAAGGGTTGTGAAGTATATGAATCCGATTAAGGGCCCATCTTCCCAGAAATAAGGACTTTGTCACTAGGGAGCTTGGGGCCTCACAGAGCCAACCAACCCTGGCTGCAAATGAGAGTGGTATTCTCTTTTCTGTCACTTCTCATTGTTGTGAAGCGACTACTCCGCATGTGAGCAAAGTAACCTGCGAACATGCAGCATCTGGAAAATGCTAAATCCTAGTTTGGTATTTACATTTATCAAAAACAAAAATACGAGCATGCACATGCAGATAGATATACACAAGTCGCACGCGTGATTGCACATGCATGCATATTTACACATTAGGAAACCTATTTTTAAACATTAATAAACTGAATTATAGAGGAGCTGTCTCACATCCTGAAACACAACATCAAGCGAACATTAACATTAATAATGCAGATGCCATCACAGTAGTTAGTCCTATCAACATATAGAAAATAAAGCCTATAGCATATTGCACCGAGAATACCAAATTAATGAGGGAGAGTGAGACAGTGGAGGTTTGGGCAACAAAAACTGCAGGATAATTTGTTTAGAGTGTGAGAGCAAAGAAGTTATCCTAAGAGTCTAGTTAATTGTATTCTTCTGGTGTAGTTAGGAAAGTGCAAAGGTATGAGTGCCTAAGGTAGAGAGACCCAAAATCTAAATGTGTACAGCTCTTTATAAGACTACAGTAAAATGTGTATGCTAATGATACTGCTGCAGTCAATTACAGCAAGTTCCTGACTATCTGCAGAAAAAAAAAAACGGTACTGGACTGAACATGACAACAAAAGCAAGGTTGCATGCTCTGCCAAAGGAATTGGGAACATTTTCTTCTTCTTTGCATGACAAGATAATAACTGCTCTCCCCTTTTCGCTGACACATGAGTCAACCTCTCAACAGTGACTGTATCTCCCATACTGGTACCACTGGGGGTAGAGGAGGCTGACTTTCGAGTGGGGGCATCAAGTCAGGGCTAAAGCCTACTCCTGGTCCCCTGGCTCCAAAGCTTAGGCCGCACACACATATCTGTCTATGAGTGAGTGTGTTTATGTGGGAGGAGCGTGCACGGAAAGGTCAAGATCAGCCCACATCCTCTCCTCCCTCAGAAGGAGGAGAGAAGAACAGAGGAGAGCTGGGTGTTGGGTGTGGGTGGGTAACTGTATAAACAGTATGGCATTGTCCTCACCCTGTTCTCAAACTTTGCAGTACATGATGTCAGTGAGTCTTCAATTTTCATAGATTGATGAGAATAAATTGACATTTGACATTTGACATTTGAGCACAATAAGAAAATCTTTGTCCTCCCACTATTCAGTCTGAATAGAATAGAGATTGTGTTTTAATGGGTGCTAAAGGTTTTCAATAACAATAACAAGCAGATGATGGAATGGGATGTAGTAGCATCCCATCTAATCATAAGTAAACAGCAGCCAAAATGTTTAACTTGTGTCTCATAGTAGATTTTCAGAAGCTTTAAGATACCATCTGAGATGAGGGTGGAGTGAGGGAAGACACAGTCAGTTGGTGTCTTTCAGCTTCTGATTGACTGAACACACCTGGTTGAGGTAATTAGTAGTAGGTAGAGCAGAGATAGCTAGAAAACATGCAGGGCCGTGGCCCTCGAGGACCAGAATTTCCCACCCCTGATCTAATCAGTCCGCTCTTGAGTCCAAGTGGACATCTGAGCCAGAAGCAATTCCCTCAGGACGTTGAGATATGAAGAATCGCATGGACAAGAGCGAAATCATTTCACTCCCACTCTTAATCTGAATCTATTGCTGACAACTTTTTACACTATTTACGTTAGTTCACAGAAATCAGCAAACAGTTTTATCCACTTGTACATGGTGGTATGTAACCACATGGATTTCAGATATTCATTGATTTCAGCCTTTATACCAATATAACAGAGATGAAAGGAAGTTGACATGTTCCGTACGTTGTCTGTAAATGATCTGGGGTAAGCCAGACATTGATCTTGATCTCTTTAATTCATCAATGTTACAAGCTACATATTGCACACAAACCTCTATTCATCTCCATTGGGGTGATCACAGTGGAGACTACTGCTGAACCTTCATGCATAAAACAGAAACTGCAAAATATCTCTATAATTGTTCAGATTTTAATAACTTACTCATTAAAAAGAGTTCACTTACATTTATACCTCTTACATCTGACATTAAAAAACTCCAGCCCACATTTCACAATGGCAAACATTGCCATTACAATCTACTTTCCTATGAGCAACTTTGTTTTCTCGACTTCACTGTAATCTCTGCAAACCAGACTCCTATATCAATGCCTCCTTGTATTACCTCTGACACTCAACAGTGCTCTGGTAAAACATGAAATATAGTCTCATAAAGGTCTTATCAACCAGACAAGTGGACCTAAGAGTTCCAGACGAGTGCGCTTAAAGGCTCATGGTGAGTTTAAAGGATTTAATGATGTCTGGCCTTAAAATCATTTTAGTTGGGTGCATGGTGCCGGCCTCTTTGGTGAGATGTGAGACATGGACTTAAACACTACTCCAGTTGTAGTAACTTTTACTGCAAAATTACATAGAAATGCTAAAAACAAGTCACCGGATTTACCAGCGTTTTCTAAATTTCTCTTGAATGGGACATTCCAGTCTAATAAAAATCCAGATCCTCTTGCACATAAACAAGTTCTGAATAAACCAACGAGCAGGTGCAAAATCTCAATATAGGCCTGAACAAAGAAATTATTTGTTTTAACTCATCTATTTGAATCCACACTGTAATGATCAAAAGCCTCAGCTGCTGACTCACTTAGCACATGAGGCAGCTTTCAGTAGCAGAATTCAGTCTGATTAAACAGTGGACACAATCTCAGCTCCTGGTGTCCAACTGCTCGCTGTTTACCTGTGCTGCTTACCCCATTCAAGTTTTAGTCATGCGGATTTTTTCAATAATCACTAATGTTTGTTTATCCTTTGCCTTACCTCCTGCTTTTCAACTCGACAGGCAATATTCAATCAATTCACTGTGAGGCAAATTAAAAAATAAACACAATTACTACTCACCAGGGTAATGTGCTATTCTGCTAATGGTATGCTTTAATCTTGTATCTGCTTCAGACAACTATAGCAGAAAGTTAGTGTTATGGAGATTTTCTTTCTCTCACACCAAATTCTACATTGTTTAGATGAAAAGTATGAAAATTTTAAGTTGCAAGGTGATACTGCACGGTGAACGAAATAACAAAAACATCATCTCCTGCAATGCGTAATTATAATCCAGGAGATGCAATCCTTTGTCTTCCCATTTCTAAAGAGAAAACAAGACCTTTTATAACTTTGGCCTTGTACAATGTGAAAGAAGAACTCGTGTTGGTAATCAGGTTGAGAATCCTTGGTACACAAAAGCATCATTAAATGAGACCTTTATCAGTTTTTGACTCTTCTGTACCTGTCACAGACAAAGTGGTTTAATAAAAGAAAATTATAGACCGAGTAGAGCCGAAGAGGTAAAGTTTTCTCCAAAGAGTCTATTATTTTCCAAGTCAGGAGTGGATAATGACACATCAATTTTCAAAGCAGAAGATGACACACGTTTGTTTGTAATAGATTCTGCTTTAAAGTCTTCTTTAAAGTGTGCTTTACGGACTTCGTCATTAGAAAACCTTGCTAGCGAGCTGAATAGGAAGCAGAAATAATGCACGTGTTTACTTCTTGTTTATGTTTTCTTCATTAAAACAACCAAAAATCCCTGTGATATTATCAAATTTAGGGTAAAATAGGGAGAACAGAGTCATAAAGGATCACACTGATTCATTATGGCAGTTACGCAGAAATCCAGTTTTTGTCTGAAGTTTTCTATTATGCATGAAAGCTGCCAGCTGGCAAATCGCTGAGTATTCAGTTAATGATGGCTGTTGTACCGGTTATCTACTCATCTTCTCACTTACACTTCATCTGCCATCACAACAACATCCATACAGAAACATTTCGTTTGTGCCTCAAATCTATTTGTATATTTTCACTCCCTCTCTGATTTATATGACACGACCGCATAAGTCAATTTTAGCTCATTTAAAAGCTGATAGTAGGCCATAATCTTTTGGTTTGAGGTGAGTTGACACAGTGTCCTGACAATTTCATCAGCTCCCTGTTTTCAAACAGTGCCTATTGTGGACAGCAGACTGGATAGTTGCAGACACAAATGTTCTGCTAATAGGAAATAATTTTGTTTGCTCACTATCTGCAAAGAAGGTTATCACAACAAGTGCAGGCTAAATTACTGGACTGGGTGAACCCGGTGAGCCCTTTGCATTCCCTATTGTGTGAGAAACACTGTGTAATCAGCTTCTTTGCAGATTCATTCACTTTCATTGTATCTGTGCTCCATAAAATGACTTTGGTCAAATTTCACTGTGCCACAGCAGACTTTATGAGGAACTCAAAAAGGGCTATCTGAAAAACTGGGTCACTTTGAAGTTCCACATTTCTAAAGCACTAACAATCTACTTAGACCATAACTTCAAAACAAAATTTTTTCCCAAAGTACACTGGTGGACATTAAACTTTCTCTTTCGCTAGTGCCTGAAAGCAACCAGTGTTGACTCAATGTATTCGCAGCAATATGGATTTCCTTCTAACACCTGAGGTGTTAAAACAGATGATGAAGGAAGCCAAAAATCTACACAGGGGGACTTCTGACCAAGAGAAGAAGTTAAACATTCAGTGTGGTATTCAATATAATATTCTGCAGAAGGCAGCCATGGACACTTCATAATATTGATAGTACTGATCTTAGTATCTTCTTACATTTAGATTGCATCGCTGCTAAGCCATTCAATGCAGGAAACAGACTGAGTCCTCACTAACTGCAAATGGCTGATGAACACGGCACACGTCCCTCAACTTGTTACTGAGCAGAGCTGCTCAGTGACAAACGGTGTAGGAGACGAAAGTTAGTCTCCAGGTGTGAGGGTATAAAACTGTGAATGTGAACCACAGAGTCATAAAGAAAGGACAGGCTGAATACAGGGTTACAAGCTGGCCTCAGCAATCCATGACGCACTTCTGGCTTTAAGGAAGCATTTCTAACAGAAACTGTCATTGTGCTTCTACTGGTGATACCAGTGCTAAAGAATGTCCAATCTGAATCAACAAAAAATATATTGTGGATATTGTTTTTGAAAAATGGTCAGATCTGTGAAGCAGAAACTCCAGCTGGTATTATATCATAAATGTTATTACATAGTAGAGTTATGGTTATGAAAGAATGAAATAAATCTACATTATATGAGTGAATCAATAATCATCTGCACTTTCATTTTACACAAAGAACCCAGAATATCAACTCAAATCACACATGCTTCTTACAGTACAGTACAGCTAGCAGACCATCCTCGGGCAGTACTACAGCCTTATCACTATGAATTACTGTGTTCTTATTCTATAATGCAACTGTAAAGTGTGGATTGCATTAGCAGGGAGAAACCATGAATGAGCCATTGCCCTCCAGCTGGAAGATTATAACCCTGCCAGTAAACCCAGGGATAATCTGAAATTTTCTATCCTTGGGTGTATTAGGCTCGATAGAAAGCTCCTTCAAATTCTGTCAATTTCTACCTGTAGCTATAGATAATTCAGAAGTTGTCACAGCCCACTTTCATTGTTGTCACTGAAACACATAGTGAAATATGTATTTCTGATATTGTTACGGGCAAAAAATGTCTCAAAACGTGGGTGATTTTGCATAAAGTTAGCACCGAGATCTTTCCTTCAGGAAGTGCTGCACACCACAACAGCAGTGTGAATTTAATTTGTCATGGGGCCAAAAGCATGTCTACAAATAAAAGCTAATGTTGCTTTGAGCCTGTTGGGTATAGAAATAAGCAATAGTTTAACATGTTAGCCAAAAGTTGTGCCGCTGCCGCCACTGACCAAGGCAGAAGCTGCGGAACCAGGAAGTTTCATATCCTACAGCTCAAAGTGGGTTGTGATGTGTGGGTAGATGTCTACTAAAAACATGCTAATCATAACTAAAGGTTATGGTGCTTCTCAGACACCAAATAAGTGCATTTCTTTAAAAAGCTTAAAACTTTTTTTTTTTTTTTTTTGGGCTTTGGCTGATTTTTATGACTTACTATTTTTGAGATGCAGAACTGTAACACTCACTTTTATGCAGTGCATATATGTGTTCAGCTGTTGAGCTTCATCACCTTTTGCTTCACAGAATGTGCAGAGGGTACTGAATGTGAAATGATGTACATTAAAAACACGGTGACGCATCGAGAGGCATTTTAACATACTCGAGAACTATTTATCCCAGGCTGATGGTTGACTTGCCCAGCACGCCAGTGAGTGACAGCTCAAAACTTTATCTTGCAAGGTGAAACAAATAGCATATATACCCCAGGAGGTTCCAGTGAGTATCATGATAACATTGATGACCAGGTCAATCTCAATCCAATAATGAGTCTCCTTGAGGTCCCTTCATTTAATTGTTGTCTACATTAATCTTCGATGTGAACCTATAACCACAAATTCTCTTTACTGCTGCTTGATTAATGCTTAACTACTTAGCTTTGTTTCACCCATTACTCTCTGAATCAGTTGCCATTGTGTCCTGTGATGCACAGAGCCGCCTGAACACCTTGAATCGATAACCTTGGGTGTGTTTTAGCTCAAGTCACAGAGACTGTAATGATCCTTAACAGCCCATTAAGGTGATGGAGACCTCCAATATGGTGTGGGTGACATGTCAGGGTCAAACTGTGGCTCTGAACACCTGAAGGAGGTCACGTTCACGGAAACAAGTATATTTTACAAGTTAGATATATTAGAGTTTTCACATAAATATTAATATAAGGAGGTGATTACTACCTCCTTATATTAATATTTCTTCTCCAATATGTGTAATTATGTTTAATTGCAGGGCAGAATAGGAAATCCTTTCTCTGCACACAACAAACACACAGTGGATAAAATGTATATTTAGCAACTGATGAAAGCTCTCTAAGTTCCCTAGCTGAAGTGCAAAACAACTCCTGGCTAAGTTTCTTTTTTATCTTCGCTCTATTGTTTTGTGACCTCTGTTGTATAAGAGGCTTGTTCTCCATTGTTTGCCTCTGTGGTGAAATTGATTAACATTGGGCTATAATTGCAGCAAAGATTTGGGGACAAATATTGGTTACCATTATCTTTCACACTGTGTGACAAAATGGAGCCATAATTACCATCAACCGTTTCTGAAAACAACACATCTAAATCCAGTGGAAGTGCAGCCCATTAAGTTGTTCCCGCATTTGCACTTGCATGTGTAATTAATGATTACCCCTTGCTGATCAAAAGAGACTTAATGTTGCTGCAGATGGCAATAACAGAGGAGAAAGAAGAGGTGGGAGAGCGTGTCTGCATAAAAGCCAGAGAAAGTTGCAGGGAGTGCAAATGAAAGGTTAAGTGCAGACAGTGTCCAAGTGAATATTCATGTATGTAAAATGATACATTTGGTTAGCTCTGATTGAATGAACTTTGGTACTGGAAGGATACAAAAGTCTTGGTTGCCAAAAAACTAAAAAAAATAAAATAAAATTCACATAACATTTCTGTTAAATCCGTACGTTTTAGCAGAAATGCAAAAGAGGCGACTAAAAAAAAAAAAACTTCTTTTGTTTGTGTGATAGATGATTTTGACTGCTGTGAAAATAATGCACAATTCTCTAAACAAAATCACTTCAATTTAAGTTAGACACACACACACACACACACACACATATGTACATGTACATACCAACACTCACACTTTGAGATTACACAACACGATCCTTAACTGTTCCCATGACACAATACATCTGGACGACAGACAGATTTTAGAGCCGCTAGAAAGCCTCCGATGTTCCTCCGAGTTTTAGCAGCCAAGTAACACAAAAATAGCACCCATTCACTGCATTTCCAGTCAACAGACTGTGTGTGTCAAGTCTCTGAATAGTGTAAACCAGACAGAGTTCTGGATTGTCAGCTAGGACAATGTGTGTGTGTGTGTGTGTGTATTTGTACAAAGACGCTCAGGCAATCTAGTGTGTCGCTCTTTGCCATTATGCAGGTTGACACACTTGTTTCGCTGCTTCAGGCGCTGACCGCATTTCACTACCGGGGAAAAAAAAAAAAGAAGGATCTCCATGGCAACAGCTTCTGGGGTTTGTAGGTTGTAATGCCTCTTATGACATCATCCAGGCATGATCCAACAACATGGATCAGATATACCTGCTGATATGTATCCCTCCACAATAAAGACCTCATGTACCCTCACAGACAAAAAAAAAAAGAGATAAAAACATGGGGGGAAACCCATTTAAAAAAAACAAAACATAACAGCCTTCTGAAACATTATTCGATACACATTTAAGATGTGTAATATATCACATGTTAAAAGACATCATCATTTATCGATATTGTACAGCTTTATTTATTGATTATTTAAAAGCATTTAATACTGTGGGTCATGTCCTGCTCAGGCTAACGTTGCTTATTGAGTGGGACCACATCATAAGTCCCAAGGTCCTGTGGTTGGCTCGCTGTTATTATCTCTTTATACAAATGATTTAGTTTAGTTTTTATGCACATGGAACTTGATACAGTCTTTTATGTGTAATAAGTCATAACAAACTTAAAGTTATTTGCAGAAGGAAATTAAATGAACCCATTGGAAAACCCTATGTGTTCTCTACCACATTAAATTAAATTATCTTTTACTTTTAAGTGTTAACATGTGACACTGACTGTGCATCAGATATTCTATTAGGTGTCAAAAACTTGAGAATCATGAGTCAAAGCCTTTAGTATAATCCTTTACACTTCTCTGCAGACCGCTGCAGATTATAATTGTTGTAATATACATAGATGACTATGAGAACATGAGGCAATTTATCTAATCTGCAACCGCATCATTTCGCGTGAGTCACAAATTAATTTTAGGTAGCTATAAAGATTCATAGTTGAATGCTACTAGAGAAAGTGACAGAGAAGCAGTGAGCACATGTGAGAAAGGAGACAGAGGCTGTTAATGAGGTGGTACAAACATGGGCAAGACAGCAAAAAGAAAACCAGAAAAGAGGGAGCAAGGATAAAATGTTGGGAGAGCTGAGAGGAAAAGAGTGAAATATGGCAGGGAGGTAAAACAGATAGAGAGATGCCACAAGCAGGAACAGATGGCTGAGAAGAGAGTCGGAAAGAGTGAGAAGGAGACCGACAGGCAGACAGCGAGAGAGAGAGAGAGAGAGAGTTGAAGAAAAAACTGGATCAGGCTGAAAAAGGCCTCCAGTTCACTTTGGGGAATGCAGTAAGTAGGACAGGCAAAACCTAAATTCCCAAAAAATTAGACCCAAAAATAACCCAGAGGAGAACAAACGACTCGAGCCTGGGAGCTATGCTAGATGGTCAGTCAAAACAGAGATGGTTCTCCTCCTTTGAAGAACTGACTTTTAATCTACCTGAGGATGAGCGCAGAAAGGAGGATGAAATCTTAATGGTAATCTATGCAAATTCAGCTATGAGGGGGGGAAAATGATAAACAGGGACAGTCCTGATGCAAATTACGTCTCCTAAAGCAGGCAGATTCATCCATATGTATGTAAGGTGGAGCTATACCATGCTCAGTATATAGAGCGATGTTGGAGAGAGTAAGCAGAACTTCGTTCTAGATGGGGACCTTACTGCACTGGGAAGCATTTTTGTTGCTTCACTTTTGTCTAACTTTTTGCATTCAGCGAATAAAGATGCTGTCCTTATTCTTTCCCCCCATGCTTAAGGCAATGCAATATACATAAGAGCTGGTCATTAATTCAACAACTCCATCTTATTTTTTAGTTTCTGGGAACCATACTTGGACATAAGAACTTATGCGGCTCATTAGGTGTCTTGAACCAACACCATTATAATATGAAACCAACCCCCAAGGCCAATGAAAAGGGCCTGTGGCAGTTGTTTGCTGTTATCGACTAAACCCTGTGCTCCTCCTATCTCTTTTGTGTGCTCTACACAGCTCCCCTACGCAATCTCTAACCCAGTGCTCTCACATCCACACACATCTTCACATACAAAGCAACCCAGGAGGTAACAAGCATTGGTATTCTCCACCACACGTAGGATGAGAGAGGAGCAGCTGGCAGATTGACAGCTGTTGGATGAGCACAGATACGCTGCATTATGCTCTCTGACAAAAATGACATGTAGATATGAAGATGCGATGGCGCTGTGTACGTACGCAGCCATCTCAATTACAGCAGAAACCCACCAGAACCCCCGCAAACACATACGAACAGCACGATCCAATCTGACTCAGTGTTTACCGTTCGTGCTTTGGGGATGTGTCGGTTCTGCCTTTCACCCGATGACTCATCCATTTCTGTGGATCAAAGACGACGTAGTGTTTGAGCGTAATACAGCATATGCCCTTCATTTATATGCCCTCCACAGAAGATGTAGTTGTTTTAAGATGGGTTTCGTCGAGGGGAGCTCAGTGAGCAATATGTGAAGGGTTCTGCTGGTTTGTGGTTTACTCCAAACATTAACTCAGAAATTCAGATAACCAATAACCTCAAATCTAATGTAAGAGGCCTTGAGCTTTGCCCACAATAAAAAATAATACATCCAGTTAGGTTTTATGAACGGGAATAGCTTTAACTCAAGACAGGACTGAGATGACTCCTGTATGTCTCTAATTCACCGATAGTGAACTGCGATTGCAGTTAGATCAGGTCACAGGTCCATGCGTAGGAAAACTGACCTGTATTTGGACCGAGCCACTGACAGTCATGCATTCACCCCAGTGACTGACTCTCGAATCATTTTTTCAGCGTGACTGACATTTAGCTGACATTATTATCCACCTTTAGAAAATAAGCACTAACATTAGTTGGTAAAGGCCAAGTTCAGATGGTAACAATCATAACAACCCATCAGAGTGTATCTACTGGACATCCTGTCTGACAGGGAAAATCAATACAGCAAAACCCATAACCTACTGTCAGATTCATACAAATTCTGTGAAAAGTAGCCAGCTACTCTGTGTATGTGTGTGATATTTGGCTTTCTCTCAGTTAGCTGCCATGTTGCACTGGAAAGACTCATAACTCATAACTATGTATCGCTAGCATTCAAATCACATTAGTCATTTTTTAGACGGACACGTTTATCCTTATTATTTACCAAATGTGCTCCAGAAAAAAATAAACTAATGCACTATATCTTATAGGTTCCCTGAATCTTTATTTTGATATTCCACTGACAGATTTACAAACTCCATTCCAGAAAGTTTTTTTGCTTTTCCTAAAATACAATAAAAATTCGTATTTATTCACTTGAACCTAAAGTATAAATGTTGTGTTCCAGACATCAAACTTAAAGCTGCATATATTTGTTTCCACTGTAATCTGAGAGACACTCAAAATAATGTAAACTTGATTTAATGGTGATGAATGAACTATAAGCTTCAACTAACCAAACACTGAGAGAAAAAATGTACATACGTTAGGACAACAAAAGATGCAATTTACAGCTGTGACAACGGAAATGATGAGCTGAACTTTGAGTATATATCTGAATGCATTATGTGTATCAAATAATGGAAATGCAACCGAAAGGAAAAAGTCTGAGTGTGCACAAGGACACCAGGTACAGTGCTGACGGCATTAAAACTGCCCCCCATGGTTCGCAATCATTCCTGCTGTGCTTTTACCCTTTTTACACATATTAAAAAAAATGTACACTCGCACTTACAAAAAGTATAAACACATACTGGCACAGACATTCATGCTGGCATTCCTTGTTTCTTTCTCCATCTCTCTCTCTCTCTCTTACACACACACACACACACACACACACACGCACACGCACACGCGCACACGCAGACGCAGACACACACACACACACACACACACACACACACACACACACACACACACACACACACACACACACACACAC
>JAUYWH010000012.1:7571315-7658142 GCA_034779795.1 Ctenopoma multispine | reverse complement strand
CACACACACACACACACACACACACACACACACACACACACACACACACACACACACACACACACACACAGTTGCCTTCTGCTTTATTAGTTGATGAGTCATAGCTCTGGGTCTTGTAAACTGGGACAATCCCCCCACACACACACATACAAACACAGACACACACACACACACACACACAGATTATACAATAGAGCAGTTCAGACACACCTGCATGCACACACAGATAATACTCCCCAACAGACACATGTGGACACACATGCACTTGGGTCGACTTGGCAGCACCCAACTTCACAGCCTGGGGACTCTGAAGCAGCCTGGTGTTGTTAGGTTAGAGCTGATTTTCTTTCACACATCCAAAAAAACAGAGTGTGCTAAATATCAGCGCCACCTGCTTCTTCCATGAAATGGGCTAATTAAATTTATCCTGGGAAAACTCTACTTATCTACTCTACCTACCACTGGCTAGAGACAAGTTATTGATTGTGCAAATGGACTACAACTCAATATTGGGAGGTACACCTAATAAATTTCCCCAGTGGCATAAATACAATCCAAATTTTACCCCAGTGAGGCTTTTTGTCTCTAGAACTGATTTATTTATAATACTTTAATGCAACTTTGAATTTATAATCTGTTTGTCTGTATAAAAACAAGACCACAAGACAGTTCATGCAAGTTCTACTTGCCAAAAAAACTAAACTCAATATGTTTGTTGCTCTGACTTTAATTCTGTTTGGTAAAACTGCACTTGTCACTTTTGCACTCTGATGTGGCAACAATATATAACACTTTAAAGTTCGGACTAGGAGAACATGCACATGATGCGAGGAAGACGCTTCCTCCTAGAAAGCACACTGAGCAATAGTTCTTGTGAGTTTGGTTTCTCCAGATGATTGTATATACGTACATGAAGCCTTCTCATCAAGAATAATACATCTGCACGTACAGAACCACACAGGCAATCAAAGGGAACTTGACATGAATAACGGCATTGAATCTGCATGATTATGGCTGCTTATGGAAGTGTTTGTCTTGTATCACCATTTGTCAGAATATGATGAGCGAGAGAGTCAGGGCGAGAGGAGAAGATAAAGAATGAAGAGACGGTAACGTTGAAAGACGAGCTAATGGAGTAGTAGGGGACGGGTAGAATGAGCTTTTCCTGTTTGTTCAGGCAGCTATCATTCTGTCTGTTTTTATGTATTGCTACTTGCCAGACTGTGTGACCAGGAAGAAAACCTTCCTGAGTCATAACAAATCAAATCGAATCACCGAGTGTGCCAGACAGGGTGCTCGAAATGTAAATGGATCCTTCACAGTGCAGCATTTAAAGGAGACTTTCATGACTGGAAACTAGGAGCTTTTGCCTTTAGTGTCAGATGGGGAGCAAATATCTGGACAAACCTTTCGGAGACATATGGCTGTCTCCATGACAACAATCTTTTGCCTAACCTTAAGCAACTAGTTGTATTTACCTAGTCTTAACCATACTGGCTTAGGGGATTTTAGACAGTCTGTTTTATCAGACTTTTTTGTGCTACTTGCTAAATAGTAAGAACCTGGAGACACATGTGATGACAAATAGAAAAAGGCCAAATATTCTTATAGACAAATAAATGGAAATAAATTAATCAAAGCACCAGTAGCAGCAATTAATGGACCAGGGACCCACCGATGCACCAGTCCTCTGAAAGAACACTTTGTCTTGTGTCATAATTGAAATCAATATGAGTACTGTGTCACTGTGTGGAATGATGCTCAATATCTTCTATCTGGCTTGTGTTTGGCAGCAAGAGTGAATAGTCTGGTGTGCGTCTGCTAAAAAAAGAAAAGGAAAGCTTCCATGTTACGGTTAGCCTGGGTCTCAGAGATTAAACCTGAGTGCTGCCAAGACCTCTGGCACAGTGGCTGTGGTTTCTCTAAGCAAGAACAAGGAACAAAAAAGGAAATATTGTCACAACAATTTGTGTGAAGTAACAATTTAGAGTTTCAGATTGGCAAGTACATCTTGTGACTCTTACTCAAAATGCTTAGTTATGTTATGCACTGTCTGACACTGTGTGTTCACAGTAGAGAAATGTTAAAAGTGACTATACTTAACGCTAGTTAGTATGTTGAGTAAAATTGCTCTATTTTGAGTGTGGTGTTTAGGGGTAGACTTAAAACTGTATCGCAATATTTCAGATGATTTGGCTGTAACGGAATAAATGATAATACCATAATTACCATTATCATATACACATTTCTCTGTAATAAGCACAGTCCATGGTGCACATCACATCCCGATCTCCCTGTTGCTTTTTTCCTCTCTCACAAAATTTTTAACATGTTTAGCAAGTTTGAACTAAAACACAATGTGTTTTATGATGTGTAAGGGCTCTCCCTCTCTACTGATTGTGGTACGAACAATGACACAATATGAACAACACTAATTACAGCAAAAAATTTCCTCATGTTGCAAAGCAATAAATTGTAGCAGGGCATAGTGTGAACCCAGCAACCCTCTATATTTTGTTATTTCTACTCTACTCTGGTCTGTAGAGTCCTAGCTGACAGTGGCATAATCCCTCCCACTTCTGAGGAAAAAATATTGTTTCTTTATCCAAGCTATAGACACAAGGTGTTGCCTGACTCATAGCAGTTATGAGACAAATATCCACAACATTTCATCTGACACCTTCTCATTCCCTGTAGGATGACTGCCCACAGACCAAACAGAGGACCACAACTGCAGATACTATAGAGCAACACAAAGCAGATAAATGCTGTATATATGTATGTGGTAAAAGGCAAATCTAATCATATCAGATTGCTTACAGAAATATAAACCCCTGAGAAAGCAGAGTGAGATGGTAAAATATATGCAAAGAACCTTTGTGTGTGTGAGTGTGTGGCTGTGTGAATTCAAATGCTGAGCTTTAGCTTGTGTTTCTGTGTTTCAATGTGAGACCAAAGACAGTGCAGAGGGAGCACTGCCCAACCAAGGTCATGCTCCGGGTGGTGAGGAGACACTGTCATCTCTGTCCAACCTGGATGCACAGTCACATAAATGCAGCCAGAAGGAAACCAATATGTCCACCTGTTTGGCTGAAAATACAGCAAGGGCAATTAGTTCAACCTGGCAACACATATGCGCTGCCAAAGGAAAAGATGATGAGGAGGGGGAAGTTTGCAGGGTTTGCATTTTGGCTGTGGCTGGCTTTACAGCAGATGCAGATACATTCTTGAAAAACAAAAAAATGCAAGCTACTCTGCTCCTCTTATCATTAGGGGAAAAGCCCAACAAAATCCAGGGAAAAAGCACCAAACACCTTAAGATACTAGAATGAAGAGAATTTTCTTTAAAACACAAGAACCAATTAATGTCTCGTCAGTCGACTAGAAGTTTTTCAACAGTGGTTCACAATGGAGCAAGGTGACACCACCGCTTTGAGGTAGAACTGAGGGCTACACTCTCTGTTCAATATAAACGGTACAACTGTATTAGTACATGTGCTGTGAAAGCACTGGAAACATGAGAGAAAGGCTAAATAAAACAAAATCCAATTAAAACTCCAGACAACTTGGGGTTTTAAAGTTACACTGTGCTGAAACAAACCCAAAAGCACCAGAGTAACACTCACAGATCAAGACCCTAAAACAGCTGCTGTTCTAAAACCTAAGGTTCTAAAGACAGGTCTACTGCAGCTCTGACAGTCTTAATAGCAAGTTAACAGCTGGTAAAGTAAAGTATAGTGAAATCCAAACAAGCAGGAGGACGTCCCCCTATGACTGCAGTAGTCCTGTATCTCACTTACAAACCTGGGCAGATGACTACACTACTACACAGCACTTTAACATTCATCCTGAGCGTTGTAAAACATGTTACTGCTCTTAAATGCTACATGAACAGGTGGTGTTGGTCATTGCCCTGCTCAAACTCTTTGTAATCAACTGACATGCTAAAGTATACATGCCTGACAATGGTCTTCAGACCTTCCTGTTAGTTTGCAGGGACAGGTACGAGGGGAAAGTCACAATCTGAAAGGTAACACGCTCTAGTGAGTTCTCTCAAATATTAAGTAAAATTGTCCTTCAGTTCAGCGACCCGATCCGGTCTTGTGAAGAGCTTGTGCAGACTGTTCCCCTCATTACGGTACTTATGTAAAACACTAATGGGAGCATTCTTTCACCAAGAATCCCTTCCAATCACCAGCAGTAACCCCCCTCTCTAATATGACATTCAGGATTTATGCCTCCTTGCCACAGGGCATATTAACCATTTGGGACAGTGTGCAGTCTTGTATCCACTTTCATCTGTAATAACCTCAGGTAAGACACCATCATATTTCATCCCCTGTGTGAATCTTAAATGATCTTGCTCACTTGCTTTGCCCAAACTCCCCCTACCTTCATTTTTCTCTCATTCTCTTTTCTCCTCTCTCTTCATCTTTATCTCACTTTGTCTTCCCCTCCCTCCAGGGCCTTGACTTATCTGGAGACTTGCCAGGAATGCAGATAGGATCACTCGCAGATGTACAATAACTTGAGGGGAATAAATATGCCCTAATTGAGAGAAATGATGTAATATTGATCCCAGGGCCTCCGAACCTTTGGCATCGATGGAGCGTTCTGCTGAGCCTGTGACATTTAGAGGGATGGCTGGTGTGTACGTGAGAGTGAGTGTGTGTGATATTGGCTATAGTTGTTACTGATGCTGTGCTGTGCGAGACTCTTTCTTTCTTTGTGAAACTAAAATGCGTCTCATGGTTTCATGATAACGTTAAGACAGAAAATCCCAAGATTAACCAAGTATGTTTCCCTGCCTGCTGAATGTACTGAATATAACACAGAACTAATACATTACACTGCATTGACTGATGCTTTGAAGATCTGTTTCATTTAAAACTTGAGCTGCAAAATAGTCAGCATGTGCCATCTGTGCCTTAATGCCATAATGACTGGTGAGTGGCTTTAACACTTGAGTTGGGTTCCAGGCAGCCTTTAGGGTTAGAGTGAAAACAAGTACAAACAGCTTCATCTCTGAATGTGTCAATTTTGCACAAATCCAAGCCAAGTTGTGTGGGTTTCTGATGTAAATGTTTTGTGTTTTGTGTATAGCAAAGTATACTTATATTTATGGAAAACCTCTGTACGTAAGCATCAGCATGACCCAAATGACCCTTTGATATTTATGTTGTCCGCAAAAATGTTGGTACTTACCTTGAACAGTATGTCTATCTAGCTATCTGTGGAATCATGTGTCTTTATCCCAAAGCAGATTGTCAGCAGAACATCCACGACATCAATATCGATCTTTAGATATTGAAAACAGAGCCTGAGTCAATGTGAGAAGACACATTGTAAGTAGAGTAGAGAAGTCAAGTCGTGCAGCTACTAAAAAAATAAATCTATTCAATCATAATGGGATGATCAACACTCATTGATTGATTAAGCCAAGTAAAGGTTATACATTTCAAAACCATCTGCTCTGCTGACATTCAACTACACGCTTTCACTGTAAAGGAAGTTGACATTTGTGGGCTGTCAAAATGTAGGTCATCATTTCTACCTAATCACGCAACGCTTCTACGGAGGATGTTAAAAATACACAAGCACAAACTTAGTTACAGAAGGATTTGACGTTGGTTATCAGTTTGAGAGGCTTTCAATGGGAGCTTAAAGAAAAATTGAGTCTCATAGCAACCTGACCTGCACAAGAATAATAGTACATTGATGTGGCTCACCTCATCATTACCAGACTGAAAATTCTAATTTGATGTGGCTGCAGTCTCTAAGTCAATTCAGGATAATCATGGCTTTCCTCTGATTGAGGTATCTTCTGTTCATATCATTAGACAATAGAAGTCCTTCCAATGAGCAACTCAAGATCAATTTCCAGTTTACACTGTTATTATTCACCAACCAATAAATGAGGGAGCTCAACCTCTGAGAGCAGAGCAGATTGTCAGACTGTTATAGTGAAGCTGAGTAGAACAAAGGGATTTTCACAATGAGCCTTTGTGAGAGGAAGTGATACTGATTTTTCAAACTATGTCATTAAAAGAATGGCCTGTGTACTACATGGTGGTGGTTAGAAATGACTATCTTAATATTCACCAGCAGTGTACAATATTACAATAACATAAAAAACATGTTTCTACAACTAATATATCTGTAACTGTATCCAAGACCCATACTAATTCTGCTCCCATAAGACTAAACTAGAAGAATGGTATACTAGATGGCCAAAGGTATATAGATACCTCTAACCTTTTGGAAAGTGCTGCAGGGATTTACTCCCGTTCAGCAACAGTAGCATTAATGAGGTTGCCTGCCACTGCTGAGCAGTAATTCTGATGCCCAAATGGTGCTCAGACATCCTGCTCTATGTAGACTCGTAAAGTTATTTTACACTGAACTCAAAGCATTTCTTTACGGACCTGGCTTCTTGCATAAACATTATTGGTTGTTGTTGTTGTCATCACACTGAGGCAGAACAGAACCGCCTCTTAACTTGCTACAAGGTTGAAAGCGCACTGTTGTCTAAGATATAATGGTCTATTGTTGGATCACGATTTGATTTGAATCCAGTGCTAGATGTGGCATAGGAAGTCAATGGAGAGATGTGAACACAACAAGCAACACTAAGTGTAAATACATTGTTTTGCGTTGAACATAGAGCAGAAACGTTTTTATCTGTCACAAATTACAGTTATACACTTATACGAGGAAAGAAGGAAACAGAATTTTAAGAAATACAGAGATACTGTCATTTGGCTGTACTTTGAGGTAGATTTATGTGACCTTTTACATTTTTTGTGTTTAGAGTTTGTTGCAAAGTGACCTCTCATCTTTGACTGAAAACAACAAATTCGCTTTTGCTCCCTAAAGGCTCACAAAAAGAATTGTGGGAAACAAAGCAAATGACTAAGTGAGGAGTCTAAGAGAAGACAGGCAGTTAGGTGGAGAGTGAATCAATTGAGTTAGTCTGACACTGCATTCAAAAGCACAGATTGGTGATGCATAACACTATCCAAAGGTTGATGGCTTCTTTAAGTCAAATATTCATGTGTGAGCTTAAATGTGAATTGAGAGAAGAGGTTCAGGCACCATCACTGCGGCAATTGAGAAACCTTGCTGTGGTGTTGTGATGTCAGGTGTCAGGGGATAAAGTCTGATATCCTGAGGAAGGAGGCCGTTGAAAGGGCACATTCTAACAGCCAGTCGAGATCACAGGGAAATTTGCTGGCTATTCCCAGAATGAACCTCACAATCAGTGTGCCACTACGGTTGTAAATTTGATCTAACCCTAAATAAAATTTCCAGATAGGTAGGCAAGTGAGGCCACAAGTGACATGTCAGTGCGACAATGAAAACAGCATCATAGCAAATCAAACCTGGCAGCAGCAGCAGCAACAGAATAAAGGCTAAAGAAGCAGGTTTGTGCCTGGAAGTTGGTTTGAATCCCTGGTTGGATCATGTTCCGAAAACAAAGAAGTGACAGAAGCAGTAGTTTGAGCATTTTTTCAACAGGGAAAACACAAACATGCTCATGCATTAAATCAATGAATCACTGTGTTGTCAAAGTATTTAGTGTTTACAAATCAAATGCATTAGCAGTCTACTAGAAACAGACGTGCACTACAGTTAGTCTGCTTGGCTAGACTGCAAACAATTATTCTGCATCTGCACAAGACAAAGTAAAAGCAGTGTGCACTGAACTGTCAGACCGCATAACAGACCCAAACTGTATCTGATCTGTCCCACAGAGAAAGCGGTGGAAAGACATGCCCGCTGAGGGCTGAGAAGAGCGTTTACACAACATCGTTTTAATCAAGCATTTTAAATTTAATCAATTATAACTGAGGAACCACATCCATTAGGAGACAAAAAAGGGAGCGGGCTGGGGATGAAAAGTGTGCGCTGATTAATTGGGGGCCCCCATTTACAGGTCCCTCTGATCTCTCTGTTCATCCCTTGAGTTCCACAACAAGAGCTTGAAAAGTGTCTCTCCACATTCGTTTATTCCCCACTCCTTTTGCTTTCTCACTCTAACCTGCATAATAACCTGTCAGCAGAAACCATTTATCCCTCTATATCTCATGGGGGAGTGGATATTAAAATTTCACCAAATCTACCACAACTGTGATGGATGGCATGACATGCGGATGACATGTGAGTCCAACACTGAGAGGAAGTGATAGGGGCTAGTACAGGCAAAGCATCAAATGAGTTCATATATTATGTACGCAAGCTGCTGACTCTGTGTAGATTATCTGTGGATGAAAAGGTGTAGGGAGGTACGTGACAATAACAACACGACAGTTCTACCTAATCCTCATACACTGAAAATCACAACCAAGATGAAACTTCAGTCCAATAGAGTTAGCTAAGATGATGGAAACAATCCCTGAAAGAGTGTACAGTGTCCAATAAAAGTGCAATACAATAAAAAATACAGTATAAGATAAGCAGCATATATCATTTCTTTGGGGTGTTATTGCCTGTTCTCACAACTATCAGGTAATGGATTTTGAAAATCACCATCATCCACTATAGAACACTTAATCAGATGAAAAAGCCAGAGAGGCTTTTATCCATCGTCAGTTTAAAGCTACAATGATTTGCGCCTATTTCCTGATTGCCACCTTTTACCTCTGCGAGCCGGTTGTGTTCATCGCCCGTGACAAATTTACTTCAAAGGAAGTCTCCATCATGACCCATTTTCCATTCCACCAACAGCTGAGCTTTTGCCCAATAAGACACAAAGCGGGAATTTTCCCATGAGGTTCAACGCATCAAAAGCTGGTAAAGAAAACTACTGTAGCCGCATGAGGCGGAATTTTAGGCAATTATCTGAAGTAATGCTAACATCATACATTTGAAGATACTTGAAGAGAGATTATGTAAGATTTCTAAGAAACACCAGTTTACACACAACACACAGACTGCATCCATGTTGCACAAGATAATGAAGATTGGTAAGTGTAATAAAACGAGGCACTCCATAAGACAGGGCGAGAGAAAGGCTTTCATACCCTCTAAATCACTTTCTTTTTCGTTCACATATAATGGGTGACTCATCCTGTTTTTCTTCTAGCATGATGAAAACTCAAGGTTCATTCAGAAAATGGCACAAAAAGTGCAGACACCTGATTGGAAATTCTGTACAGTATTTGGTTACTTCTTCTCTTTTATGCACTGAAACACAAAGGACATGTATAAGAAACTGCTGGAGACTCAAACAGTTTCAGTGCTATCTGTTAGAATGTGTGGTAAATATTTGTTGTGACACGACAGGACACTTTACTGAGTAGCTTTCATCACAAATGAAATTTCTTTCCCCATTGCACTGGGGTGAGGGCAGAAATCTCTCAGACATATCTCAAAACCTGTGCAAAATATAATGGAAACTGTCTGCATGCATAGATACCAGCAATATCAAGGGTGAAAATACATTCTGTTTGGATTAACTTAGCCTTTTAATCTGAAACATTCTGCAGTTTTAAAAGCCAAAGTTGCAGCAAAGCATCAGGTATCATTGGTTTTGTGCATGACATTTCCTATACTTGCTAAGCATGTGTTGCTTTGTTATCAAATATTTGAAGTATTACATATCCAAATCTAAAATCATAAATTGTCTGGTATTCACAGAACTTCACTGCTGCTCTTTCTACTGTTTCTCTTTCAAAATTAAATTCAGTTTGTAGAGACAAATTATTTCCAATTGCTTCTACTGTGCCATTCTGTCATTCATTGTTGTAAGCGAAGTAAGTGGAACACAACACTTCGTGTAAATACTTCACACTAAAAGCCTGACAGAAACCGGAGAGTTTATGCAACTTGTGTTCCTGAAAAACTTTTATGAAAAAGTTTTGTAAAAAAGTTGTCATGGACAATAACTCAACAACAAGAGAAAAAAAACCAAAAAACACAAGCAGATTTTTTTAAATGAATCAGTGCAAAAGGACAGTATGCTTAATCTAACTGACCCTAATATGCAGGGCAATAAAGTAAGCGGCATATGTTGCTAAAATCATAAAACACTCTTTCATTGACTAAACTAGAAATCAGTAGAGATGTCACTGTGACGAGCAGGCATATGCCACAAGTATCCACGTTCCATAGTCAGAAAATAAGCAATCAATAAGAGGAAGATGACGTTCCCTTACCTATTGCCATTTCTATCACACTCATTTGGCTCTCTGAAGGAAAAAGGATCTTTGGCGGCTTGTCTGTCTGGGGAGCTGTGAAAAGATAAATAGAAAGAGGAAGAAGAGCACATTAAATTTCACATCTTTCTCCCCATGGACAGTGGGAGTGTGATTTATTCATTAAAGACCTAAATAAAGGCATCATTAAAATGGAACAAATACATGGACGTATAATATTTAAAGACTGGATGGAGAAAAGAGAGATGAATTATGTGACTAAGAATGATCCATTCAAAGCTTTAAACATCAATGTGCATACTTTCAAAGCAGCAGCTGCTTCAACAGTAATGTTATTCATTCTCTGCATTAATGAGTGTGTAAGAGATGATGTGGCGTTGACATGGACTGCAGCAGAAACTGTGTTGTACATAAAGTAGCTGTGTAGCTAGTCAACCATTCCTGAACCTACAATATAGCCTAAAGTAAAAATCACTCTACAGCTGCAGTGGGCATGGGAGGTTAAGAGCGGCTGCAGGAGATTCAGTATTTTCAGCAGTGTGCAGTTAATATAAAATACTTAACTGTTTAGAGAATCTTTTAGCATAATAAAATAATAAAAAAATAAACAGAACCTCACAAGCAATGTGATATACATTGTCAAAATGTCAGCCATGAGCGAACTGCTGATTTAAAAGTGTATCACAGTTAAATTAGAACAGCCTTCGTCCCAACTCCCTTTGAAACACACCAGCTCCAATTAGACAGCTGCTGAGTAACAAAAGACGTTCACTTAGAGGCTCCTCTTTATAATGATTCCCTAACTGGTTCTAGTCTTCAAAGTGGCATCAGAGAGGTTTTCTAACTCTGCATGCTTGGAAAGACTCAGAGGGATGAGGCTTGTTTCCATACAAATGACTTGTGGTTTGTCTGGAGCAATGATCGCTGAGCTGAACTTGGAAAAATGAGGTGAGGTTTTGTGGGAGGAGCGTCAAAGCTGAGGAAGGTTTTCCAAGTTGACACTGAACTGAATCTTCCATCCTGGGTTGAGCCATGAGTCCAGGTTAATTTGTATATAATGAATATTTCTGGATCCTGTTATTTACAATGCAGGAGACAGACCAGACCTCTTTACATGCCTTTTTCAAGGGCTTACTGAAACTTTTCATAGAAAGAAGACTGTCAGACAATATGTTTTTCATAGCAGAGTATTTATATATGCCTTTAAATGTGACTGGAGTAGGACTTTAAAGGGAGTTCAAAACACTGCAGATAGGGGCAACAGATTTATATGAAATGAAAATATCTTTGTTCAGTAAATATGGTTTTCACTGAGGCGTTGATAAGTTATTGCTTGGGAATCCCTTTCAATAATGAAACATTTTCAGAACAAGCAAGAAAACAGATACAGTCTATGTAATGAATGTGAAGAGAGTAAGACTTGTTGACTTGTGGAGACTGCTGAAAAACATCACCTCAGAGAAACACAGCAATAAATGTTAGAAGACATACACTATATTGCCATACACTAGGTATTGGGACATTGGGACATCTGAAGGACATTATTGAGTGAGTTTGGTGTTTGGAGACTGTCCAGATATTTTCCAGTCAGTTTACCTCTGATGGTACCAATGCTTGATTGGCTGGCTGCACATTATATTTCAGAGGCACTCATAAAATGCCATATTTTTAGCCAAAGATGCAACTTTAATTCACTTGTGCTCATGAATAACTCCCATCCATTGTTCTGATTTCCAATCATCTGACAGACAAACCATGACCTTAAATAAAGAATCATGTAATTTACTGTGAGAAGTGGGCTGAAAGAAGGAAAAAATGCCTATGTGAGCTCATTAACTACAAATGCAAAAGAGAACCACAGTGAATTATGCCGTTCTCTGTGCCTGGTGCATTTCAGTGCTGTGTAAAGGATTCTCATTATCTTAATTACCCTTTTCTTGATAAAAAAAAATATGCTTAGATTATTTTGTTTCATTATGACATAAAAAGAAAAACAAATTTTTTCACTCTGATGGTTTGTCTTACACAGGACAAGACTCTGAAGAGAGAGACGTATTTATAGTAACATGAAAAAAGAACTTAGCTCAGGATACAAACATCAAATACATCTCACTGCTTTTGCTATTAAGTTATGGATTATATATTCAAGTCTCAGTTAATGAGACAATGACATCAAGGATTTAAAAGGGGTGCTGCGGTCCAGTCCCACAGCTACAGGGCAGTTGTCTTGAAGCTCATGCGAGTGGTCAGGTAGAGGACAATGTCCATACATGAGTGAACGTGAGACAACTGCAACAATATAATGTTGCTTTTTGTTAAATGTTCACATTTATGATGACATTACTATTTAGTATAGTATATATATTACAAACTGCTCCTTTAAAACAAAAAGAACACATAACATTTAAATATTGTACTTAAATGTATGAAATAGCATAATTAGGATAATTACAAAATTTAAATAAGAACTCTTAATATATGTAACTTCAGTACCATATGTTAAGCAGATATTTAACTACGACTTCTTTTTCAACTGCTGGAAACTTTAATAAGCCACTTAATATGCATTAGAGAGCACTTCTAGGCACTAAAACAGGAAAATGTGGCACAGTTTGGAAATAACCCGAAAGCTTTACAGATACCCAGAAATGTAATAATGTGTTATTAGTAGGCCTACTGTACAGCAAAACAACCCACAGCACATTTACCAAACCTACTTGTCTCTGTGAACAAGAAGAAAATGAGGAATGGACGAGCTGTCCGATTATTTCCAGCATTAAAACTGTGTTTAGCTTCACTCAAGTATGGGCTGGATGAAAGGAAATGACCAGAGGTGATAAAGCCAGCAGTAAAATGCCAAAAAGGCATAAAATTTAGTATCTTAGTCAAAGGTGAAAATTGTAATTAATTATGTCTTTTCTAACTCACATAAACTGTGTTATGTTTCCTTCATCTTAACACTTATAAGCTTAGTCTCCTCTATCATTTGCTTGTGACAGTCACGACCTCCAGAATCTCATCTAATCAAAAGGATGAATCTATCAAGTCTCAGTTAAGAGGGCATCACACCTAAGTTTGCAATTTAAGCTGAGATGTTTCTTTCTCCATTTTAAAAAAAGTAATGCGTCCACAGGTATTGGGAATATACAGGCTTTCTGTCTTTTAAATGTGAATTCTTGCTTTAATTAGCAGGTTGCGGCGACACAGCTGAAGGTGAAGGTGAAAGTTAATCAGTGTTCTGGTGTATTTTGTAATAAGCCCAGCGAACAGGAGGCAGATTTTTGGCAGGTGTGGTGTCGGTTTTAAAGCTCAAGGTAACAAAGCCAGAGAATGCTGTTTAACTTGAGTAGAAATACTGCCCTTCATCCAAATCAAGGACAAGCTGTTGATATGCTGTTTGTCTGTGGGATCCCACTATGCTGGAAGGCGTGCAAAAACACACAGTCACACACAGATACACATATTTGGGCTGCATTAGTAAACCTGACTGGTCTTCAACTACAAAACCATAATTCTGTGGTAGGTTATGAGTGAGAGTGGGCAGTCTTTTTCGCTGAGGGGCTAGAAACACACTCAGTCTGACCTGCTTCCCTACACACAAACAGTATAAGTACATTACACACAGTGGCATGCACACATTCCTCCACACATAAATACCGAAAAGCCTCATGTTAGCACGAGCGCAGGAGAAAGTCTTTAGTGTCCCTCACATGCCCTGTGATCGGCTCTCACTGTGATCACCTGATGATGCATTGGGGGGCATAAAGTAATGAAATAGAAACACAAGAGCTTTTTCTCTATCATTAACTCGACCATCACTGTCTCTCATCTGTCTGTCGCTTTCAGGGGTGAGAGAGTGGAAAGATGAAAAAGGAGTGAGAGAGGCAGGGAGGGAGAGGGTTGTGGTCCTCTGTTCACACCTCATTAAAGACCACTTCAGCAGACATAGATTAAGAGGAGTAGTGTGTCTATGTGTGTATCTGTGTGTGTTTGTGAGTGTGAGATCGTTAGAGGAAAGATGCAGTGCGAGTTCCATGGGAGAAAATAAATGAAAGCAGTTTTCAAGCAACTTGAGAAGCAAACCTTGTTAGTCATAAACATGCAAAAAAAAAAAATAAATGCGATCCTTTTTTGGCACACACTCCTGCCAGCTTGTAAATAACAAAATCTACCTCTGCTATGTCTCTGATTGAGTTTCTTCAGATCAGTAATGACAGTTGGATAGGTGTGAAAGTCTCCCTGAAGAATTTCTTTCTTAAATGTCAATCATAATCAGTCACTTGAAAAGATGACATACAGTATTCATAGTGCTGATGTCTACATCCATAACATTCCAGATACTGTGAACCACGCTAATAAGAAGCTGCTGATTAAAAAGCTACTCGTCCTCTATTATACACATTTGATAAACAAGAGCCATGTCTGCATGAACGTTTAAGGAACCCAGGGCATCTTTTTGTGAACTGTGAACGTGGGGGTTATTTGTGAAGTTGTCCAGCTGGTATTCAAGTCCTGACAAGAGCAGAGTGAAACACATTATGTTTAAACCTTTTATTGCTACGTCTCTTCTTGCAAGTCTAAATGTTGGCGAAAGAGTTGTCAAATGATGTTTTACATTTGTTAATCTAACGTCCAATGTCAATACAAAGACTGAGGAAATTGAAAACTGACTATTGACTATACTATACAATGATTTGACTAACAATGTATAAATGACAAATTAATGAGCTTAACATCAGGAAATATAACAACATGAAATAGAAACTAAATGAAACTTAATGTGTCCTTTTTCATAAATTAATCTGAAAGATTTTTATAAGATAAGTTACAAAAGAAGTAAAGTCAAAGAAAGTTCCTTAGCACTGGGGACGAGGGAAAAAGAAAATATAAAGGTGAACAAGATTAATATTTCAGGTAGATATAACCAGCAAACTGAAGTCACTGCTTTACTTTGTAAAACACAGTGTTAATGCTATATAACCCATTTTGATCATCTAAATGAGGTTCAATGACTTTGGAAACACTTTCAGGGAATATTAACTGAGTCAACAGCTAGAATGAAATACTAATAGTTATTGCCCCTCACTAGATATTACACTTGCACTGTGTTGTTCTTGGAAGCATATTGTGTTTTTGAGAGGTGCTCATGAAATACTTACAAGGGTTTATTGTGCACTTTTCTTTTTCATGGCTAAATAAACAGGTCAATAGACTGGAAAATGCCATTGTAAATTCTTAATGTGACCTCAGCTGAAGGAAAAGTGCTTTCATTACCACACAACAAAATGGGCACAATTTTCTTTCAGCAGATAGATTTCATGAACAGCACCGACTGCACGAAATGTGCAGACCAGTCAAATGTCCACAACAGTTCAGTGTTGGAGAGAACAATGGAGCTGCTGTGGACTATAATGGTGCTGTGTGGGAGCTGAGTTTTATAGTTCTTGCAAAATAACAGTTATTTTAGTTTGAGGACTTTGCTGCTGTTGGCCTGAAACATCTGCCTCAGGACACTGAGTGAAATGGGGCAGAGTCAGCTTGATGGCAGTGTCTGATTATCTCTCCGGTGAAACTCATAGTGTTTAACCACAAAAGGAAAACAGGACCTGGATTTAGATTTGAACTAATGTCTTCCAGCATCTGAACTGGTCAATTCTTGGGTTGTTTTTAATAAAGAACAGATGGTTTTGACTGAGAGGACAGCTAACTGTAGTGGTGACTTCATTAACAAACTATATTTAGGAATAGTATCACAGCAATATAATAAAATAGTAAAAGAAAGAGAAAATTGCTAAAAGTTTTTCTTGGACTTGCTTAAGTGGCTTTTCATAGGATCATTTCATGTCTGTTGACTAAACATTTCGGCATAATATTCTGATTTGACAGTTCTGCAAAAATATTAGAAACTAGACAACACAACAACTGTCTCTTTGAATAATGCTGTGATTGGTTAAACGCAGACAGCCAACTCTCCACTGGACCCACGATGAAGCCAATTAGAAGTATCTAACGCTGCTCAGTACAAGCCTATAAAAACAACATGTGATGAATTATACATAATTAATGCAGACAGTGAAAACAGGCCTGTCTACACCTGTTCAGAGATTACTAAAGTATTTTGAAACCTAAGATCTACTTTGGGCTGAGATACACTAAAAGCAGCAAAAGCACAAAAGCATCCCTTTTCAGACAGCTGAGTCTGTAATAATTAATTCTAGGCTTTTGTAATTCCTTTTAGGATTTTGGAAAGTGGATTTAGTAAAAATTCAACCTGAATCTAGTATCACATTAGTCAAGGAATGAACATTAGTAAAAAACATCTCTTATCTGACATCTGATATAAACTCCCACATCAGATGTCATTTCTATTTTGAATGGCTGAAAGTGAAAAGCTGCTGTTAATATTGTGTAAACCAAAATTCAAGATAGGTAGGTTAGGATTTTATCAGTGAACTATTTGTCAGTTCATCTGTTGTCATGTTCTCAGCGCCCTGCTGTATACTGTTTGTGGAGGAGCTGAGCCTGTCTTCAGAGTGTAGACACACAGAGAGCAGGGACAGACAGGTACGAAAGGCTGAATCACAAACACTGAAACCATATTTTCTCATCCCCTAATATGACTAACTGCTTCGTCCTGAAAGCACCAATAGAATGCTCCTGGTCCTTAATAAATTACAACTGTATTAGAACTGGTGTAGTTAGTATGTTAACTGACATTCCCACCACACTCCTTCCATGGAGACATCAATGGACTGTGGTGCTATGACCAAGCCTGCTTTGTAAAGAGAATTGGATCCATTGGCCATGGATTCATGCTTTTTACACCAGCCCCACATGGTACAACAACACTGGCTTCATTTACCGGTTCTTAGTTGACAGCATGGAACCTGTTCCACTTTACTGCAACACTGAGATGACTTTCAGCACATTGCTCTTTTATTTTTGTTAGTATAGGTATTTCATTGTAATATGTTGTCTGGCAAAACCACCTCGTCATCTATAGAGTCACTGCTTCTATACACTGTAGTCACTGAATACACCATTTCTGAGATGCTGCAACCACCGTGTCTGGCACCCACAATCACATCATGTAGATCAAATTCTATCTTGCCGGTTTCAAATGTAACCGAACGTCTGTGTGCTTTGTTGAGTCGCGGGCAGTTGCTATGATGGATATTTGTGAGTTGCACAAGAGAAATCTTGTATCTGAAAGAGTGCTTGTTAAAAATGAGCAAGATGCTGGGGGAGACTCGAGCATCTGAAATGGTGATCTTTGAAAGCACAGAAAAATATACTATTACTATAACTTTAAAGAAATGACACTGCAACACTCTCCAAGGATACTTGTTGAAAAATACCAATAGAGAAACCCTGCAGGAACAGAGCATAATAAGGGAATATTTCCTTATTGAAAATGGTGTTGTTTTAGAAGATCCATCAAAACAATTGAATATGAGAAAGCTCACAGGATGGGACAATACATTCAGGGGAAATCACATAAATCATATAACTGAAGGCAATGGGAATAGCTAGAGTGACTTCTCTTCAGAGAAGAGCTTTGATAAACAAACACACTCCACAATAGTCATATATAGCAAACTGAGATAGTTGCTATAATGAGATGTCTTACTGAATCTAACGTATACTTTTTAAACCTTGAGAAACGGTAAATATTTGCCCTGCTGAGCAAAAACTGTCCATACGTGGATGATGTGCGCCTAATCATGCATGGCTGAGAAGGAGTTGCTTGTTAATTAGGGAGGCCTGTACTCATTACTCACCTGCTTCCTCAGCAGGGGCCACACGCCTCACAAATGTGCTATTGACTGGACTATAAGAAGGGTGGGAGGAGAGAGGCGGGAGGGTGGGTGATATGTTTCAAGCCGCCTGGCCTAAAATATCCCAGAGGGGAAGAGTTGATGATGAGTCAGAGAAGAAGGAGATGGTGGCTGAAGAGAAGTGGAGTTGCAAGAAAGCTTGGGGTGGTTTATGAAAAAAGGTTTTGTTGCAGATAGAGTGGGAGAGTAAGCTGAGCAGAGACAGAAAGACATCAAGTAGAGCTGGTGGGAAACAACATGTGAAGATGCTTTATGACAACTGCAGCCCAAAGTGTATTTTTATGGTTTGTGTTCATGTGCTCATGCCACGCCTTTTGTGTAGACATGGCATTAAGTGCTGCAGACCAAATTGTACACACAACATACTGTGAAATATCTATATGTAACTTCAAGGAGATAATTACGATTATTACCACTATTCTCTAAAAAAAATGATGAAAGTATTTATTTTCTCAATCTCCCCATTGTCAATGTCATGCTTTAAAAATCATCTTTAGAGTGTCTCTGGTGTCAAAATGGACTCAGGAGGCTGTTGTCCCTGACTCAGGAGCACTAAACTACATTAACATGCTAGATTCTGTTTTTGCACTACTAAACACATTAACATTCTGGAAAGCTTTTTGTACTCTGCAGGGGATTTGTATTTCTGCAGCATGGAAACAACAGAAATCCAAGTGACTTAAAAAAAAAAAAAGACTGAATGAAAATGATGTAACAGAAAAATGACGAAGGGGCTGGTGTACAGAATGCTCAGCTTAGGAGTTCACAGGGCAAACTCATACAAGGCAAAGAAAGAAATAATGGAGTCAACGCACAGAACGCACAGAAAGCACATCTCTCTCCAGTTTCTAGTGAGCATGAATATGCTTGAACAACTAATACAGTGGGCGGCAATTTCTCTGAGGCAAAAATGTACTATTGATTCATACAGTGTTTTCCATATACTGCGTTCTCAGCAAGCACTGCTTGCTGTTTGTCTTAGCTTTAAATTTTACTACCAGACAGGCAATACCTATGTAGTTCACTGTAATTAAAAAGTAAATTAATCTTGAGTGCTGGCTGTCATAAATTCCCCCATTTTTCCCTCAGTCCGTGTCCCAGTTCCACTCAATAAATATATTCAGAGTAATCAATAGGGGCATTACTATGTATATATCGCTTTGGGAATCAGCTTGGCAGGTTGCCTTTGGCAATGCTACGCTTCCCACCTTTCCCATGTTATCCTCCAAAATGACCATCTCTAGTTCCATATGAATGCTTCACTGCAGTTCAGTTGAGGTTATAGTGGGAGTAACATGTGGGAGAGTTTGAACAAAGGGATGTTTAGTGGGACTATGCTTAAAAAATGTTTCAGGAAAAGTTGAAGAAACAAAATACATAAATATACTTGTAGTGTCTTTTTTTGGCAGGAACACAATAAAGCAGGAGAGTAGAGGCAAGAGAAGAAACACCAATAATGTGATCAGATCTGCTAAGTTAAACATTTGAAATAAAGTGTAAAAAAGTTGCAATTAGGCAGATGTGTAGACCAAGGCTGTGTGCTGTAATTAATCATGATTGCGTTAATTACACTTTGTTTTTGCCATAATGAGGACTAAAAAGAGACAAACAGTAGAGGAAAATATAGAAAATGAAGGATGTTATGCCAAATGACACTCTGCAGCATTGCAGCAGCTACATTGAGATTTCATTGCTGTGGATATTAAAAATGCCAATTCTCTCCCCGCGGCAAGAAAGTTCTCTCTCATTCCAGCTACCCCAGCATAGTGAATTATTTCTCTGCTCTGTTTGTAAAATCGTGTCTTTTAAGTCCATTATTTCCCTATTTTCATAAGCAAAGTCATGTCTGATACAATCTTTTAATTAAGATTTTACAAGTTTCTTCCTCCAGCTAAAAAAAGAAAAAGTTTTTTGAGTGTAACGCTTCCCAAGGACAAATTATAATATCTTTGTTTAGTTTGGCAGATCACTCATCTTGCAGATCTCATCTGCAGTGAGGACTACTTCTTTATTTACACTGCACTGCAGGAAGTTCACATTACAGAGACAATATACTGAGGTTCACTATAGCCTCTAACAAAGATTGTGTAAAGAGTGTCACTACAGTTGTTATCAATGTAACTGTACGTTCAAACTTTGATTGCACATAAAAGCTTGGCTGAAATCTTTTATATAAACTATATATACTCTTGTACACTATTCTACTTAAGTTTGAGAGACCATCACTTTAAATATTCAGGCACGTTCATGTTAAAATAAATATTCTATTAATGTAAATAATAATAATAATGATATTACTATATAGGTTTTATATTTATATAAACGTATACCTTTTTTACAATGCATGCTCAACTGTGATACTAACACAATAGCTACAAGTATTGTTGCTATAATAGTCTGAATCTGTTATATAACAGCCTAACAATCACTGTTTGTCCACTCTGGTCAAATACAACTAAAATGGACCCTGCAAACTTTCAAACAAACCAGGCTGATCTAATATTGACATTTGACTTTAAGCACTGCAAGGTTTGATTGCAGATGCCTAAAATGATTTCAGCCAGTGTTCCTGATACTCAGCACAGTGCACAAACATCCTCTCCAATGTGCATTGAGTATAGCACAAACCCTTTGCATTATTCATCAAAGCTGCCTACAATACACCTCTGAAAAAAAAAAGTGATTAAACCAGCACTTACTCACCTCGATAAACAAGTATATGATCGTTTTTAATAATAAAAAGCTCTGAAATGGATGTTACATAAGCAAAAAAGAAATCCTTGGCCAGGCAAACAGTGAGGAGGCTTGAAACTCAGCGGTGGCATGACATCATCTACTGAAAAGCAACCCAACATAGCCCCTCAATAGCTATTGTATGAGACTGGTACAGTATGACCCTAATTGTTCATTTTTTATATGACAAGCTAATAACTGTGTGGCAGCTGAATTTAAGCAAATGTTGCATAATTAAAAACATAATTGTGAAACATGACTAATAAAGTTGTCTGAGTCATTATGATCCATGCAGTGATAGTTCAGCAGAACTGCTGTACTGCAGACTACATCTGACCTTTCATATAACTGATGAATCTGTGCTGTCATTGACTTTCTATTTCCTCATCACAACTTCAAAAGGACACTGTGACCCCACAGGCACAAGACTACAATCAAATTGGACCATTACATTGTCCTATAGTAAGTCACTGCCAGTGACCACAATCTGAGGCTGGGTGCAAATAACATTCAACTGTTGGTGGTGACAGAATCCTGTATTATTATCGGTCTCCAGTCAATATGGCTAATACGAGAGGATCCGAGGTACATGATATCAGCTCTAATCACATAATGCATAATCACTACAGAAGAAAGGTACTGTATGAGAAAGTGACTTGTATTGCTCTTTTACAGCACTAACTGATGCATCACTCTGCTGCCAACGTTGCTGTTCTCTCTCTATTTAGGAGCGTTTGGGTCAATCAGATTTTGAACCTTGGATTTGCATTGAACCATCTCTGGCTACTTTACCACGGTGTGATAGTTAAATGTCAAGACTTTAAGCTTAATTCTGGAAACGCTGGAAATATCTAGTTTTGACATCCAGTCATCTGTATTTCCATATAATACAAATCATGACAAGCCAAACTACTGCATAGCTCATTTCCTAGATAGATACCAATCACTTTTCACATTGTTTTTTTGTAATGTTACTATGCATTCTGTGCTTCCCCGTGGATAAAAAAAAAAAGTGAGCACTCTTGCAATAAATGTATTACAACTGCAGCCTTTACTTCCATTTAGTCTACCTATTTAACATTCCCACCTCCAGCCTCCAAGCCACTTGTCCCTCTTAACCTCCTGCCAGTGACTGCTTGGTTTTGGTTAAACCCCTGCCACAAGCTGTTCAAATGCTTCCTTGTGTGAGTCAGTAACCTCCCACGCCCCAAACACACAGCTTCAATCCCTCCAAAACACACACACTCACTCTTTTTAAAGTGAAAACAAAACAGTTGGCATAGAGGCTTCTAAACAATCTATCTATTATTATCCCTGGTCGGCCATTCATTGAACTTGACAACCAAAGTGACTGTCTGAACTGGCCAGCCCCCTATTAGAAACGGTGTCTATTTGACTTGAACTCTGTTCCAACTTCCCCCTCCTCAGTTTGATGCCAGTGGCCTGTTTAATTCCTGCTTGGTGCCATATCTGCACAGTGGTCCCCTATTGCTGAACTATGAAACCCTCCTCCCAGCTCTGCCATCGTGCCTCCTAGTCCCTTTACGTCTCCCCTCCCCCACCACCTCCCACTCTTCCTTCCTCTCAACCCCTTTGCCAATGGCCCTAAAAATCTCCGGAGGCGGGCAGTGCCAAAAGTTCCAGCTGTTTTTTTAGTTAGAACATGCAAAAACAAAACAAACAAGAATAATAAGACAGACCAGGTCAGAGTAATTCCTACATAACACAGTTTCCTACACTGATCAGGAATAGCATTGTGACCACTGAGAGGTGAAGTGAATAACACTGATTATCTCTTTGTCATGGCACATGTTAGTGGGTTGGATACATTAGGGAGCAAGTAAACACTTTGTCCTCAAAGTCCATGTGTTTGAAGCAGGAAAAATGGACAAGTTTGACAAAGGCCAAATTGTGATAGCTAGACAACTGGGTTCAGAGCTTCCACAACTGCAGTGTTCCCGGTCTGCAGTGGTCAGTATCTATCAAAAGTGGTGCAAGGAAGGAACAGTGGTGAACCAGTAACAGGGTCCTGGGCAGCCAAGGCTCATTGATGCACTGATGGGCAGTGAAGGCTGGCCCGTTTGGTTAGATTCAGCAAATGTGTGCATTGTAGTTTGCTGCATAGACACAGAACAGTCAGGGTGCCCATGCTGACCCATTTTCACCACCGAAACGGGTTTTCTTTTACATTGTGTGGATGACCAGGTGCATGTGCTTCACTTACTTGGGGAACACATGGCACCAGGACGCACTATGGGAAGAAGGCACGCCAGCAGAGGAAAGTGTGCTGCTTTGGACAATGTTCTGCTGGGAAACACGGGGTCCTGACAACCATGTGAATGTTACATTGACATGTACCACCTGCCTAAGCACTGCTGAAGACCGTGTACACCCTTCCATTTGTAAAACCACTGAGTATGCAAAATGTTAGGACAACCTGCTCTTTCAGTGAACAAGAATGATCCAGGTGAAACCTTTATTGATTTTACTTTTTAAATCCACTAAAGTCCTCCCGGGGAAATGTGCTATACAAAGATGAAAGTAGAAAAGAGACATTTATGCAAGATTTAAGCCTTTGGAAAATAGATACACGGGGTCTGCAAAAAATACTGTGTAAATTGTTATAAGGGAGGTTTTTCTGATATTTTTTTGTTCACAAAGTCACATTGTTATTCTACAAAGAGGTGCAGTGGAAGATTGGGGAATATCTGCAACCACCATTTCTTTATTTTTCTTTCCATTTCTAATACAAAGGGCAAATCGTAACATATGACACTCAAATATGAAATTATTGTTTCACCTCATAAATGTCACGCTGAAGTTTTTTTTTTGTTTGGATTATAAACTCATAGTACAGGGTACCTAAAAAAAGGAGCAGAGGAGATGATGTACTGCAAGCATTTGCAATAAACAGCTTTGATCATGTGAACAGTATCAGAGTCGAGTGTAAAGTCAGTTTGATCAGAGCAGTTCCACATGCAGACAGGCAGCAGGTCAACTGTGAAAATGTAATGCAGGTAGACAGCTGAGGAATTTCAACTAAAGCAGACTCTTTAAATGTATATAGGATCAGTCCACAGAGGTGCACATTGGTAAATCTACTGCTTGTCACTTTGGTGCAGGTTTTAAAAACAAAGCAAAAAGGCTACACAGCGACGAGAAGAAAAATAAAACCATACATGGAAGTACTGCATTCATGTTGGGACAAAAGAAAAATCATGTTTTACTGATAATAAGAGCTTTCCTCATCGTCCTAAAACATTTTTCCCATTAAATCTTTCAACAGTCACCATTTTTTTTGCCACAATGAACATCTAAGAAGATTTTATTTTTATCACACATTTTTGTTTTCATCACTCTGAGAGCTTCTTGTTTTATGTTGAGCCGTAGTGACTTTCTCTGTTGTTATGTTTTGTGTTAAAATATTCATCTCATAATAAAAGAGCCACGATCACTCAGTGCATGCAGTAGGCCGTTAGCGGACAAACAGCCTAAACCTAAAAAGCTGAAAAGCTTTTTGATTTGTCCACTGATGCAGGTAGATGCTTTGCTTTATCCACCAGCATGTTGGTAACTATTTGGCTATGATATTTAGTTTTGAGCTAGTGTTGCACAGTGGAGCTATTGTAGCTTTTTCTTTGTCACCTGCTGTGGCTGGAAACAACTCATTATTTGCAACCAAAACAATGTGCTGAGCTGAGGAAAATTTCAGGGTCAGGTGTTGATTCTCGCTGGGTAATGTGAACCCTTTCACATTACAAACAGTTATTACACTGGTTGTTAATATGAAAATAAAACATAGTGTCATATTAAACACAAAAAAAATGACAATCAAAAACAACCTATTTGATTACAACGAGCTTGATGACATGAAGATGGCTGACATGAGCAAGGAAATCAAAGTTTGTCAGTTGCCATCATGTCCACTGTGGGTCACATTTATTGTGCAAATGTACATGGTGCATCATTAATTTACACCATGAATGCGCAAACACAATAATGTGTTTGTCATCATCGAGGGGGCACTTGCTGCTAATGACATGTCCCGGTATGTATTGTAAAAGATCATTGAAATTACAATCACAGAGAGCGCAGAGATGTTTTAAATCTAGCTCAATAAGCCCACAACTAAAATTAAGTGTATCTGAAGTAGACTAGTGACTCTTTATTGTCTGTATGGGGGTGGCTTCTCTCTCTCTCTCTAGCTCTCTCTCACATACACACTCCTCTCTTATGCTTTCGTATCTCTACATGTGGCAAACACATTTCGCCTACAGACACAGCTGACCAGCCTCCTCTTTCCCCCTAGTGGACCTGAGTTGCTCGCCCACAGACATTGCGCATCCAAGTTAATTTCCAGACTTGTTCCGATGATCAAGCAGTATGTGAGTGAGGTCTTGGCTCTGGTGACCTGTGTGACGAGGCTTACTGCTGTGCACACTTGACAGTGACACCGGCTTGGGCAATCAGCACAGCAGGGCGTGTGCGTGTTTGAAATTTTGCTCAAAACCTAACTTGATACCTTCATCACCGCCTCGCTCCTTCAGGCCGAAGCACAAGATCAGTTTTCACCATTAAAATCAATAGGCCGCCTGTGGATTCTGCCCATCCCACATATGTGGTAGTGATCATTCATGGAGGGCAGTGAGGGCTGTTTCAGCCCGGGCTCAGGATTTTAATTGGCTGCTTCAGCTGTCGAGGAGAGCAGGGACCTTTTGATTTGGCCAGACTGTCACACACTGAAGCTTAATTGGCCAGCGGACAAAACATGAGGGAAACACATTACTTGAAGTGCTCATGCATGAGCCATCATAATTTATTATAGAGATTGCAATCTGAAATGCCATTAAACTCAAAATGTCATTAAACTTTAAAATAAATTAGGACCTGATTGTGTTATGAGGCTCTTAAGTACTCATCACTAACTCCTCTATGTCTTTTGCCTATAATATAAATTATTTTGTTTACTACTTTATGTAGCAACAAGACAAAAACAGGGAAGAAAACAGGATAACAGACTGAGAGCAAACAAAATTCTGCAGAAATTTGCCCATGGCCAAAAAATAAAAAAGCAAAGTCTCCTCCAATAATACAAATCACACATCAGCAGGCCACAGACAACCTCTGCTAGGAGTTAGCTGAGTGCAACTTGTTGACAGGAAATGACCTCACCACTGGAACCAACATCACTTAAAAAATGGCAGCTGTGTAAACCCGCAGTCTGTATTACTGTTATTTTTTTCCAGGTCTAGATGGGAAAGGAAACAAAAACTGCAGGCACCGAGTGAAAGATCCTTCTGTCACAGCTCTTTTGTTGCGACTATTATGTGAGGCCAATAAACAACAAATTTCATCTCAGCTGAACATTTCCTTCTCCCTGCTTGACAGGTTACTACTGGGATAAATAGGTTTATAGAGTATATGGCCTGTATGTACAATACTGTCCTGTCATAGAATTGACACCCAAATGTCACTAAATCATTCTTTAATTAGAACTTTCGTGGCTCACTTCAGCCACCACAAACACTTTGGAGGTGATAACTCTTGAGAAGCCAGGACAATAGCTCTGACCTGTGATCTCCCAACAACCACCCACCCCCATAATTTTCTCCTGAATCTCTCATTCTAAGCCCTCATTCTATGCTTTAGGGTTTTTTCTTGAGAAACACTGTGCTATCTCATAAATAAATAAAAAGCCTTGCGATGCTGCAACAATGCCCCGAGTCACTGTTCTGTCCCCGCCTCCCTCCTTTTAAACTTCAACATAAGCCCACTTTAGTGCCATTAAAATAACTTGTCCTGACAGTGTAGCCTGGGAGCAATGCAATCAATTTCCAAGGCCCAACTGGGCATCGCCACTGAACTAAGCGCTGGTAAGCAATCTCCCTGACCGAGGGTGGTTGTGTGGTGGCTTATCTGTGTGTGTGCGTGAGGAATTACTTAAATTTACTAACACATGGTTCTGTGTTGCTGTATAGGTTCCCTGGCTTACCAGTAGAAAGACTGGAAATAAAATCATTCTTGATAATTCTCTTGTCAGTGAGGCCATTTTGCCTGTTGAAAACATTTTGGTCGTACTCCAAATAAGGAAACAACCCTAATTTTCCACCCTAACATCATGCAAATTTCTCATCAGCTGAACAATTCAGCCTCACCTCGGTGCTGTGAGTCTGTCCCTGAAGTGATTTAGAATGCACCTTTTGTAAAAGACCAATCTGCAACTAATTAACATCGGAGTAATTTATGCCACAAAATTGATTTTTGCTCACTATAAATTATGCAAGAGTCCCATCCAGTGTCCCTCCCTGCTTTCTTATCTCTCTGGTGGAATCAGTAGATTGACATGTGGCTGAAGTGTCCTTGATGGGACATTTCTACTACTTCTACTCCTTCTAACTGTCAAAGAGAAGCGAGTCAGGAAGAGGGGGAGTGAATATCACACTACAGATGTGTGTGCTTGTGTTCTTGAGAGGAGTCATAAATGAAGTCACTCAAAATCAAGTACAGACACTTAAACAAAGTTGGTGTAAACACATGTTTAATGTGTTCTGCTTTTCACATCTGTTACCCTGATCACTTGTTCCACAAAGGTGTGGTGTGGAATTACATTAACACTAGTTTAGCATTGATTTTCACATCCCGAAAGCTAAGGCACTAAATGAGTGCTAATTAGTAGAGCGAAGGCATTAATTATGTAACACGTCATCTTAATTAGCAATCCCAGATGTATGGTGTGTCAGAGGAGCATTTGTAAGTACAGTTTGCTAATTGATAGATATTTGACATGATGTATGACAGCAGCTGACTGCAAAGGTGACAGTCGGTTTGGGGATTCCTAAATCACCAAGAATAACTTCTTTGTGGGTGAATACGTTCAAGGAGGAAGAAACCTTTTTCTGTTATTCATTTGGATGTTTTTTTATTTAATGCTAAAACAGGAGAAAAAGTACAGTAAATAATGAGGAAGAAATGCAGTGGTGCAGATGATGTGCTGCAGGATTGAGGTGGAATTCAAACTTTTCTTCTCTTTAGTTCAGTCTCAGCTTTCTAAGAAAGCAATTTTCATCAAAAGCATCATTATACCTGTCAAATCATGAGGAATATGTCAAAAAGCTGCCCACTGTTCGTAATTAGGGCCTATAAGCTCTTGATCCCACTTTCATAGAGAGGGATTATTGTCAGGGATTCCGTCTTCCTTCTTAAAAAGAACCTAATCAATGTGCTGCAGTAGCAGCACAGGCACCAGACCACCTGACCTTTTTTGCATTTTTGCACCATCTGTTCAAACCAGCATCGCATCTGTTGCTTCGTTTCACCTACTCCACAAAGGCCTTGTCTCTAAGGCAAAGAGGCTTCTGTAAATATTCACTCCAAACTGTTCTGGCTTCATATTTCTATGTACAAACTGATTAATAATGTTTAAAAAAAAATCGTCATAAGTAGCACGTTAGGAGGACAGAGATGATAAGACTAACCGAGTATGTGTGCATTGTTGGGCACAACGCACAAATGGACTTACTTGAGTCCTCCCCACTGCTGACAGGTGGGGAGTACCACCACTGCCATACACTGTGTAAAAATACTCAAACATAATGGAACATGTATGCCACTATCAGAGAGACACTGACTGCATGTCACAGCTGCCATGAAAAGTGCCTGGTGGTAATGTACTCGACACTGTCTATACAGCTCTAACTGTCCAAATATCTAGTACTGAAAATGCATTACATCATCCAGTCCACCCTTGCTAGCATTGTGTTCCTAAATCTTGTGACAAAATGCCAAGGGAGATAGTCCTTTGTTTGCTTAAAACAGCATTTGTGCCCAGAAAGTGCCACCTCATCAAACAAGGGGACACTGATCAAAGTCATCTCACCTTGTGGAAAGCTAGCCAAGTCAAACTAATTCCTGGAGGTCTTCCTCTGCAGTTTGTTCATGGGGCTCAGATCTGTTGAGCTGAGCCAAAAAAAAAAAAAAGTAACAACAAAACAACTGGCATTCAGAAACCTCTTGCCAATTACCCGTCACAATTTCATGGTAGCAAATAATACAAAGTCATGTAGATGACCTCAGGATATAGAGGGATACAAATACAGGGAGGCAGTTTTCCCTGAGCTCTGTATCTATGAATGTTTGTATTCGGGGGATTCACAGTTAAATCATAGCATTGTAGCCTCCGTTGTCTAGAAGTGAAAAAACAAAAAACAAAACATGTTTGACAGCTTTACACACATTTGAGTAAAATTACAGCCTGTAATGATGCACCGTATCCAAGTAACCGTTTCAGTCAGAGAACACCATGCTCTGCACATGCTCCATGCTCAGATATTTTCTCTCCTGTTTCGCCCACTTCCTTCCCCGCTCTAAGCTCTGCAATCACATCTCCTGTGCTGCTCCTTTGATGGCGCCAGCAGGTGGAAACCCACCGGGATGCTGAGTGTGCACTACAGTATACACACACCGCTGCTGGATTGATCAGAGCGCAGGGTTGAGTTGACTCGCCGAGTTGGGTAGTGATGGCAGGGGAACACATAACAAACAGCCTGCCAAACCACAGGGGTACGGAGGGATTGCTGAAAACAGGGGAGTTAGGGCAAACAGCTGGACACTGTGGGGAAATGCAGCACTGACTGGGGGAAATGTTACATGTAAAAAACCTCCAGAGCTGCACTACAACATCAGACTAACATACTAAATATGCTTATGATTGTAGCTTTTCCAAATTTACTGGATTTGCTGCTTTTCTCTGCTGTTGTTATTTAAGCTCCAGCATAGCTTCACCAGCAACAAGTATCAACAACTACTACTGCTGGACTACTGGTTGGACAAAACAAGCAATTTGAAGATATAACCTGAACCCTGAGAACCGGTTCACTTTCACAACTTTGGGACATTTGAAAAATGTGATATAGCGCAAATAAGCCTTAAAAAGTAATTTATATAAATGGTAATCAAGGGTTTACTGTGGGAAAGGCAACCTTCCATTGATCATCCCCAAGGCAATTTTGTTAATGATTTTTTGGGCCAATGTACAAAATAAATCTGCACAATGAAAGAAATACTACATGTGCATTTTCAACTTAAATCACAAATGTGAGCTGAGCTCATCCACCGTAAATGAGATCCAATTATGTCATAGGTCCAAATAAAATTCTGACATGTGGTATAGTCGGTGATGCAATTTAAGGCTTCTTCTTTAATAGGAGTAAATGAGTAAGATGGTGCTCTGTGAAAATAATTGTCTATAACTGTTCCAGCCATTAAGAAAATGTTGGTCACTTTTGGGTAATGAATAGCTTTCTTAAGTTCAAAGTTCATTGCAGGTCTCACCAAAGCACTTTGCAAGGCTTTCACTGTTTTTAGTTTTTTTTTAGGTGCTTTAAAGACTTGTGCTAAAATTTTCTCTGGTGAAGTTTTTACTTGACCTCAGTGTCTCTGTTTCTGAGTGAATGTCAAGGACAGTTTATTGAGAGTACAAAGCCAGAAGAAGAGACTATATATTGAAAAAACATCCACCTGTACGAGTTAAAAACAATGTATGATCTTGGTGTCAAATTAGGGCAATTTCTAGCACGTTTGCCATGTTTTTAGCATAAAGCCTTTTAAAGCCTCCATCTGCATCACATTCCTTATTTATTCTTATTCTGTACTAATATATCTTATGGTGGAAATGTGTTTTTGCAACAATGGCCTTGGGGGACTATGCAATTTAGTGACTTTGGACAAAGAACAGAAAGGACGAATGATAAGGATGAAGAAAAAAAACACGTCAGTCCAGCTTCAGACTTCTTATTGCTGGTTGTAAAAGAAAGCCTATGGTTGTGCCTCTTACCTATGATTGATATTTGGTCCTGACTTGGTGGCAGATAAATGAGGTGATAAGAAAGATAAAATACTAAAAGTATAATAACAAAAATACCATGCCATTTTAGATTTGCCATTTTAGTTGTCTTCATCCTGCAGTTTATCATTGTTTATTTCTTCTAAATAGGGAAAGCATCATCCCATGTTACATGTGAATGGAATGTCTTCCTCCTTCCTTTAACAGATCCTCACCCAATAATTCATTTAGAAAAATAAGCATCAGGGACATATGAACAAATATAATTGATCCAGTGCACTTAAAGAGCTCCTCACTCAGCTTGAAGTGCATTTCATGATGATACATCAGTGACACATTCCTTGCGTACATGGTGACAGTAAGCATCAGCCTGGTGATCACTGTTCACACTTTAATGCTGTCACTTTTTCCTCTTATATAAGTTGATCTTAACTACATTATGTTTTTTTAAGGTCAATCAGCAGCTTTGTTGTTTGAGAAAAATGTAGTTAGGTATATATAAAACATACTTGTACGTATTACATATACAACATGGAATATAATACAAGCCATGCATGACAAACCAGGAATAGAGATTCCTGAGAGTCACAGAGCTACTGTATTCTATCCACCTAAGCACCCACATCACCAATGGAAGAAATAAATAAGAGCATGAGCCGATCAAACAGCACAACAAATCCTGAATGTGAAGGCTGAAAATAGACCATGTACTTCAGTTCAAATGTAATTTAAGGGTAAAGTCGCTATAAACTATAAAACATATTTTTAGATTTAGAAAGAAACCTGAGAGCAGATGGTAAATACTGTAGTTTATGTTTGTGCAAATATAATATTGACAATGTAACTAGGAAAGGAAAGTAATTACACCAGCTGTGTCACCCACACTGTTAATGTGAGTCTGCCCGTTCAGTATGGTATAGTAACTCCAGTGCAAGGTTTACAGACTGGCAGCCATGTACTCGTATGCACAGGCATATTGTGCCATTGATTGCTTCCCTCCTACTCATTTTCCCATCCTGCTATTGTATGTATCATCACAACAAGCCTGTTCCAAGAGCTCATGGAAAAAGGCAAAAGCCAGAGGGTTAATAAAATCAATTCCATAGCAACCAGATGTTTAAGTGACAGTCTTAATCTGCTGAATTCTGAATTGCGATAAGAAAAGCATACATAGAGGCCAGTGTTACTGCTTCAACGCATCATACCATGCCAAGGCTACGACATAAAAGTGGTCATAAAGTCCAAATGCACCTCTATCCAGCCGGGCTATTTGTTTCAGGAAACACATATAAATGTAAGCGCTTCAACACATATGGTGACAAAGGTGAATTTAACCCGTCAACATAATGCCATGCTATGAAAAAATAACTCTCACTGACTTGAAGATTCAAGAGTCACACAATGCACTGAAGGCCACAGCAGGAGATGATGAATCACAACAGACTTACCGCCTGCACACACTTAATGACTACACAGCCAATTACAAATGGGATTTGGTTGTGATGACTGGTTGGACCTAGTTGGGCCGGGTCAGTGCCAGTCTGGCGCAGTTGGTGCTGACAGTTGGCAGTGAGGTACAAAGATTTGCGTCTTTAGTCTAAAGAACCTGTCACTCTCAATTGTTCAAATCTCATAAAGATTTTTTAAAACATGTTTGATATTTATGGCTGACATCAGTGACCAATGACGTCACATTGTGTGATGGAAACAGTCTTGAAGTGAACTGGCCGGTGCCAAGCCAATCTTCTGGTTCGTGTTGCAAAAACGATTGAACCTTATCAAGCACACGCTGTGTGGATTACTCTCTGAATCTACTTAGTGTATCTATTGTCATCTCTTTTCCATCAGTACTTGGACCAGATTAATTATCTCCCATCAATTGAAGGAACAATTATATCCCAAGCTTCTTCATATGCTAATGAGGCAACTCAGGAATGGGAAATGAAATTGGTAATAGTTAGTAAATGTTGCTGGCAGAAGTTATACTTTGCAGAGTGAAGGTGTGAGAGAGTCAGTGTGTCATATTGGTTCAAAGCAGTAAACATCTTATTAGGATTAGGACAGAGGGCTTGTTAATATTTTAATCCTCAAATTCACATTACTACTGAATAAATATTTCAAGTAATTTAAACTCTACCACTAGTGTGGTCTTCTGTGTTCCTCTCATCAACACCAGCAAAAGAAATGTCACATTTATTTTTACTCAGCAAAACTGAAGTCATTTGGCTTCTCACAGAGAACAATAGACTGGACCTTAAATATAAAAAAATCAATATGGTTCAGCTGTAACAGCATTCATCACGGTGACAGGATTGCATATTAATGACATCCAAGAAGTGTCAGCTCAGGATACAAAAAACAATAATTCCAATACTAAAAAGGAAAAACAAAAGTTTATCCTAAAGCCTCTCATGCCTATAATGGAGGGACTTGTAAAAAGTAAGGTTGTGTTTCTAACTCAAGCAGTAGTGTCAGCACTACTGTTCTGATCATTTCAGAGTTAATCTCTTCAATTAGATGAGCATTGTTTGCACACAAATAGGCAATGTGAGAAAGGAAGAAAGGCAAACATGTAGGCTATTTTTTAATTATTATTGCCCAACAGGCAGATGTTACTATAAGAAGGTAATCACTGCTAGTTGAGAAGCTTGCTTGCACTAGTACCCCATGTCTTGCATGTCATAAGGGTCCTTTAGAGTCCTCCAAAGCAACACTGCTGCATACACTCAACTCATTTTATGTTTGCAGAGGAAGCTTTCATCAGCAACTTTTTGATAGGCAGCTTGAGAAAGCAAATACATTAATATGCATGTTTCTTTCTGATCCAGACAAGATCTCCAGACACAGATCAAATGATGGTATCAGATGCACTAAATGGGATCAGTGTTTCATGATAGAACCTGTCTAATAAAACATACCAAAATAAAATATAAAGTTGATTCCCTCAACATTATCCTCTTCACTTTTAATGGCATTTAAAATACTTCCCCTTCTTCATTACATTTGTCAAACAAATAGTTTCAAGTTTTCTATTACTATCTATTTCTATTACTATTTATTAGTTACTAAAGAAACTCGATATAACCATAAACAATTTTTTTCTAGGCTTAAAATTCATGTTCTAAACTTATAATGTACTTCTGCTTTTCTTGATTGTCTATTTTCATCAAAATAGTCTCTCGGTTACAAATGCACTGCAGAAAATACATATCAAGGGAAAAGTTCCCATCATTCAAGAACAGTGGAGCTGAGGAGGCAAAATAGTTCCCAATAAATTCACTGGAAAATAATATTTAATAGTAAGCAAGACACTGAAATAGCATGGTGCTATCTAAAAAGCAACTACTGTTCACTCACGAGAAATTGGTTTTGAATGTGCTATAAGTGTTGCAATGAGAATTGCTTTAAGCCACCAAGCTACACTAGTATCAAATGTGCCTTCGGAAAACTCTCAGACATGGAAAATATCAGTTGAATGCATCAGTCAGTTTAAGGGAGAAAGAAAAAACATTTCATGTGGCAAGATATTTTCGTGATTGTTTTCTGCGTCTCAGCTCACTTTTTAGTTATTGACATGCATAAAAGCACGCTCCTACTCTCCATCAACCAAGCCCATTGTATTGCCTGCTGGTGCAACATAAGAAAAGCAGGTTAACAGCATCAGTCCCAGCTCATTAGCTACATTGACAGTCTGTTTTACACACCAAAGTTGCTGCTCACCTGTATATCCATTTCATCACCGTTCCTTTATTCTGCCATGTTTAATCTAAGACATCAAACGGTGCACCTTACAAAGAAGTCATAAAACCCCAAAGTTCATTTAAAAATGAATGTCGCTTCCAATCATCCAGCGAAGCTGCTCATTATGATTTAGTGGTTCTCATTCTAATAGAATGAAATCTGACCTTTTGTCCCATTGCACTGCTTACAAAGGGCCTGTGGGCTGTTGATAAATAGGGCACTACAAGAGTTTTGATGGCAAATGTGTCTATCATGATAAGATTACATAAAGGTTCAGGTATACCTAATTCTGTCCAAAGAAATTAAGTATGCAAATGAAAAGGTCAGGTGTCAGCCACAGAACTCAGTGTGGAATGAAATAATGTGTGGCCACTATTGAAGTTTCGGCTTTGGTTCCTGAAACTGAAGTCCAGTACTGCTCAGGAGTTAGTACTACATGCAACTTCCAGGTGCTCTGGGCAGGTACAAGCAGTTAAATTGCTAATCATATTTTGTCTTGCAGATATATTGTCAACAATAATGACTAATTACCTGAACAATAATTACAACTGTACTGTCACAGTGTTATTTTGTCATTAAATACTAATGTGGACCAGGTCCACATTAGTATTTGTGTAGAAGAGAATTTAGGGCTCTGTGTTTCAAAATGAAAGCTGGAAACAAAGGATGGTGTTCGTCAAAAATGGATTGTATACACATCAAAGTTGTGAAGGGAAAATTGTGGAAGATGAAACACAATTACACAAAAAGGCCTCACAAAACACAGAATAGAGCAAAATGATGTGCTGGACATTTTGTGGGCCAGTGACAGACTTGTGCCAGCAGTGGCCTGGACTTAACAATAGTGGCTCAAATTCTTACATTGCTTGTCCCACAGGTGCTTAGTTTTCCTGCTTATCAAATAGCACTTAGAAATTGCATCTGTCTATCTTTGCTTTAATGTTTTTAATGGCATATATCCCAGCTGTCCCAATTTGTAAAATACAGCAGAAATGCAAGTCTGAACCCTACAAGCAAGCCTCAGAGGTCCAGGTTCAGGTTATGGGAAGCTGCAGTCCATGAAAGGTTTTACATTTGCTGGTCTAAAGACCGCAAACAAGTGCTAAACCCCCTCCTTATAGGACACGATGTGTTTTATGTAAAGCAGAGCCAGCAGGCAGAAATGGAAGACAGATCAAAAGAGCTGCGTAGTTAACATGATCAGTACAGCCACAAAAAAAAGAAAAAGAAAAAAAAAAACACGTACACGTAAAAAATTATTCAATTGAAAAAAGAAATTAAATAAATAAATCTAGAACTCAGAGGAAAGCAATTTGGCCTAAAAGGAGTGCAACCAAGCCAGAAGTACGATGAACACTGGCACTACCCTCCGAAGATAAAAGGTACTCCACGTTCAGAAAGAACAATGAGAACTTGTTTTACACTTTGTTGCTTTGGGGCAACACTGTATTGTGTAACTTACAGTAAATGTAAATGTGGGGTGAAACTGTTATTGTATTTGCATCTCTGCAATGTAAGAGGCGTGTCTAAGTAAATCAATAAACTACTGTACCATAACGTAGTCTTCGTCTATGACATGTCTATGTAACAGAAGCAATCACTTCTTTTCTTTCATACACACTGGAAACTATATGGTAAAGCAAACCCTCAAATATACTAGATTTATTAATCCATCCATCCATCTTCTACAATAATGCATATGGGTTAGGGCTGGAGCCTATCCCAGTATGCACTAGGCGAGATACAAGGTACATTCAGACTGCCAGTCTATTAGGAGACACAGTCACACCTACAGGCAGACAGGCTGTGGGAGAAAAAACACACATACATAGGTGGAAGAGTATATTTCTTTCTAAAGCATCATAAATGCTGCTTCTACTGCCAGGGCCCAATCATCAATCATCTTTTGCCACCTGTTTTGAAATGCTGAATGTCTCTAAAGTAGATAGAGAGATTAAGATTATTCCTCCAGGATGACATTTTGAGGCTGGTGTGAAAATGATTTATGACTATACTCTGTCTTTACTGGAAGGAGTCTTTGTCTCTTTAAAGGGGCTATAAAGTGTAATCAGGTAGATGTTAACAGCAAAGACTTCGTCTGACCCTTGCACCCACAATTCACGATGGCAACCACACTGAAATATAACAGGCCCTCACTCTGTCCGATTGTTCCTAACTTGCAGATGTGAGCCACCACAGTGAGTAAAGCCAAATGAGCCAGACAGAGGATAAGCTGTTGTTGTGTGAGATTATGCAAAGCACTTTGACAACATCCAGGGAAACTACCAGAACTAATTCCAACCACATAAGCTAAAAAAAGAACTATGTATATTTCTGTTGTAAATTTGGGGTTCTCCCTCATAGTGCGTGCTGTGTCAACGGCAAGTGATCACTTTAAGTTCCGGCTTAAATATTTCAACAACCCTAAGAAAAACTGCTGAAGTGGCTATGTGTGAATTCCTCTACTTAGCAATTAAAGCAGCCCAGAAGTCACAGAGACAGCTCCATCATTGACTGTGACACTTTGTGACAAAAGGTCCAGGGATCAGCTTTAAAATGTTCAATTTTTTAACAACAACCTCAAGCCACTTCGTTTTAGGCAGATCACAGTGGGAAAAACACACTCAGTCAGATATTGTGTGCAAAGACATGACCAAGACATGTTGAAATGATTTCGTTCCTAAATGTTCTAAATAAAGAATCGACAGTATTAAGTAAATGCTGGTTTCTTTACCTGTGACAGACAGCTCAGTCGTCCTCCGTACCACAAAGTTCCCAAACTTCAATTCACAGGTGTAATTCCCAATGTCGTCTTCCCGTACTTCCTTGATGGACAGTGTGTCCCGCCTCCTTTCTATAGTTTGTCTCCACTGCTTTGGCTTGCATTCCTTTATTCAAAATAAAGAAAAACACGAGCAGGTTTTGATAAATCAATAACCAATTTAACCACATGGATTAACACATTCTGGTGTGTCCTTCAGTTTATAATTATATTTCTAATGGTGGACCTGATCACCAGTACTTAGGAAAAAAATGACCCAGGGGATAACCAAGAGTGCACAACAATGTAAGGAAAAAAAGATTGAGGACATTTACTCTACATATACTCTCACAGGATATTATCAGCCTATTATGTAGGTTGTATATGGACATCAAGAAACAGCTAAGGCCTTTTAGATTTTGGGCTACAGAACACCCGAGGCAAAGGAAACTGGGGCACTGTGGGTGTTTCCAACTGTGGTCCAAGAGAGGTCTCCAAGAATTCAATAATCCCTCCCAGACAATACAAGAGCCAATAACTGGAGGGTGAAGCCCACAGTCATTATCTGCTATTTTAATTTGATTCTGGGGTAGAGTGTAGTGTAGAGTAGTGGCCACCTAATCCGGCACACTTTCCTGTTTGATGAATTGGTCCCCAGGCTTCACCTAACAGCTCTGTCAAAGTGGCCTGTCAGGCATGGAAGGTCTGACTGGGTCAGTGGCACTGTGGGTGTCATGACTCTCCACAAGGAGGTAGAGAAAAGACAGATGTATAGACAGTGTGAAAAGATTCATTTTTGTGTTGTATTTATTTATTTTGGTGATGCTTTCAGTACCTGTAGCTAATTAGATCTGAATACAGCTGACCTTAACTGCTGTAGGTTTCTCTTAATTTAAAGTTTCTTTTATTATTGCGCATGATGGATTTTAAGTGACAACGTGCACTTCTCCGGATTTAAAGGAAATTAAATCAGTGCCTGGAAAAAATAAATAGCACATAAAAAGGTGCATCTTACCTTGTACCACACAATCTCAGGCTCTATTCCTGGTTGTAGATAATCCTCAATGCCCGGGCACGTGATGTCTTTGCTTTTGCTTAGCTCTGCTTTTTCAAAAAACCTCATTTTGGAGTTGTAGCATAGGTCCGTGTCATTCTCTGCGACTGTGAGAGACATGGACACCTTCATGCAGTATGTGGAATTCCTGCAAAAATACAAAGTTAATGAATCAGTCTGAGAAATAAATGAGTTTTTATCATTTTGAAGTCCTGCCAAAGAAAAGCTGCCAGCAGTCCATCTCTGGCTTCACAGAATCTGTGAGTCTGTGCTATCAAGTCTCATTCCTCAGATTCTTTGTGAATCATTAAACATAGCAGACGCACATAAAAAAAAAAAGCCTTCCTGAGGAAAGCAATTAATCATTTTCACAATTCATGTCAGAATTTTTTTGTCCAAATCTTCCTGGATGTTCAATCATTATCTCTAAGATGACCCCTAAACTGGACAATTATAGATGATGATAATGCTGTAACATCAGAAATGCACGATTAACTGTTATTGGAAAAATGAAAGTGTGTCTGTTTGTATATACACACGTTACACTACATATATAGTGTAGTGTACACGTGTGTATGAGAGGCAGTGACACGGGTGGTAATATGGAGCGACAGCTCTGAATGTCAACAGCACTTGAAGATTGATTGAGCCTTTTGTTTTCAGTTAAGCAGATACAGTGAGAGCTAGCAGAAAATTACTTGCTGCAATGGATGTACTGTAGCTGCTCCGGTCATATACATAAAGAAGAATATTTATACCACAAGGGAGAGGGGTGTAAAATATAGGACTACATGTAATGTTTGGAAACTACATACTTGACTGGGCCATATATACTGGTGAGTATTCAACCATGGTGGAATAAACATTTAATTTCACTACTTGGTATCGCAGCATATAGTCACTGATTTGTGTTGCTACTCTGTTGGGAATGCTTCTCTTTTACTGTTAAAATTTGGGATCCTGATCAGATCTACTCCTGCTCTGCAGAGAAATGTTCCACGGTCACATGAGAGGAAAAGATACAGCTGCTAGGCATTTACAGCAGTGCTGTTTGGGTCATTAATGGAACAGTGATTTTTGAGATTGGATCCGCTGCTCGGGTAATTCTTACCAGAACATGAGAATAAAGAACAAATTGATTCACTGTAAATGTTGTGCTATTTGAAGGAGGAGAAATAGAAGCAAAGGTCCCTGATGATCAATGAACTCAATAAGAGCACCTTTTCTTTGCACAAACTGGCTAATAAGACTGTCACAACTGACAAGTACTTTGGTCTGACTGCAGCAAATCCCTCCTGGTTAAAAGACCAAACAAATTGGCAGCGTTTAGGAAAATCTCATAACTCATTTTCCAACTAAAGCTGGTTACACAAATTGAGCTGAACCAACAAACAATTACAAACATGTTAAATCCTTACATAATTGTGTGCCATTAGCCGCCTTGTGGATTAGTACGACACACACTGGTCTTCACTCCAGTGTCTGCAAACAATCCCTCGCCCCTTGAACTGGCCAGCGCTGCACACTCTGCTTACAGTAAGTGTGCCGTTTTCACAAAGCTCAGATGCAAATGTGACATGATGTGGAGATTATCCCAGACAACTTCTACCAGATGGACACCTGTGCAAATGAGATCCCACGGGTGCTCTCTCTTCCCTGTTAAATATTCTGGGCAGTGCTGATAAAGTCGCCCACTGGAAGAGAGGGAGAGAATAGTGTCATCTGCTTCGCATGAGTGATCGATGGTGTGGGCCAACACTTTGTCCTACAATGTCTTTCCAGCATTTCACATCCATCAGAATGCCTTTTGAGTCTGAAGTGCCAGGCGATCTCCTGGCTACTCACTAAGTATAATATGCATGAATCCAAAGAAGTAAGCTGGGAAATGATCCTGTGCCTGCACACTCCAGAATCTTAAGAGTATACTACACACTGAGCATTTAATGCTCGTGGGACTCTGCATACTGCACATACAGTAATAACAGGCTAGGTGATACCATGGCATTAATGGGTGAGAGTGTCTGTCAAATGTGTCAAACTGAAGGGGATATGCAATGTCAAAGCAATGATAGATATCATCCTGCATACGTCAACTGAGAGAAATGTAAGGCTGACAGCTAGCGTATACAGCTGGAGGGCAGGCAGAGGACTTGAGCTGCAATATGTGGCAAATGCAGTGAAATTATGTGCAATGGTCAGTTTGGAGTTAAGCAGCCTGCAGAAGGATTATGATTGGCATGCTGTGGAAAAAAAAATATCTGCCTCTCACTGCACTTACACATGTGAGTATATCAGAGAATATCACACATTATGTCTACATCATTACACAATTACATATGCATGCATACATCTATATATGCAGCCTCTGTTACTCCCATAGTTAGATCTACATCCATCCATCAGCTAAATCAACTAATATTTAAGGGTCAGAGGTGGGCTGGAGTCAATTCCACGGGGCAATGGGTGCGAGGGGGAGTATAACCTGGACAGGGTGCCACTTTATCACAGGCTTGACACAGAGGAAAACAACCACTAATGCTCACGTTCACTCTTGTGGGTGATTTAGAGTTACCTTTTAACCTGACCGGCATAGTTTGGGGCCGTGCAATGAAACCTACGGAAAGGCCCCAGATGTCCTGCAGGTTGAACATGCCAAGAAACATCTCTACTAATCAAACATGAAAAAAAAAAACTCTAACAAAAATCTAATCCATATGTTTTTCTTTTTTCGTCTGCCATCATCAGAAGATGAAACCAGAAGGAACCTGCCCTTTAACTCAGCAACTGTTCGCTTTGATATTAAATAATAGGCAGTAGAATTGATTTGAAATTCTCCTGAGAATCCATGGCACCTGCGGGGAAATTAATGAACTAACTTAATGAATCTCTTAATTAAAATAACTCCTCTCTAATAGAAATTGTGTGATGAAATAATTGCTGATTATTCACTGGAGCCTACTTTCAGCTAACAATAACGCTCTTGAGAAACGACTCAGTGTAAAGCAGATGCCACAAAGAAAGAGGTCCAAAGGTGAAAATAAAGGTTACCCCGGCATAATGTCATTACATGCTGTGACATGAAATAAACCCTGCATAGACATTAACTCATAACTTTTGTGATTTACCAGTTAATTTGTTATGTAATAACAATGACTTCCATTCTCACTGCCCCTTATCAACGCTGAAAAACTATTTACAACTAGTTTCTAATGTGTAATAGCTTAAAGATTTACGTCAGCCTATTTTGACATTGTCAGCATCACAACAATCTGAAAATCAATATGGTGTTTCTCTTTCATTACTGTCAAAGCCACGTCTTTTTAATTTTCATCAGAGCATTCAGTGAGCAATCTAATTCTGTATGGAGGCATCTGCATTTAGCGTGTTTTTCAGAGGATTTATTCAGACCTTTTCTTCAATTCACTATCCGTGAAGGAGTCATATTATACTTTTTGTGATCTGATGTCACATACATACTTTTGTGAAGTTAGGTGTCTATGTTTCATATAGTCAGAGGTTTTAGTCTGGCCAATATGTTTTGTTTTCACAAGTTTCTTCTAAATATCTGTTCAGAGTACTTCACAAAGGACTGTTTAGTGTTCATGAAAGACTGTTTAGGGGTTAAGGTTTATGAAATGTGTGGAGGTGTGTACCAGTGTGTAGGTAAATATACCTTAGCATAAGCAACATCACTTGCAATGTCTCTCTTGTTAGCATACTGTAAATGTGAGTTTGAATCAGAATGACAACCAAGGCTTCATCATAGTGTGCCAAGATCTTTCCTGTGAGAGAGCATATTGGGTACTTATTGCAGCCTGGCATGATTGTGCTAGTTCACATAGGAGACAGATGTAGCAATGGTCTTAGACAAGCAGGACAGAGTCTGGTCAACATCAAATGGCAGCTCAAAACAGATCCAAGTCCAAACTGGCAAAAGACAAAGAAACGTTTGAGAGCTCAGCAGAGTGGGCTTGTTACTGAGCTACAGAACAAAATTAGACTAATACATTACACTTCTGATCACAGGTAAAACTATAGCATCAGCGCAACAGCTTCCGTGGCACAATCCTTTACATCAGTCCCCAGCAGCTTTGCACTACCTTGTCTGTCCACACCAATACAAGAATAACTCAGTCCAAAATAGTGCTGGCCCAGTTATCGTAAACCAGTTCTTTATGGCCCCTGCATTATTTATGATCAGTGCAAAGGTCAAAGTAGACAGTTGGAAGACTGGGTCTCCTGCCTGTAGCACCTGCTCATAACTCACCTGTCAACTCTAGCACCAAGCCCAGGATGATAAAGTACCCAGACTTCCTAAATCTGACTGTGGGCCAACTTGCTCCTACTTAGCCTCTGTCAGAAAGTGTGGCACTTCTTTGCCATGCTGGAACGACTTGTGCCTTAATTACAAACCATTCTATATCTTCTCCCCCCTTACTCATGGTTTGTCTCTGCCATTACCTCCACCCTTTTCTCTCTGGTCTTGTACACAATATCTCAAGGAGGAACACATACCACTGTAGATAATTTCGTTTTGCCTCGCTATAAAAAACACATCCCTGCACCTGTCTACACGCTTGTAACCACACTTACCAACATGTGCAATGCAAATTGAAATACAGAAGCAGCATCTCTACAATGTGTGATACCTAATCCTTAGAAGACTAAGGCAGACAAAGAAGCTCCCACTGAACATTTGTACAACTTCTTTTACATTACAGTAGATAATACAAATCAGTAAAATGTCATTCTTTAATTTAATTTAACTTGTCCTTGTAGGGTTACCTAGATGAAAAATTAAACACTCACTTGTTCTATTCATATATAAATATATAGTAATCTGATCTCTAAACCTTCTCCAACAAGTTTGTGAATTCTTCCAACTCTTGTCTTCAGTTGTGTGTCTGAAACTGACAGTAGCACCACTTGTGTGCAAACAAATTATTTCCTAGTCAGTGTCTTCAGGGAACTCATTTTCCAGTCCATGACACCCTCAGCTCATCTTTATGCTAGCAACCTGATTTCATAACAAGCATAAACAATTTGTCTCTGTTGTATTCTCTTCTAACTCCGTCATGACCTTATTCATTGGTCCCCAGGCCCTCTGGGTGTAATGTACAAGCAGCCATACAGTTATGCATATCAAATAATAGCTGTCTCAGAGTAGCACTGCTGCTGCCAGAATGGGCTGCAGCACTGAGGGTAAGGGCCATATCAGTGAAAAATGTAAACAGGTTGCAGTCACCGCTGAATGTCACTACGGTTTTGGACAAACTCAGCAGATTCCTTGTGGAATACATGCTGCCAGCATCGGCCAACAAAGTGAATAACAGAGTCAAACAGCTTTTCCACAAAAGTCTACCACTTTTTCTTTATTGTCACAGGAAGGTAATCCATTACTCATTACATTACATATTGAAGACATAATGACAGTACTGTACAAGTCTTACACTAAGAATTGCATTATTTTCCTTTGGCCATCTCTAGGTGTCTTTAAACAACTCCACATCCTCTACACCCACACGTTACGTCGGAGAGTTTTACTGACCATCAACAGATTACGCCTGGTGTCTTCAGTGGAAAAACGGTCAGCTAATATGCAACTCAACATGTAAACAAAACTACTTTGGAGTCGCTGGAAAAAGTTTTTCTCCTCTTTTGGTGAAAGCTAACTGCCTGAACATCCAGTCCCACGTGTCTACATTGTGTAGATAGTGGAGCATTGCTGGGATGAGAAAGTGTATTGCGAATGCTGAATTTCAAACTCCCTAACACATGTTTATCAATTACTTTTTAGATTGGTAAGGATAGAGGGACATTGAGATGAAAGAGAAAGAGTACAAATATTTTATGCTACAAATTCAAATACAATTACTAAAGCAATTTTTACTGTTTATATATATCAAACAAAAGCTTAAAGAGTAGTTCAGTTTAGCTGACTGTGTATGCATCTTTGTGATTCTACAAGGTGCACATATTTTTTTTAAATACTATATATACTAATTTTTTTTGGTTCAGAAAGAAACAAAAAACTAGCTAGAAATTACAAATAACCTAACAAATTAACACATTTGCTTCTGAAAAAGAAGTTACTTTTACAAAAGCTGGTTCAAAAGTGATAACGCGTTGTCAAATGCTTAACAATACGGAGTATCAGTAAAATTTAAATGAGCTCTTTTGGTTTTATGAAATTCTAATGAAGTTTCTTTCCTGAGTCCCAGCCACTTTCCTATTATAGTCTTACCCTTAGGATTCAGGAGAGCTCTGAGCTCCCTCCTATATCACGGTTTGACTGACAGCTGCGGTATTGCAGATGTCTCGCTTGGAGCTCTGCTGTTCGCAATCGAGGGAGGGGAGGCAGTGATGGGGGAGGAAAAGTTGGCTGTGGTGCCAAAGTGATTGTGCTTGGGAAATAGTATTTCTGACATTTGTCTGGCAGATAAAAAACACCATCAGATATTAGGAAGAGAAGGTCAGTATCCTTGCTATCAGATATTGATGGACTGGAATCTTGTTTGATGACTTCCTCCATTCAGTGTGAGGATGTGACTGAGTAAAACACCTCAGACCAGAAGGTGAAAATATTTCATCTGGGTGTTTTAAGAATATGCTAGGTGTGCAGAGGATTAAGTGAAATTCATATATATGTAATATATGACCTTCTGCTGAACTGTTCTGGGTAGTCATGCAGATTGTGACAACTGATTCGGGCCAAGAGGTCTCCCAGAGTGAAATCTCCACAGCCGACCTTCTCTCCCTTTGCCTTTTGTAGCCAGGAGCCATTTGAGCTTGACTTAATCAAATGGAATCGAGCGTGGGACAAATGTCCAATCAGAAGGAGCGTGAAGGGCATGCAGTGAAATTGGCTATGACCGTAATGCATGCACATGGTGGATTAAACATATATTTGATTCTCCGCACAAATCACCCAACAAATATGCGGTGCTGGTTGGAAATCAGCAATGTTGGCCACTTTTGCTGCATAATAAAAAAATACAATTAATTTCCATTCAGCATGCATAATGGTGTGTTTTTGATGTGGCTCATGAAAATATCGTATCTCCTCTATTAGCACTGAAAACAGGAAAAAAAGGACTGTGATGCCTCCCAGAAATTCAGTTAATAAAAACTGAAGGAAATCCATAATGAGGTAAGTAATAAAGAACGTTCAAGAATACTAATGCTGAGCTTGTCATTTACTTTGATTAAGTCAATGATGGGTCTTCCTGACATTGACAGTACAATCCAATATGAGTGCCTGGTTTCTAGAATGCGTTAAATACCAATCAATGTTATGGAACCGCATGGCTCCTCTACAGATACAGGTTCATTCAGAAGCCCTGCATGAGTGGAAACAAAACCTTACCGTTATAACAGTAGCTTCAGGTGGTCATGGATAATGGTACAATACAAAGAAACTACACAGTAACTGTCACTTTTCTCAGCTTTCTACAGAGATCTGAAACTAAGGGAAACTGTCAAACTGTTACTAGATCACTGGTACAGGATACAGACATGGTTTTCCACTGTGATCCTGAATACATTATCGTGTCACTCTAAAAGCATACGTGTTTTTGAAATATTAGTAGTAGGAGTATGAAATTGCAACCGAATGTGTCAGTGCAATTATTTTAAGCTCTGAATGTTGCCAACTTTGAATGCATTATTCAGATGCATATGATTTCCACCCATTAATTAAATGTGGTAACACATTACAATCCATCTCTTATGATAACCTTTATTTCACATGCATGTTACGTCAGGTCGACGACCTGTGGTAAAATATTCATCTGATCTCTGCTTTCAAGCTTCTCTGTTCTTTGCTGTAATATTTCTAAAACCAAGGTAGTGAGTTTAGTACTGAATTCAGGCGGGAGCAACAAAAAAGCTAAAAAGTAAACAAATGAATAGTATTTTGAATAAATTTTTTTACTTTGTATGCTAGACAAAAACCTATTAGTATCCAGTATGAAGGCCTAAAGTGGTTTCTAAGCCATACAGTGCACACTCTTCTTTGACACCGCTACTGTAATATCAGACGTCCACAGTGAATATCTAGCCAAGTTCACACTGGCACATCACATGGCAGAATAAAGCATAATGTGAAAGGTGGACTAAGCCCAAACAGCAGCCCATACATCATCAGACAATAGCTGCTGGAAAACAGCCTCTACTAGAGCCGGCTAAAAGGCTGTCCAAACACTGTGTCGACACAGTAGTTTCTCTAAACAGGTGTAAAGAATACTGAGTATAGGGGAACATCATCAATAACCACTGGATGTTGGATGAAGCAGATTGGCAAATCCATATTACGCAATTAACTAAATCCCCGCCTGGACACTGGCTAACTGCTGCCAGTGTGTTGACACAAGTTCTCTCAGAATCTCTTAAAATAGTAATGTGGAAGACCCTTGTTTATCCCATCCATCACTGTTGTGGTGGATCTGAGTTTTTAATCACAACGGCTGCAGGGCTCTAGGGATATCTTAGATATCTGATGGATTACCATGACATCTTTTATTTTGGTGACTACTGACATTTCATCATATGCCACCTGCAGTTTAAGCTTTGTATTTTGTGCAAATTGCTGCAGCAAATCACAGCATGATTACATGCTAAACTAAAATGGTGACTATGACAACGATTATGCTTGCTAAATATCAATATACTAACATTGTCATGTGAGCCTCACGGAGCCATTAGCCTGGCCGTGGTAATATCTTATTCAATACTAAAGACGTAACCTTGCTTTATGTTTCAGTACATTATTATTTCTGAATAAAACTACAGAAAAGTGAAACAGCCGGAAAAGAAAACCTATAGCAACTGTTCAGAATCAGAAATCTGATTGCTTCCTGCCAGGTAGCTTATAACACAAACACCATCCTTATATTATACATCATCCATAACCTCTGGCAGCACGACCATCACTGCTGCTCCTTAGTCAAGCGTCTCTCATGCGCTTTGACAGCTGGGCTGGATCAACTGGACAGACACTGACTGGGTCTGAATGACAGAGTGTTCCAGACGTCCCATTCTGACTGTCACTTCCCTGAGAGATCACCAGCCACTCCTGCCCACGAATACTAATACAGTCAACATGCCTGTGGTCTGTGATGGGTAGGAAGTATGTGAGAATGTGTGTGTGTGTGTGTGCTCTCTGTTATCTATTTGTTATCTTCCCCTACCAATGTCCTTTTCTGGTGACAATTCAGGACATGCAGTAAAGCCATTAATAAGCCTGTAAGAGTGGCAGCATTCCAGCACCAGTGAACAGGGTCAAAGGTGAGACATTAGTTGGCTGCCAAGAATTGGGATGCTCCCTGTGCTTTTACACTTGTCCTTAATCTGACACTGTAATAATCCCTACACTTTCTACAATGATTGATACATTGTGGATGTGTGCACTTGTTTCGGCATTTGTGTCATGCATGTTAGGCCTTTGTTTGCCTCTGCTAGATTTTTGTGTGATAGGGAACATCTTCTCATGAGTTGATTTAAAAGCTATTAAACATTAGAAGATGTAGAAACCATTGAATAATTACACTGAAATAATTCAGTCTGACTTGCTGCTGTTTTAGGCAACTTTGGTAATGAACTTTGTTCCATAAGAGGGAATGTGGCAGAAAGACCTAAAGATTTTTATGGACTTCTTAAAACTGTCACTTCTAAAATGGAATAAATAAATACATAAATCAAAATATAAGGCATTGACGGCCAACTTCAGTCATTTGCCAGATGTCTGCCTCTATTATCCCACCACAGAACGAAATACTGAACAAGCAACAGTCACTAAAGAAAAATAACTATTTTCAAAAACATTCAGATATTTTACTCTCAGCAGTCAGAGCAGGTAATTACTATGACGTTGCTAGGCAATCCTCAAAATGCCACACAAAGTATTGCATATGATTGTATCAAAGCAGAAACAGATTTTGCTCAAATGAGTTTGTTTTGCTAATTTATGCTGTAATTTGTGCAGAAAAGGCAGAACAACAGAGAAAACATGCTATATTATGATGATGGGGAGGATGGAGACGTCAGGCAGCATGGAATTCAAAGTGATGACTGAGATAACCGTGAGGTGAGCTGTGGCTCTGCACCGACATCTGATCAGCTGCATAGTAATATAATAACCACATACTCACAGCACAGTGCTCTAGTATGTTTTGCCATCTTAATCCTGCATAATTATTTTTCCGACTAACGCATGTGATGCAGATGGTCCAGATTCCAGTTGTAAACATAGTGAGAATGAAAATAAGGATCAGACAGCAAAATAAAAAAAACTCTCTCTCTCTCTCATAGTCAATTGTACCTCACCGTTTTGAACATTAATGGGCCCAGACTGGAACTGACTCAGTCCAACTTATCTGAACTCGAAACCCAAATCACAACTACAGCAGGCTCAACTCTTTGCACATTTAAATTTAAAATCACTCGCACCTGAACCAGTTCCAAACATCCACAGTACTCCGTGTTATTCTTTTACCATGTTAGCCATATCAGCTTTTACTCAGCTGTCTCCACTGTCAGTGTGGTATAAAATAGCAGGAATTAGCAACTTTGTAACGCTAATAGGCTTATGTAGACCGTGCTGGGGAGGTAGCAGTATCCTCCAGGTACACTGATAGCCTCTGCTATGTGTATGTATGTGCATGTATCTTCAGTCACTCTACAGTAAGTGGCACACTCCGCCACTGCAGATGTTTTTGCTCTGTGTACGACAGAGCTCCTTGGGGTATAACATCTGTAACAGCTGAGTGCTGACCTCGATCTGACACACAGCGCTGCTCATCTGCTGCCTTCCACTCCTACGGTGTACAGTATGTGGCGTGAGTGCTCCTTCGTCATATGTTCGGAATGCATGTGGATCTGTATGTGTGCATGAGGGAGCAGGCACGAAAGTGAAAGACGTACAGGCACACATGCTCCGAATGTGTAGTGAGTGTGGGCACACATACACACAGTGACGTTGGCCTGCTTTCACATACAGATGGGAACAACATTAGGTTCCTGTCAGTAGCAGCCAATCTCAGGGGAGAAGAGAACTGACATGTCATGCATGTGTGTGTGTGTGTGGGCTGGCGTAGGCAACGCCCTATGACACCCTTAAGAGCAGATGAGCAAACACACAGTATAGTATAAAATATAGAGGTATGTCGAGTGTGGGCACACTGCTGTAAGCCTATGTGTGAGATAGGAAGAGCATACAGAGCATGTTTTTATTAACATCACAGAGAAAGAAACACATGTTTTAAATGCTAAACTCCATTACAAACAAAAATAATTAATCCTACAAGTAACCTAATGTCTATGTTCGCTGTAATTTTTTCACAAACTCTTCTGTGCTGTGAGATGGTTCTACTTCACAAAATTCACACATCTCGATACAAGGAACAAACAGGAAGATGAGTCAAACTGCAGTAACAACATGCCTCTTGATTAACAAAGTACTTGAAACTAGATGATTTGAATTGGAAATAATTGTGTGTATCTGTACCCTATTAGCACATTTTTTCCAGAGCCTTTTCAGACTCTGAACTTTCCCAACTGCAGAACTTATTAAGATGTTTGTGTTTTTTCTCACCAGATGCAGAGGCGTCTCTGTCATCATCTGTATTGTGCCACATGGTGCCCAAGATGCTCGCTAAGCATATGCTTATTATACTTCACAAGACTTTCTTTCACAAGGGCAATACACATTGATAAACATGTCTGTTAATGTGCTGCGTCTGTGATGTCTTTCTTGGTTTTCCTTGTAACCCATGCAGTGATAATGATTTGATTCAAGTCATATAGGGATTTAAGAACATCACAGAGCCCTGAACCTCAGCCTCTACAAGGTGATACGATTAAAATGTGAATACTGCGGTATTTCATGACATTTTACTGTTACTCGTGCACTTATATTGAACAAAATAGCACACTTGTAAAACAGAAACTTTAATAATTCCCTTTTATTTCAACATTTAGTTGGAATGACTAATTTAATAATCAGATAATAAATCAGAATCAATATATAATATATATCAATAATAATCAGAATTTTGTACTGTAAGAAGACAGTTGTGTCTTGTTATATGGTGGTAAACTGGCAGACGTGCCCAATAATGCTGCAGCAGTGTGTTTACTGGCTGTGGTGGAGATGATGTGGGAGTATTATGAATATTTTGCCTACACTGTTCAGCTTTGACTAATCCAGTAACACCTGTGACAGACAACTGACAGTATATGGAGAGCCTGTGAACAGGACACATGGACTGAAAGCCTCTATGTTGCTGATGTCTTATGAGAAACACGCCATAAACCCACAGAGCAGCTTTCAAATAAAGTATGTTACATAGGACAACGTAGGGCTCCTCTAAAGTCTCTAAAGTCACTACTAGTAGAATGTCCAAAATGCTGCAGCCAGAGTTCTGACTGGAATAAGCAGGAGAGATCATATTTCTCACATTTCTCTCCATTCGCTCCATGTTAAATCTAGAATAGAAATTAAAATCCTTCTCCTCAAATACAAAGCATTTAAAGATCAAGCTCCATCATATGTTAAAGACCTCATATTACCGTATGAGCCCAGCAGAACACTATGCTCTCATAGTGCAATTTGTGGTTGCTTAAGTTTCCAAATGCAGAATGGAACCAGCTCCCAGTTCAGGTTTGGGAGGCAGACACCCTCTGAGCTCCTCTCCTCCTCACCACTGCATGTCATTAACCTTGTGCCTTCTCTCTCCTGTAGTTGTCCTTCTTCCTCTCTGTCTCCCTCTCTCCCTACCTTTCAGCAGGTATCCCTGGCCTTGGAGCTATTCTGGATGTTTGCATAAGCAAATAATACATAAGCCTATGTGCAGTTACTGGCCCTCTCTTTCTCCACTTTCCAACCCCCAACTGTTCGAGGCAGAGGGCCACCCGCTGTGGTTTCCCTGAAGGTTTCTTCTGTTTTTCCTCTTGACCGTTATTGTCACTGTTTCCATATATTTCTGTAATGTCTAATCCTTACAGTGTAAAGTGCCTTGTGATGATGTTTGTTGGGATTTGGAGCTATATAAATGATCTGGTTGAGTTGAATTGCTTTCTTCTGCTAAAGCTAAATTTAATTTAATTACCCAATGACAAGAACTCAATGAGAGAGGCAAACATAGGAAATATGGCAATGTTGTGGTGACCAAAGGAATTCTGGGAAAATAAAGAAGTGTAGATTCAAAGTAGAAAATGTTCAACTGAAACTACCAGCACTCTCCTGCCTCAAGCCCAGTGGACAAAAACACTGAACTAAACTCTCTATGTATGTTCTGTGTATTAAAATAACTACAGTTAAAGAGTTTTTGTGTTTTCTCCCTGTGTCTGTGTGGGCTGACTAATTCTTATTAACTGCTCTACAAACTCCATCATGTGCCAACTCCAACTAGTTTCTTCATCCTCTTTTGGCAATCTGTTGTCTCTAATTCCTCTGTATATACTGTACATAGTGTATATGAGCATATATGTCTTACTTTAAATTAAATTATATCTTTATCTATATCTTTTTATTTTAGATATTATATATGCTGTTATTTATTCATTTCATCACCAGGTGCTCTGATTCCCCAGGCCCCGTCATGTCCCGTCTAATCCAAATATATGTTAACAAATTCAAGCACTGATCATCTATAGGAACCACTCTGCTGAGACAAAAGAGAAGAGCAGTCTTCTGATTTGGCCGCGGTGACTGAGAATTGAAATGAGTCATGACAACATAACAGCTTTACGTGCTGCTAAGAGCTTGTAAAATTGGATGAATCACTTTGTGCAATTTTTAACACATCAATGCTAAACCAAAAGAATGATGGGTATGTGACAACAGCACATGTGGTTGCAAAAGTTATGCTGCAGCAATTTGAAGGCTAATAGTTTTCTAAAGTAGCAGTTCAAAGCAGGAGTGTTATTACTGCAAAAGTACTGCAGGGTCTCTCTTTCTAATCTGTGGCACTGACTAATATGATGGCAGCACATAATGTGACATATGTAATCAGGAGTATTTTTACCATATATATTGAGTTTTACTCATAGGTGCAGTATGAGAAAGCACTTAAAAGTCTGTTTTCCAGAAACCATTGCTCTGTCAATCATCCGGAACGAGCTCCTTTTTATAGAACTCATCATCATAAAGGATCATAAATCATTTTAATCTGATGGTCCTGTGGTCAATTCTGATACGTACTCTGCATTAAACTAAACATGTGACACACACACACAGATACAGGCACATATCCAATAACGTAATCTTAGCCTTTTAAGCAGGCACTTCCTCCTGATAAAAGTCATCGTAAGTTTCTGTACAGAGGGGACTAATGAGCCGGTCAAGAGAAAGCAAGTTAGTAAGTTATTACTATGTAATCAAGCGTGTGCAACTCTCAACACTATTCAGCACATTTATCAACCCAACTGTCGCAAAACATACATTAAACACCTTTTGACAAATAGTTTTTTTCTTAAATTTTTGGTATTTTAAGTGTTCTGTTAACACAGTTGGTGGATTAAACTTCATGGGAGTCCAGTGTAGCATATTCACATCTCTGTGATTTTTTTTCACTATTTCTTGATTAGTGACATACATGTGTCCTTTTTTTTTGATTTATATAAGACATTGGTCTACACTCATCAGGGGCTTCTGCAAATATTAACATTATAACACGGTGTTAATGTGCAAGAGCTAATCAGTGCATGTTGTTTGTCTGCGTGCCACTACACCGTGTAAATCTGAACACCCCCAGCTGCAACAGATGCTCTGATTAAAAAAGAAAATCAGTGGGGCTGATTGTAGCATCAATGCTGGCAATTGTAAATAAAGGTCATTGTTGTAAAAATTACTTTCGGGTGGCAAATATTAGGAGCTGAAAGTTAAGCATTAAAAAGTGAACACCCTTGATTCTATGCTGAAAAAAACATAGTTAAGACCAGCAGAAGGCAATAATAGGCAACGACAGCGCAAAGAAAAGCCTGCAGAGTGTGATGGAAAAGTGCTCTGTATTCAGAACTCTTGTGATTTCTCTCCATGATGGGCAAATAAGTGTTGCCCCTTAATTTGCTTGTGAATGGTGGAGACTGGCGACAAAGCAATGCTACTCGTCCAAATCAAATCTCATGGCTCTACTTTCTGCGTGATTACACAATAACTCTGAGCTGACTGATTGTCTACCTCCAGAAAATGCTGCCAACGTCACTGAATACAGAATTGTTGTATTGGTGCTGCCTGTTTCTATTCAAGGGAGCCGCCACAGCAAAGGGGAGAGTGATAATGGTGTTGAATAGTAATGGCCAAAACCTCTTAGAATTGAGCTTGTGAAACTCAAGAAAACCTGTGCTGAATGCAAGTGCTCAAGTGCACATTATTCACCCGTTTTTCAGCAGAACAACAAATGTCCTACAGGCCCAAAATTTGAATGTCTTGGGAATGTTTCTGGATTCTAAGAATTTTTTTTTTTTTTTAAGGAAGAAATGTTTCAAAAGTCTCTTTTCCTCTGAAAAAAGAAATTGTCATAGGCTCTAAAACAAAGGCTTTGACATTTATTTCTGACTGGCCACAGAAAACCTGACAATTTCATGTAGGACATAAGTTACTCTCCATTATCTTTCATACTACTCTTTGCTGTCTCATGTTTTCAGGATGAAGGACTTGCTGAAAAGTTATGGATTTATCAATTGCACCTAATGGGTTATGGTCCCCCAGAGTAGGATAAAGAAATTATTTAGCATATAATGTGAAGCAAAGGAGCCTCATACTGTTAAATGATGCTCTGTGGGCCAAGGACCAGTGTTCTTTTGGGCAGAGATGAGACACTCCATTAGAAATCAACAGGGGAGGACTTTAGCACAGCTTTACTCAATTCCAGAAAATGTTATTTACCCCCACTATTTTACTGACACAGTGCTGGCAGAACAAGACAAAAATGCTGGGAGAGTTTCTTGTGACTGCTTGCTCCAGTTAAAGCAACAAAAAGTATTTCATAGCAATGAAGTAAGCAGTATACGGCATGTTTTAGAGCAATGATAGCTTATAAAAACTATGAGAAACTTACCTTAATACACAGGAATAGTACCCCACATCCTCCAACTCTGCTGGCCGAAACCATATTGCATCCTCCTCCTTGCTCATCCTTGTGCCGTCAAAACTGATGGGTTCCTCAAAGTCCCCGTGTCCTGCACTTTTGTACCACATAAGGCTAAGTCCTGCAGCCTGCGCATGGGTGTAGTTGGCCCGGATATATCCATAGAATAAAGCACACTTAATCCTTACAGGTTCCCCCAGAAGCACCTTGTATTTCAGGTAGTCCACTGACCAATCCGTGCAGCCTTCCACTGAAAGACAAAGACAGAAGGGTTGGACTATTTTTTCAGACAATTTATATCATTATCAAGCCCAGGACAGGTGATATATACTCCTGAAATAAGTATGCGTCAACCAGGACGAGTGCTGACATCTTTGTGTTTTGCCAGATATCCATGTGTCAAGGTACTTTTTACTTCCTGCAGAATCTATAAAGTCTGCCTGTTGTGTTTGAGGCAAATAGATGATATACACATCTCTAACACACAGTACGACTGCTTGTAAGTGTGCTTAAATTAATTCATGGCTAATTTAAAAGGCCAGGGAACAAGCAGATGTACTTACAGTTTAATGTGTTAATGTATTGTTGCATCCAATCATTGTTCCCTGTCTGCTCTTGCCTGCACCTACAAACATTAGTGTATTTATATTTGACTCATGTGTCACCATCTCATACATAAATTGATTCTACTGGCAGTAAACTGTGTATAAGCCAGCATCAATATCTGTTTAAATAGCAGTGATGTGCTCATCCACATTAGCTGCTGCTGTAAGTCGGAATTCATTTCCTAAAGCTAGTGGATAATTCTCAGGTCTCAAATGTTGTTTTCAGTCATACGAATGGAAAAATAAGTAGTTCATGTGTGTGGTCACGCAGGCAAAGGCTGAGCAATAGGGGGCTTCTTGTAAAGACATCCAATAAAGCCCACCAACTGCCTGTCAAAAAATACGAAGATGGAATAATAACTGTATTATTCATCCACAGAAGGCACAGACTTATTTTCCAGCTTTGAGTTTATATAAGATTCATGTGAAACCCCAAATATTAAATTGGCAATGTTCTCGTACACCGGTGAAAACTCACACACAGACAATAATAAGTGAGTTACTGATTGACAGTTTCAATCACTGTTTCTCCAGCTCACACAGTTGTTTAGAGAAAAAATATTTGATTGGGTTCATAGCAAATTTAGGCAACTAGCTATGAGCTTGACGTTTTGTTTCCAGGCTAACATTTAAGTGAGATAAATCACCACGGTAAGCTATGCTGTATGAACCGGTCTATAGCAGGTTTAATGCAAGTGAACAGATCAGTGCATCTACACAGCATGTGAAAAATATATTTTATTTCTATCGGATGCCAACTTGTGCAAAGGTTTGTAGTTGCTTATTGTGGGAAAATCGTTTTATCTATTTAAGTTGAACTGGCTTTATGTTACAGATCATCTACGGTTTATTTTTTAAATTTACACTACTGCAAAAGGAAGCCTAGTCTTAATTTAATTTAATTTAATTTCTTTCATCACTTTGAAATTGAACATATTATAGTTTTCCATCTTATAAAAAAGATACACATTACTGAGCTTGCAGAGGCATTCTTAATGCCCTATAAATAGTAGATAGAGTTTTTGTGAAAAAAAACCCTGCTCTGTGACAAACACTGTAACAAACCACTTATATCTGAGGAAAAAACTAGATTCACACTGAATAAAAAATAAGGTCTCTGATGGCTTCACCTTCCTTGTTCTATTCTTCCCATCCTGTTCTTAACATCCTCTTGTCCCTCGCTTCACCTCGCCGCATCACTCTTCCTTCCTTTAAAAACAGCTGGAGAGCACAGCTGCCGCAAACTCAACAGGCTTCGTTAATTGAGCCTCTATAAATATGTTATTTAGCGAAGAAGCAACTCGGCCGCCAATCACAGAGGTGCAGCGTGCGGCAGTCGCTGGGGTAACGCGGGGGGTGGGGGTTTCGCTGTTGTCGGGGAACTCATTTAACCAAGCTGATTTATACTGTTGTACTATACTGTATGGCATGATCAGGGTCACACTGAGATCAGCAGCAACAGAAGTGGGTGAGTTACTTGCTAAGGAAATAATGAGAAAAGTGAAAAGTATACTAAGTTCACACTAAATCACTTGAGCAGTAAAAAATGAGTATGACATAATGTCACAAGATATTTCCAAGACAGCTATGCTGGAGTTTCATAGCAAAAGATGCATCAGTTAGCCAAAGCTTAGTCCCTCACTTATTTTAATAATAAGCTTAATGATGCTACTACAGTATTTTATACTGTATTTCACAGACTCACATCTGAGTCTGAATTAGCAAACTGATGAAGCCCCTGCAACCTCTAGGTCATAATATTTTAACTAGTTTTTACTATTTCATATTAATTCTTAGATTTTGCTAAGTACTAAATTGTTCTGTGTTTAATCAGATTATAAACCAAAAGATGCAGGTCAAAACAAACAGATTCATAACATTCACCATATAATATTTATAGCATTTCAGTAAGACTTTTTCCCTTCAATTAGTCCAGTAATTTCACACTAAAGTGAGTTTGACAGCTGATTTACCTACAGCTAGCAGCAGCAGGGTCAAATCTGCAGCACTGACTCCTGATTTGACTTGATCCTAAATCAGTAACAATAAAGTCACCGTTCAGCTGCAGCGTTTTGACATGAACCTCTCAACCTCTTTTTATGTTCCTCAGGAAAGCGGGTCTTATTGACCCGAAATGTACAAAAAGAAAATAACTACAAAAAAACTGAAGCAAACATGAATGCTGGGGAAGGCGGTGTGTGCTTTGTAAGCTACCCAACAGCACCATTTTTCATTTTGATTAAGTCTAATAGTTGCTATGGCAACAAATGTTCTAGCCTTGCTTATCAAGAACTTGCTAATTAGTTTGTGAACGATAATAACTTGAAGGCTTAAGGTGAGACAACCACAGCCAAGATGGTTTCACTCCTAATCATGTGTCCTAGTAGAGACTCAAGTGTTTTATTTTCACAGCTAATAAAAAAAAGCAGGAGAGGGTAAAAGGTTATAAAAGTAGGTGATGGTTCTTACATAGAACAAGATTAGTTTGGCAAAAGTGAAAATGAAGTAACTGTTTGTCTTTCTGAGTCCCTTAGGAGCAATACATATCGTATAACCCCAACCACAAAACACGTACGTTCAATAAAAGCTTCTAACATATGGTGGGTTGATCCTGGATCAGTTTGAGGTGCAGTATTCTGCTGCACACGTGCACTAAATTTACTGAACTGCTGTAAAGAGCAGCGTGAGACCCTGTTGTTATTGAATTATGTTATTAATTGCTGTTTAGCACCATATTCACAGTATTAGCTTAGTATGTTAGAGTGTTAACATGTACTTATATGTATTTGACACAAACTACTGTGTAGTTCAGGCTGATGAAAATCAGTCTTTTATGTAATTAATCATATGACGACTAAAATTGAATTGCAACCCAACTAACATTTGTTAACCAAGTGATGGACTCACTGACCAACAGACTAATCTCTAGAGCCATGAGAATAAAATCATGAATCAATTATCATCACACTGGGAATAATGTAGGCACCAGAGTTTCTTCATTTTCTCAAAAAAATAAATACCTAAGTGATAAAATAGCTAAAGCAGACATTTAAAAAGGCAAATGTTCCTTCAGTATTTCTTTGTACTCCTGTTCTGCCCGATTTCAGACAGAAATATTATACATAACTGTAATTTCTGCTATATTTGTTTGCAAAGCACCACCTGCAACAGCTAACACATACTGCTTACAAATGAACGCATACAAATTTATAAATGCAGTGTATGTTTAATACTTCACAATACTTAGACAATGCACTACAGGTATTTTTACTTAAACAGGGCATCTGAACATAGGAATTGACAATTTCAATATACCCCACCAGCTGCCCACTAAACCAGCTATTGCAGGCCTAACATATTCTGCTGGCCCTGACAGTAAAGAAGAAGACAAATTTACTCTGAAGTGCTTTCGGCTTGGCTGCACAGACTGGATTTGGTACCAGAAAAAAAAAAAACCCACAGCAAATGCTTCAATGCCAAATATCAGACAGCCTGGCTCTATCATTGCTTGTCCCATCAGAACTGTAAATAAACACTCAGTCCACTCATTTTTTACAGCTGAACATCTTCCCTTTTACCAAAGAAAAATAATGTTTCACTTTAAACAGTTTTACTGATGTTGCTTCAGTACAATAGATTACATCATGCAAAACGGTACAAATGTGTCTGCATATCTGGTTTGGTAAAACATAAATGACGCGTAACATGTTGATCTCTTTAACTAAATAGTTAAATTACATACATATTAGTATGCATCACATAAATGGACAAAAGAGATAAAAAGTAAAAAGGTTGATTACTTCTAGAAATGGGCAACGTATAAACGTGAACAGTGAAATTAAAAGATGCTTCTTAAACCACTGTAGGGCATTCAATTACTGGACAATTATTATATATATATTATATTGAAAATATCACCAGTTTAGCTGAGAAAAATATAAGCTTAAAAAAAGTCTAAATTAATTTCCTTTTTAGAGTGAACTCCAGACTGACTGTTTCAAAGCTGTATTTATCTATACTGCTGCCACGAGGAATGTACCATAGTATCCGTTATCTTCCACCTATTCTCAAATTGCTCTTTTCAGACTTTTGACAGAGAGTTATCGTTTCATTTCAGTAAGTGAGGGGTGAGGATTCTGCATAATCCGCTGGCAGGAAACAAACATGGTACAAAGCCTAATTGAACTCGATTAACATTTCCCTGTTTGCAAGATTTTTCATTCTGCTGGATCACAATGGTTGAGGGAATTGGCTGGTCTGCTCAGTGGTAATAACTCCAGCATCTCTTCACCGAACGGGACCATCAAGCATAAGCAGTTCATGACCCATAAATAAATAGGGGTCACTGCCCCTAAATGTGTCCAGGAAACCAACAACTGTGTCAGTTGGGAAAATGCTAGCTACTGTTAGTTGTCACGTGTTGTCAGATGATCACAGAACAAATGTTTGCACATCGCTCTGATTTAATAGAGTGAACTGACTGCGAATATGCATTATTTAATCCCCCAAGGTTTGCAAGCAAATATAGACAGCAGTTTAAATTTACATCAAAATTACAGCAAAGAAGACTTCTACAAAGGTCATCCTAGTTATAGTTAGTTATATTGTTATGTCATCGTGTTCCTGCTACATTTTACAGGCACATGAGAGTGAGCATGTGCTCCATCTGGAGAGGTGATCAACTCATAAATTGGGTTATAGACCTGCTGCGGGGTAATCGTATGCAGATTGAGTCAGGTAACCACAGAGACTCCCACAAAGTGTCGGTTCTCTCATAGGCACTCAAGAAGATGTTCACTACCCTTTTTCTCCATAAAAGCACCAGTGTAATTTAATCAGAAAGCTGTGCATATATTAGTCCTAAGCTGCTTCAATAAACACACAAGCATGCATGCACACGCACATACACAAAAAAACAACACAAGGTTGATGTCACAACACTACGAGGTGATGTGACATCGACCTTTATTTGCCCTCAAGAAGTGTAGTGTCTTAGCTGGACTGGCTCCAGGGTCCCTAAAGGAACTTATCAACCACTTATCAAGCCACTTTTGCCAACGGAGGGAGATGGGCGGGAGAAAGATGTCTCAAAATCTTGACCTGCCATTTTCCACCTTGTGAAAATGCTGTCGCAGCAGAGTGGGCCTCAATTAAGAGGAAAATAACTCTGATGTGTGGGAAAGGTATAACGTCTCGGCTGCTGGCACGCAAGAGGAGATTACCTGCATGATTGAAGTACCTCCAGCAGGTTGAAAAAGAGAATGAGTCATCAGCCAATAAAGCAATCATCCATGGCCCTCTTCATGTAGGAATATGTTCACGCACACACACACACACACACACACACACACACACACACACACACACACACACACTATACACACATGCACCACAGGGACTCTGAAACAATAAGCAAGACTCAGGCCTTGTGCTTGAACAGTAAATAATCTATTTCCAAAACTGTAGGAGGGGAAATTAAGGACTGTACACTGCTGGTGTAACGGCACTGCAACAATAAGGAAGTGCAAATGCTCAAACGACCATAGTTACAGACCATATGGTGACATAAAGGAGAATCTACAACAACCTTACTGTGAAGACTTGTCTATAAATACACAGAAAGGCAAAGCAGAGTAGGCGAAATATTATGAAACATGTTTGTCTTTTTCTCAAAACTTTGACTAGAAATATATATCTCATGTTTTTTGCAGTGAGAAGCTAAGATGTGGTTAGGCTACCTTAAAGCCAGTTATACAGACGCAAGGCTCTCTCCAGAGTGAAAAAACACCCACAGCCAACCAATGACCTCTAAAAGCACACTAATCAACTAACCTTTAGCTAAACCAGAACCCAAAACACGGTGCTCACTGAGCATTTCTGGCAAGCGGTGCTATAGCTAGAGACACTACACAGAAGCACAGCGAGGATGGATAATATAACTATTGTTTGAAACAAAACTGCTCCAAAATGCAACTTGTCTACAGAAATTACCAACATTTTAAGTTTTAATGTAGATGAACACTTGATATTTTTGCAGTGAGACTCGAGCTGTGCAGCTTATTTCATGATTGCAGTGACATTTACCTCCCACCCTCCTCCCCGTTCCTCACAAGCAGATAAAATGGCTCTATCTCTCCCCATCTAGCCTGCACTTTACTCTCATGACACTTCATCTTTATTTGTCATTCGTCTCTCTCTCTCCAACTCCATCTCTTCCTTGACAGCCACCGGGGCTGTCATTTATATGCAAATACTCATATGGTTTGCAAAAAAAAAAAGGAAAGAAAAACTGTTTTTCTTCCTATCACAAAATAAACATTGCCCACAATCTCGTCAGCTTTCCCCTTCTGTATCCGATTGTGTTCCCCTGATTGGACATGGCCTCCAGAGAGCAGCACCTGCTGTCTACAATCACGGGTTAAATGCTGACGGGGACAGGGAGCACAGAGAGGTAGCTGATGGGAAAGGGGACAAGGATGAATCCTTGCTGGGAGGAGAATAAGGAAACAGTTGCAGGGAAAAATAAACACAAACAAAGTACAGGTAAGATTAGTTTGGTAGAAATTACTGAGGTAGAGTAAGTGCTTCTTCTCACGGTCACAGGTTATACAGTATGCACCAACATAGACACTAATCACTCACTTGGAATGCATTTTAACTTCACGGTACTACAAATGTTATCTGATCCTTTCTTCAAATGTCTGCATACTCTTTTAATGTTTTTTTTCTATTTTGCAAAAATGATCCAATCTGCAATTATTCTGAAAACACCACACTGCTTTGTTTCCACAGAGCTGAAATCCAATATGATAGGACAAGATTCCTTTTTCCAGTTGGAAGGCAGCAATGCGATGAGAGTCATGGCTGCAGAAGACCGAAATGAGCACAAGCAAACTTTTTATATGGCTTTCAGTGACACTTGCTTATTTGAATTGCTGCTTAAAATAATGCATTTCAGATCTGACATTCTGCACATACGGTGAAAACGTAACACAATGTGTTGTTCCTACACAGCAGGTCACATCACTTGTCTGTGTTTCAAGTTCTTTTATTTCGTATTCATGTTTCTGGGAGCATCGTGCTTGTCTTTGTTCAACCACAAGGCTTAAGTGAACTAGCCAAACAGAGAAATGAACAAGCAAATCACATGAGATGGTTATTGTTTGAATTCTTGTAATTTAAACTTGCAACAGAGAAGCTAAAAGTATGTGTAAACAGCCTTCTAAATATTATTTCTGCTGACAAAATGAATATTTTTATATTCAAAATATTCAATGCAGTATAACAATGCAATACAGTCAACTTGTGATCTGCATGTGCAGTATGTAAATGAGGCAGTTTGACTATATAGGTGATTACACCTGTTCTGCATTTCATGCTCAGTGGCACTCGCATCAAATCTGCACAAATGTATACGTCCAAATCTGACAAAGTGTCTCATCATCTCACAGGATCATCTCAGAGTGTGGATCTGTGATGAATTCTGACTTTAAATGGATGATTATGTCTCTCAAACAGCATTTTGATTCTCCTGAGCAATCAACCTATGAAAATCAACGTGTATCCATATGTTTACTCCCAGTTTGTGCCTATTTTAGGAAAACGTTTGACAAGGAGCAGATGTAAAAGTGATCCTGTTATGGCTGGGGTGTCTCCTCCAGAGAGAGCACTATATAATCAGAAAATCATCCTTGTGTTCCCCACGGTGCCAGTAATCCTCTCATCTAACAAACTGCCTTGGGAGGCATCGAGACACTGAACATAAACAATACTGACTCCTGACAAAATACCCAAATGCTGCAATGCAGACATGACTGCGCATATAGGACAAGAGTTTGAATAAGACATTTTTTCCCCACACACTCTCACCCACCCACACAGGTACAAAATACATGGCGAGAACACACACGCACATAGCGGGCCACACAATCCGTGCTGCCTCCGCTGGCAGCCCTGTCAGCCAGTTATTCTGTGCTGTATCATGGCGGTGTGGGTGAGCTAAGCCGGTGACTCAGACCCTTGCCAGTCCACTATAGACACTGACACACCATTTGGGCGTTGTGCTCTGGTGCCCCCGTGAAATGAGCGTTGGTGAAAATAGAGCGTGCCCAGATGGATAGAGAGCCCTGTCACATCAGCGTCTGTGCCAGCCGTCTGTGAATTGATAAGATGGTAAGAATATGTAACAAGGCAAGCAGCGGGCAACGTCCTGATGGGCGCTGATGTCAGCTCTCGTACGTCAACTCTGACCTTATTTTTTGTCTCTCATTTTTTCCCACACTGTTAACTAGCAGAGCATCATCTCTTTCTTCATTTTGCCTTTGTACTTATCTAACTCCTCTTCTGCCTCTCTGTCCTCTGTCTCCAAGCTATTCAATTCTTCTACCGAGCAGTGGGAGGGTGAGGGGAGGTTGTGCCAGCAGTTCAAAGAGAAAGGAAGAAAATTATGATAGAGAAATGATTCAAGCTGCAGTTCAGGAAGGACAGTAAGGTTCCCAAAAGCCACACAAGTAAGGGCGTCTGTGCTTTAAATCACTCGAGGCGATCGCCAATAATTCAGCAGAAGTGGACGGCGACTCAGTTTCTTGATAGATATGTCTCCAAGGTCGAGTAGATAAAAAAAAAACTTGGAATATTGAAAGGATTTCAAAAGTAAGGCAACGAGCTGAAGAATGAACCAAGTCTGCCAAGCGCACAAAACTTGCACATTCCCACGCACATAAAACACACACAAACATGCATCCTTACCTGCCTACTCACTGCATACGCAGGGTGCAAAAGAATGCACGCGCACACACATCCTGTACACAAACTACAGTCACACACTCACATAGGCAGCAAGGGATCCAGGGAAACTTAGTGGCCTGGAACAAGAGTAGAGCCAGAGCTTCCCATTAGAGAACATTACTGTCAAACACTGGAATGAAAACTACCTGCAGTACACTGATTACCAACCTACCTCCTGCTACAATTCAATTACAAACTAGATAATATGATGTGCCTTGCTCATTCTTTGTGACAGTATTTAGCCAGTGACATGCGAAGTTAGGACAGCTAGCAGAGATGTGTCCTCAAAATGCCGATGCCGGTTTCTTTCACGTTTCTGTACCAGAGGTGGTACTTCTGGCTGTCTGTCATGTGATCATGTCTTTTGAGGTGATTGAAATGTTTTGGATGGGACAGAGCAGCCTCACTGCCTAATAAGGGGAGCAGCCACATATCTACCACAACAGTGTCGCAGGTAATGAACAAGGTATCAACATTCAACTATCAACATCTTCTTCCTGGCTTGCTCGTTTCCATGAGAAGCTGGATTAAGGTCACATTTTCCATGACATATCACATCAAAAGAAAGACTATCTCAAAGCTGAATGGGAAAAAATAGCCTCTCACCATCGACAACAGTGCAGCACACAATGCTTGAACACTAGCCCATTAAATGCCTCACATAAAAGCTATGTAATAAAGTAGAAGGAAACGGAGTGACAAAATCTACTTTTTCTGTAAAAGAGCAAAAAACGCAATGAAAGTTGTTAAAAGTTGAAGTTATTGTGTTTATATTTTATTCACTCTATATTGATATTGATAATTAATTGGCTGTATTTCCTGCTGCAGCACTGAAAACCATTTATTTTCTTAAAGGGAAAATGTAACATAAAAAACAACTTTAGACAACACTTTAAAAACTTTAAATGACTATTTAAGGTTGAGTGATTCAGGTTAACTCTTGTACAATGCCCATGTGATGCAGGGTGGTGTAAAAACACACTTTAGAAACACAGGTGGGTAGAATCTGGGGGAAAATGTTTTATGATCCAGAAGAAAATACGCTGTTGTCTTGTAAGAAAGAATATTGCAGTCCCTAGGCTAAGATTAGGCGTTATCAGCGACAAAGTGAACTGTTCAATCCATATTGGCAGGGAAAAAGGAAAAAATGCTGATAAGTAATTGACACAGAATGCTGGTCATCAGCAGACATGCAGAGACTCTCCTCACAAGTCAATAATTTCCAATCTTCTCTTTGGACTGATGATTTCTTAAAAATAATTTTGCCTTTGAAGTCTTGACATTGCAGCTCCAACTCTAGTGTAGACTGTAAAAGAATGCAGGTCTGCAAATCCCACACTGACTTATTCATACTGTAAATCTAGAAAAGGCAAGTGAGTCATTTATTGCACCAGTCAAGCTGCATGTCTTCACATAATTAATCATTAAAAGTTGGTCTGAATATAAAACTCTCCAAACATCTCTCCAAACCAGTGTTAGAACAATCTAATGCACATACAAAAGAAGTATGATATTAACTTGACTGTTTCCTTTGTAAATACATAAATAACCACAATGCAAATTCTACATGAATAATATTAAAACATTGCAAATAGGTTGTGATTTTATTTAGGTCAGAAACAAGTTCAACTATGAAAGTAATTAAGAAATGAACATGAGCCCAATCTGGTCATTCAGAGCTACTTCTTGGTTATATAACCACGCAGGCAGAGTTTAAGCCATGCATACATATACACAAAAACACAACTATATGTTCCACTCAGAACACACATAAAGAACAACTCCCTCAACACAAAAACTGCAATTCCCTTATCCCTGAGCCAACTGGCTGATAACAAGCAGTTCATTTTCTGATTTGAAATAAGCCGTCCTATTCTGCTCCAATTACGAGCTTAGTAAGAATTCCATTACCGTGTGCTGTACCCCAGCTTCTCCCTGCAAATGCACCCACAGTTCAGGCACACAGAGTGGGGGTGGGGGGGGGGGATGCGCGGTTGTGGGTGCTGAGGTGTATAACAGTTTAAAAAAATTTATTCATGGACAGTGTCAGCAAATTAGAACCTTAATGCAAATTGAATTTACAATAAATCCACCTAGAACTGAAGATCTAAAAAAAAGGAAAGAGGAGGCAGAGATGGGAAAAAGCCAAGAAAATGAAAATGGAGATCCTGGCACTATGAGCATACATTTGCATATATATAATTAATTAAATCGGGGTTCACTGCTTTAGATGGATGGTCGTCTAAGGGGAAACCAGGAAACGACTGAAAATAGAACAGTAATAAAAAGGGTAAAGAAAGGTTATCCTTATTTCAGGGAAGGGAATTATCATCAGGACTCAACTTACAGAGACGTCAGTGTTGGTGTTAATACATGGTGTTCATATGACCAGAAAGGCATGCACATACCAATTCACTCAACTCACTCAGTTAGCTTGACAGCAGCTAAAGGAAATGTGACAGTATGTTGCTGCTCTCCAATAAAAAAGTCAATAAGAATTGTAGGTTCTGGTGAGACAATGGGCTAATTTCATATAATGCAACTGTGCCTTGGCTGTTTAGACTGACTATCTCGTTTGGATAGTGCCCAGTGTAACTGCTGAGTGTTGCTATGCAGAGAAGAGAGGTCCTTGAAGGTGTCACCAATGAACAAGAGGTAGAATAGGAGTTTTTTCCCCCACATATCCTTATGTACATGCTTGTTTCCTACCCTCCTATGACTTACTACCTGAGAAACTATTATGAGACAGTAACGCTAAACATAAATGACAAGGCTGGTGTTTTGGCACTGAAAATTCAATATGAGCTGGTTGCATCAACATCCTCTCACTTTGCTGTATGTACACCTACAGAAGAAAAGTGGGAGTCTAAAAAAGTCAGTACAAGTCATCTTTGTAAAGACGGAACATTTGAAGTTCAGCTGCTGAAGACCTGAAGAACTCCATCGGCACCCCTCAGGCTTATTTCAAGAGACAACTCCAAAAATGGCTTAAGGTCAGAGTATAACAACTCCAACTACAATACATACCTGTGCAGTAATTGCACTGGATAAAAAAAAGCTGTGGCTCTAAAATTGATCAAATGCTAAGAGTGGTGCACTAGTATATCAATCAAACCAAACCTTCTCTGCAGTTAAGCCATCAGTAGTAAGTTATGTCTACCTGGATTGCAAGTGCAATACATTTTAGTATGTTTTGATATCACTGTCAATATGCATATCTTCAACCTCCCTTTGCTTTATCTTCACTGATAAACAATGGACGTCAAGGAGGCAGCACTCTTGGTTGGACTACAGACAAAAATTAAAACATGATATAAGTTTTTTGCTGCAAGAGAGCAATGAAAAAACCCCTGTTCTTCGCCTGCTGAAAAAAAGGGGATGTCATAAAGAAAATGAATTCGATTTTTCTTGCTGTATAAAAGCTAAAGAGGTCAGATGCCATAAAAAGGCAGTAATTGTTAGACTTTGCTGAAGAATCAGGCTAGTACCTGCACACAGGTCCATAAATTGCATTAGCAACTACTAGATACACTGAAAACTGTATGAAGACACACAAAAAAGCAGCAAAGATATCATCAGGAACATTTGAACCTCAAAGGATTAAAACCTAATCAGGTATTAAACAAAAGCTCTTTTGTAAGATTGTTTCAGATGTCAGTCACGCCTCCATTTTTTAACTTTGTCTGTCAATCAATTTGAGTCAGTGCAAATAAAGTGCAATAGCCAAATTGTCATGTCTCTTTTCCTTCTGCAGCGAAAATGATAATATAAAATGCAGTGTCAGTATTTTAAGGGGGACACTGCCTTCTTTTTTCCCCCACTCTGCCGGGAAGTGCACATATAGTGCACCACATATTAATCTGAATGCGGCCTCTACTTTCCATAGTGGATATAGAGCAGTATTGCGGGAAAATCAGCAAAAATACTGTGTTTAAGTCAAATGTTTCTTAGTTATAGTGTTAGCTCCTGCTTCAGTATCCTCTAGGAAGACACAGGGCTGCTATTTAGTAGTTAGCCCTGACCCCTGACCCCTGTCTGAAGGAAAGCAAGCAAATCAGGAATGACAAGGCATAGGGAATGAGTCAAAACAAATACATTTGAGTTTGTTATTTCACAAAAGACCTCTGTCATTTGTCATTCCTCTTCTCCTTTTATCTCTGTCATCTTGCTCGGCCGCACATTATCTAATAAAGCAGAAATGGCATAAAAATAACCTTAAAAATCCTTCAGCCTGCCAATATCTGACACCAGCCAAATTGAGATGCCATCATAAATTCTGAAGTCTGTGATTCTTTTATAGACAGTATGGGAAGAGGTGAGCTAAATGGATGAGAGAGATGGTTGCCAGTAATGTATGACAGAGGGGAGTGAGGAAGAACATAAATGCAGATTTAGAGAGAGGGAGACAGTATGTATGTAGGGGGGTGGGGGGGTTGAAAAAAGACTCCAAGACAGCCTGAGAGCCCATCTTCCAACTGCGTGCATATTAATGTAGCACTGCGGAAAGTCAGCCAGCAAGGCAGTACCCAAGGTCACCAGAGATTACCACAACCATAACTAAACAGACTGTTACTGAGGGCACCCTCTATCCATCAGCCTATTCTTCCGTGCTATGAGCCCATCACCCGCGCCACCTCTCTCGCCCCATGTCCGTCTGAGTGCAGACTCAGTCCGATGGGTAATCACTAATAAACCAACAAGTTGCCTCTTTCTCAGTGATCCGCAAAAGTGGGAGGTGGGCTGAATACATGAATTTTGATCAGAGTGCACATAACACCAGGCGCTGTGATGATGTAACAACACAGAATTTCTTGCTTCTACTTCAGTCTCTGCCGCTGCCACGCTCTCCCTTCTTTCCCTCCCTCCTCCCAGCAGTGTGGGTGGGAATGACAGAAAGGAGGGAGGGACAAATGTGGTGGTGGGAACTGATACAGCTTTTGTCTGATTACTTCAGCCACCAGTCACACTGTAAATTCCAAAAGCTGTCCTAACTTACACAAATTAGTTAACTTTACTCCGAATATAGTTTATTAATATAGAATTTACATTGAACAGATGGGATTCTGTTCTGGTCACCCCTAAAATCTCCTCCATCACCCCCGTTGAACAAGCTGTCATTATTGAACTATTTTAGACCAACACAGTCCATTAGTGCTTTCTGTGCCCGCTCATCTGAGCTGGCAGGTTACGATCATATACACATATAAGTCATAAAGCATTGTGGGGATGAAGCACTGGCAACATGGTTGGTTACACACCATACAGTCTCACACAGAGACCCAAATACACAGTCACAGATGTGCATGTAAGTATCTCCACTTCCTCACAACAACTGATCTAATCACACACAGACACTGCGATGCTATAAGAAAGCTAAATACATCATGCCACACATACACAATCTGCCATTTTCATTACACATCTTTGGTGCACAACTCACCTTCTTTTCTGAATATACGGCTTCTCACTGTGCAACTACTAAACAATCGATTCTACACTTGATCTTCTAACAAAGGGAGTAAACATGCAGATTAGAGACTGTCAGTAGTTTTTCTAAATATTTTTCCTGCTCCCACTTGATCAACTATTCACTATTTAGAAAGGCTTCAAGAATATAAATTTTTGTCTACCACACATTTAATTTCCATAACTGTTTGTGGCCCAACATGTTTTCTTTTTATCTAGCTGTAGAATGACCACAGGTAATTAATGTGTTTTTGTTTATTATTACTAATGTGAAACAAAATCATATTAATTAAAAAAGACACACAGTCATGACAATACACAGGTCTGCATTTCAGATGTCCTATATATTTGTGGGCACTACAAATGTACAGTCATTGTAATGCATCACTGGCTGAAGGGAAAGGTCCCATGTGACAAAGAATGTATTTAATCGCAGTTTGTCAAATTTTAAGGCCAGGTGCCTGAGCAGAGGTTGACCTTTGTGAAGCTACTTCCAGTCTGCAGGCAATCATTTGTTACTTCTGTACACAACACTAGGTGCTTAAATTGAAACCATTGCTGCAGTTGCATCAACTACCTTGCCCTATGTAACCCAGTAGCCAAATGTCACAGATTCAGGTCAAAATACCAGCTTCTGATGGGGAGGATTTTAGCAAGTTTGTACAATTTAAATTTAGCAATGCACTATTTTTCCTCAAATAAGTTGCCCACCAGGGTAAGATAACTGTAATAAGGTCCTACAATAAATTTCAATTTCATTTGTTATCCTATGAACCTTGTAAACAGTTTCCCAGATCAACACACTGACAAGTCGAGCTGGTGGTAATGACTTCTCCTTTTTTATTGGAATTAATCTGTCTCGCAGAATGTTCGAGGAGATAATTAACTGGTGCTTTCATCTTCATTTTAACTGGCATGTTCATTAACGGATTTGCCGTATCCGGTAAGAAAAGAGACCTAATGTTTCTGTTAATGAAAATAAACAAATAAATTACTTGGACCAGAGGCAATCAAGTCGAGGCAAGGTTTTGGCAGGGTGACAGGCATCAAGGTGCTCGGAGCCAGCTTCATTAGCTGGAATAGGGCAATCATGTAAGGATCATGCAGGCGGTGCGGACATAATGATCATGATAATGTCAGCTGGCAAATAATAAGATAAACAGGTCCCTAACGCTATCACCACAGTATCAAATCTTTTCTTCATTATTTCCTGTATACTTTGACATGGAATGATCAAATTATTGCTTTACACTGGATTATTTTCATTGACTACTTTACTCACACTGTGCGCCAAAAACTGCATTTTAGCATTTAATATTCCTGAGAGTCACAAAAGGCAGGACTCTTTTGCAGAGAAATACACATGAAGAAAAGTCAAACTACTTCGGTGTCACACCTTGTCAGATGACTTATCTACACTCGGTGCTTGCCCAAAATCCTATATTAGGTAATAAAGCCTAGCTGTCAAAGATACTTAATTATTCTGTCAAGAAAGGCAGAACATATTTCCCCCATCCATTCCCTGAGTAGCTTCTTTATCTCAGAATGGTTTCTGAAAAAATTATAAGTGGTAAGTAAGTAAGTGGTGAGTATTTACAGCAGCAGTACTTTGTATATGACTCAAAAACTAAGCATGTTCATTGTAATGAAGGAGCATGTCACCTAGTGGAACAGTGTGACTCACTCACAGTGTTTTTAATGGCTTCATGACAGTACAGTTCTAGGTCATAGAGAAAAAGGCAACACAGGCCGTTAGAACAGAGCCGACATTTATCCTAAAAGGAGGATTTTGACTTTTAAACCAGACAAAATTGAAGGACTAAGAAAAAGAGAGCAGCAACATGAGCTTTGTTTACGTTACATGAATAATCCTAAATGTCCTTCAAATACATTCAGCCGGTGTTATGCATCACTCACTAGTCTTGCTCTGTGTACAGTCAGTATTTTCTTAAACACTATATTATCATTATTATTATTTATCTAAACCTACAAAAGATCTTAGTGAACACGGAAGCATTTGTGTAGATCTTGGCAGGTGTCCGTGTCACACTCTGAGTCAGTTTTCTATACAATGGCACACTAGGATACTTGCTTATTACCTCCTCTCTCCCTTCCTTTCAGTCTCACTCCTCTTTTGACTCCCCTTGTGTACCTCCTCTCCTCGCTCTAGCTGTACACAGTATTTGCATATCAGTCACTGAGGAGCTGTTTCTCTGGTGGCAGTGGTTGTCGCCCTAGAGTATTCTTGTCTGGCATCGCTACACAACTGAGAGATCAGAGAGCCAAGCACTGTGTCTCCTAATGGAAAGATCTCACCCCACAGGCTCCTCTACTGCCTGTATTTCCTCCTGCTTTCATTTAATCCTCTCTCCTTGCCTGCTTTTCTGATTTTTCCCTCTCCTCATTCCTCCAACCTGCCTTTTCCTCTTCCTACTGCTTTTCCCTTCTGCTATTCTCTGACTTTTCCTGCTGCTCCTCCTCTCCAGTCCTCTCCATCTCTCTGAATCCTCTCTTAACTTTTATCCCCCACCCCACCCCACCCCCTCTTTTCTGCTCTCTTCCTCTCGTGTGCTTGTTTTGAACACACCAGAACCAGGACATGGGTCTCTAGGGGTGCCGGGGCTTCTTATATAACATTATAAAAAATTCACACATTGCATGTTCTTATTACGTAGAGAAGAAGAAGAAGAGGGGAGGAGAAATGTGGCTGATGGGGGGTGGGGTTGCAACTGCAAATTAAAAATAACTTAGTGTGGAGAGGGGAGGGGGGGCAAAAAATACAAGTACAAAACAGCCTTCAGTGCCATTTTGGCAGCTGGGATGTTAAATCCTGCCACCGCGCATGATCAAAAACAAGCTAGCCAGCTTACAAACTGCCTCTGAAACACAATACAGGGTAAAAGAAATGCTGCACAATTCCTTTTCATATCCACCACTGCATCTACATAATGTGTACTGTGTTGCACAGCACAAACTCATTTCTTCTCAAGATTACTTCTCTGATGGAGGTTTCCTCATGAAAAAACAATACAATTACCATTAAATTGATGCCTGTCACGCCACAGTCCCATTTCCACATTATCAATCATCAAAGGGGAGTTATTGTGGAAGCAGCAAAGGATTCTGGTGCCTAATGGCGCAACACTTACAATATTCCCCTAGTCGACAGATATGAAAGGCATTCCAAACAAATAACATAACAAAGTCGAGCTTCCCATTCATGAGGCTACTCATTTTTTCTGCTAGCCACAACTCGTTGAATCAAAATTGCACCTACAATGGAGTCATTGGTCATTTTCTTTTTGTGCAGGCATGTAATATAGCTGATTTAAAAGCCATAAAACCTGTTTACCACTGCTATTCACAGATCATCTGCAGAGCATGAATTATTAATCGACCAGAGTGTCTCTTTCTCTCTTCTCCCTCTTTCTTTCCCACTGTTTAAAACTGTTCCATAATGTCACGCAGAGGCATTAGTCATTACTCAACTACCTGCTAGAGAGTGGAGGACTCTGGGCATGAATGTACAACTAATGTTGCCAAATCATTTGACTCTTACGTAGATATGCAAGGTCAAGTCATGTTAAATGGAAGCAGAGAGAAAGAATGGGCAGACAAAATGTTGAATTCTCTTCTTTTTTTTTTCTCTCTCTCTGCTTGTCCTGTTTTCCTGTCTCTTGAGTAGAGTTAAGGCTTGGCCTTGCGTTAAATGTGGCCTAGCATGGTTGTTTCTCAGCAATGGAGCCCTTATGTGTTCAATGTTAATGAGGAATTATCAGAAATTAATTAAGATTAAAAAAGGTCCCAAGGTGAAGGACTTATTACAGTGCCAGTGCCTTCAATAATCCTTTCACACAAGAGCCAGCCAAACGCTGCACAAACTGTGACAAGACTACATTGTTCACTCACATACACACTCATATGTACTGCACAAGTAAACCTATGCAGCCCTTATATAGCATCACATACCGCACACACATACTCTACAAGTAATCCCAGCTGTTCATTTCCTCCACTTAAATGAACAGGTTTACAACAGTGACATGTGTGACTGAATAAAGCAAATGCAGCTATGGGATGATGGGACAAGCCCCTGTCTCCTGCTAGTGAACAGGTGAGGAAAGCAGTGTCGGTGCCGGATTACACCATGTCATGCAGGGCCACAAATCCCACATTAGTGATCCATCCTGTGCTGTGTGCTGATTTGTTGACTAATGGACAAATGCCAATGATACATTTTCTAGTTGCCTTCCTGCCTGTATCATTTGCTGCCTCTAGTATTGCTGGTTAGACATGCCAAATAAGGTCACAGCATTACCGTTAGACTGACAACCTCCTTGTGTAGTTCTTTTAACTACACAAATGCATGCTGGGCTTCATGTCAGGGGGTTTTCTTTCAAAGGTGAGTTCATAGTTATTTACAGCTGAAGAAACCTGTGTTGCCACACTGAACAGCTCAAGGTTAATCTGTGCATATGAAAAAGCGGCCCTACCATGCAACAAGGGCTATGCTTGTTTCTTCCCGTCTTATGGCACATTATGTGGTAGACACCAGCGGAGCAATGTGACAGTTTACATCAAACATCTCTGTCTCACCCATTATGCATCTCTGGGGTATGGGCCAAGTCCCGTTGAGATCTGGATGCACGACATGGAGTCAACAGCAGCTCGGGAACAGAGTCATCTCTCACAGACGCATGCACACACTGACACAGCGGTATTCTCCTCAATAAATAAAAAATTTAAGCATGAAGTACTGTTTGGCTCACCTCTAAAATCTTCACCATCAAAGTCAACTGATTTAGTCTTTTTACAGTTTCTCTTCTTGACTTCTTGCTACTTGTTTTTAGTTTTGTTATTCTCATGAGAAACACGCTTCGTTGACTCGTCAACGTGCTGCAGTGCAGGATGCATGTCCCAGTAGGAAAATGAAGGGCATTTCAAAATCTTTCTAGTGGTGTAGACCAACAGTATGAAGTGGACTAATGTGAGGTCAATTAAATCAAGTGACAAGATTTCTACCAGTGTCCCAAATCAACCCATTTGATCAGTTGTCATTATTTGACTTGCACTGAACGTTATCATTCCCAAACCCTTTTTAAAGTTACAACACAAAAAGCACAATAACCATTCCCAAGTTCCTATGACACATGAGTCAGCTATCAAATGTCAAACTGGCATTCAACTTCATGATGCTTGATGGCCGCATAACTATGCAATGATATCAAAGTGCAACAAACAGGAAATTGTGTAACTTTATCGCAACTGTGAACATTTTCCACATACAAACCAGCTGCTCTGACATCCCAAAGCCAATAAGGCTTCCATTATGAAGAGGAAGTATTCTGTGAGACTGGGGAATACCAGCACAAGGCATGTTAAGCCAGTTTCTAAAATGGCTGAATGAAATGTTTTTTTTCCTCTCTCATCCCTGTTTTAGGAAGCAATCTAGTGTTTGGAAATTTGCATTTCTTTGCAAGAGAGACTCATTAATTCAGAATCATTGTGGAAACTGTGCCATTTGTTCCACTCTTGTGACTTTTAATGCACCACAGAAACAGGGTTGTTGCACAGGGGAATGATAATCAGAAACCACAGTGTAATTCTCTGGTTCCAACAGCAAATTCAAGTCGCTGCACACTTGCAGATGTGGAAATATGTATGAGGGGAATAACATTTACATTAATAAATTTTTAGTCACAACTGTCCGGTTATTAAATATTTCACTCATTTCACAACTAGCTATTGTAGCTCCGATAATGAAAAGAAAAGTCTCCAACTAAAGAAGTGCTGAGCCAAAACAATGACTACCTTCTTCTTCTATTCTGCTTGGTCTGTACGGCATGTCTGTCTTAAGTCAGGAGCAAAGACAAATAGACTGATGAGCAGTGAAGTGTGCCATATAACAAGTATGTATACTGTACGGTTCCAAACTGCAGAGCCTTTCAGCCAACAGTAACTGTTTAATCTTAGGTGTCATCAAAGCAAAGCAAGGGACCAGAGGGGCCACACAGCGTCTGTATCCAACCAATTTAGCCACAATGCTACCTGAGCTGAAAATAGCCTGGTGAAGCACTTTTTGGCTGCTTAACTACACAAATGAAATATTCAGCGTATCAGTTTTTGATATAGGTGGCAAGTTATCAAATTACCCCTGCAGCCTCGCTCTATTTTTAAGTCGCTTAACATACAGAAAGGCAAATTGAATAATGTGTCCGTTTATATTCAAGCCAAGGTTGGAGGAAAAAGCTATTTATTCACACTGAATAAAAGCAAACCAAACACTTTGTATACCAGTGGATGTTTTCATGTGGACCAGAGTGTTTTGAACCCTTTACGGAAGCAGTCTTCTTTACAATAGCTGAAAATCACTGTATATGAAGCACGTATTAAAAACAGGTGCAGGTAATGCAGCCATTGGGGCTTGTGAAAAACATAACAAAATAGCCATTTTTCCTTCAAATAGCTCTGAGAGTTACTAAATTACATTCATTTCAAGCCAAAAAAAAAAAAGAAATCTCAGCCTTGCACAGAAAGGCTGAGAAGTAAATAAGTAAACAAGTAACAAGTAAATAAATACAAAAACAGAAACAGAGTCAAGTCTGTGCAGTACAGCCGGGCATCTTCTATTCAAATAGTTTCAGCCTGGTACTCTAACTAGATACAGCTTGAATAAACAGTAAGATTTCAGCACTCTGTGTTGGCCCTGATCCATAATTTAACTAAGAGCTGATTCAGAGCACAACTTAAGAACTCGGTATAAACTTTTATTATTGGTACACAGCACAAGTGCATTTTCTCCATTTTTTAAATAAGCTGAATTAAGTTTTGCTTGGTTGTTAGAATTGAGTTTAGTGGAGTCAACAAATTGCCTTGGCCCTTTAACAATTCTTATTTACTAGCCAGCCATTGTTGCCTTATTATGTTGTAAAGTAAAAAAGGAGTCCATGTGTGACATTTAAGAATTCGCCACTGAATATAATCACTGACAAAACCACACCAGAGCCATGAAGAGACACATTAAAACGGAAAACATTTACACTACTTTGAGATAGAAATGCTGATTCAGTACAGCTCTCTTGAACTGTTGAACAGTCTTTAGGTGTGTGTACGATTCTCATTTTTTCCGGGGCCATTTAAATGAATCAGTGTCATGCATGGCCGGTGCCATCAAGACTCGATGAATACTTTTGCACATGAAAAGCGAAGGTGGGGAAGAGGTGGCAGTGAATCCATTATCCTTGCTATGTCTCACTGACTCCATTGTTTTATTCTGTTTCCTGGCAGCAGAGCATTCACCTCCGCGATGCTGCCGCACACAGAAGTGGAGGTGATGAAAAGCATGAGCCCGGGCCACACACAGATTGAAACAGAAAAGCAGGCAAGCAATTGGAATAAAAAGCATATGAATATACTATCACATACAGTACAGACTATTTGTTCGTGTAACAACTGGTAATGTTAGCATTTTACTAATTACCTCTATAGCAATGATTTTATAAAAAAGGAGACATGAGAATACAGTTAATCATAGCCAGGAGCCTCTTACAGCTTTCCAAACAACTTCATCTGAATAGAAAACATCTCTAACGCCTTTCTGTGCATGGCCTTGCACAGACAAGTGTCTGTACTTTGTTGTTGCCTTTATGTTGTGTGTAATCTGCAGGTGTAACAGGTCCATTTTAATGTGAGTGGGACAGCAGCGGACGCCTGAGAGACAACAAGCCTGAGCTGCTTTTTTATTTTTCCTTATGTTAGTATGATGGATTCAGCCTCTCTGTTGTAAGGTTTTGTTTCTGTTAGGCTTAGTTGAAATCAGTATTTAGGTTTAGAAGAAGCGCCCTGGTCCTGTTTCTGGTCCTGGCCCACCTTGTGGTTGGTCTGGCTAGCTTCCTTCATTTTCTTTTTGGGTTCTATGTTGTTTGATCTAACTTCATCTTCATCTATCTCCAGAAACTGTTCACCTTTAATTCCTTTTCTCTATAATTGTGTTACTGACCACGTAGATACGGACACATTGGAGGTCATAAGAAAAAGGTATCACCTTGGATTTTCTTTCATACTTTATTATTCTATACCATTCTACGGTGCACAGTTTACATTCAGCAGGAAGTATTGTGCCCTTTATGTAGTGCTGTACAAAGTGAGGGTATGAAGGTCATGGTGGTGAATGGGCCTGTAACACACCTCACTTTCATGTAGAAAACCAAGATGCTATGTTTACTAGCTTTTTTCTACTGTAACCATGATCTGGCCGAACTACGACTTGCACTGCCACCTTGTTGCAGGCACTCCATGTTGTTCCGCGAGTTGTTCCACATATTAATATTGGCTCATCGATGACCTCAAATTCAATATAATCTCTCTCCGTATAAGAAGACCTATTACTTGCCCAGGCTTTAGGTTGAGAAAGAAACAGTGTTTACCAGTGTGTCAGCAGTACATTGATCTTCCCAAAGCCACATTTCCTGAATCTACAGGTGTTAAGAAAAATATTGACAAAACGTGACAATAGCACGGACAGTCAATATAAAACTGGAATTTCCTTCTATAGGATAAATTCAGTAGAATTCCTGATATTTTTAAAACAACATGGGAGAAATCCAACTCTGCTGAGGTTCTCCAACTCCTACTTGGCTCAGTAGGCCACTGTTAAGTTAAGTTTACTTTTGGATCATGTGTCTGGGTCAAAATAACTAATTACTAAAGAAACAACATAGATTGGTGTGAAACAGAAAATTAATTAACTCTGTAAGTCCTGCGGTTTGTGATGCACCCACTCACTGTGACCTTCTCCCTTCACACCTTGTCACTCATTATATGATATCAGCTAAGTCATCTGACTTCTGCTCTTCCCATAACTACTATGGCTTCTAGAGTTTGTTAACATTTATCAAGGCATTACATTAACAATGCATTTTTGTAGCACCCACTGTGCCAAGCTTTAAGGGGTGCTCTTGACATTTATATTAAGCTGAAGCACTGATTGCAAATAATAGCATTAGAGCCAGATTCAGATCTGAGGTGTACAAAGTTAAAGCTATCAGTATGGAATAAAGTATATTAATGGAACATTCATGAATTAAAAAAATGTCGGGTTGATCAGAGAAGAAAGACTGTAGTTGATTTATCAGACAAAAAGTCAAAGAGATAATGAGAAATATTCAAATGAACATACTGTTACAAAATGACACTTGCAGTGATTCATTTGATTATGAAGTTTGTAGCAGACAGGACAATCAAAGCTGTTCATCATTAAAGACATTAAATTAATTCCTCACTCACAAGCTGAACAAGGAGTGACAGTGTTATGTAGTCCTTCATCTGAGCAATTTTTCCCCTTGCCCCGTGCTCACTAATCTATTCAGCCGTTTGCTGTGGACAGATGTAAGAGAGTGGAGACCTGATGAGAATGAACAGCTGAGCAGTGTGACTTGTGGAGTGAGGGAAAGGTCAGCCAGAATGATGAACTCTTCAGGTCAGGTGGCATCAAGTTAAGTATTGATCATCACTCTCCTATATGGATCTGTGTAATCAAGCTGGTGTCTTTGCTTAGTACACCTATTTGTCTGCACAGTTGATTGTTTTAAAAGAAGGCTGGGAGGCAGTCTCACAAAGAAATAAGCTGTCCTGTAATGCTATATGCACAGAGACACACTCTCACGCACACCAGCCATTGTCCAACTTTAAATGAGGCCTGCGATCTGACACACTGGGTTTAACTGCTGAGGACTGGAGCTACAGAATGGGTGTTGAAGTCCTAAATGAGTCCAAGTGCCCAAATGGGAAAACTGTGGATCCTAAATGAGGCATTACTAAAAGAATTTGGATCCCTCCCACTGCACACCGAGAGGCTTGGAAAATAATATTTTATTTAGAGTTTAATTGCAGCTTGTGGCCCTGAGTGCCCCATCAGATAAACTATAATGGAATCTAATATGATCGTAATGGTTACTGTCTTCACTGCATGATCCTGGTGCATATGGCAATGCAAGGATTTGTCCTTCACTCTTGTGGGGAAAAAGAATTACAGATCACAAAGCAGTGAGTGGAACCCTAACAAGACAGATGCATTGTTAAGTCTGTTAGATTATCTCAAGCTCTTACCCAAAGCCACATAGAGTACGGCAGAATGCAGCAGGATGTCTACAGTAGTAGAAGATGACAAATATTCTAGGGAATGCAAAATGTACTTTTCCTGAATTTGGCATTCACTAGAATGCAAAATATAGTGTTTCTTCCTTTTTGACAAATTTGCAAAAATACAATAAGGTACCCATTTGAACATACCTGCATTTGTATCACTTGGTAATTGCTATGACTGACTAGCTGTTGCAACCATGAGCTGATGGTCTATGCTGCAAATAAATGGCCAAATTTCCTCCAGCACCAGGAAAAACCATGTTCCTCTGTTCATTATAGTATGTCTGACTGTGAAGCCCTCAAGTTTCACTTACAGGAGGATTTGTCATGGAGCTGGTGTCCACTTGATTCACTTCCAGCTGCAGTTGTGAAGAATTCATCACAAGAGTAGCCTTTGACTTCACCCCTTTTGTTAGTGTGGAAAAAGTTTTGGATAAAAGGATAAAAGGGCAAGCACACACAGAATCCTGAAGGCCTAGTCAGGATCTCAACAAAAGGACCCTGAACTCATCAAAAGGTCAACACTACAAAAGTAACATGAAAAGATTGTTGTTTTGACATCACTCTTTTTAAAAGTCAGTCTCATCCATTTTATTCATAGAGAAAAAGATAACAATGTAGACAGATGAGACTGCTGAGAAGTGATTGTCAGGAGGAGCGATGCATGCGGCAAATGACATGACACACTTCCAAAGGCATGCTGGCTGAGACAACAAATCCACCCACATCTTTATCTGTGATCAAAGGAAAGATTTATGATTCTCTGCATTTGTAGTCCACTCTCCTTCCCACTATCTCCCTGCCTCTTCGCACATTATCTGTCTGAGTTAGGGCTATCAAAACAAATTTGCCAGCTGACATTTCTGACCCTCCGCCATTGCAAGAATGAAATTTCCCCAGAGTGACACTTTCATCAGGCCACTTACTGTCTTGACCTTCTGCAACTTGTGCCCTTTCTATGGTATAAACAGGGCTGATGCGCAGCAGCCTCAAAGTCTGGGGGCTATCTTAAGTTGCATGAACACACCATATGCTGAAGTCACAGCTTGTCTCACTCTCTTGTCTGGACTGACAGACAGCCAGTAGGTCAGATGGATGGTACTGGTGGCTGAGACATTGATGGATTCACTAGGTTGACGATTCTCAAAGGAAGAGCAGTGACGAGCTTATCGAGTTAGCTGACATTACCGATTGATCACAGTGACGGGCAGTGGGTTTGGCCTGAGAGTCGGCGAATGAGCTGGTATGAGAGGTCTTTAGGCAATGTCACAGATTCAGTGTTTACACTAACATGACAGACACAAATACAAATATGCCATACAGTATGTCATCACTCTGTGATTCATAATCCCTTAAACAAGACAATGACTACTCTGATGTTCTATGACAGACTTGCATGTCCAAAGTTGTAAACAGTTCACCAAGACATGACCTTTGCCTGCTTTCATTTGGCTAGCAGAGGCTGAATATATTTAAAAAACAAAGAGTTATCAAGATATCAGGAGGTTTTTTTAATAGCTTAGAGCACCAACCCTCATTAGGAAGTAATACGTATGTAAAAGACAGACCAGCTTTTCAGTTCCCCTTAAACGAGCTAAACTTAAATAAGTAACAGTTATTTTCACCGGAGAAAGGTTGGTTTAAAAAGGTCATAGTTGACCGGGGTTGTGGTCAACTATGACCTTTTTAAACCAAAACGAAAATAGTCATAGTTGACCACAACCCCTAAGCTGAAGTCACATGCTATTCACGCCAACTTTCATCCTTACATATTCCCTGGTGGTCTAGTGCTTAGCATTTACTGTTCTGGGTTCAATTTCCAGTCAGGGAACAGACATTTTTCACATATGATCTAGTGACCAGGATTCATTTCACCCAGGCGGGCCAAGTCTGTCTCCTGGTACGGGAACTACCACTAAAGCGCCATTCATTTCACTCCCAGTTCCATCTGGCCACATGTCTTGTCCTTGGAAAAGCTACCAAAAACCCTAAGTAACTATCCAAAACAACAATTTCCTCATTTTGATCAATAGCAAAGAAATAGAACACAATTACTGTTCATATAATTGCAAGAGACTGCTTATCCATAAATGATAAACACAGGTCAGAATATGTATTTGATCAAATGATCGTGTGAAGGACAGGTTTAGTATGGGAAACAGGAAAAAAAGGTTCTTCATTCATTCCAGTCTGTCATACTGCATTTTGTTTGTGTTGATTATTAAAATCTCTCTCAGAGAATGTGAAGCAACATGATTTAACAGTTCTTTAAACCCACTTCAATCTCAAGTATCAGAACCACTGACTAAATACAGAGTATAATTTAACTGATGTTTGAGAGCTGCCCTTTCCCCTCATAGACAGATTAGCTTACAAGCAAGAAATGCATTAGAACAGCTAATATACTCGGAGTGACACTGCGCCGCCATTGTCTAAACTTTATTTAAGCAGGCAGGTTGACTAACACACTTTCATTCTCAGTGACAGCCTGACGGGGTTTCCGCAGAGTGAGAAAGGTTTAATGCTAGCCAAGTACTGCTACAGTCACTGAATATGGTTCGACTGGGATAAAGTGCCTTGCTCAAAAGCTGCTGCAATTGTATAATTGTCTGAGGTATGGAAGGAATGTGCAGCATTCGTTTCTTTCAGTTCTCACATGCAGAGTTTAGCCCCTGCTTAGGGGATTTGAAAAAGCTACTCTTTTAACTGCAAATACACTTCCCTTTCCATTAGGCTATCACTGCCCCAAAACTTCATATTGGTTTTCTAGCAGACTGGAACCAATCTTCACAGCAGGAATACTTCCCAAGAGCGCCTGCCAGACTATCTCTGTCTCACAAACAGCTCAACAGGCCTCTATTTGTGCAGCCGTTTCTATACTGCTGTTGCAAAAACCTGTTATTGTGAGCAGGTAATGCTTGATGTATCCACACATGAAAAATATATTCATGTTAGACTTTTGCATAGATTTTCTGCCAAATCACGTGATTGTAAAAACAAGACCATTTCACTATTTGTGTGATAAAAATATAACCAAGAAAGAAAAGTTAAATTAATGTAAAAGAAGGATCAGTACTGTATATGTAGTTACAGGACATGTGCACAGTGAATTAGAGCTTAGGGACTTACCAATCACATAAACATTTAGTATAACAAGAACTGAATCAGGTAACAGATTCTCAAAAACCAAACATTATGTTGTTGTATAAATCATCGAAAGAACTAATGACAACCCCTTTTCAAAAGAGTGGTATGGAAATTACATTACGCGCGTGTGCTGTATTTCTCTTCCTCAGCCGAGCTGTGCTGCACAAATCTCTTGTAGCAAAGTAAAAGTAAGTGACTTTAAATCAGCAGTATTGACAGTGTATCTGGTTCAGCAAGAAAAAACCTGTGAATGGAGAAAAACTGAAATGGAGGAAGCGACTGAGCCTTTAGTCAAAATTTGCTCAGCCAAAGAAACTCAAATTCAGCTAACTGATCAGATCACTAACACGACATCCTCTGCAACAAGCCAGTATGCAACTGTGCACTACATAAGAAAGGCACACTAGCTGGAGTCATTATAAAAATAGTATAGTAACGCCCTGTGGTGTAGTAACTATTGCACATACCATCTTTGAGACTGGTATCCACGGAAACACGTCTACGATGCCTTTTGGATGGAAAATGGAAAATCTAACACAACAGGGACCAACCCCCCAAACGAACTGTGGATATATAACAAATATCAGCCGCTGCTTATACTGCTTTGTACAAATAAAGTCAAGCTGGAGCCAACTCAAAAGTGGAATCTGTTATATATGTTAGTCTGTCAGACTGTCAGTTCATGTTTATTCCCCTTACAGAAGTGCAACCACAGCGCCATGGTAACAAACTACAGTGTATTAGTAAAGGCTCAAGCTATTCTCAAAATATTCCAGTCAAAACTCTATAGACAAGAAATTATTTCCAAAGTACAGAAAATAGCAGGACAAAAAGAAGAAGGTTTAAGGTTTAAATGTGTTCTCCACTGCACACTAACAATGAGAGCTTGATTAGAAGTTAGGTTGACTGTGTGAGCACCCCTGGGTCCTGTCTGAAGAATATTCCCTGACAGGTTTCCCTGTCTTCAGATTGTAACATAAATCTAAAAGACATTTAACCTTCTATTTGCAAGAGTGTGGCAACAATCTTGTGTTAAAACAAACTATGGCTATATAACGTGTGAGTGTGCCAGCCTGTGGTTTAGTTGTGGTTGAAAGAGAGCATGTCTGTGAAGTGGCCTGTGGAGACTAAAGTGCTGAAGGAAGAGTTTAGTGTGAGCACATCAGGTCAAGATGGGTAAGTGAGACTGTCAGTGGAGTGACTGCGCATGTTCCATGTGTGTGCACGGATGCATCAGTGTAACTCAGATTGCGTTAAGTGTGTGACTGTCACAGCGAAGTAAATGTGTGACTGTCATTTGGACAGCTGAGACCCGCCGCGTCCTGATGTCTGCACAGCCGCCCACTCCAATATGTCTGCAGAGCCATATGAAAGCTGCTCCAGGCTAAGAGAAAAATGTTTTGTGTACAGGCAATGATCAATGTCTGTTTAGCTCTAAAGATCTGAAAAACATACTCATACACATCTACAAATATATATTTATGATATAAGCACACAAAAACACCACGTTTTTAAGAACAAGTGGACCTTTACTCACCTAGAGAAAGTGATTTTGATCCATTTACAGCCAGTTGACGATAGATTATCATTTTTCTCCTGTATGCCTCAAACAAAAAAGGTCTATTTTCGATCTTCTAGTTATCTGACATCTATATACTTTATTATCTGACACCTACAGCTGCAAACTGAGTGTTAAGAAAGCGAGTTGTTCAAGAAAAAGAACATTTCTGACTCAAGGCCATTTAGGAAGCAATCACAGTGAGCATAAATGGACCACTGACCCCTTTAGCTTAATCCAAAGAGGTTAATGCATTAAAGATGGAACACGTCCAAGCACTAAAATACAAGGACATTCTGTTGAAGATTCACACTTAGTTTGAATGCTTAAATACACTATCCCCAACACCTTAAGACTTAGTTATGCTAATTTTCAACAGAAAGTTGTTGGTCCAATAATGTTCTATAGGACTTTTGAGAAGAATAGCGGCTTGGACTTACTGTGATTCACATTGAAAGCAAGACGTAAGACATTCTTTTCAATCCACACTGACTCCGACCTCCATTCAGCGTCTCTGTTTTCAGAACAGTGGACTGTGTGTCTGTCTAATGGAAGGGCAAAGGGACAGCAGTCTTTCCCAGGCTGACTGACAGCAGACATTTACTGGACAAACGTAGTTTTCATGACAGCTCAGCAGAAAGAAGTTTCCCCGAGTGCTGCAGAGGTCGAAAGAAAAGTCAGAACCACAAAGATCACAGTGACACAGGGCATCGGATCAATTATTACAGATACTGGTAAGAAGTTTTTAAACAGATTAAACTGCTTTCTGTGGAGGTAACACTACACAAAATGTCCCAGGTTTCAGTGGTGACATGCATCTATATACATACAAGTATTTATTGCAATGCTATGAAAAACACAGTAGCCACTCCACTGTAACTTCCAGTAAGTTACTTTTTGCTGATTGGTTTTAACATGGCCAGACATTTGAAGCAAAATTAATGCCACATCATCTTAACAACTGATTATATTTCGGAGCTGTGTTCAAAACTTTGTTCCCACTGCCCTCAAGTCACGTGATGTTCATCTTTGGCATGAAAAATGAGAGTGTCTTGCAGCCTGTCAGCAACACTCCTGCATTTGCTGACACTTTGTGTACACAGTCACAGTCAGTTTAAGTCTCCATCCACATTGGCCTTGAAAGACCACTCAAGAAACATTTCCATTACTGTAGAGAGCAGTGGAGCACACTTATGGTGGGGAGGGGTCACTGAAGTGGGACTGTACAGTATATTGAATCAACAGACGTGTGCACAGTGTATTGAGGAGACAAGTACAGTACAGAGGAGCTCATCAGGGTCTGCAACAAGCAGCATGCACATACATACTGGAGTTCTAAGATGTAGGAAAAGATAGATGGTACATGCAGTCAGATTAAAAGGGGTGTGGGTGTGTGTGTGTATGCGTGTGTGTGTTAGAAGGGGTTGCAGAAAGGGCCATATGCCACAAACTACAAGATGCATATGTGAAGAGAGAATAAACAGGGGAGGCTGAAGCCTGGCTTCAAGTATGTACAAGTATGTACCCTGTTCCTGGGATCTGTTTGGCTTTGGTGACAGGAGATACTATGTCAGGAGCAGCAGATGAGGAAGCAGGCCAAAGAGGCTGTCAGACTACCATGCGCCCACATACAGTATACGGCTCATTGTACAACTGGGAAAGGTCTATTTGTCACTGAGAAACATGGCTGTGTACAAGGTTTTAAATGTACAACTTAACAAAATGTTTACAGAACACAATGATAGTGTCTTGAAAAGAGCCATAGAAAAGCTATTTCCCTTTCATTCTTGTGTTTATTTTACTGGCAGCTGTCAAGTTTGCTAAGAGATATTGCCCTCTTTGTTTCCAGACTCACTGGCATTCCTTTATGGGAAAATGTCAAATATTATCTTTTACACTGTGGGATTATTTGAGTTGTGCATGCAGTGAGTCACCTCCATGCACAATGATATTCTTACATAATTTAGGGTACTCAAGGATTTATTTTTGTTGACTTGCTCAGCGGTTACAACAATCCCTATGAGGTTAGATTAAATTATGAAAGACTCATGTATGATGAACAATATTATGAGCTGTGATATGCTGATTTTAGCAAAAACAATTGAGCGATGTCATCACTTTCTTACACTATTTCCTGCAATCTAAGCAAATCTGGTTTCATATATTTCAAATATTGCTTTTATCCGAGTAGAGTTTAAAGACTTCAGTCACACACTTTGGTATTATCTGTTGATATATTATCACTCTGTAAAACATTCCACAACTGTACTGTGAACTACATATATATTTTTTACTTCATCTCCTGCTTACTTTTGCTTCTAAAGGCTCTATGCATTTTGACAACACTTTAGCGATTTAGCTTGATGGTTGTGTTCAGCTCTGGGTTATACTTAGTGTGGGTGGACAGAGCAGCAGTGACAGCAAAGTGGAGGAGGAGAGTTTTCTCTGGTCAAGAAAAAGTGAGGGATGGCTACATTGCATTCTGGGCTCTTGAGTCTACTGTTGGTAAAGAAACCGGTCTCTTTGCCACCTCTGCTCTAGACTTCTCTCATGCATGACAGCTAAAAGATGGCGCACAATGCCGAGAGAGGGGAAGAAGCCTCAGCACTTTGGAAATACCTGGACATGATGTCACATTGCCTGTTTGGCAACTTAACCACGGGAAGAAGAAAGACACATGCTTAATGTAATCGGAGACGTGGTGCACATCACCAGCAGCAATTTTGTAACAGTATTAGGTGGATGTTTGTCTTGAAGCAGATGCTACAACTTTGTTGAGTTGTCACTGAATTAAAGCAAGGGGCAAGGAGACATGAAATAAGGTTATGAGAGGCACTTTGTGTGTGTGTGTGTGTGTGTGTGTGTGTGTGTGTGTGTGTGTGTGTGTGTGTGTGTGTGTGTGTGTGTG
>JAUYWH010000012.1:7426577-7569887 GCA_034779795.1 Ctenopoma multispine | reverse complement strand
TGTGTGTGTGTGTGTGTGTGTGTGTGTGTGTGTGTGTGTGTGTGTGTGTGTGTGTGTGTGTGTGTGTGTGTATGAATCTGCCTGTGTGCTCATGTTAAGCTTTCATATAATTCTATTTCTGCCTCTTAAATTAACCATCAAATTTCATTCTAGCTGTGGAGAGTGCCTCTTACAGAATTACATAAAAATAAAACCTGTTCTTCCTCAAATCCTCACTGGCCACTCTGAATGAAAAGCAGGGCAATCAATCAGTTTGTCATAATGGGATCAACATGACTTAAGGCCAACAAGTCAAGCACCAAAGTGAAGTGTTAATAAATACATGAACAGACTTTCAAACATGACTCAGACTCACATACTGTATTTTCAAAGTAGGGCATGGTATCAAGTTAGTTTGGTGTATTTCCTTTAATAGACGAATGCATTCCTTTGGGGCACGTTTATGTAATGTATTTTCATTTTTCAGAAACTTGTGAAGCCACATCACAAAAGCTGTTCAAAATGTCTAAGTCTAAGCCGAATAAGGCATTTTCTCTTAAACCAAGTCCTACACCTAAATATGTTAGTACAGTAAAGTAATAACAGATTCATGAGAGAAACCCTGCTACTATATCCTGTAATTTAACCTCACAATGAGTAATGCCTAAATTGTGGGATTATTCAGTGTATGATATGAATTATACATACATATCAACATAAGTAGTACCTCTATAAGTCAGAGTTTTTGCCTGGATATAAGTTAAAGATGTTTCATACATACTGGCCCCCGTTTAAGCCCGACAGACAACATTCTCAAGAGAAACACGGCCTAATTTTTACCTCAATAAAGACAGTGAGTGGGCGAGTGAGCACAGCACAGCTCAGTTCAATATGATCTGATTATGGTGTCTGCTGAGAAAACACTGCCAACATTTCCTTCACAACAGCTTTAAGGTTTCCATTTTGCCTTTGTTTTCCGTACTGCGTTATCATAAGGTTCCTATCCCTGTCAGTGGACATGCTAGCACTATGTCGGGTGCGCTGTGGCCTGCCCGGGGGGACAGTGACTTCCCTACAACTGTTCCCTGTCACAGTAGCCCATAATTGGGCCCCTACTTCTCACAAGAGCATGTGTTTTTGTATATGTGTGTTGGCTCGCATATGTGCGTGTGCTTGCGCACTCGCTTGTCAACCTCTTGGATGACGCACAGATCCATGGGCACCGAGGAGCCCTGAACTGCTATGAAGACATTCTGTCAGCTTAGAGATGCTGGGAACTGCTGAGATAGTTCAATCTGCAAGCCTTTTCACAAGGTTAAATTTGGGGATTTTCGGAAGGGATGTGCTATATCTGATCGCAGTGGAATAGTGCAGAAATAATAGATGTATGCCGTGAAAATGCACTGCAGGGAGCAAGATTTGGACATAATAGTAGAAATGTGATACAGAAGAGCAATTCTTTGTTATCACTTGTGAATGTTGGCTGTAATGCTGAATGAAGCAGTTCATACCCAAGTCGTGACTTTAATTTGAGACGGATTTTAGAGCAGAATATAGTGGGAGACAGGACTTTGCTTCCATGTAAACAGGGGTTGTATGAGAGCTTGTACCCAATGCGTGAGATAAGAAAGCACAGCAAGCTGAATTCAGGCTGGATTCAAAAGTGTTGTTTTCTGTGAAGCAAACACAAACAGGCCATTAAGCTCCAACCAAGGAAAATACTCTGGCACATTAGGTCTCCAAAGAGCCTGAGAAACTCTGCAACAAATTCACAGAAGCCCGATACACGACACAACTCCAACATAACTACAGCATGTTATTACTACACGCTGCCCAATTTAAGGATGGGGTCGAAATACAGTTGATTCTACCAACTTACCACAAGGAAATAAGGCTTCCTAACTAGGGCTGGATCCTACTCAGAAGGTCAAAAAAGTTGTTTTTTGGCAAAAGTAGAGCTACACTACAATTTTTTTTTGTTATTTATTTCCAGTTAATTTTTTCTGACTTGTCTCTTATCTTTGCTTTTTTACTTGTACAATGCTATTTAACAAACAGTCACTCAGCTGGCAATCAGATAAACCTACCTAAAACCAATACAGTCTAATACAACAGACCTGCAATCAATCCTCTCTTTATGAAAGTCATAATGTGTTGATTCTGCTTTGTCAAGAGGTAGCTTGTCTTGCTACTGAACTGTCACAAAAACTATCACATTATGAAGGTGTACCTAATAAAACTACAAGTTGAATGTACTTTCAGCACTGTAAATAATATTCAAATAAAACAATCTGAGAATAAAACACTCTTAGTGAACAGCTTTAGTCATATGTAACCTGTAAACTGTGTAAACAATGATAATTTTAGTGGTTCACAAGCTAAAAAAAGACAAAGGAAACATGGAAAAAAGTATTTTCTTGACTAACTAGTTAGGATAACATAGCTTTTACAACTAGAACTATTATGCTGAATTTTCTTATCATCAAATGCAGCAACTGAAATCAAATTACAATAAATGTAACAGTAAACCTACCAGCTGACTGAAGATAATGTGCTCTCCAGAAATCCTTTGCATAAAATTATCTGAATTTATCCTGTTGCTTTAAATCTACAAACATGTTTTCTGTCAGAAAAGCAGCTCTGTTTGTACTAAAAATAAAGCAGAGAAACAAAGCTATCTTTAATTACATCCAACCATGCCAGTGTCTGTTGCAACGGGTTCATGGCTGGATGGATGGTATTGATTAATGAGATTGATAACTAGGGGATCTGTAGTTACTAAAAAACCTTCCACCTATTCTCTGGTTCCGACAAACCGTGCGTTATTTCTTACATAAGTCTTTATAAAACACAGTACAGTATGTAAATGTTGGTGTACAGTCAATATAAATACCAAAACCATGACCTTATTTGAAAAAACATAGTTTTTCCTGCTTAACCATATCTATCTACACACATCAGTCCTATTCCTCCTCCCTCTCTCCTCTTTGCTCCCTTGAGGTCAAACATTGGAGATGCTGCTCCTGCTGACAAGTGAGCCCTGGGGGAGATGGTGGTAGTGAAGACTCTTGTTGCTGACACCTGTGATGTGTCCATCCTCTGGAGAGGCCAGTCTGACAGTGAGAACACCTATAAGCGGAGGTGCTGTCAGATTATGCAGTAGCCCAGAGGAGCAATGCATTAGAGGGGGTGCTGTAAGAGGAGTGTGCTTGTGCATGTTCAATGATAACTGTTGGATGGTTGCCATGAACACTGGGCTTCTTTAGAAACAAAGGTGATTCAAGACATACTACAGGATAAGTGTCCCTATGTTGTCAACTTCAGAATTTTTGACACTTTTCTATTAAAATGAAATGGAGATATTACAGGTCACGAATACTTTTACAATACCTCAATATGAACCGATAAGCACACGGAGCAATAACTTTAACAGGTCAGCACAGCATCAGTTTAGTGAGGTCCATACTAAATTTAATTAAGAAGAGCATCACAGTTATGACACAGTTTGGCGTTAGAGGGCTGCAAAAGCTGCAGAACTGCACATTGTAATCCTTCTTGATAGCAATGATTTACATTAAGATGATACTCAAAGACAGGCAGTGACAGCACAAGAGGCCACAAGCTTGGTCTTCTAATTTCAGGACGTGAGCAATAAGCCATTGAGAAATCAGCTTTGTAGTTGATGTGCATGACTCCACATTAGAAAATGTTATTGTGTGTGAATGAATAATGCTAAAGAGGAATATTTTTCTTTTCTGTTGTTCATTATTCTTTTTATTGTCTCTTTATTGGCATTACAATGTGCAGACAGGCCATACTAGTTTCTATCTTTATGAATGATTCATTTCCTCTGAGTTTTTATGAGCTGCAGTTATAAAATCAGACGTCATATTCATTATTGTAATTGTGAGCGTCTAACAGTTTGCTTCTGATGAATACAAAATTTACTGGACAGCTTTAAATCTATTAATTTCTTTTGTCTGACATTTATAACTTTAAAAAGAACACAAATTGTCAAACTGTCAACAAAGCAGCCATGTTTGTATAACAGCATATCATGGTGGTTTGATGCAGGAATGATTAATGCAAATGCATTCAGAATTACAAACTCCAAGACAAATCATCAATAATTCACTGAATGGCATACTGTAAACACATCAGATATGTTTTTTAACAGTTAAAATAACTATTTTAAACAGTTGAAAGTTTTATTAAAGTGCCTTTATGCCTTATCAGCTGAAGCCACATTCATTGCCTGCTGGTAAAATCCTGTGGGCATCTTTAGAGGTTCACAGGAAAATTTCTCTCACCCAAAGTGCCACTGCACAACTAAAGCTACCGCCGAGCACAACTATGATACTCCACTCAAAAAGGGAACACAACATTCATATAGGCCAAACCCACACGAATAACTACAGTAGATTTTTTGATTTTGTCATTATAAATGCAATGTGTGTGTGAGCCTCTCTCAGCTCACTAAAACACAGATAAAAAGATCTCTGAAAGAAGAATAGTTTTCTGACATTAAATTTAAAGTTTAAATACATTTTCACAAATGGTAAACGGCCGATTAATCCTGAAAATAGAGTGTTTTAAATCAAGACATTTCCAGACATCAATAACTGGATTTTGTGGCCTTACTGCAAGCTCCGAATTTGAAATACTGCTAATTAGCTAATGCAGGTTAAAGGGAATGATTTATATTATGTTTAATGCACTGTCAATCATCAGTGATAGAGTTAAGAGTATGCAGAAGGAGATGTACAGTATGAGGAGGAAGTTGGGAGTAGGTGGACCAAGGGGATAAGAGCAGTTCAGAAATAGACATGCTAAAGAAGAGATTTATAAAAACAAGATGAGAAATGACAACGTGTGGAACGTAAGGGGGGAGAAATGGTGACTCTAAGTGGCAAAACTAAGAATGGAAGCGACAGGGCAGGAGTACAGAAGCAAAAAGTGGGGAGAGCAAAGCCACAGAAGATTACAAATTCACACGCAACCTCACTCTTTTCAGCTGACGCGGGAGAAAAGCTACACTGTAGATTCGCATAACGAGACCACTGGACCATCATTAAAATCTGGAGGCCGCAAGACAAACTGAGCCCCACCTGACTGTCAGCTGGTGTTGCCCCCCAGAGAAACGCGCCTTGTTGAACCTGCTTCTCTTCTGTCAGCACTTTCATAAATAATTCACCAAGCACTCTGGGGCAAGCAAGCCACAGAGTCTACAGTACTTTTCGCCTGTCTTTCTCTGCATTTTTTTATTGCCCCATATTTGCACCGCACAAACAAGATGCCATCATTTACATATTTTGAGGAGACCTCAGGGTGCAGGTGATCAGAAAAGTCCATTCAGAGGGAATTTAAATAGAGCTCCAGATTTGGGGTGTGTGCTGCAGTAACTTAATGTAGTTTATTGTTTATAATGCAAATTAGAGAATCATCCAGCTGTGCTGCAGAAGCTCCATCAGTACTCAAATTATTTACAGATAATGTACTGTTGAAAGACAGTAAAAAAGGGATTAATCAATTGATAAATCACTGTTCAATCATTTGCTGAACATTCACAGGCTTGAATAAAGTGCATGCACCTATTTGCCATGAAAGGAAGTAATAAGATTGGTTTTCTGAGGTGAGCAGCTAAGTACCAGATGCTGAAAAGCATCATAGCTGGCCACGCCCCTCCACACCTTCAGACGCTTACCTGCTCACCTCCTGTATTTAACCCCCTCATTCCTTTTACTCGTCACCACATTGTCTTTGCGGTTTAGGGACTCACAGCATATTTTGTGATGTAACATGACAACAACATTGTGATGCTTTTTGTAATTAATGTTTGTTCAGCTGTGATGTGCAGAAGCTTTAATGTAAACAGAACATTTCAAATAAGTTTTTTAACTGTTACTAAACAGTGATTTCTGATATCTAAGTAATTAATTAAAGCATATTGCTACAAGCAGGAATAAGTGTGTAAATACCAACTATAACTTCAGACCAATCAAAAAGCCATATGACCAGAAAACAAAGAAGAGAAAAGTATCCTGCATCAATATATATCCCTAAGATAGGAATATATGAACATAAGGATTTGACATAGTGGAGGAGAACATCCATAACTACACATTCTGAAAACAGTAGGAAACTCAGCCAACTCTGTAAATTCATACTTGCTGCCATAGAAATACTAGTTTTCTTGCTTGTTAAGTATGGTTCATATTTGCTAGCCTCCATGTCTTCAGACTATAGAATCAATCGTTTTTAATGCTGTGAACCTTGTGATAACCTGTTGTAACCACTATAACAGCACACACATACTGTATTTTTCATCTTATTTGTGCAATGTCATCACTTTTGGTGACTTAAAGAGCCTCGAAAACCTTCAAAGGGAACTGCATGCAATAAATATACACTGTGCGATGTACACTATAGTTGTAGGTGAGGTTTGTCAAGGATCATAAAAAAACAACCCTCTATCTCATGTGACTGACACCCCCGTTATTTTTACATTAAACTATATGGCCAGAAAAAAATCATGGAGGCGTGAACAGAGTGAAACTGAATCTTATTGCAAGGTATCAGCATCTGTAATGTTATTCCACAGCATGGGCTTGGTTTTGCTTCTTGCACCAATGCTTGTATTGCAAAGGATGGAATCACTAATACACACACTGCGCACGCACGCACGCACACACACACACACACACTCACACACACGCACAAACACTACACCACTGTTCCATTTAGGATTTTACAACCTGTTTACCCTGTACATTTTAGACACTTTAATACTTCGGCAAGTAAATGTCAGTTGTAGTTTTATCATTCACCAATCTGCTCTGCAGAAACTGGGTCAGGAGGTGTCAAGATGGCTTTAACAGATGAGAAACGTACTGAACCATCCTTCCTCACTCTCCATTTTCCACTCAAAATGAGCCTCTGCACACATGCCTCAATATCTCCCCCTCACTGACCCACCCACTACCACCCCTCTCCCTTCTTATCTTCTGCTTTTCTCGCTCACACTGTCTTTATTCTGCCGGGTGGAGGAAAGAAGATCGTTTTCACTTCAACTATGTTACCACTTTCTTGAAAAATAACAGATGAATGATAAATTAATGATAAAACACTTGCCCCAGACCAGTGGCCATGATTTTATCAAATGTATTGAATTTTTATAGCTGAACAAATCTGAATGTGATTCTAGGTAATTACAGACCCTCATATTTGGCCTAGTGGTAAATGCAATGTAGTGCTTGTCAATCCTGTCATATGGCCAAAAGTAAAGGGACACTTAAGCATCCATCTATCTATAATAAATTGCTGAACACCTTTAAACTACATTTACATTAATGTGCTGCTCTAACAGGCATCTGGCAGAAAGTGCCACATTTGTTAAAAAACATACTATGAAATGAGAGAATATTTGCCAGTTTAGCCTCCCAGTATGTACACAACAGTAAATGCTTTTTGAGACAAATCTACTGGTACATGTAAAGGGACAATTACTTATGAAAATAGCTTATAGAAAACAACAAGATTACTTATTACTAGTAAGTGGATAATGTCTGTAATGTTTACCCTGTTGTCTAATATGTGGAACAGTAACAGCTCCATTTTAATCACAGTATGTGATGAAATGAGGAACCATTAAAGACAGAAGAGACTCAATTATGAGTATTTACATTTAGTTCAGCTAACAAATCAAATTTACAGAGTCCACTGGTACTGTTTTAGCGTACTTAAAGTAACCTCAGTGTAATCAAAAACTACTTATGCTTATGCTTACTAGTGAGATACTGTTTGTGTGTTCACTAATCACTAAGAACAAGGTACGTGGTGATCTGGAATATGCATATTCCCAGTAGCTCACTTTGATAATAATTTATCAAACTGATGAATGGTTGTCATACTATGCCTGATTTGTAAAGATACTTGCAGAAGCGACTGTTCAGTGAAAAGTAGGGGGTACAACCAAGTCTTATTGGTGACTGAAAGGTAATTAGCATCTTGGTGTTCTGTGTATTACAAGTATGAAATATGCTCTAGCTGCTAATGATGAGCTGCAGAGTGAAGAAGACATGATTCATTTGCTGAGCTGCTAACAAATACGAACAAGGAATAGAGTTAAACCAAAAAGTAAGCAATGAGATGAATTTACAGCCTGACCACCAGTGTACTTCTGCCAGCATGCAAACCCCAGAGAGCAATTCAAAAACTTAATGCTAACAAGGTCAACACGCAGATACACTGCACCACTCTCCCTTCCAGGTTTTATTAAAGTAATGCATTTAGACAACTAGCCTCATTTCTCCAATATGAGTTCATATTTCCCTGTACTTGGCGCTCCGGATAGTCACTACAGTTTCCATGTAGGGTTCAATTCCTTCAAAGAATCACCTCTCCTGAGCCCCTTCTCTTCATTCTGCAGTGTTTCCCCTACCATTGTACAAAGGGGGGTACAACAGCAACACCGCCCCCCCCCAAGATAGTCACGTTAGATGTATTTACAGTAATTAGATTTTCTGTACAACAGATGACATTGGAAGTCATTTCACGTTTCCTTTCCTATAGAACAGCTCTGTACTTTATTCTTTCATTAAACTAACGAAACAGCTTCATCATATTTATCGTATTTACATGACTGAGTCATTTCTGTCTCTACATGGTCCCGTTTACTGTTTTCCTCTGACCTCTGTGTCTGATGCAATGCACACACACGAAGACACGGTGTGTGCAATGCGCATTACACACACCACATCATGTTTTTATTGAACAGCTTATAGCAAGCAAACAAAACCATCTATTTATATAACTTTAGTGCTTTGTCCTTGTTAGCGTCAGAGCTGGGGAAACAGAAGAGGAGCTAATCCCGCGAATGGTTGGACTGGTGTCTACCCCCTCCAACAAGTATCACCCCGCCTCCCCCAACGCTGAAAAGGGAAACACTGTACTACAATATCACTCATTACTAGTTCTTTTCTAAGCACCAACTGCCCTGTTTGTTATCAGGTCAGAAGTCTGTGGAGATACTGGAATGTCTCTGAAGTGAAAACCAGACAAACAGCAACTGGGATTTAGTCTGATTTCACGGAAGAGCAGAGGTGACTGACAATTTGTAAGATTCAACCCTGGCGCATGCTAATAGAGGCTTGAATGTGGCAAAGAAATGAATTGGGTTTCATAGGACTCATGCCTTTTTTGTGAATTGCTTTGAACTATTCTTTAAAGAAAATCCCCCAAGTCATGCTGTGAATATTTGGTGTGGCTTTAATGGTCTTACTCAAGAGTGTTCGCAGACGCCTGTTTTGATGTGCATTTGAATTTGCAAGGAGAGATACCAGAATTTCTTTTTTATCTAAAATTTTATTAATTTGCTCAATATTGCAAAAAATGTTTTCTTTTTGAGCTGGACAACTTTCTGACAGCAGCTGAAGAAACCCTACAAACTACAGACCCACTTGTTAGCTTATTCTGGAGGTTCCACTACATCAGTCTTTTGTGGCAGTTTTAAATGTAAAAAAAAAAATAATGAGAAGGAGAGGTGCTCAGAATAATGCTTTGAACATTTAATTTCCGTAATGACTGAGCAAACTCATTCCGTCAAAAGCTGTATCCTTGAGTTGGGATTACTTTGTCAGTTGCTTTCTTTTTTGCTTGAGGTACAGTAGATATCCAGTAAAGGCTTGAACTGATATTTTTAATAAGTGTGTTGCAAAGCTGTTTGGAGAAGAGCTACAAATCTGCCATCGCCTTCTTAAGAGTACACACATGAAACATGATTTGCATTTTGTTTTGCGACTGTTATGGAAATTCTTACTAGAATTCCAGCACTGAATAGAAACATTATGAGAGCATCCTTAGTGAGCAAGTCTGCTTGCTCAGAAGACCTCTTTCGATTTCTTAATAGATAAAACTCTTAATTCAGCCACTGACACTTCTTTAAAATGGGTGTCAAAGCAGCAGCGCGTCCATTAGCTCATAAAGAGAAGAAAAAACAAAAATGGCTTCAGGGCAGGTTCAAACTTTAGATTATTTCTGGACAACTGGACTGTTTTTGCCCTAGGGGTGGAACATCCTTCAGGCGAATCCCTGATCCTCCTTATCTCTTCTCTTAGCCTCTCCAACCAGGTCTTATCACCTCCTGGACAGTAATTAACAGGAATTACACAGAGCTCCTATCTGCTGAGCCCACATCGTTACGACAAACAGCCCTTTCCCATTTAGGGCCTGTCTGCTGGGAGATTACCACTGGAGAAGGGCTCCTCGAGCAGCAGGCAGTACACAACTGTTGTGCCATGCTCAGCCACAGCTTTTAGCCTCTTATGCTGATAAAGGTCCAGCTGGGTGGTGTTTTACCTCTTGTGCACACATGGAAATATGAGCATGCCTGTTATTTTGTTAGTCAAAGCTGTCAGCAAACGGTAATAACAATGTGTGCAATTAAGGCTTTACTTAATTTAAAAAGTTATTTGGACTAAGATATTGTGCCATTTTATTCATATTCTATTTGAAATATGCCTCATCTCAACTTCAGGTAGAAGATACTGGCAGAGTTAGTGAATTCAGGGGGCATTTCAGAAGTTAAGCTTTTAGGTAAATTGAAGGTTCATGAACTTAAAAAATATCATTCTATCTATGTTGCTTGGGTAATAGATTTTGAATGGCACAAACCTACATAACTACCTACATAATTTATACATTTAAACACAGGAAAGGAAACACAGATGAAAAGATGGACAACTCTCCACGACAAATCTGTTCTGCGCTCTTTCTTTACTCTCTCTCGCTTTCTCTCTGAGCCCTGCACCCTCTAAATGTTTAACAGGATCCTTGAGAAAAGCCTCTCCACTTCTGTTTCCGTGGCAACTGGCATGCATTGGAATTGATGACATCTCCTGATCACCCACTTACTTTGTACTAAAAACACTCTCCCGGTGAACTTCGGCAATGGCCTCGCAGAAAGATGACGGCACAGCAGAAGGGAGACTTAAACGAGGAAAAGGCTTTCCATTGGACAAACCTTTTTATTCTGTCTATCTGTAAACTCTGGCAGGATTGAGAAAGGACATTATTTCTGAAAAGCACAGTGACGAGCTCTTAAAATAATGAGTAAAGAAAATGGATTTAGGGAACGAGGCTAGTCAATCTTTCTAACTTAAGGGAACTGAACATGACAGGCCTAACAGAGCCTTAATAATTCATGGTCTGCTGAGTGCCTGTGGTGTGATTGTATACCTTTTTTACCTATGTGAACCAGGGTCTCGGCATGAATCCCTGTCCATTTAGCTCCTCCTTGAAGCTGCAGCTCGTATGAAAGAAGAGTGAGACTCTTTATTCCTTACTTGGACCCTCTAGTTAAATGTTTTTGTCTAACATTGTCCCCATACCTCACACTTTCATTCTCTCCCTTAATTAACTTAGACGGGTAGCCAGACAGCTCCAGAGGCCAGAACCCATACCAAGACCGCTCACTGACACCTTGTTACCACCATAATGGGTTCAGACGAGGTCCCCCTGACACAGGACAGAGGGGAAATGAATTCATGAAGCTCAGCTTTGCGTATTTCCACTGTGCCTCTGCCTCCCTTTGCCCTTCCTCCCTTCTCACCAACCTTCCTCCTACACAGCCTCATTTAAACTGTTGGCACCGCACAACACGGAGAACATATTTGACATAATCATGCTGTACGCACCAGCAACCCAATGCACAATTCATTCAGCTTCATTAAAACCACACACGCGTGTGCTGACAGAAAATTAACAAACACAATCCTAGAGTGTCCATTAAAATCTATTCATTAACTGTGAGCCACATTTCATTCGCTGTTGGTTTTGTTTGTAAGTGTTTACAACTCAATAATGAAAATGCAAACACTCAAAAAGCATTTCGTAAAGTCAACAGCAATGAGGGATCTGTGGTGGCTTGTTTAAACATTCGCTCAAGTGCTACTACCTTCGACAGCTAAAGGACTGACAAGGCGGACCACTCTTTCAGAGAGCTGGATGTCAGGCAAGACCCTACACTGTCAACCCAATTATGCTGCTCAGCCACACACTGACTCAATTCTGCAGGGCTGAAAGAGGTCAAGGAACATATAAAACAGAGCCATTTCATTAGCTCACCAAACACACAGATTGGCAAAGTTTAGATTCATTGAGAGACTGAAAGGCAAGAATGTCTTTTATGCTATTATGGTTGGATGTGCTGACAAAACCTCTGTGGGAAAAATGTCCACCCACTGACCAATTAGGGGAGGGAAAGACATGTGGAAAGGCAACAAAGAGGGTACCATAATGTCCCGTTTTAAGCAAGCGATGATAAAAATCTAGAAAATTGCTCCAGGCCATTACTGGCATTAATCTCTAAGCTAGAACCAGAACCAGTAGTTAAAACAGTCCACCATGGAAGTGTTTAAGGTGTTTCATTGCTCTGATTATATATTCTGCTCACTAATTTGTTTGTTTAATCCAATTATTTGGTGAATCAATCTGTGGACTTCTGTGTTTCTGTTATCCCAAAGTCAATAATCCCTAACCCCCCTCTGACACATGATTCCATGAATGCCCACTGGGCTGTCAGCCCTGAACAATGTACTCTGATCAATTATACACGGATGTTTGATTGAATAATCTGCACCTCACTGTCTTAACATGTGTGTGTTTCTGTGTGCACAAATAGAATCAATATTCCGAACAACAGAGGTTGTCGTGCATGTAACTTGAATGCTGATGTAATAAGCGCAGCAGGATTTCAATCTAAATTCATTTACTTAGTTTCAGGATAAACACATAGTTGGCTTTGTTTTGCAACGTGTTTAATGTGTATGAGGATGCTTCCACCAGGGGGTCCAACAACGTTGAGAGATGCCATCACTTGATATCTGATTCACATAGGTGAGTAGAGTTTAGGGTCATTTCAATATGCCTTGAAGAGGGTGAGAATTAGCAACCTCTGTTTAGATGGGTGCTTGGATTCATCATTAGTTACACTTGACTGTGTTTCAAAGGGCTTAAACATTGAGATGCATCTACAACTGCAGAGGTAGACCACACGCAATAAATCAGATCATTTAAATCTCTCAATTACTGAGCACTGTATGGTTCTAATGCTGGGATCACAATTCCATGATATGAAATGTGTCCTAATCCTTCCTCCTTCCCTCCTCCCAGGCGATAAAAAAAAGAAATGCTGGAATTGCTTCTCATAGCACATTTGAAATGTGTTTCTGACGGTGTAATACCAAAGTCATTTACGCAGCTGCATTTGGCTTTTGCTATGAATTGCAAAGATGTAGTTTTCTTATTTTGTTTGATGTGCCTAAGCCATGCAGAGAGAGTCATCATTTCAAATCTTGCCATGTGGCTCAAATGAAATACTGGCATTTGCCTTTGACTTAAATTAATAAAACTGAGTCATCTTTTCTGCATGTAGTGGCTGTAATTCATAAACTTACTATTGACTACATGACTTCACTTATATGAGAGATGATATGTAACAACATGAGTTTTTCTGCTGAAATGGTTAAGTCTGATCCTGAGAAGGCTAAAAAAAAAAAAAAAAAAAAAAAGTTGTGAATGGCTAGCATCACCTCCTGGTAAAATAACTGCCATGCCAAACAGTTTCCTTCCAAAGCTAATCTTCCATTTGCATATTAAAAGCAATGAAAGACGCATACAGAACCATAATCCTTAGCTGTCCTTGTGTTTTTTCAAGACCAGGCACTTGGTGCACAAAAAAGCAACAGAGAGCCTTAGAGAGCATTGCGAACAGCAAAAGGAGGCCCTTTTCATGCCTATATCACACGCTTTTAAAATCGCTGAGGGTGGCATGCACATTAAACATTATAATCAGGCCATATTTGAATTTCTATGCCGATTAAATGAAAGGTGTTGGAATGGGATTTGGATACCTTTATTTTGGAACTGAACTGGAGTGTATCACTGCAGGAACTGGGGCAGATGATTTGTCAAAAATCTAAATAGCATTTCCATAAACGGTTCGCTTTGTTGTGTTCCAGATGTTTTAACACATTTTTTAATTAACTTGGACAGACTCGCAAGCCGTTGGCTGCTAGCAAATTCAACAGCTTAATCACTATGTATACATAATCACGTTGTCCCTTTTAATTAATTGCCTTTGCAGGTGCAGAGAAAACTCTAAGGTCAGCACCCTTGTAAATGGGATGTTAATCATTTATCAAGCTATTTGATCCGTTTCTCATCCGTCACCTGATTTGTTGATGGGAAATGATATCATCTCCACCACTCATTAGCCTCCATGTAAGCAAAAAAAAAAGGAACATATTTTGTCAAACTGCAGTTAACAGACTTCATAGTTTAAGCAATAGGCTTTATTACACATGCTCAGAGGCTAACACTTTAAGAATCAAACTTAATTGGCTGCCTGAACATTGCATTTTTATAGAGCAATTTATTTTAAAGTGTTTTTGATGGCAGATGATATACAGGGGGAAACTTCTGTGGAAGGCTGAATAAGGAAGAAACATTTCAATTACCCTCTGGCAAGATCACATGCACAACACATGCAAATGTTGTGTAGATATGGGAAATTTTAATCCTGTTTCGGGGAGAGAGATTTCGCATGAGAATGTGCTGACATCGCAGAAACACTTGGGATTGTGAGGTTGAAGCGTGCCGCTTGGCTACAGGAAGGATTCAGAGAAGCAACAACTACTAATCTGTAGTGCCCCTCAGGAAGCAACAGATACTAATAGAGACTTGAAGCAATTTGGATGCTGCAGCCTCTGTACTGTCACAATGAAGGCAAAATCTATAGTACTCCAACTATCTCCACCCAGAAATGGTGAATTATTTCAACAAGAGGCTCATTCTGTAATGGCAGCGACTCCCTCTACATATCTCTTCTCTTTCTTACTCCTCTTCTCAGCTCCAAGAAGAAAGGATTAGAAGGTCATCCTCAGGACTGAAATATGCCATATCATCAACCATTGTTTCATACACTAATGGATTTGAGTTGTTTTAGAATGCCAGCTGTACAAATATTTCATGGCTGTTTGAGCCACAGCTGAGAACTATATGTGACATAAAAAGAAATAAATGAAAAACACTTGTAAATTAAAGACAATGATGAGCCCTCTCTTTCCCCTTATGACTCAGTGAGAAATACATACTGTTAATGCAGCATCTTACATCTTAGGATTGTTTCATGAATGCAGAGGAGCTGTGGAGTACCACATTGCACTGTGATTGGTTGTTGAGAGACCCGAGAGAGGCTTATCCCTGGGAGAGGCATTGGAGATGACAGTGGAACTTAATTAATATGTAGAATTTATTGATCATAGCACTGCAGGGAAATCAACTGCCATCTTCTACTATTTTTGAGCCCTAGAGTATCGTCAATAAATGGTTTAAACATTTCAACCGTGTGCCGTATAAAACACAAGCAATAAACATGACAGGGAAATATGTGACAGAATCATGCCAAAAAAAATTACAGGGGAATAGATGGGCAGAAATTTGAACAGAACTGATTTTTAAAGCATATGTGGGGCATCTTAATTTCTCTAACAATAGGTGCTTTAGCTTTGGATTAAAAAAATATTTCCTGTGGGGTGAGAGGCAGGTAATTCCCTGCTAATTATAATAAAAATGTGGGACTTGCTTGTGTCTTCAGACTAAAGAACAGTGGGGAGAAAAGCAACCAGAGCCTGGAGAATAGAGTTAAACTGGTTTGTTTCCAAATCTCCTGCAGCACGTCAGTCTCCTGCAGCCAACAAAGGCGTTCTCGTCAACAAGCGAACATTCAAAAAAAAGGAAGAGGGGTATAGAAAAGCCCCAAACTTGGCAGGTCCTGTGCAGATTCAGTATTCCTCTGCTTGTTGTAGAAATAGGTTGATTGTGCTTTTACCAATCCCAGTTTGACTAAATACAGAATGAGGAAAAAAAGCAAAAACAAAAAGGAAAGAAAAGAAAAGTACAAAGAGCACAAGGGAGAAGTGTTTTTTGTTCTTAGCTGTCAGTGAGCATAGAGCAGACTGAACAGGGAATGAACACAGTGAGAGTGGATGTGTTCAAACTTTCCAATAAAAGAGAACTGAAAAAGGCCACATGCTGAGTGCCTGGCTGACACAAGAGAGCTTGACAGCCTCATCAAATGCTACGTTGTTGGGGGACTTCCTGCATTCACAAAACTTCACCTCTCAAGTGACCACAGCTTCATTGTGCAGGGTTGGCTAATTAAAAAAAAAACTGCAATTCAGTTTCCTTCACAATTGTGGCTCTGAAAGCAGGACAAGGCCACAAACTTCCCATCCTGTGACATTATCAGGCATCCAAATTTTTCAATTCATCAATGGTGTCACTTGTTCTATTTTATGAAAATCTATCAACACTTTTTAATTGGTATTTCTAGCCATGAAATAGCACAGGTTGTGTTATTACATAATAAATGCATGCATATTTTAAGGGTAATTCCATTAATTAACTCTCAGTTTGAGGAAAAACACACTCATTACAATATTGAACAGTTGTCTATAATCCCTAGTCCTGCTTGTTTTATGAATGAGTCACAGCGTGATAAATCGCCTTTCAACTGATTTATTTATCTTTCATCCCATTGTCCTAAATACAATCTCACATGCAGAGTTTGAACACTGTGTGTAGCAGTGACAATCATGTAGGAAAAAAAGCTGAAAAACTCATCTTCTGTCCCAAGCCATCAATCAAGGGTATGATCCCTGAATAAAGCTGTAAGTCACTGAATATACAATGCATCCTGGTGTTCACAGATGGCAACAAAAGTCACCACAGAGGTAAAATGTAATTTAAGTGTGATACAATAATGTGTGTCAGCTTTTTCTTGAAAATCTTCTATACTTAAAATGAAATTCTGCATTTAGATACCTGCAGTGATTCAGAGACCTTTGTTCAGAGTGGTTCATGTTAAAATCCCTCTACTACCAGCAGCTGAAGTATGACGCCAGTTACAGAGGCTGATAAAGTTGGAAACTGACAAGAGGCAATGTTGCCATGCAAATCAATGAACTCCCCTCAGAAATCAAACTTAACTGAGTCGCATCAGGCCAAAATAAAGTTAGCGCTACAATCAATAGAAAACTAATGTACTGTAATGTAGAAAAAGTGGGGCAAGAATATCACATCTCAAAGACAGCAAAGGCAGAGGCAAGTGGGAATCAGACTACTAGGTTGTCTGATTTCCACAAATGACAGAAAAACCTCAATACTTTTTTAAACTAGATCAAAGGGGGATGGGAACTATTATTTAGCCTCATCTTACACCATCCAAACAGATACTGCAAGTGTGTAATTTAAAGCAAAAAACATCAGATGGTCTGCAGTCTACATTTCAGGAGAGGTAATATTTCCAAATCAGGTCTATATACTACAGAAATAACAGAGGCTGCTGCAGAATAGAAATAAGACATGAATAACATAGCTAACTCAGGTTTCTGTTAAAAAACTTTCTGGTTTAAACCAGTTAAAATTTAATGATGATTGTGGGATTCGACTTCTACAGTATGCATTGCTTTAATTATTCTGGGACATCTATCTGGCTCCCTGGTGATCTTGTACGGACTCCAGGAGAAAGTCACCAATCATAACAGCAGTAACTATCACTTCCAATGCAGAGCATGTTCAGGAGAGATGTTAAGTGAAACATTAAAAGGCTAGATGACAGACACAGCAGAGAGATCAGAAGAGACAACAGCAGGAATGATATGAAGGACTTTTATTTTGAGAGGAGCTTAAAAAGAGCATAACTGCCATTTCATAGATGAGACAAACTGGGAATAACATCCATAAACATAAATACATAAGACATGTGCGAAAACTGCTAGATAGACAGACACATACAGGCAAAGAGCAATGCAGAATTGGGGGTAGTACCAACATGGATTCATCATGCCCATCATCAGCCCCGGGTTAAAATGTGTGATATTTTTAGGTACAGTTCCATCACCACCTCCAGGCCATTTGCATAGTACTAAGAAAGTACAGCTTCATTTCCCCCTGTGGCTCAGTATTCGTGAGAGCCAAGCAGTGAAGGGGAATTAAAATAATTTCCGGGACCAGTGCTGTTTATGTCCAATTTGCCCTAACCTTATTACGAATGTTACTTATTTACTTTTCATTTTCACTGCCTTCTTTTCTTTTTTCTTCGGGAAGTGTTAGGTCTCTCAAAGTCCTCTTCTTTAAACCTGTGAGCCACAGTTTCTCAAATTAAGCAGCGGCCAGCCTTCTCGATGTTTAAACCCTCTTTCGGACTAAAGCTCATTATCATCCACACATATAATCTCTTAAATTGGTACCAAACGCCCCAGCTGTTAAAGTGGGCTAGATAATTTGCTAAGGAAGCCTGAAATGAATGTATTATCTTTCAGAGAGAAATTTTAAAAAGGAGATAATGCAATATATTGTATTTAATGTGGAAGCCTGCAGACAGTTGACGACAATGACAAATGAACAGATAGGAGAAAGCACAACACATAAAGGTGGAAAAAGGTTTATGCATTTCACTCAGCAAATTTGTTTATATTTAAAAAATGTAACCCTCGAGTATATAGATAGAAATAATATCCATTAAAGTGTAAACTAAAAGGTTGAGTCAAAAGTAACTAAAAACAACTTCAATAAAACACAATATTTTTTCAAACCCACAGACTGTTAATATCATTCACTGAATAAAGTAAAAGCTTTTTAATAACTACACTCACACACTCCCTACTTGTTTCATGTTTTCTGATACTACAAATTCAACAAAGCCATGATCAAAAAACATGCGACACAGCTCACGTTTCTATGTCAGATATCGTAGGAAGTGAAACAGACCAGATCTGAATCATCCTATGTGTGGACACACTTGTCATATTACATTAGCCTTGTCTACACCTACTGTACAGTACGCACATGGGTAGCCATATGTATGCAATAAAACAAATCATATCCGTTAAACAACAACTTTAAAATACAGAACTGAGGCTGAAACAGTTATCTACTTTAAAAAAAGAAACGCATCAATTAGTACTTATTTTCTGATAAACTATTTCAAGATCACTTGGTTCTAGACTTGCATTGGCATTTTTTAGTTTTTATCCACAGAAAATCAAGTTAAGTTGTCCTCTAGACTTAAAAAACTTTTTTTTTTTAAATGAGAGACGAGGTTATGCTTGATCAAAAAGAAAAATGAATGTTCAGGACCTCGGGTGTATCAGACACATTTTCATTCAAACACACCTACTTTAAAGAAAAGATAAAACTATACGCAACGTTGCATGTGTAATAATATTTTAATTAATTTTAATTTTTTACACACTTTCCTGTTGCCATTATAGTAGTACTAGTTTAAGAAGTATTAAACTAACAAAAATGGAAAATGCTAAATCAAAAACGCCAAAAAGCCATAATATGAGTTTTAAACATGCCAACCTATAGCTACACACTGAATGTTCACCAAGCTAAAGCTAAAACATTTTCCTGGCATTTTTCTCAATTGCTGTGCTGTTGTAACATTATTACAGGTCAGGAAGCAGGCCACAGAGAGACTATTTCACTCATAAATCAAGTGATTGATCGTCATTCATCTCTCACGTTGGGCTGCGGCGTGTGTCTCCAACCCCAAACAGATATCCATAGTAACCCCAGTTGTCAAGAAACCTATATGTAGCACACTTGTTGAGTGGTTTCTCTCTCTCTCTCTGAACAGCAGGAGGTAAAACAACTCCATGTGGCAAGCCATTTCATTTCAAATATCATGTGTGTGATCAATCTCCCCTGCAACGAACAGGCAGTGCAGTGGAGGCAATCATTCAACATTTGTGGCAGGTATGCAGTATTGACTGAGGGAAGATGAACCAAGGGTGTGCACAGATGTGTGCCTCTGTATGTGTGTGTGTTTGTGTGTGTGTGTGTGTGTGTGTGTGTGTGTTAGAAAGAGAGGGGGGTGACAGCTTGGGCTTAAGCTTCCAGTTTTAAATCTTAGCTGAGGTTTCCTGAATTGGTTTGAATTTTTAAACTTAATTTCAGGCCTTTAAATCCCAAGCTGTTATCACCGACAACCTCAAGTGGTGTATAATCGATCTGATGGCACTTATTATATTTTACTATATTAATAATAATTTAACACTTTTGCTAGATTTATCTGACATTCAGTAATTTTTATATGTGAAAAACTGACACAGTTGAAAGGGGCGCTACTGCTGAGCCTTGTCTCTCATTCAAGGTTTTGCTGATAGCTTCCTGCCATATTTAACCTCCTTTAATATCAATTACAAAGGCAAGTGGCTTGCCATAATTGAATTTGTGCTGTGTGCTGACGTCCCCTGTTAGGAATCACTGTCTTGTCCAATTAGGAAGAGCCTTATTATTGGTCAAATTGCAAGCAGCCCCATTAAAGTGTGGGGGGGTATTCTATCCTTTAACTGAAGTATTAATGTTGACATCCTCCCAGAGTTGTGTGTTGCAATGGGTGTGAAGACTGTAAATTTAATTGACTGTCAGGATGTCCTTGATTGTTCCTCCTGCAAGACTAGAAGGAAGTAGCTGGTGAAGAGAAGTAAAAATATATGTTGTGGACCTACTGTAGCGGCAGTAGATAAATACACGGGGAGAGACGGATGATGAGCGGCTCCTCTCTAATGGGAACCAAGGTCTTGTTGCGGTGGCGTGTTTTATTTACAGCTACTCTTCATCAGAATGACAAGCCGGGTCCTCTGACCATGGTTAATAGAAACTAGAAGCAGAGAGGGGATTCTGTATTCCATTTTAAAACGGGAACACATGTCGGATACCAGCTTTTTACATATGCATGAGTAACAGAACGATGCATTCGCAGTGAGCGAGTGTTATGTGTAATATATTGCTAGAATTACCAGGACACTGTGGAAAGGTAAGCATCATTTGTCTGGGGACTCATCAATGTCTGGCGAAGAAATGGGGAATAATGACGGTACAGCAGAGGGGAGGAGAGAGGCTAAATTCATCTCAATCAATGTCAGGGAATATGATCGTGAATCTACAACTGTCATCAGCGTTCACTCGGGGGGGCATGTGTTAACAGTTTTGTTAAGGCGTGACTTTTAGAGAATATTAAATAGAAATGTTTCCTGCACTGCACCAACTAAACTTTTCATGCTGTGGCAACCAGTTGGTGGATGGAAAAGACAAGATGCTTGTTTCTGAAAAACCAGCTGTTCTAGTTACATGGAGCAATTTGTCTTTGCAGTGTTCACAGCAGTAAATAGTCGGTGGCACTGTCCCTCATTTCCCTGATTAGAAAAAAAGATTAAAAAATGTTCTTTTTTGAGAATTACATGTTGCACTGGGGTTCAAAACAGAATTTTGTTGTGAAATTTGTTTCAAATTAAAATATGGTAAAATGAATCAAACCCAACAAAGCAAGCCACTTCACAGAGGTAAAATGCTAGCCTTTCGGTGTCATGACAAAAAGGCAGCAGGTCCAATCCTTAAGGCAGCAAATGCGTCATTACAGACATGCTGTAGAAATGTTTCTGAGGTCCATGGAGTAAACCTCTGAATACTAAAGATAAGTAGACATAGCAAAGTTCACAGCACAATGCAGATGAAAGGTGATCCTGTGAAACAATTTGAAAAACTACTGCAGCCTGTAGTAATGTTCAGCTTGTTTAGTCACTTTTGAAATTCATGTGCAGGCCCTTTTTATTCTATTCTGTAGTCAAGCCTGCCAAAAGTCATTCTCAGTAACCTCCGAAGCTCCTTCTCACTCTGATTGTAATCCATGTTCAGAGGTGAGAATAACTGCATAGTTATTACTTTAGAGAGGGTAAAGTGAGACCTTACATGAACTCTCAAGTTTCTATTTCATATCAAATAAAATGCAGCTGTGTGGTGCACAGAAATGGGTTTCTGTTCTCTTCAGTTCACCACCAAGTAACCAAACGGCCCTTTTAGAGATTTCTCACACAGCTGTTGCAAGCATCTATTGTACAGTACAGCGCAGAGAGTGCTAACAAACAAACACCACAACCCATTTTAAAGAGCAAGGCCTTCATTTTAAGGGAGCAACTGAAACAGAAAAGAACAAAATCACTTAAATTCAGAAAACCATTGTTACAATCACTTCAGACTAGAGAGTTGACCAGACCGACTTTGAGAAAAGGGTAAGGACACTGAAACCTCCAAACACTGCAACGCTGCAAGCCTTATTTATACAATACCCATATGTAGGAGCTGCCACATGAAATGACCTTCTTCAACTGTTAAAGAAATCATTAATTGTCTTGCTGAAGGATAATTTGACAGTAGCTGTGTCAATCAAATATTTCCCCTGAGAAGGAAACAAGCATCTCATATCTCTAATCTTTAGATAAGTGCCACCACACTAAATCATTTAAACTAGAATGTGCATCCTGACCACAACTAACAATACAGATTTACAAGCAACTGAGATTTCTTTTTGATGTTTATTTAAGCAATGAGATCCATACAGGTACACACAATGTCACCACAATGTTGTACATTGATCCATTTGCTGACAGTCTAAGCACAACCAAAGAGCAAGAACATTATTTCTACATTCATTGGTTTGCACTTAAAGGTCAGTAAATACTCTTACAGTAAATACTAATTTCAACATTGACTATACTCACAATAAACAAAATCACAAAATCACCACTGGATTGAATTGTGATCTGTAGATAGGACATCATAGATTGAAAACATACAACAATGTAAGAGTATCCAAGAGTATGGTTTCACTTCAGCATCTAACTTGATGTGCTGTATTAAGCAAAAAGACTGTATACATAATTATTCTGTTCACTCAACCATTCAGGCCATATCAGCATTCTAACAAAAAGGAACCACAGCAGAAGACAAATGGATATGTTCTCCTACATATGCATGCTGAGGATTAGTATGGCAGATATGCATGGTATGTTTTTGCACTGTTACACCCCGAGTACAAATGCAGACGAAGCATTACTCAAAGACGGGTGTTTTGAATTTAATCATCTACAGATAATAGCTGTGCACATGCGGTTATGGGGTCTACAGAGTTCGGCTGTGTGTTTGTGTGAGCCCAGTGAAAAGGAAAGCTAGTGAGAGTCATTGTCCCCGAGGGAATCAATCAAGTTATTTAATTTCCTTTAATGGGCTGACACTTACAGATTATCTACAGTAAATTTCCTTTAACAAAGGTAACTATGAAAAAAGTACATCGCTCACATGCCATCACTCTATGACTTTCATCGGTCTGACCTCACTGCATCTTTCCAATCCATAAAAATGAAAACAATGTCATTTCAAACTGTCTTTCATTGTGCTGAATCCCTATTTACTGTGGTGCTCTAACTTGTGAGCAACTTGGCTTCTAATAAAGCTGTACACTCTCAAAGAGAAGGAACAAAGGAGGGTGGTCTGGCTCAATTGGGGGGCTCATTTATCAGTGGACACGTTTCAAATCCTCGCCCCAGGCAATGGCCTGGAAGCATTTGAGGAGACAGCCCACAGGGACTTCTGCTGGAAAAGCAGAAAACTCTTGATGAGCCTTGGGCAATTCCTACACCTCAGTCTAATATGCATGGGTAAAACCCAGATGCAAGCAATCTCTGGATAGTAAATAAAACAGATTGGCAAGAGACTTCTTTATATTGCATTTTATTCTATATAGACACTTACGTAGCTTAGTTAAATTATTTTTTAACCTCGGAAATGCATGACGTATTAGTGCATAATAAGTCCTTCATGAACCCTGAAAATAATTTCACTCACAGGACTCCTTTAACTTAGGACTCTAACCTAAAAGGACTTTAACCTTCAAGGCGTGCAGATACAGATACAAGTCACTAAACCAAGACCATTCACTCACATCCTCCCTGCAACACTGCAATACTACATCAATGAGTAGTGACCATTTCCACACACGTGTGGAAGGATGTTTTGCCATTAGATATAGACAACAGACAGCATGGAACGCTAATGTAATGCACAACATTTACGTTCTCTTAAGATCTCCGTGGTTAAGGAGTCTGTTGCAAACCCTTGAAATATTAACAAGTCACTATTCTTATAGTCTTATGTAATAAATTAAAACGTATAGCAAACTATAGCAAGCAATTGACATACAGTTTTTTGTCATCACTCACTGAATCTCAAATTCAATCAGTGTGTGTTTGTGGACTTCAAAATCTAGTTGTTAAAAGACAGGACAGCTCTGCCTCTCATCATGACTCATCATCATTACATGATTTCTTCAGCTACAACAGCACAAGGCCATGTGATCCCTCGGCTGTTGACTGAACGCTGACTTAAAATCTTGATATGTTCCAGGGAATATCTGCACAAATTAAGGCAGCTGTTGTAATTACGCTCTGAGTACAATAGAAACTAGTTTGTTTTTTTCTTCTCTGCTGCTCACTGGAACTGAGCGAGGAGGAGATACAGTAGTTGAAGTAAAAAGACTTACCTGAGCCTCTTTTCGACACCACTTTCAGGCAATGGACCACAACGGCATGAAGCAGGATCAGAAGAGGAATAGGAGCTTTCATTTTTTACCAGTCCTACAAAAAAACAAAAACTTGAATCATTATTATTGAATTATTTCTTTACTTGAGCAAGCTTGTGAAAACACATGAATATTCTAAAAACAAATTTCTTCAATATTTCTTTCTTTATAACAAATTATTTTATATTTTATATGTAATTACAATAATTACAGAATAAACTCTAAGGTCAGCCAAAAACAAGAGATTATTTTCTCCAGAGTCTTTGTCTGCCTCTGCTTTATTTATGCCAATATCTCCTCAGGGACGTACTGTATAATCAGGCACCTGATGATACAAATGTCGAGATGCATCTCTATTAAGACTTGGGCTCTTTGTCAGCTACCTACAACAGTAATCCAACTTCTCTCTCAACCAACATAATCAGGTGACTAGGTAATTGGTTCATCTCTCTGTTAACAATTGGAAAAATATTACAACTAAGTGATTCAGTTTCCCAAAAACTGGTCAAATTAGCTGGAGCCAAAAGTAGTCATTAGGAAAAATAATAAGGCTGCAACATGTGAATTGTGTTTTTTATCTAATAACAATGCACACCTATGCATTCAAACCTTTTCTAATATAAAATAGAAATGGTTTAAAAGTTAATGGTGTTTATTCCAATTTGGCCAGCAGCTCACAGTACTCCTCAGTGATAAATTTGCTTACAGAATCCACATGAATATGTAATTTTTATATTTGTGTGGCTACTGAACAATCTCTTTGCAACAGGCAAAACCGGCATCTCTGCAATGGCTCGACGAGATTGCCACGTAGCCTGCAAGATCGCTGCAACGGACATATTAGACATGTATTCGTCAGAAAGTCTTTGAGGGGAATCCCTGAAAACCTGGCCAGCAGCCAAAGCTGGCGACATTGCTATGTTCTCCTTGTCAAAGAGCCTATTGTTGTTGCCCCTTGCTTCCATATTTACAACCAATGCCACCCCAGAAAACCTACACGCCACCACACAAAAATCTTATCTTTTTAATTAGTTTTCAACGTTGGGCACAAGTCTGCAATATTAGAACAAAAGCTGTGGTCTCTTTCTTTTGTTTGAACATGGAGGGAATGACTGAATCACCAGTTCTGCTCAGTATCCTTCCAGCTCACAGTGATATCCTGGACTGCTGAACATCAAAGCAAACACTTATTAGCACTGAAAAGGTTAAAAACGTGCTCCTGCAATGCAGGATAATTATTTTTTTTTGTTGCCGGACTATAGTTGTGAGTTAATACAAAAAGCGTTGGGTACTATGATCATACATTTCCTACATGTACACCCAGAGCAAAAGCTGTGGCTTATGGGATTAAATATATTAAAGAATCACACATGGAAACACAACACAGTGTTTTACTATAAGCTTGTGTGCAGCCCTTGAAAGGAAAATTGATCCAGAAGTGATGTTTCCAAGGACACTGATCTAACCATTTTTCCCCAAGGTCAGTCAGAAATATGTCTTTATAAATAGGTATTTTTCAAACCCAACTGAGGGGTATTAAAGGTATAGATTTGAATTGTAACAATACTTTCAAAATAGATTCATCATAAGGGGAAAGAAAAGTCATAGTGTCATAGTTACAGCAAGATCAAAGCAGAGCCAGTCACCTTGAGGTTTCCTGAAAGAGGGAAACAGTACAACACCAGGATGCCTGGTAAAGATTTCCCATACTTTCTGGTATTGTGCTGATCACCCACTCTCTCACTGTGAATTCTCTGGACAGTTACCCAAATATTCACACAGTTCAGTATACACTCTTAACGTACGAATATATTTAGTACAGGTTAATCTGCAAAGTACAAAACTATCATCACACGTTTCCTAAAGCAAAAGGTGGCATCTTCATATTTTCGCTTGTCTGACCTACAGTCCAAAAAACAAAAAGATTCACTTTGCTTTCAGAAAAGACAAAAAATCTGTATATCCTGACATCTGATATAGCAAAAGCAGGGCATATTTTTCAGTTACCTAACAATATATATTTTTTGTCAGTCTCCTAATTCTGTCAGTTGAGTTGAGATGATTGGCATTTGAGTTTTCACTGGTGGTTGCGTGGGGGAGTTGAGGTGGTGTTGAGGACTTACACCACCCACACCATGAGGGAATAAGCTGCTCTGTATCCAGCAGATCTTCCTATACGTCTTGCCAGACAAGCAGCAGGTTGCGAACACACGAGCTGGTCTAGATGATGTCCTTAACTGTTCTGCAGGCTCCGTGCATGTGTCGCATCCCCCAAATGCCCGACAGTGATACAAATATGATGCTCATGAGGGATTTCATCATTCACTACAGATCTTGTTTCTCCTGTGTCGTGGTGCCTGGTTGTCATGTGTCAGGATACGTTTAATTCCCTCCCTGTAGAGGATTGAGGGAACCTGGAGCACACAGCACAGTACACCTATTTTGCAGTATCTTGTAGAGTAAGTATATCCAAGCTGTCTGGTAGATATGTAGGGAAAGTCTAGACTCAGTTTTATAAGGTATTACTCAGGCCAAGACTGTGGAGCTAGCCAAACAACATTCATACACAGGTGTAATTAATTTGAAGGTGTGAGGGCTGAGTGGAGATGACATCCTCTGGTTGCACCAAATTTGATCTCATTGGCGATGTTTGACATGCTGGACCTTTAGCTTCTTAAAGCACCTCATAACGATACAGCTGAGAGCCACATGCTAGTAATCTCTGGGGATGCTGCCGATGCTGCTTAGGTAGATGGCAAATGAAGCGCTTCCCTGTGAGAGTGATGTGTAAAATATGTTGGGTAAGATACAAGGTAAACATTAGGCACATACTTTCAGTACACACTCAGCTTAACATTTGCTGCCCACCGGGTCTTTCTGAGGTGAAGTACCAGGTCCTCTGAGGAAAGGGAAGTCTGCTTTAATGGCTGACTCTGTTTAGGAGATCAAAGTGAGCATAAAATGTGTTAGGCTCATCTAGCAGTCAGACCTTGCATGTCTTCATTCAGGTATTCTTATTTTAATCCATGGTTGCCCGCTGCAGTGTATGTTTCCTTTTAGCCTAATGGCTGCTTTGCCTGTTTTCTGTCTCACTATGATATGACTTTATTGTCTGCATCACCACAAATCATCAACAATCAGCTGGTTTATTTTAAAAATGTGATGCTTACAATATTCCTTTGTCAGTGAGGTTCTCACAAGTGCAATTTCCAAGTCCCTGCACTCAAGACTGTAGATCTGCTGCAGTTAAATCAGTCCACAATTTACTGACAACTCAAGTCTCTTAATCAGCTGGGAGAAAGCCAGCAAGGAAAGGAAGGGGAAGCGGTCTGATTGTTCAAGATGGAGGTGGAGAGGGCTCATAGCCACCAAGAATGTTTGAAGAGGAACACAGCTAATATTTCATTGCGCTGCATTTTTGACCGATTTCTTCAGTATTCCCCAAACAAAGTAAATTACGTGCTTACATTTGACATGATTTAGTGTTGATGATTTATCTTCCATTTTCCACCTCAGGTACTGATGGAGTTTATTTAAGAAGATGGAGATGAAGAAACGAGCTAAGAAAGTGCTTATCAAGGTCAAACACTCAATTTGTTATCGGTAATCATAAAAAGGGTGTCAATGTGTTATTGTCAGTATCGCCTTACTTCTTGGCACATGGTTATTAGCCAGTGAAAAGTGATAGATTCAGTGCAGCTGTCTAACTGTCAGAGATATGATCAGGAACACAATAGAGCAGGAAAAAAAGCAAGAAGCGCTATCCTCCTTCGACAAATGAACGGATAGTGGACGTCCAAAACATATGAAGTGTTAGAAAAAAATCCCTTAAAAATCCCACAATGAAAGCTTATCCTGTCAAGCATCTTACAGTGTGTCATTCTTTAAGGAGAAGCTCATCCAAAAGGTGCTGTCACCTGCCTCTCATTCTTTGATTGTTTTTTTTCCCCTCTATCATCCACTGTCTCCCCTCCCTGACAGTGTTTCCTCCTCAGCGGATTCATCCAAAATTCAATTACTTTTGAGGAGGGTTCAGCAAGAGAAATGGGGCACTCTCTCAACACTCCCGAGCCTTCGATTTAGCCCTGAGGAATGCATCTCCACCTCACACAAACAATTTCAGCAATTGACGACTGAGGCTGTACTGCTTTACCACAGTTCACCAGATGGATATTGAGATGATGATTTATACGGATCTCTCATTTCAAACCTGTCTTGGCCTGTCACACATTTTCCTGAGCTGTTCACACTGAATGGCCACTGTTCATATCTGATGTTTCTAGATGATGAACATTGCCAGTTCATATCTTGTAGGATTTTACCCACCTCAGATACATATGGGAACTGACATCGAGGAGCAATAACAGACATCTGTTTTTGAACAAACACCCACTGTTTAGGAATACATTTCCGTTCTGTGGTTGTGAGTTTTTATGGAGTTGAGGAGTAAAATGTGAACATGTTGCTACTTTTTGTTCTTCCATTGTTGCGTTATCCTGTTATCCTGTATTATTTCTTTGTTCTTATTTCTTTTCATGGCATCACCAACATGATTAGCATATATGTGATATTTTTACATATATATGAAGTTGGGAGGGGAGAACACCTAGCTAGAATTCCTAGCTGTGCACACCTGTGTTTCTCAGTTTAAGTGTATGACTGCAGCCCTTCCACTCCAACACCACACTCCCCTCTCCCCCCTGTTACCTCACTGCACCCTTCTTACAAACACCAGTCATAAAATGGATATGTACACTGCTTAGTGAGTTAACAATTCTATTTGTGAAGAACACTCTTCAAGCCCTTCCACCCTTGGCTGGCGCACACATACACCCACACAACTCTGCTCTCCTCACTGAATTATTCCATTTTAGATTTTCTAATAACCCTGCAACCACACCATGTTCATGAACATGTTCTGCACTGCAATTGCCTTCACATAAATGTTTCTTCTGCCTTAGTGTAAAAATATGCGCAGCCCATTTCTTCCCTGGCAACAGTGAGAGAGAAAAAAACCCAGCACATTGCATCAAGAGCACAAACAACAGATGAATAAGAAAACAATGAAATGCACAGTGTGCAGCAACATTATGTAATAATGTGTTTTTACCAGTTGCATGTGTGGTGAGAACAAAGCTGAGGACAGCATACATGTATCTGCAAAATAGTTTTTAAAACTTTTGAAACCTGAGCTGTCACCTAGTGACATGTATTCCAGCGACTGACTACGACTAGTGCTTTAAACTGTGATGTTTATCAAGCTACAATGTAAAAAAAGGAAACAAATCTGTACAACCCAAAATATGCTGTTCAGTGGCAACTAAACTTGTTTTAATATCTTGAAGATTTGGTACCTTCCACCCAGAAGGCTTCATCAGTTCAGAGGCCTACTGTCATTTGATCTCAATAGGTAGTAAGATAGTGGATGTGGTAGAAACTGCTCTCTGTAGATGAAATATGGCACAAACAGTATATAATATGTAATTTATGTTTTGGTCTTAGGAGCTGTTAGCCACCAGTCAGGTTGACAAAATCTACTGTCAGGGATTTCTACAGGCACACACACATGTGGACACATACACACACAAACTGTCTTTGCAGTCACGTCCAGTTCTTAGTCCCATTCCCTGAGCTGCCTGCTAACGAGATTCTTTATCCTGCCTGGCTGTCAGGGAAATAAGGATGACATTAAATGAACAGAGCTCTATCTTTGGATATTCCAGGCCAGGACTAAGAGGACTGAGTGAGAGCATGCTGGAATCACTGAGGGAAGAAATGAAAAGGGGGAACTAATGGTAGAAATGAGAGGACAGGAGAAGAAGACATGGAGAAGACAACCGTGAGAGGCAGTATCATGTCATGATACCAAACAGAAGAGTACTGAGACACATGAAAGCTGGGGACCATTACGGCATAAGAATATAGATTTGTATGCAAACTAACTATATTTTTAAATAATAGTATGTTTTAGTGACTCCATTGTGACTTCATAACTGTCTATAAAAATGCGTCGAGGTGATTTAAAGGTTTGAAATAAAATGTGTAGTATAGACATTTTCCAGTGTTTTATGTGTTAAGAGTTATATACTTTTTCAAAAACACTGACAATTATTAGGGATGTTGTTTGCTCCCTGACAGCTGCTATAGGCACTAAAGCTGTCGACCAAACTGACTAACTTTTAACTAAACTCAAATGGGTATGGATTTAAAGCAAAAAAGCTCTGCAGACTGGATAGAAGACAGACTTCTCATGTAAACATGTTTACCAGCAAGATAAGATAATTTAAGCTAATTGTCTCCCTTTATACTCTACTGTATATGAGAAGATCTTTGTTGATTGACTTTGATTATTTTTTCTCAAAGCTAAACTTGTAACCAAATCCAGCAATCGCTGAGCTTTTTTCCCCTGATGCCAATCAAACTCTCAAACACGGTCAGAGTTCAAGGTCTGATACAGGATACACCTTCAGAAGCAGCATGCTGCAGTAGCTGCTGAGTGACACTTGTAAAACCGCGTGCTGCAGGGTTATCTGAAGTCTAACATTAGCTACTATCTATCTATAGCAGCAGTAGGTGTACTTCAGAGAAATATTCTCTCTGCTAAATAAAATAAAAATTCATCAAGCAGAGTTTGGGACTTCCAATGGCAATGGCGAGATATTCGCAGACTTAAGCATTTCTCATTATCTCTCTCAAACACAACCTCTAACACACATTTTCACTCAACACCTAAATTTAAATCTGTGACACTGAGACTGATCTCCTGCTGAACCGAGGGGTCTCAAACTAACTCTACAGTATGCTAATGCTAGTCATTGGAGAGCATCAAAGTCTGAGTTCTTCAAGGAACTCTGCAAAAAACACTGCATATTTTACTGTAACAGAAGAAAAAGATTTCATTGGATATGTATTTTTTTCAGTTGGCCTTTAAAAAAAACAAGATGGTGGACATTATTTAGTACGACAAAGCAGCTTTGTGCAGATTAAAGCGAAACATGGATAGTAACCAACAAAATGTCTAACATAAATGTTCTGAAACCATATAACTGTTTTAAGTAAAGGCCTACAAAAAAGAAAAATAATGCCCTGGCAGTTTCTGTAGTTTGCCAAATCACTTCAGCTGAATATACTGCCTAAGCAGCAGAACAGTGGGCTGATTTAAGGGGGAATGAGGGTTGTCAGATTATTAACACAAGTTAATAAACGTCTACCCTAAAGCAACTACGTATAATCATTAGTGCTCCAAAAGATTTATCTTGCTGATTTTTTTTTTTTTTTATCAAATCAACCACTAGGAAGAATCAAATTGAGCCAAGAGCAGAGCAAATGCACAATCCAGCCAACAGCAGGAAAACAAAGCCTTTGAACAAACAATCAAAGTCTTTCTTCTAACTGTGTGTTGAAATTGTGCAGTCAATTTATATGACTTTCTGTGTTGGGATTATATGCTGCTTGGAAGTACTTCAGCTTTCATCAATGATGAGTGCACAATGCTGAGCATAATGACGGATGTGCAGCATGTGGTTTTTGAATTATATAAACAATAGAGCATATTGTAATATGGTAGGAAAGTTGTTTTTATGCTGAAATTTAAACCAAAAAACAAACTTCCCATGAGCAGGGGGTACACGCTGGTCTTGGAAATGAGCAGTTTATATGTGATATATATTCAAGGGTTCATAACCACACTGCAAAATAGACACGTCTCTGTCTTTTCACATGTGAAAGCTATTGGCATTCAATGCACTATTTCGCCAAAAATGTCCCTCACATGTCTGAGCCAAACAGCCCTGCAAGCAAAAATAAACTTAAGTGCTAAGGGGAGCCGACGTGCTGTAGTTACTACAGCGAGCTTAACGGCACAATGCAAATAAGCTTTCACACAATAACAGACAACCCACATCTCCATGCTAGGCAGCCGAGATTCAATATCGGAGGACAAGGAGTGCTGCGTCCCCAGGCCCTTCTTGTAAAGTGGCCCATAAATCAAGAACCCTGTTGAGAGTCGGTCTCTGTGGGTCTGGTCCAGCGCTCTAGCTGGGAAAGAAGCACCAGTAATATGCTCAGGTGTAATGCAGGTCATCTTTGGATCTGAGGATTGGATTATTAAAGCAGTTGTTATGTTTGAAAAGTGATGCCATGGCTCAGGTTGTTCAGCCGTCGTGGTCCCAAATTACTAAGCTCTCAATTTCCTACTGAGAATTAGAAAATGGAAACAATCAAACATTTTTTTAAAATGTGTTTACCTTAAGTTTGTGGAATTAAAAGAAAGTTGTCAAAGTGAAGCTCTGCTTTCGCCAGTAGTCTTGCCAACAAGACATGCCACTGCTTTTTAATGCATCCATTTATAAATGTTGTAAACACACATTTTGGCTGTATCTGAAATTATCCAGTCGCTTCTCCAATGTAACTATCAGTACATCATGCAAATTAAGATGTTGGACACTGGTCAAATTGAGATTTAGAGAATTCCAGTCACTATCATCATTTTGAGTGATGGTAGAAAGGTTAACACTGTGGGGTTTTAGCAAAACATCACGTACATACTATTGTTCCACGTTCCAGGTTACTATATGGTGCATACACTTTACAGTTACCGTTCAGTTCTCAAAAATGGCATAGTTTCAGAGACAGCGTCTGTCTGAATTGCTCTGACGCCCACCAGGCCTATCTTGTTCTTCAGGCAGGGTTAAAGGGTGAAATATATGTTTAAGATTAGCTGTAAATACTATTGTATGTTCCCTTAGGTGTCGTGTGTAGTGGCTAATGACTAATGAAGACCTGCTAATGAAGTGCCTCTTGATTTCACTCACTATTAATCCCTTGCATGTGGTTGGGTGAGGGTCTGTTTTGCTCAGAGGGGAGAATATGATAGAAACACTGTAAGGATTCCAACTGGGAGTATGCATTCATATACTGTATGCAAAAAGGCTGTGTCCATGGTTCCCACTGGAGTAGATGCTGCATAGAATAGCACAGCCCATAGGAGCATTTGCTTTCAGTGAATACTTTACAGGCACTCCATTCTAAATGGGCTTGTATAAGGCTCTACTGAATTTCCTGAATATCTCATCACCAGCCACTTTGAATACAGGTCAAAATGTGAATAAAGATTAGTAGTTATGATAGTGTTTTGATAACATTAGAGAGCCGTGTCTCTTCGACTATGCAGTTACCCTGCAAATGCATCAGCTTGCATAATAATATAGTCTGGGTCTCTTTTTTTCCCTGCCAACTGGCATTTTTGTTTTTATTCTCACATCAACGTATGGAATGTCACAACAAAGCTTTCGTAAATGAGTAAGCACAGATCCGATGAAGAGAGGAGGTGAAATGGGAGGAAAAATTGCTCATTTTGCTTCCCTTGGCATGTAATTTCCATCCTCTATCCACATCTCTCTAAAAGCTATCTAAAACACATCAACTTCATCTTTCTAGGCTGGATGGGCCTCAGAGGATCACCTCCAGACATGGCACGATGACAGTGTGGCTGAAAAGAAAGGATGAAAATGATAATTCTGTCCTCTTCCTTACAGCAATGGGCTTCTCATTCTACTCCTGATTAGAAAGGGGGAAAAAGCGTCATTTTAAACATCTCTTGCCGCTGGCAAAGAAAAATACTATATATTGAGGTAATTGATCATGCCTCAGATGGCTGTTTCATCAGAAGAAGTGCAACGCAAGTGTTTCATCGCCTCTTCTTCATTTTAGCCCTGTTACACTTGACCAGCACAACATTTAAGCTGCAGGGCATGCTACGCTGCGTCTGACCCCGAGTCCTTTTATTTTCTGCTGTAACAAATCTGAAAATAAACGCTTTTAAATTGCACTTTATTCTGGTCAACTTTGTGCTTTGATACCCACTAAAACACACAAATACTTAACAGATTAGCTTGCATACGTTTTTCAAAAGCAATGTAAAGAGCCAGTTTGACATGATGCTATTACCATCTTTTTATCGTGGTGTAAAGCATTGCTCTGTTAGGTTAGGAATTTCATTACATGCAGAAAGTAAATAAAGCTAGTAAAGCAGCAGCAGATGTACGGACAAATTCACATCCATACATGAAGAAATTCAGATCAAGGTCTAAAAAAAAAATAAGCAGCTCATGAAAATGATTTGCAAAGAAGACCATTCTTTTTGATACCTCTCTGCTGAATAATGGCAAGGAACAGCACACCAAGAGCTTGAGAGTCACAAAGTGAAAGGGGAGTCAATTTTGAAGGCCATTTATTTTTCCATAGAGCCTGGTTTCCCATCAGCAGGCGATCATGATTGCTGTATTCTCTGAGAGGGACGTGGGGGTTGAGTTTCCAAATCGCAAACAGATTAGAGGACAAAGCATACTATTTCGTTTGGCCTTGTCATGACGTTTACATAACATTAGGGTTACAGAATTGTTATTAACAATATGTTTTATGTGCTGCTGTGTACTAGAACAAGTTGAACCTCACTGTTAACCACCAGGCAGGCAATTATACAAAATCCAATAGAACATTACTCACAATCATCTAATACGCATGCATGGTTTAGGCAGTATGGCAAAATATCTTATGGTAAACTAATTTGTATAATATAGTTTATTGTGCCATAACACCCTACAATAACAGAATTATCCACACGACTGCACTGAATGTACCATTTAACTGGTGACAGTGAACCAAGAAATAGGCCACACCCCAAAAAACATAATTTCTGTGGTAAATCCTAACATCTGAGGACCTGAAACCAATGAGTGTTAGGCATATTTGTTTGTATAACACTAAATATAATGCTAAATTATCAGAAAACAGGAGTATTTACCCTGAATACCTTTACAAAGTTTAGTTTTTCTTTCTTAGTTTCTTATCTTTCATTTTAGTCCTTCTTCTTTTCAGATGCAGCAATGTGCTCAGACATATTGTAATCTGCCTGATCTACCATACTTGTCAATTCATGACATGATGGCTGCAACAAAAATAAATAGCTTTGAATCAGATCGATGCCAGTGATTGAAATGGAAAATGGAACAAGGCATGGGGAAAGAAGAATCCCATCTTCATGGGAATTGGATTTTCAGAAGCTGAAACTGAGACCATGTCTGTTGTGCATGTAGTTCACATCTTCTGACACTCAGGTTTCACAACAGTCAATAACTCTGCACAACAGGAATGGGAGATGCTCAAGCTGAGGTGCATCATTTATGATATTTGTACACAAGCACCTGGCCACAAATACAAATAAACACACAAGCTGGATTACCTTTCATTATTTCCATCTCTCCTTGAGTCTAATGAAATTGAATAGCCACCCCCACCCCCCCACGCCAAACATTCTATTCTCACAAATCTTCATCAATTGTTCCAGTCATTCCTCACAAAGAGCCAATATTGCAGAGCGAGACAAGACTTATTTCCCACCACATTAATGAACTCTTTCATTTAAAAGCCTTTGACTATCTGTGCCTTGATTGCAAACCCAAGGCCAATAGGCTTTCGTGACATCTCCTTGAAAATTAAAAGTATCAATCAACACAGAAAAGGAGAAGACTTGTGATGTCATTACATCCTTCTATCTACCAGGTAAGTATTGTAAACTGAACAAGGTCAAGTACTATTTAAAAAACGTTTTTTTGCTTGTTTTAGCTGTATTTAGTGCATGGCAGGAGGGTGTAGCTTTTGAAATAGGAAAATAAAATTAAACGTCAGTTGTTAAGGACAAAGAAAAGAGACTTGAGATGTGTCGAGAAGATCACTGGAGTTATCCTGCACAAAAGTGAACTGAGTGGACATAGCTTAGAAAGACCCAAGTCTAGGTGAACAGTGCTTCCTAAATCATGAATGAACTGTGATTTTCCACATTTTTGGAGAGTTCAATATCACCTGCCAAACCCCGACATGATTACTGCCAAACCCGTTGAATCAAGAAATCAGGTAAATTAAAGGTGTCTGACACAGTGAAGCTAAAAGATTTCAAAAAGCTGCACATGATGTTCAATACAATACCAGTTATGTTTAGGGGGCAATTACTTTTTCACAGATCTGAATAAGTTTGAGAGAATTTGACGAGAAAAATTTGAAATGTATAATACCTTTATTACAAGTATAATTGTTGCCAAAGCACACAATACAAAGGACTGAATTAATGGTCTTCTACAAATATGTTCTCACCTTGTCATTGCCGGTTACTGATTATAGAATGATGGTCAAAAAAATGGCAGTTCTATCTATTTAAAATTAAATCTGCAACACTAAGTTTGTAAAAAGTGAAGGGGTCTGAATACTTTCTGAAGCCACTGTAATCTCTGTCTAAATCAATTTCTGTGTGAGAGCACTCAACTCAGCTCAATATGTAGCTGCAGGGCTTCTGTTAAGTGGTCACTGCCACTTACCTATTAATTGATGTGTGGCTGGTTGCTCCCGTCGAAAAGCTTAACCCCAGATGTTGTAGATGAATAAAGATGTTATTAAAATAAGATCATTAACCAAGAAGATATCACCTAAAGCACAAAGTGTCAAGATGAAAATGAAGTGGAAAGACTTAGTGCAGAACATCATACAACTAGATTTTGGAGCAGTGAAACATTGCAAAATCTAAAAAAGGATATGCGATGACTGAATGTAAAAGATTTTAGCAATTATATAATGTGGCTGTTTTATGAGGAAAATAAAGCAAAGATGTACCTTTGCAGCAGTTGCTGCGTGGTAAGATAGCAAAATAGTATGAGGTTACTAACTCTTATCTGCAGAATAAGAACAGAATTATTTTTTTTCTTTTATTAGACTAGCATCTGCTGCAACTTTAGATCAGTATCTCTTCCTGATTCACAAATATGTTTAACTGGCAAAGCCTCGTCTGGTCAGAGCCAGAGTTGAGCTCCAACATCCATCTGGACCATCATAAGCCATCATCCATCCAAGCACAAAAAAAGAAGCTGGGGAGAAGAGAGGAAATACTAGGAAATCGTGAGGAGACGCTCAGAGAGAGCTGACTCGCCAAGCAATCACTCAGCAGAAATAATTTTAAAAAACTAAGCCCAGGTCCTTCTCGCCTCACGCCTCTGACATACACAGGCCTGCTTAGCGGTGCGCGCAGAAAAGTAACGCGCACATGTGCACAAATACGCATACACCCACTGACACACGCGCGTATTCACGCACTTCTTCATGGACACATATACACGGTCACATTTCACAAAACACACACACTGCAGACGCACCGAGGCGAAATGCAAATGTTCACAGTGTTACACAGTTAACGCAGAGAAAAAAATAATAATGCGTAAAATTAACAGCTCATATCCAATTGCTCTGCTTGGTTAATTAGGTTTAACTAAGGAATAAAACAGGACTTCAGTAGCGCACTTCCACTGTCGTACTGCAGCCGTGCAGTTCGACTGAGGAGAATCCTTCCGCAACTACAGCAGAAAAGAGCGTGTGTGATTCATGTTCAACTGAAGAAAAATACAATGTTGGCGCCAAATGCGCATTCAAGTGCCGCATAGTAAGAAACCATGATCCCGTTGGTTACAATGCGTCGATAAGTGGGCGATGCAAATCTGTGCATAAGAAATGTCCGTGTCATCCACATTAATCGTGGGAGCCGACAAACTGGTTTAGACACGTCCACAGTAGGCAGCACCATCATCTAACCAACTCTGGGAGCGTAAAGATGAAAAAAATAAACTGAACTTACCCACAAGCAGTTTCCGAATAAAGCGTACACTCTGCTGTCAGTTCTGATAGCCCCACACCATCACGATGTATCAGAATTTGTTCTGGTCTACAGAGTGAGCAGTAACGATTTTCAAACAAGTTGTGAATATCCCAGGTGAGAAATAGTCCACAAAACGCACAGTCTATCCCAAAATTACATATTGCCAGTTTTGACTGGCGCAAATCAGACTACAAAAACACCTGCAGCCGGTCACTTTCAAACAGCAGAGAAAAAGAAAATGAAGAAAATCATAGTGATTAAGGGAATGGTCGATAGATCAATGAAGGGCAATATTAGAGGCAATTAGTCTGATTATCCTATTCAATCAGTTGCTCGGGCGCTCACAATCACACAGCGCAGGCAGGTGAACACCGTTTTAAGCAGGACTACATGAGCGCAAATTTCCGAAGTGATGTGCAGAAAAAGACACATCGGATGCAGTCTCTCTCTCGCTCTCTCCTTCGGAGTGGCGCTCCGTCAACGCGAGATACGTCAAGTGCGCATAAGTTATCTAACAGAGCATAGGATATGACGGGTTGCCATCGAAATAAAAGCACGGTGGCGATTAGCGTGCGTATCAGCCGTCAGACTGTTGAAACATTTAAGTAAGTGAAAGCAGGAAATCAAGCTGTAAGTGGAAGCCGCATTATATTTAGATGAATGATGAATGTGTTGAAAGTTACAGGCAGCACAAACAAAGCTTATACTGCAACAACTGTACGTTGCATTAAGGCTTTTATTTTGAAGAACATCACAGACGTGTTTTCTTGTTCTGTCTGACTTGACGGTGGTACCAGTGTGAAGGCTTCTTGTCAAACCGGCGTTCCTACAGAGTCTTTATCCCTTACACGGTCCGCTGAGGAAAATTATCCTTCATATGCGCCTATTTAGTCAAATAATTTCTCAGTGCGGGAATTATTTTTACTGGCTCATTGAGTGCAGAATATCATGCGTGGACTGACGGGCAATGCAGTGCAGCATCAGTCTGAGTATCGAGCACTGCCGCCCAATGGAAATACTGTAACTGACCAGGACTGAAATTCCCTGTAAAACTACCCTGCTTAACTATATTAATAATATTTATAATATTTCATAAAAGAAGTCTAGTATGAGAATCTGCATAAGGCAACATAGGATACAAAAATGTGACAACAGAAAATATACAATTCTGTTTTATGAGACAATAAACACTACTAAACAACCTCAGATTTACAGCATAATTACTCTGAAGCAAACAGTGTCACAATGTGGCTGCAAAGGCACTGTGTGATCATGAGGAATCTAATATTGTTATGTCCAGATCACAAATACCTAATAATCACAGAGCATAAATAATAACGTGTACGTCTCTTTGGCATTTCTGACTTTATCCTTATTCTTCCTTATATCACTAAGCTAGCATTTGTTGTAGAAAACTGTTAAAACCAAGAGGAAGGAGAAAATTGGAAACATGAGAAATTCATTAATCACTTTGCAAATCCTGGCGGATTTCAAAACTAATATACATAAATAACCTGTGTAACTGTACAGCAACAAAACTGTTATGATTCAGTATTTACAGAAATCCAGGGATTTAGAAGATCTATCTAGATCTAGGACCCAGTACTGAGAAATAATCTAAAAGTACCAACCGACCCCCTTGTTATTAAAAATGGTCCAACTGCTGTGGACCAGTGCTACAAAATTTTTATTTATTTTTTCCTTGTCTATTTCTGCTAAGTTTATGAAACAAATCATGTTTTCATTACATGAAAAACAAAGACACATCAACAACTATACTGAATCTGAGATTACATTAAAGCACAGTATCAACATGTGAGATCACCATTCATTTCAACATGTCAATATTTATCATACTTGTCCAGTTTAATATTGACTGCAGAGTAAGATGGATGGGAAAAGTCGACTGAAAAGCCTGAAAGAATTTCAGTTTATACAGCTCCAGTATTACCAGTATTCATGAGTAACAAAGCACTCGCAGCCAACAAGCGAGAGACAAAACCCTGAATCACTAAAGATGATGAATGGACAATCAGGCTGCTTTTTTTTTTTTCACGAACTGCAACGGTGTGATACAGATTAAGGACTTGTAGGTAAGCGGACCTCCCTGTCGGCCAGCCAGGCTGTAAGAAAGGGACTCGTTTGATTCACCCCTCACTGGGCTACTCCTGTCAGGACTTTGGCCTCTGGCACCGCAATTCTGTGAGGCGAATTTCGATGAGGGGAGGGCTTTTAGGAGAAGGAAAACCACCCTCCTCGGACTGAAAATGTGCACTTGTGAGCTTTCTTTGTCATATACAGACCCTGATGTGAATAGAAGTTCCTTAATGAGCAAAGAGGTGGACAAACACGGCATTGATTCCTCCTTCTTTCTGAGGCTGTCAATCGCAAATGGCCCCAACTCCTTAGTGAAAAGCAATTAATCCACTGACATATTAAAACATTAATAATTTATGAACATTATTTTATTTCTCTTATCTGCTAATAATGGAAAATTATGTAACTTATTTACACAGTGTTTTGTATTAATTATGTTCCTTCATAAGTTAAAACCAGTTTTTAAACTCTAAATCATCACAAGCTTCAAAACAAGGTTGTTTTTAACCTTCTTATAGTCTGACAATAAAGCAACATAATTTCACTTACCAACAAGTGTGCAAAGCTTTCTACTGCTCCCATTAATGACAGATTTGAGATTTGAGTGGTAAACATGTCATGGTTTGTTCCAAAGTAAAGAACTCCATGAAAGTGAAACTCTGTTTAGGAAACTAGTATTAAAGATGTAACCATAATCTGCTGTGAAACTTTCAATATTTAATGAAACCACTGATTTGAGGTTAGGTTTGTCTGCTAAGAGAGAAGATGCAGCATTTTGGAATGAAACCCTTCATTAAGTTTTGGTAAAAAACAGTATCCACTCAATTTTACAACAAAAAGGCAAATAACCTTGTTGTAAAGTCAGATCTTGAAGCAGAATGTGTTAAAATGACAAACTGCAGCCGGTACTTACGCAAATGTATTATGATGTGTGCGATAGTGTTCTCCCTGGAGTGATGGAAAGATGACGAGATGAGGAGAAATGCTCTTAAAGCATCTTGTATAATGACTCAAACGAATACTAAACCACAAACTGGGTTTTTTCAAAACATTTGCAGGACATAAGTAATGTATAATCATGTGCATGTGCAACTACTGAGAACACAAATACTACTTGTGTAACCCTGCTTGAAAAAAATAAAAAAATCAAACACTGAGATCTGTACTTGCTAACATGAGGACCAGGATGTGGATCAAGACGTCTAACTTCCTGCTGGATGGTTGCATATTCCATCCTTCTGCTGTATTTTCCACTTTTCTTCAGTTTTTTTGGGCGAACAATATAATAAACATATAACATAAATTAAACTCTGTTTGTTACAAGTAAACCACATACAAACAGTGTTTAAAAAACAGTTTAGGATTGTGCATGAGAGAAATTGATACATTGCATCAGATTATGGTAAGTTTGTTTACCAAAAAAAGTAATTTAAAAATAAATTATAATTTTTTTTTTTTTTTTGCATGTTTGCTGATTATGATTACATCTTCCTGGTTGCTCATATGTAAGAAAGAAAGAACATATTTCAAATATTAATGTTCTATGTAGCTTTAAGGGTCATTTCAAATGTAATCATTTAAGTTTTGGGTCAATAAAATGAAAAAAATCCACTGGAGCAAACTGTAAAGGTACAACCATATGTCCCTGCCCTGCTTCCACAGCCACATATCTCAACCTCATATGGACTGGGAGCGATAATCACACATCACTTTGTGAGATGGACTGTTTTCAGAGAAGGCTACGGATTTAATTGGGGTAATGAGGTCACTGGAGGAAGTCCCGAAGCCCTTCTCCAATTACTGCCTACCAAACACACAGTACCAAACAGAACTGAACAGAAAACATTTCAACATGACGAAGTTATTACATTATACCACACAGATTAACAAAGCATGACCCTTCCTATTAAACCAATAATATGGGGTGTTTTAATTAGTTCCCGTGCTTGAATAATGATACACGATAGTAGGAACAAAAACGGGATCATTTTCATGTGCACCTTTTACAGAGGATGAGCTGAACTCACTCGGATAGATGGGAGAATAATTTCTGAAATAGGAGGGCATAACCTTTCTGGCAGAACACTGTATGTGGATGTATTTTTAGGGTGATGTCATCACACAGCTGATGCATAATTCACCTCTCATCTCCAATTCAGTTCATGTCCCTAAAGATGGTTTAATGGGATACAACGTGATGCAGGTTTTAGTGTGATAAACAGAATCCACTGTGCTCCTGCTGAGGTACATGTTTTGGACATCCGTGAAGAGCTGTAGCATCTAGATCTAAAATGTTAAAGAGCCAAGATAATCACGAGGTGTTTATCTTGTACATATAATGCTGACTCATGATAATGTAACAGTTAAGTAAATATGAGGGATTTGTATCAGTCATGAGACCTAAAGAGACAGACGGTAGAGACTCTAGCTCACTCACATGTAGATCAGTCATAGATATATAGATCAGCTTGAACTGCTGCTGAGCATATTCTTGTCTCTTTCAGCATGTGAAGGAAAGCAACACATCAGGTGTTGCAATGTCCCAATGGACTCCTGCTGCAGCAGAGAAAGAGGGGCCAGACAATCTGTGCATGATGGGCGTTGATTTTTGACAGCAGAAATGTCTGCGTTATTTATTTTACACTGCATGGTACATTCAACAGGGAAGACAAATTTTCATATGAACACCTTTTTTGTTTTGATCTGGCTTTTGTGTTGCTTACTGACTATCAGAAAGGCAATGTTGGTCCTGTTCGTCTCTGTTATGCTGAGCTGTGTTAGCAAACACCTTAAAAATAGCGATAAAGACACATTCAGTGATGTACAACAAAATCCCACCTGGACCTTTTTTTCCTCTCTAACTCTTTCCAGCCTTATGTAAGTAAGAAACAGTCACTGAACTGACTACCTGCTTTCCTAAAAATAAATAGCTGCATGCTCTGGAAGAGGTAAGTCTGGTTGCAGATATTTTTATAGCCCTCCTGGCCTACATCTGACAGCACAAATGGTAATTCTTGTCACAGAGCCACTATTTACTAATGTATTTTTTTTATTCTTAAGCTTGCCCGAATGGTCTTGTCTCACTTGCACAAATAAACTAAAGAAAAGGAGGAATCTTACAGTAAACTACTCCAGACCAAATAACCACAGAGAACACCTGAAAATCTGTTATGCATGCACATATAGTCCAGTACAATAAAATTTACAAATTTAGCGCTTATGTTCTTTATGAATATGGATTTTCATGCTTTGCCCTAATTACAGAAACTTAAATTATATTTGGTCTTACTCCAAAGTACCAAAGCTGTTACCCAAAAAGCTGTGACTTTTGTTTACAAGTTGAAGTGCACTTTTAATGGGGTTGCATGAACCTAATTAAACCAGTTATAGAACTAAAGTTTTTTGAATCATGATGCAAACTAAACAAAACAAATTGCTTACCTTATATTACCTTAGAGATACAGAACATGGATACTGACATAAAAATCCAATTTAAATATGTCGCAGATATTTTAAATCTAAATATTCTTTATGCCACAAAATCAATCCATCACCATGTATTTCGCGAACATGGTGATGGATTGAATGTATTACATTCAGAAAAAAAAATCTGTCAGATAGATTGAATAAAAGAACATCTGATCTCTGTACAGTCCACTAAAATTGCTAATGTGAGAAAGGTACATATTAATGCAATGTATACAAGTTTATAGCCCTCTAATAATATTTTGATGATGCAGCTCAAGGAGAAAATTAAGCCCTACATATGTTCACAAGAGACAGAGGGATGAGCAGCATGATGTCTGAGGCAAGTGGAGATATGTGCTTAACATTCTTATTTAAAGAGTATGTGCAGCTTGACATGATGATAATCGTGCACAGAGGGAAGCTCGGATAAAACCAGGCTACGTGAGAGAGGATGCAAATTTACTACACTACCTACTACTAGAAAATGTAATTAAAATAATCCTAAACAATTACCAAGCTGAAGTGTTTGTCATTAGAGGTAGCCTCATATTTGCTGTCCTTCCTAGTTTGTCTTTCTTCTGTTTTTATCACCTACAATCCTGTGATTTGGTGATATTGTTTTCACAGGAGTAAGGTATTGGATGGGTGAACTTTGGCATGATCTTGTGGCATTTAAAGGTGGCTTTTTTTCTAATGCAAATGGCATAAAACAAGCCAATGAAAAGAAAAATACATTAAGGTATTTGACACATGTCTATTTACCATAAAGTATCTAATATTTAGAGAGGCTAAATGGCTTAAATGAAGTTGATGAGTGACATGAGTGCTTATGCACAATCTTCAAAGTCATCCTATTCTGGCATTTATGTGTTCAACGGAATGTGAATGCACCAGGTCTGATCTACCCACAGTGTCCTGCATGTTTCCCTGAAATGTTGTTTAGAGGGTAATTGAATGATATGAATAATAAACAATTCCCAGCTCTGGTTGGCTTTGTAGTGGTAACCAGACGATCCAGGCCTTGCACTTTGATTTATGAATGATGCATCAAGAGGTCCAATCAAGATATTCAGTACGCTGAAACAAAAAGGCCGCCTGCCTGCATATGGACATCACACTTCACTTAATTAATAGAAAAAGGACCCAGGTGGTCCACGTGTGCTTGATGTCAAACCTCAGATCATATTTGAAATGTACAGATGAAACAAGAAATACTCATTAACACTCACAAGGAAGGAATAAGCTGGAAGAGCAGTGCTGAATACAGATTTAAGTAAATCCTGGGGCATTATAGATAGGTAATGTTCCCAGTGACAAACAGTAACAGCCCTGTTGGTAAAGGATTAGAATAATGTGGGCATTTCATGTAACTAATAAATGACCATTCAGCTGCTGTTTCCTAAAATGCATCATGCCTCCCACACAGCTGGCAGGAGAGCTTGATCTTACCACACTGCTTGCTACTGCTCAGCAGGATTCTGTATGGGGGAGAGTGCCGTGCTCTCATCTGTGTGTGAGGTATAGGATTATCCAATTTAAGATATTATGCAGAGCATATATCACCCCAGTGAGACTGTCGAGATGAGTAAGAGCCACTGATTTGTGTTGGCATACGTGTAAGGAGGTTGGTACATTACTTCATCTATTTTGGGAATGCCTATGTGTAAAATTCCTCTGCTCTTACTGTACCTAATTTTTGTCCCACTGTCTCCTTAGAGCCCTAATCCTTGTAATGCTGTATAGAAATGCTACTAATCAGTTCTGGACAATGGACATTTCTTAGTAACTAGCAAGTAGCAGAGGGAAAGGTAAGATTACTTGTCCCTGAGATAATTGATATGAGGATAATAAACAGTTTGCATTGTGATAAAAAGCCCCGAATTGGTTGAATTTAATTATTTTTGATTTACTAATTATCCTGTTATCTGATTTCATGAGCTTTGATGTTACATTCCATAGTTTGACAGTTTTGTCAGTACTTAACACGTGGTTCTTTAAGGAACATGGAAAACCTGTCATGTCAGGTCACATTCTGAGGCCTGTGCGGTTGAAGTAGTTTACAGAACAGAATCATAGTTAGAAACCGCCATTCTGCAACTGCATATTTTAGCAATTTCACATCCACTTTAGCACTTAGCCTCTGTTAGCAAAGAGCAGGGACCACCATTTATTTAACACTTAGTCAGAGGGCCTTCATATACTCACAAATGAGTAAACCCATGACCAGTGCCTAGTCTCCTTTAATTATAGCTACTGCATTGTTGCACATGAAAAAACATTATTCTAAAAATACTTTGCAAGGTCAAGGTTAAATGTGAAAACCTTAAATTTATAAACAAAAATAAATAAATAAATAAATTTGAACACGGGCATTTTGAGTCAACTTTCTCTGAAAGGAAGTGGAATCGTTTCCAATACAACACTTGTTTCAACCAGCTGCCCTTGAAACAGACAGATCGAGTTTTCAATAGTAGAGCCTTTTACCACAATTCCCAGGGGCATGATTACGGATAAGACTTCCCTCAGGCACTCCCGAGTGAAGGGCAGATGAGACATATAAGCCTAGCATGTTGTCTAACTATGTTCCAACTAATTGGTTACAAAGCCAGCTCCAAAAGGCTAATTTATTTGTATACATATGGTAAGCCACATTTATACACAAATAGAAAGTCCGACAGAAGCTACAGTGTTATTGCCTATTCTCCATACCGAGAACTCTATTCATCACTTTGTGTCAGCTCTTGGCAGAAAATGGCGATCAGTCTCTGATGGCATGTAACACAGCTTTGGAGAGCCATCACGCTAAAGGCCAGGTTTGTTTGAAGTTCGCTTTGCAATGCATCAGTGGCGATGACCTAGATTTCCTATCTCTCACTCCTCCAAGAGTGAAGAGAGAGACAGCCTCGTTTCAGCCCTTACCATCTTCTAACTATGTCAGCCTGCCTGTAAACATTTGGCACAGAGTCACATCACTGCATCTCCCTGTTTCCCCGCAGACGACTGTCTTTTCCTGGTGTCAACTCTTGACTCCCCACGTGTTTGTCCCCTAGGATGGAGGTGGGAGGGTGAGCATTTGAGCTTTTCCTAAGCTGAATGAAAGGGAGATCCAGTGCAGAATGACAGAAAACAAACACTTAAATAAATGTATTAATTTGCTGTGTGTGAGGCCGCATCATTACTTTGAAAGTCTCTCTAAGAAAATATAGGGGATTATAAAATAATGAAACAATAGCACAGTTGTTTAAGTTTGCACAAAGTCATAAAAGAAGCATTTGATCTAATGACAAAGAGGCTTGGACCAGACCTGTTGTTGGCTACAACTGAGTACCCTCCCTAAACTCCCTGCAGGTTAGGGCCTTGCGAGTTCTGACCCATGAAACACAACACAGGTTAAACCACAGGTGCACCCTGTGCTCAGCAACATGGCCTGCCTGCTTGCCTTCCTGCTTGTCTGTCTGCATGTATTCCAGTCTATCTTTATATTTGTCCACCAATCCCACCTGATATATCTGTGATCACAGAAACAAAAACAAACACACTGCAGAAAAAAATAAAAAACTTTAATGCCACTAGAAGCCGGCCTTGTGCCTCTGAGGTAAAACGTTTATTCTGATCGTGTCTAAAAGCGGCCACTAAAAAAGAAGCAAGCATTAGCCAGCCATGTCTTCGGCCCCTTCTCTCATCCCTTCTTCCCCTCCTTTCTCCTTCCCACACACCCACAGGGGACAGTCATCAGTGCAGAGTACACCACAGTGAAGGCACAAGAACAACATAAAAAATGCTTCAGTTCAGCAGGCTCAACAAGCCAGAAGGATTGTGTGCCACATTTTTAATTATGCATGCCGCACAGTATTACATGGCCCTGTCAGTCAAGGAAATTGCACCTTCTTCCCTATTTCTGCTTGAGTCTTTTGTTGGTTTCCTAGGTGACCATCTAATCTGACATCATTAGAAAAGTACAGTGTTGCAGGTGCTTCATTCCAAAATATCCCCCCTACTCCTACCCAATCCTGTCACACCTACTGCTAGTACTACCGCTCAATGTGCAGTAAATTTATTAAAAAACTAGTTTCGACAACTCTCAGACCTTGGGATGGCAGTAAAAAACAGTGTCTCAGGAGTAGAGAGAATTAATGTTCTTTCATGGAAAATCAACGACACACTGTAGCTTTGTGTGTGGGTTTGAATTTTGGCTTGGGTCCTGGCTATTTAGTTCTTTGTGCTCTGCTTCTTAATATCTTCTCTGTGCAATAGCAGGTGCAAATATAAAAGAACACTGGGACATGATGGATTGCTTAGGTTTCTCAAAGTAAATGAAGAAGCACTGATGAAAAAAAAAATCTGTCAAGCAATAAACTCTGATTTACACTCTGTACTGGTTCCTTACACTAAATACTCACTAGTCAAAATGTCTTAGTGATTCTGTTTGCTTTCACATTGTACTATTTTGTGTGAAATCTGAGGCTGTTTTTCACATTAAAATTCTGCAGCTATCACAGTAGTTTTCCCCTGTCTGAAGTGTCTGTCTTGTTCACATACATAAAAAGATGATTATTCCAAAATAAATTAAACGTTTCTCTTCTTCTCACCACAATTACAGAAAACCAAGTTTAACAAACCACTTTGCTGGAGAAGTTAACCAAGTCCTAATACCTAAACATAACATTAGTTAGTTACTGACTTCCAGCCATTGAACCATTTATGCACCTAAACATTCATCCATCCTAACCGATGATAAAGCCATGATCCGTACTCATCCTTACTCATAATCGTAACTGGGGGAGCTGCAGTCAATCCCAGCTGTTGTTCAGTCAACCGCCGCTGGATTCATGGATTCCTCATTAACCAGACCCATTTAAGTGTCCTTCACTCAACTGCAGGTTGCTTCACATATTGTATGGAAGTTACTTTATGGAGTCTTGTACGTCACTTAACTGGAGTGATCAGTTTTTGAGGATTATAGAACATTATGACAGAAACATGTTTCTATGATCTTGTGCAACATAAATTGGTTTGCAGTTCACATGTAATAACTATTTTATGTTTTTTAAACTAGTGATTAACTTGCTCTGCTCCTACTTTTAAGGTTATTAATGCATAAGAAGAGAGTGTTGAATGTGTAATAAATAGAGGCAAGTGGTAAATGTCCTGCACTTACATAGCACTTTTCTGCCTTATTGGTACTCAAAGTGCTTTACACTGCTTCCCACACACACAATCAATCACACAGAGCATTGCCATGCAGCTGGACTGACTGAGTGCAACTTAGGGTTCAGTGACTTCCCCAAGGACACTTTAACATACAACAGGAGGAGCTGGGAATCACACCATTGACCTGCAATTGGTGGACAACCGCTCAACCTCCTGATCCACAGGCAAGCAATGGAACCTCTCCTTATACAAGCTTTAGTAACGTCATGAAAGCTTCCACAATTCTGACCTTTCGCTTCCAAAGATGATTGTCATGCTGAGGGAGAGATGAAACACTGCAAATGTTTTGAAGTGTTTACTATGCTGAAGCCCGTTTGGTAAAGAAGACCTTCAGCATTTATGGGAACATCCTTTGATAAATGAAAGAAATCACATGGATAAAAAAGTAATTATGAAAAATGCATTTTGGAATCAGTAATTCACTATTTGAAGAACAAAGTAAAAACACTGAAGATACAGTGCATAAAGTTGGAATTATCCTATTTTGAACTGATGATTTTAATTAATACTATATAATATTTTATCTTTCTGTATACACAATAAATGTTACTGTGGAGATTGAATTTCTTTGAGGATGATGGCTTTATCATCTAAAACGTGAAAACTAGTTAAACATTGTGCTGTGCTTTTCAAAAGTATACAATATAAGGTTAACAATAGAAAAAACTGCTTGTTTCTATCACTTGACTATAATTATGAACACAAAACCCCAAAATATATATAAAAAAGAGACAAACTGGGCTATGGTTCTTTCAGTTTTATTGTGTATCAGATTTTCGGGCTATGCTATAGATCAGGCAAAGGAACAACATGTTTTATCTGGTCTTGATCATGAAACATTTTCTGCTGAAAGCTTTAGCCTGAACATCATCTGACTCTGGCACTTCATGCACAAACTTAGATTAAATATTTAACTGGGTGTCTCTACAGAGTTTCCTTCCTGACTTAACAAGCTACATCACCACACAGCAGTTTTTCTCATGCACAATTTGCACTGACCGGTTGAAAAGCAACAATACAGAAGACTTAGCAATAGGCTCTGACTGGCAACTCTGCAGGAGAATTATTTCTATTTATCTTTAGAATGTGTCCTGTTTAGTAAGCTTTGACAGTGAGGTACAAGTGTCCTCAGAGCAGAGTGTGCAGCTGCATTAAACCCTCTAATGCCTCTAGTGAACCCCACCATCACCTCTCATTTGAAACATAACAGCGTTATCAGCCTGTTTTGGTGGACTGGCTGGACAGAAGCTACTTTGAGTAAAGGGAATTCACAGTCACAGGCTTTATTGTCATTGGTCCCAATTTTACCATGAAATTTGATTTCTGCTGAGCTCTGGGCTGGGATTTGATCCTGCCACCTTCTGCATCGCAGTCTGATGCTTATCCTATTGAGGTACCAGGTCACCAAGGGGATATTAGGTGTAGATTGGTGGGAAAAAATAAAACAATTTTATTCATTTAATATTGAATCTACAATGGCAAAAAGTGTGCAAGAGGTGAAGAGTGATGTGTTCTGAACTCTTTCTGACGCCAAACTATGTTTTTAATATTTTCACTACCTGTGTGTTATGACCCTATAGTCAAATAGGTAACAGGTCTGAAATCTCACTAAAATGTTTCTGGGCACCACCCACTAAGGATTAGGACAAATCAAGAGCAGACTATGGCTTTCTAAAACGTGTAAAGTAAGCTATTCTGCAGGAATATGTTCATTGTTTGTGTTGACTAGCAACAGTCAATCACAGGTGCAGTTGCAGAATCATTTGTTTTGGCAGAGCCTGTAAACTAATAAATATTGTTTCTCAAACTGTTGTATAAAAGCAATATCACACTCGAGGTCATGCTGCTATACTGAATATCACCACGACTGTGATATCTTTGGCATTTTTCTGCAGTACAACAGCATTTCCTCTTGTGTAATATTGCTTGAGAACATTTTTTGGTAACTGCCAACACTATCATTTTCTACGATGTCCGCCTATGCAACTTCAGTGTTAAGAAAAAAAAATGAATATGTTCAATTCATGCTAGGTTAAAAAGAAACTTGGTATAATAAAAAAGATTCCTAAGAGAACAGGTTTTTTCATGTCCTCATGACATTTCTTCATCACCACTATCGACTCAAACTTTGACTATCTATATATTAAGCAGCTTCGTTGTTATTTACCCACTATAATTAACTATAACGTAATCCTAGCTGCACTCACTCAAACAAACAAAAAGGGCCCCTCCACATCACATACAACACCTTTGTGTCACTTTAAACATAATGCTTTTGATACTGAATTTCATACTGATGACTGTTAAAACCTATAACACCACAGATACGAATAACAACTTTCACTTGATTCAAGCCAAGTTAGCAGGATAATATCTTAACAAGTGACTGTCAGTTGAATGACAATGGTCAAAAACACTGCTTAAATCACATGATGGTTAGTGCTTTGTTTCACTGAGTGTTTCATTGTGTGTAGTCAGTTTTAATATAGTGTACATGGACTCAGACACAGCTTAAAAATGTTTAGTTATTGATGTCTTAGTTGATGTATGCTCTCAACATTTTTGCAGCATTCAGGAATGAACTCATTCTGTCTCCTGTTCCACTACAACTTACATCTTTGCTCTATTGCTCAAAGACATTAGAAATCTACTGACATTTGTTTCAAGAAAAGGGTATTAAGCATGCATCTGTACTACAGCTACTCATGTAACATAGATTTACTGTTCTGTGTACCATTAAGTGATAGAAATACTATATAATATGTACAAGAATGTGCAAAAACTGTAGAATAGAGCCTCATTTATTTGGCAAAGGCTTGACTGTAACATGGGCACTTTGCCACAGATTAAAAGAACTGAATAAGTCTCTTGTGTTGACAGTTCAGTAATGTGATGAGCAAAAAATAGCCTCATAGAATTTCTGTACGCAAGAAACTTTTAAGCTATTAATATGGCTTGTAATGAGTTTTGTTTCTCAAAATAACATCTTAAATGCTAATACGTTCTATGAAAATTGATCAAATACAAATTATTCCACATTCCTTGGAACCCAATGGAGAATCACAGTTTTGATACAAGGCCAAGTTGAGCCCACAGATCCTAATTTGAGCAGAATCTGGGATAAGAGTTTTCTGTAGCTTTTGTTATCTTTATTGTAATTTTGCTGACACAATTCCCAACTCAGCACTCGTACACAGATATGGTCCAGGATTTGTGAAGAGCAAAGATTCCTTACAAAGCAATAGCGGCTTCAGGAGTTCACAGGGGAATAGCACTCTAATGATTTAGTATCGGATATTTTTTCAAACCTATGTTGAGGGAACTCAATTAAATTTCAATTCAAAACAATAAACTTAATTTATCCCTGCAGGGCAATATTCATGTCAGGCATAACATATAATGTAAAACATAATCTAATATATGAACACATAGAACCACAAGCAATAACATTATTTTATAGAGAGTATTCGTTATTTTCGAAGAAGTAGTAGATGGAGTTTTTGACCTGCCTAAATGTATTGTTGCTGCGTGTGTATCAGGCATTCAGCGGAGGAAATAAAGAGAATAAGAATCAACAATATGCTTGTCTGGGAATTTCTATCAATGCTATATATAATTATATATAGCCACAAAAGTTGGTGTCATTTCAACTTTGTCATTTGTCACTGGGATCCAGTGCAAAAGTAATCCTGCTAATGATACAAACACTTTATCTGTATTTTCTAAACTGAAGCACAGATGATTGAACAAGCAAGTTAAAGGTTTTCAGTTCTCATTAACTTGAGGGTAGCTTTATTTGCCTGAACAAATGACTATTTGATTTTTCTATACACTCATTTGCAGAAAAGGAGACATGGAAGCCAAAAATAAAGCATTTGGAGTGCTTGAAAGAAAAGGAGGAGACAATGGCACCAGTCTGAGTGGTATGAATTAGTAGAAGTGCCACTGGTCTTTGAACCAGATGAAATATTGCATTATACAATACTTACATGTGAGGTTCTGTTTCCAACAGGCCTGTGACGGATACTGAAAAAGATGTTTTAAAGATGTTTTACAGGCACTACGATAAAGTACAGAACAGAGTATGTGTAAATTATTTTCCATTATTTCTTCCAATTTGAATTTTTTTTTTACAGTCTCTGTTCAGATTTGGAAAAATGATGTGATTTGGATTAATTTGGATTAAAAATTGAATTACATTTAATATTTGCCATTTAATATTTAGTATTCACTTCAAAAGCTAGCACTACTAGAATAAAATCTGTACAACTTTTTGAAAAATTACAGTCCTATGCAACTAAACTGCAAATGTTCTGCAGTCACCAGGATGTGGTTGGGGTGGATGGAGGGCATATAATGTCACATACTACAGACCTGGGTTCGAGTCCAGAACCTCGTGTCAGGTTGGGTTTAGGCAGCAGCTCATGATCATTCCCTGACCTTCACCTAGTGCAGTGACCCAACCATTAACTTTAACAATGCTGCAGTAAGAAAACTGAATGCTGTACGACAACACTGGATATTTAGACAGAAAAAATAAATATTGCAGGGTGGATATTTTAGTGGATAATCTGTTGTCTGTATACATTTAGAAGTGTTCTTTATGAATGTATTTACAACTTACGAACATATCCTCATATTTATAAAAAATGTAACAGGGTTTCAATTACATACCCCATAAAAACATATTTGTGACAACAGTTCAGTTGTATGGAAATGTAATTTTCACTAAGTATTTGTTTCTGTCTGAATGATAGTCAAAGTAACAACAGGCAGCTTTACAACAAGAAAGGCTCGATGGTAATGCTCAACAGGAATGCTCAAAGTAATGTGCATCCTGCTTAATATGGAACAGAGCAAGAGCAGTGGTTTGCCACTATGTTTGCCATTAGTCGTTTTAAAAAACCACAGACATCTAATTTTCCATCTTATCACCATAAAATAAGTTCCTTTAGCAATGAGGGCTGTTACCTGGAGCGATAATCCAGGCTGTTCTATCAGGTAAACACACAATCTATGAAATCAAACTGTCAACACCTTTCAAAGGTTCAGTAGAAAGTACTTACGATGAAAATCGTTAACACTGTGCTCTGTGGGTTATCCAAAAAAACTGGGGCATTGTTTCTGACAAGAGATGTTGCTGTTAAAATACTGTGAACTGTGAAAATAAAATACTAAATTCTGTTCTGTTGTGACAGAAGAGATCTCAAAGACAGATCCATCAAAACCTTTTGGTAAATTAAGTGAAATAATACTTTAAATCCTATAAAGAAAAAAATCTAATTGAACAGTGAATCAATCTAATGCGGCTGTTCATTGTTCACTTAAGCAGTCTGAAAGGAAAGTATGATTTGTGATTATTATTATTATTATTATTATTTTGTTGTATTATCTCTCATTCAATCAATCTCAGCCCAAAATCTCAAATCTGATAACTGAACTGTGAACAGTCTTGTCTGTGCAAACAACGCCATCCGTGAAAACTAGAGGACATTTTCCCCGGTGCTCTGCTGTACCTGTAGGTAATTGTTTGCTGCTTAAAAGGCCAAACAGCAGATAAGAACAGCTGTCAGTAATATTAATTTCAAGAGGACAGAACAAACATGCTACTATCAGCATGTTTGTTTAGCGAGTTGAGAGACGAGCCACAGGTAGCCAAAGCCAATGACTGTCTATTGCAGGTAAGAGGTATAGATTTTAAAGGAGCTAAGAGTTAGTAGAAAAAAAAAAAAAACATTACAACACTAATCTTGCATATGACCACTTTATTATGGGACAAAAAAATAATAATTATTATTATAGTCTTATTACAGGCCTCATAAAATTACAGCTTAATTTGCGCTCCCTCATGTTCTAATCAACAAAATAATCACAAATCTGTGCGGATGTTCCTGCATATTAAAAACATTTTTTCAGAGTAGTTTAATTTGACCAGCTAATAAAATGTTTTTCTTCTGAACAACAGTCTGAACAGGTCAATGAAAATATTAATGATTAATAATCATTCTAATATAATCGAGCTGATAGGATGTCTAAGCGAGGTAGAAAACAGGGGAATTCTACATGACAGCTTACATGTGAATCTACAGTGGGCAAAAATAGAGAGTGTGGGAAATCACACGCATCACTGTGGATAAAAGTATGAAATAAAATAAAAATATGAAGGAGAAAACTGATGCACCTGACATGAAGTAGTATCTCTTCCAAATGCTTTATCAAAAACACCTCAAGCTATCTGACAGGTGGCACTATCTCTGTTTTTATTAAGATGTATTTATTCACATTTACGTTGGTGCTGAGGGTTTGTGCACACCTAATGTAGTGTTCTAACAATATTTTCTTAGGTTCTAATATTTTGTTATGTGAGACAGAGATCAAGCTACATTTGCAGTTTAGTTGCATAGGCTATACAGCACCAAGAATAAACACAATAGCAAGCAAATGTATCTATGTGACAGTAATGTGGTGATCTTGCAGTTCTTTAGTTTTAAGTGAAAGTCATAAGACTTAAATGAGCCACATACATGAGATGCCATTTACTTTACTACTGCAATGTTTCCTATCAATTACTTGGACTCTGGCGGCCCAACATAGTCCAGTTCATCCCGCCATAGTCTTACTTCTGCCACAGTTCCATAATGAGCTGCCACTGCTAAATGGACAAGCACTGCTGTTAAAAGAAGCCTACACTTTGTGCTAACACTAGCAGACTGAAACTCTACAATGACCAACTGGAGCAGGGAGTAAATCAGAGATAACTGGAAAGATGACATCTTAACCAAAATTACTAAGTATACAGTATAACAGAGCATACCATGTGATAAGTTATGATCTCTTATGTGTGACAACATTATTTTAACTGCAGCTCCATCGCTCCTAACCTGCAGGTGGTGAGTTGGGAACGTCAGCTATCTAGCCATGTCTAAAATATTTAGATTGACTACATTGATATCATATAAACCAAATATGTAGGATATTATATTTAGCATTACTACAAAGAATACATTTGTCTGCATAGAAAAGATGGGGTTTGTGGTCATGCACGTGACAGCACCATTGCTGATAAGTTATCCTAGAGGAAAGACTGTTCTTTACAAGAGAACAAAGTTACTCGTAGTTGCAGCCTCTTAGATTTGCTCTAAAAGTGCACCACATTTATGCATGTAACTTTAAAATGTTCTTCAGGGGAGCAAGCACCCAGAGCCCCTACCACACTGTTACAAAGCCTTGTGGGAAATAATACTACTGTACTGTCAAAATGTATAAATGGCAGACTGTAACCAAACAGAAATGACAGTGTGTGAGACCTTTGAGGTTCAGGGAGTTCAGCACAATACCAACAATATCCCTTAGTAGATTTCATGTGCTTACTGTGTGGAATTATGCATTGGAGAGTTTAGCCTCTTCGTTGCCAGATCAGTCTACAAAACAAAAACGAAATGTGGACAATCTGTTTAGAAAATACCATATGTACATGGATATACTGTATATTTCATGGATTGCTTTTCTCCATTACAGCAACCTCTATGAAGGGCAGATTTTTTTTCATCGCCTCTTTCCAGATATCAGACCATCTTTGTTAGTGTCCAAGGGCAAAGTGGAAATATGTGACCCACTCTCCTCTTCTTCAATGGAGGGTTGAGCCCCAGCACTGCTGCTAGTGTCAGATGCCAGCATTGATAAAGCCAGAGGCAAGATGGCAACTGTCCACCCTGAAGCCTGCATTTTAAAACTGCTCCTGCCTGCAGCTTTCAGATGGACACTAGCTGCATAGAAGAACATTGTCTCCGCAAGCATTTTAGTGTTTCGTGCAGTGTTTTTCTTCAGCTTCTAAAAATGTTATGTAACATAATTTACAAGATAATATAACAATTCTGTTGTGTGATACGAGTCTTTACCAAAAATTCTAAATACATTTTAATTAATTTCAGCCATATCTTTTTCAGTGGAGCTTTTAGTCACAGACTGCTGAAACATTTACAGTACAACAAATAAAGATGTCACAGACCTTAATGCCAATCTAGTCACACATAAGCCACTCAGTAAAAATTCTTAACACATCCTCTAGCTGAGTGTCATGGTCCCTTCCAGTCTCAAGACAGCAGATTCTTTATCTGTAAGAAACACCTGGGTACGGTGCCTTCAAAAACCTGCATCAATTACATCAGAAACTACATGATAATTTTACCACTGAGCTGTTTAACATATGATTCAGTGGGAAATATTAAAAGAATGTGCAGCTGGAAGAAAGCAATACCATGATTTACCATTATAACACACCTACAGAAATTCTTGCAGACTCCCATACAGCATATGCTCATTGACCACTGCATTAAGTGCTGAACTCAAAACTCACAACGTGCATTCAGAGAACCTCTTCCACATTTGAGGACTTTATACATTTGATCTGTAACGTCTGGCTTTTGAAAGAGAATGCTTGAACAGTACAGAAGATACTGAACGTTGTACAAAAGAGTTTGAAAGTTATACGTTGATCTTGTTGCTAAAAACCCTGACACGGTTGGCTGTATAGATGATGACATTATTTAAATTCTCTGTTACATCTGGCATAAACCAAACACAGAGGGGCAGTGTAATACTGGGGGGATGCTTTGTTGCTACACAAATTCTGCTCTCTACTAAAGAATACTAAAGGAGAATGTCAGGTCATCAGCCTGTAGGCTTTAGGTAAAGCACAAGTGGATTATGAATCAAGACAATAATCCTAAACATAATAATAAGGCGTCTAAATTGTTCAAAAAGGAATAAAATAGTGTCCGAATCAAAGTCCAGACCTGAAGTAGCTATTCATTTCAGAGAGCAATTACTTATTTTAACATTTGTGATTTAGATACTAAAAGTTTGCAGAAAGAAACTTCTTAACTTTTTATTGACTCTTTCTTATTATACCTATCCAATAGTTTTTGAGAGATCAAAGTGATCTCAGCCACATTGTATGTAGTATGGCTACATGACTAGTATGTCTAAAACATCAAAGATTATTACATACTGTATCAGTTTACCAAATCCACACGTTTCTATAAGTAGTGGACACAGTTCATTTCAATGTACAGTAAGTATTAGCAGTCACCTTCGTAATCTAATTGGAAAGAGTTTTCTGCAAAAATAATGCTGTTAAGAGCACACTTTAGCTGTCACATGTCGTCATATAGCTGCTTGCCTTGTTACCAAAGATAATGTCAGTGCAATTAGCCAACGAAGACTACAATGTGCCAAAGGAGATGGCACATTCTCTCCTCTATGTAGTTTTCTTTAGCTCTTTATCTTGTCCTCCCACTCTCTCTACCCTGTTCATCCACTGTACAGAAAACATCACATCTCTTTTCTCCTCCTCTCAGATTTTTTCTAATATATATAGCTCTGTAGCTACAGGGGATGTATGGTATCTCTATGTGTGCGTGTGTGTGTGTGTGTGTCTGTGTGTGTGTGTGTGCGTGTGTGTGTGTGTGTATGGGTGTGGGCAGGTAAAGTATTGCTTCCTCTTTGAACTCTACATGACGTTGGCCAACCAAAGCTGTGATCTATAATTTAACTGCTATGAGAGGTGTGTATACACAAGTGTGCGGTGAGTGTGTGTGTGAGAGGGAGAGAGAGAAAGAGAGAGAGAGAGAGAGAGAGAGAGAGAGAGAGAGAGAGAAAGAGAGGAGAAGAGGATCAATCATGCAAATTGTGACTATTAAGAAGGACCGTAGGTATTTGGGAAGTAGGTAAAAAAACTCTTATGCAGAGTAATGTGACTTCTAGCGTACTGAACAACACAGTCGATACAAAAATATACAGCTTTTCCTTTGCATGTACAAGGTGGCTGTTTTCTGTCAGAATCAGGGAGTGCAATAAAAATGACAGAATTACATTTAAAAAGGAGAAAAAATGAATAATCAGATCTTAAAACTGGAAAGTTTAGAAATAGAAAAGTCAGAATTAATCTGACTCTGATCTAGATCTAAATTAATAAAAAAAAAAAAAAACTACGGGAATATGGGAAAGAAAATAAGAAGCTTTTGAAGGGGCACTTCATCAGTTGTAATGATTTGCTCAGCCTAAGGTCTAAGAAGATGTTGTGAGTACATACAATGGTGCTTGAAAGCTTATTAACCCTTCAGAAGTATCTATTTCTGAATAAATACGACCTAAAATCTAATCTGACTTTCAAACAAGTCCTAAAACTAGAGAAGTATTTGTGTGTGAACCTCTAGGATTTTCAATTCAGTTGAAAGGGAAGAAGATAGTCAGGTGTGAATCTCTGTTGCAACAAGAAGATCAATCCAGGTGTTCGCTATCAAAATCTGATCTTTGACCAGTTTTAGAAATGGCTCAAACAAATGAAGAGTTACAAAATAATATCTAATAAGTCTGGACAGTCAAGATCATCTAACATCATTCCCCCGCAGTGATCAACCAACAAAGATCCCACCAAGAAGAGGCTTGTCTTGTTACTCCACCATCCAGTCCAGCACTTAACAACAGTGGCATTCATTGAAGAAATGCAAGAAGGAAGCCACTACTCTCCAAAAAGAACATTGCTACCCATCAACAATTTGCTCAAGGCCATGTGGATAGGCCAGAAGGCTAAGGGCAGATTTTCTTGTGGATGGATGAGACCAAAATAGTCAATAGTCTTTTTGGCTTGTATGAGAAACACTGCGGCCTAAAAACCGGATCCAACTGATGAAAGAGGGTGGTAGTATGGTGATTGACATGTCATTTCTACTCTGTATCCATGGCCTTATACACCATCAAACTAAGAGACAAAAGCTCTAAAACCAGATTTAATAATAGTAAAACTTTAAAGCTGGTCTGAACAAGAATAAACCACAAATCTCACAGTGTGCTGTGTGAGTGCTTGCTTTTGGTATGAGGCTTTACAGACCCACTGATCTATAGTTTATGGTGTACTATGTTGTAAAATGTTGTGTTTTGCCACCCTGTACTACAATTGCCAAAATATGAATTTTCCTCACATAGCTTTGAGTATTCAGTACGGCAATGAAAGGTGTGACAAATGAAACAGATTAGTCGTAACTACAACAAATGCTGTTTAACGTAATTTGTCCTGCATAAATTTGGTGTAGATATGTTTGTCTGTTGTCTCTTATCTCCAACTTGCAGACTTAATTACCCATGTGAGTCCACGTGGGGCGCACAACACATAGAGGTGGTACACCACTCGTGCAGGTAATTATTTTGTACTTCACTGAGCTTGTAGACAACCCACTGAAAATGTAAGCATGATGACAAAGCACAGCAATGAGGCTGCTCTAGGCTGATTACAGACACTTAGTCTTTAAGATGGAATAAGAAGAGAGGAGGAACATTAGCCATCTTGACATAAAGGTCAACTTTGTGCTTATGGTCGAATGACTCATGTTTTCTTTCAACTCACTGTATGTTTGACTTTAATCAAAGAAACTCCATTAGTTGAAATGACAATTAGATGAAGAGTAAAAGCAGCAGCAGCAGCAGAAGCATTACTCTCATTTACGTTTGAGGATGGTAAACATACAGTTGCTGTGCACTGATTTTCCATTTGTAGACTTTGTTTAGTTTGATAAAGGAATTGTAATTTTGCTCATTATTTGTGAGATTAGTTGCTATCGTGGTGATAACACAAAAAGAGTTGCTAGATAAAACAATGTGCTCTTGTTGATAAGTGATTATAGTAATTTAATCAGACCACACAAGATTTTCTTTAAGCAATAGCTGAACAAGTTGTTGCACCCCACATGTAGGTTAAATGAGTAAATTCAATTTTAAGGGGAAAGCTGTGACTCAGAAATTTAAATATTCTAAGAAAAGTACACAATCAAATTTAAAATAACTGTTGTTTGCTCTGCCTGCAAAATAAAAACAGCCCAAGTGACAAAACTATCAATATGGAGCCCCAACTGAATCACTAATGAAGTCTTTAGGCCATGGTATTTTTCACAGGGTTTACTATATTACCTCTTTGTCCTTCAGTAATTTATTTGATTGTTATTTATTGTTATTATTTATTTTTGCTAAATCACCTCGTTAATCTGAAAATGGTCATGTCCTTGCTGTCACATAGTGTCAGCTGAGCTAGGATTTCATGAAATGGTGACTATAGCACTCCTGCAGTTGCGAAAACTGAAGGTCTGTTTTGAACATGGGGTACATGCTGCTGTACATGCTGCTGTACATGCTGCTGTACATGCTGCTGTACATGCTGCTGTACATCTTTAGTACCAGGAAGAAAACTCTTTAGTGCATCTGGTCTTTCTTACAGCAACAGCTGTCATCAAAAGAAATTGGTTGATTGACAAACACTGCAGGAAGGCAAATCAGGACAGAGTAGCGACTGAGGAAGTTTTGTTAGTGTTGCTCATCAACCAGCAAGTAAACCTAAAGCTACAATATGCAACTTAAGCTAGCACTAACATGCAACACCAAATTAATTCATCCTGCCTAGCTCATTTTCTACCTGATCTGCTGTGCTCTACTATAGTGAGCTATGCTCCGTCATCCTCTGCACAGCATTGCATGTAATAGTCATTATGAAATTACAATAAAAGAAGCTGCAGCACTTAACACAGCATGTGGCCACTCACTGTGCTATCCATGTTGAAGCCTATTCAACATCACTTTTATAGAATTCAAGAAAGTCTTGTTTTTAAATCTACCTACTTGTGCTGTAAGTGAAGAATTTTAGCACCCTCCTAACAGTCCCTGCTCCTCTTAATGAGAGGCTTCACTTAGAAAAAAGGTCTGAGAACTGGCTGCTCATGCTGAGCGCTGCATGCCAGCCAGGTATCAGTGCTTTACGCTAACATTCAGAGACCTCTCATTGTTACCAGCTGCTGTCCTCTAATCTTTCTCTTTCTCCTTAATCATATTTGTTTCACATGCTCTTTTCATTGCTCCTAATTTCTACTATTTTTCGCCTCGTAGTATCTTCACGTATAACTGCTGTTGAGGATAGTAAATGCACTCCTCAAAATGTTGCAGAAAATGAAAATGTTCTTTTGATGGCTTTAGAATTGCACAAACACCTACAGCATGTGCTAGCAGGTCAATTATTTATATGGCGTAGTGGGCTGAAGGTCAGGATTAACAAACTTTGAAAGTTTTCCTGGACATATGAAAACCTGTAGACACTATAAAAAGTTTATCCAACTGCTCCAGACAGTTTTAATCTTTGAACAATTATTAATTACATGCTGTCAATGGTCATGTCTATGGGTGACAAAATTATTAGGTGACGAGGTACTGTCAACAACAAAAAGAGTAGCTAGATAAAACAATGTGCTCTGGTTGACAAGTGATTATAGTAATTTAATCAGACCACACAAGATTTTCTTTATGCAATAACTGAACAAGCTGTTGTACCTCACATGTAGGTTAAATAAGTAAATGCAATATGTTATCTATTTATTTTCTTCTCTATTATTTTTTACAGCAAACTGAAGAAAAAAAGGAGAACATCACATTTGCACATAATTTTAAGTAGCTCCTTGTCATCTTAAACCGATACTGTACTACCTACTGAAATGTCCCTCATCTTCTGCAGATTGTTGACTGATAATTTAGTCCAAAGATCCTTCTGATCACTCTGAGCATCCGTTTGTGAATGTAATGCAGCTACAAGATGTAAACTTTAGTGTCAGGGGGCAAATCAAGGAAATGCAAACACAGTAGAACCACTTGAAATTTCCTGAAAAATGCTTTGGAATAACACCTATAAATATTCCTGGAAGCACTGAGAGTCCAGCAATAAAGAGATAATCAAAAAAAGATAAGCATGTGCCATTTTGTCTAAACAAGTTAATCTCAAACTAAATAAACCAAATTAGCTGTGTGTACAGTTCTACAAGGTACCTTCGTGATGTTATATGTACAGTATAGCCATGATCAATATCAATACATTCCATCATTGCATCCTCTGGCTTCCTGATTTTACACCTGGTTCTATATCAATACCAATCACCAGTCATTAAACTGTAACTCCTATTGATAATTTACTTTCTAGGCTTGTTAAATATCAGACTTCTAATCAGTGTTGGCAAAGGTTTCTACTTTGTTATTACTAAGTTAGCTCTCTCAGAGGATGAGGAAAGATTCAGCTAAACCAGCTAAAAGCACTATTTTTTATCTGTGTAGGTCCTCAGTTATCCAGGTCATGGTTAGAGCAATATTATTTACATAAAACAGCTTGACTGTGTAGCTTTAAAGTCAACAGACATCCAAGAAGCTCCTACCAGAGTCTTAATTTTCTGTCTATCATGATACAAGTTATGCCCAGGTCTTAAGACTGTTGGTCTGTACTGTATGTTTTGAAAAACATCAGTTTTTTCCTCCATATTCAGTTTGTCGTCCTTACAGTGTTTACAGTATACGCAGACAGACATGGGGTAACCCTTATCATTTAAGGTCACATACGATGCTTAAATTGTTGTGGAAGCCGCAGTGAATCTTCCAGTAGTTCAAAAACTTGTCAGCATAAATGTCCTGTGATCTTTCAGTATATACTTAAAGGTAAGTCCATACATTCAACATTTCAGCTGCTTGACTACTATTGACTGCTGTTAATTTTTGGCTCAGTTTATTTATCTGTGGGAGATCTTGCTCATCACTTTCTTACATTTCTTTCTGGTCGTGACAATAATTGAATCCCTGAAGACAAGGAAACAGTGAGCAGCAGTGACTCTCTACATTATCATTAAAACTGAGCAGCAACTTTATCAAGTGTCAAGTGAGAGCTGGGCTGCTTTGTAATTGAACCTTTCAACAGGATGATCAAAGCTTTAAACCTGGTTAGTCAAATGTAAAACTAATGGTCATGCTAGTCCAGCTGGTTGAAATTAGAAACGTTAAGTAATGACGAGGAGATGGTATTCTTTCTTTTCTCTCTTACCTATACTCACTGCTGTGAAGCCGTATTATTGCAATACAGGCCTCATGCCTCAATGTGTGCTCTTTGTGGGCAGCTTCCTACGCCAAGAAGATATGAAATTTGGCTTTGTCAAAATTAAAAATTATACTACATTTGATATGTCTGCTTTTGCCTTTAGCACATTCGGTACAATTGATGTGAAACACTTAGAAAGGTGTGTGGGCAGCACATGTTTTCCCTCAACTGTTACAATAATTTGTTGTGAAAATGTGGGATCATCATTTACATGGCTTCCATGTTCTCAGTACATAAAGGGAGAGTGTTCCTACAGTGTATATTATCACTTTGATAAAACACAGATAATTTTTCGTGCTTCTCCAGGCCATTAGGTTAATTATCAATAAATACAAAACCTTAGTGTAATACAATACTCTGCTTCTTATTTATGTGCGACATAAAACATTTCCCCTCTTCTTTTTCTGTTTTAATTTCATTGTTCACATGATTCTGTAGCCAAGTCCCCCTACAGCGTAGCTTACGGTCAATAACAGTGCCTTCAATGAATATGAATTTCCCCTCCGCTGTGATGCTTTTTATTGAACTCCATCTTGACTACTAAAAATATTCACCTCATGATTAAGGTGGAGAAATATCACTATGGTTTTCATTTCCACTTGGGAAAAAAAAATCCTCTCTAACACCACATTGACTGTGGAGTAAAATGTATTACTTGATTATTTACCTATTCTACCAGGGGAAGCATATTAAACCTTCTGACATATGCAACAGGCAAGTGCACTCTTGAATAGATTGGTGCTGGGAAAATAGGATGCGAGTACTTCATAAATAAAATCTACAATTTCTCAACTCAGCAAGGACAGCCACACAATAAAATGTAAGTGATAGGGGTCTGATCAGAGCTACAGCTTGAAATGGTTTTCTGGCAGGGCCATGCTATCTTAAATGGGCTGAGATCTCTGGGGCAAAGAGATTATATTTGTGTTACTGAAACATCATTGTTCCCTGTAGATTCAAAATAAACTAGGCTAGATCACCATTCACCCTGATAATGTGAAATTCAGTTCAGAAATTCAGTGGAATTTAGGTATGGACAATCCTCCATCCATAAAAAAGAATTTAAAGCAATTAACACTAGCCTAAACTGGCTAACCTATTTTGTCAAATTCCCAATACAAGGCAGAATTTCTAGATTATTTATGTCCTCTGTTATATACCAGTGTGCCCCATGTAACCTTTAATGTTGCTGAAGGCATATCCTTCCCATGACAATGACGCTAGTCCTTAAGACCCACATTGGTACTTTAATACTGTTAAAATCAACTTTGTTTATGCTCCCTTTTTCCAAATCTATTTAAGTTTAGCTTAAAAAACTTCTGGATTTAAGAGATATTTCCAATCACATGGGAAGACAAAAATGCTCCTGAAGCTACAACACAACAAGATCAGGAACAGAAACCTAACAGATACATAAGTACAATGATTTGATAATACTACATTAGTGTGACCCTATAGGCTGGACTAATGAGGAACAGCAACATATTGCACCAAGACAGAATGTGTTAATCACACACTACACTGTTGCATGACCAGGACTCACAGGTGTGTGCTTCACACATCATCAGGCCATCAAAGAACATCAACATCCCAAGCAGCGGTACTACTATTTTGTATGCATTACCACAACTCTGTGTTGCAAGAGAACAGAAGTTGTTGTGATTTTTTTTATTTCAAAACTGTTTTCCACTGTGTCTTGATGGCTGTTAATTCAGAAGCTGTAGTGCAGATGTGCTGTTGGCTGGCTGTATATTTAAAAGGTGCTTAGTGCTGAGCCACTTCCAATCTAAGAGACATGTGGAAATAGGACAGGGTAAATTTAAAGTTAAAAAGGGAGCACTATCACAGAGTGATTATTTTCAGAATCTGTCAGAAACCAATCATATGAATATTTTAAACTGCCATGCACCCTGTGAATTTGCTCATTTTGTATCAGATAATTATGATGCTTTAATTCTACTCACTGTTCTCTTCCCAACCGTTATTAATCAATTTTAGAAAGAGAGAGAGGACATCATGACAGATGGGATACTTCTTCCTGTGCTCGTGTCCTCCCACTCTGATTGCAGTAACCCATCCATACTGCCCAGGGGGCCATATGTGCTATACTCCTCCTTGAAGGAGTGCAGGAAAGGGGTATGGAGAGACGCCAGCTCGCAGTACCCTAATTTCCAATACAATGCCAAAAATGGGCTTTGTCACTACTGAAGACAATTAACCAATGGTTTTAACACATTTTATTCCACAGCAGACAGATTCAGGTTCCACACTAAATTTGTTAGGAGGTTAACACAATCAATCAGCAATTTTGTATTGTATCCACATTGAATAAATTGTGTATCATTTTGACATTTCTTGCCAGAAGAGATGTTTTACTAACTGAGTTATTGTTCCCAATAAACAAATACCTATTTAATATTGTATTACCCTGGATTGACATCAGCCCTGACAGGCACAGCAGGGCTCTACTGTGAAGTGTCTATTGGCAACAATCCAGAGCTATTCTGCTATGTCAGAAAGTGCTTTTATGGACCATTTCCAGCAACACGTGCCATTCCTTTTGACCTCAATAGTCACCCCAAATCGTCACCACACTCATCAGCACTACCCAAGAGTGCTACTATCGAAGGGAGGTAGTTGCCCAGGTTGGCTGTTACCTCTAATGCACAGCCTCTTAGGCCGAAGTGGAACGAACAGCAGAGAGATGGGACACGTGAATTTGCGTCCATCTTTGAGAAACGGTCTCTGCAAGAGGCCCAGCTCCACATGCTGTAGTTATGCTACAGTTCTCTCTTGTTAAATACTAAGACAGACTGGAAGGAGGTAAAGAGGTCAACACAAATACAAATTGCGCTTCTATCCACTTACTGAAATAAGTCACATTACAATCTACATTCTACAATATTGCCATCTTGCAGTTGTACGCATGTAATATATGTGTGTCTGGTTTTAGCTCTAACTTACACACACACAAAGTGATATATCAGCAGAGAAATACTGCACCATTGCTGAGTTAAAGTATGACTTCCAAATATTGAGGGCATTGAAAAAACAGACAAAAATAGATGATCCTTAGTGGCTTTTCAGTCTCACTTCATCAAGAGTGATATGAACAAACTGATTCAGTCAGCTGGGTCCACTGTGTTAGATGCTGTTCCAACTGCCTCCAATCTAGTTCTCTTTGTAGAGCATGTATTGCCTCTGGCATTTGGAATTTATTCACAATTCTGAATAAATAAAATAACACACTTTAACAATACCGAAAACTACAAAAAATGCTCTATTATTGTGGCATCTTATGATCCTATATTAATGACTCAACAATAAATTACACCCAGGCAGACTCAGTAGGAAAGGAACTGTTCACATTTTCTGGTCCAGAAGGTGACAGTTATGTAAATGCAGCATCCTAATCTGTCAGTAGCACTCCTCCAGGATTGATATTTTGACAGAATGACAGATTTGAGCCTTCTATTTTTGGGAGATAGCTTCAACTGTCTGAAACACTGAACTGTCTTGCATCAGAAGAAAGATTATGTTTTAGGGCATACTCTTATTTAAGCTTTTGAGTTTGATAGTCTAATGGCAAAGCCTCTCATCTACTGGTTTATGGCTGCAATTCTACATTATTATGTTGTATTAACCTGTTCAGTATTTGTTTAAATTAATGAATTATTGTAAAACAGGTGAAACAGGTCCATAACCAGTTCCAAGATCTCATCTTCAAAATTGCTTTTGTCCCATAGAAAAGAAAAAAGAAAAAACAGAAACACTGACATGTAAGCTATTTTCTCTGTGATATCATTTGTCACTACTCTTAACTGATTGACATTGAAATTCTACTACAAATTAGTAGTGAAATTATGTAACTATGTCGTCACTTTTATTTTAGGTCCTTTATATTTTGTCAATTTGAAAAACTAAATTGTAAACAAAGAGGAAATCTTGAAACTGATAAGTTATTGTACTGGTTGTAAAAACTAAACCAAAGTATATAAAAGTTTTTTTTTCCCCTTCTAATCAACACTTCTTAAAACGGTTTTCTGATTCAGATTTAATTTTTTTACAGTTTCAGATCTCAGATCAAATGCGCATGTACAAACTTTATGACTCACAGTTTCCTACACAACATATTTAAGTGCTTGGACTGGACAAAAAAGAACCTTACTTAGCTCCAGCTCAAGACCAATCAGTAATGTCTCATGGTACAGTTAGCCACATTTTGCCCTTCTCCTCATTCAGTTTCAAATGTTTGCTTTTTATTCACAATTTTATCTTTAAAATTGACGTAACATACAAGCCCACATTGCTACTTATGTGCATGGCCTTATTTGCAGATGCACAACAACCCTGCAAGCTTAGCAGCACCAATGATTTTGACAAACTACCACAATTATAGTTATGTTTAACACAAAAGGCTATTCATATCAACATACAGGGGAGTTCTGCAAAGTGAGTATTAACACTCTTAAACAGAAACAAAAAGATTTTACACTACATCAAATAGAAGGCATTTTGTCATCAGTAGGCTACATACTGTACACATCCACTGAACTTAGTTTTCAGATGTGCTGCAACTGACTAAATGTTCTGGGAGGCAGCAGGCATCTGACCCAATGATGGCCTTTATTCTTCCTAGCAGATGCAGACAGTGCAATTACTGCTCACGCAATTACTACCCCTCACAGTGCACAGCAGGTCATGGAGCTCAGACTCTGTAAAACCTGTCTCTCAAAACTGAAAAAATAATAATTCTGAAATAAAGAAATTCTCATTGGAGGTGTTTTAAGTTGGCATATCAGAAAATAAATACATGCGAGCTTTGAAAAAGGGACACGTGACATGGAGATTTTACTATACAGCTAACAGTAGTGTATATGCTGGGATGTGGCTAACAATTACACATACTACAAAAACAGTCTGAAATAAAGAAAGAGTAAATATGGTTCCAAATTTCCGTAGCAGTTGTGCTGTGGATTCATGTAAATGAGAGAATGTGAGAATTTACATGGATAATAAACATTGCATTTTAGGGATTCAGAGCTACTTTGGGGCTTTCATGGCCAGGTTCTCAGGTGGAAAATTCCCTGGAGGAATGAGGTTTTTCTCCTCATATAATTAATCAAACCAACAATGCATCCAAAGAAGGCACTGATGCAAAATGGACTTTTTTGCTTCCCAACGACACTCTGTTGACCAATTTCCCATCACTTGCTCTGACTCACCCCATTTTGAAGAAGCAGTACACTGACTTTATTACCGTGGCACAGGCAGACAGGGACTCATAAAGCTGACGGGTGTGATAACTCGTCCCCTTCCTTGTCATGGCTCAGAGAGGAGGATGGAACAAAGGTGTGATGGAGAAGGGCATGAAGCCATCATCCGGCACTGTGCTCAATGGGTTTTCCCAGTGACACCCTGTCGCTCCAGATTTAAAGACTGAGGGGAAGGCCCAGACAGTGATGGGTGATGGACTGCCGAAAATGCACACAGGGCTGATGTACCTTGGTGTTTACGTCTTGCCGTGTACCTCTCTGAAGAGTAGTTTGTTCTCTTGACCAAGGCACTTCTAACGGTACAGGGTGAGAAGGGCATTGATGCATCCAGATTTTCTTTCAAACTTTTTTTTCTTCTGAGAGATTGTTTGGTGAGGTGCATATTTTTTAGCTTGTCAGAAAAGTCCATTCATATTTAACGGTTATATCATTAATATTAAATCATGTCATAATATCATCAATATTTAATATGACCATCTTTCTTCACCTGCTGAGTTAGATGTACAGAACATACTCTGCCACCACTCTGAGGTTGGATTTGAATTCCAGATCTATACAAAGAAATCAAAGACTAAGATCAGATCCTCATAGAAAAATCCTGAATACCAATCTCCATAAACTGGTATTTGTAAAATAATAACCTGTGTAACTAATGCATAATTGATACATAGTACTAGATTGAATGTGATGTAGTAATGTAAAAATTTGAAAATAAGTTGAAAGAACAAATCTAATGGCTACATCAAGTTAATAAACTGTGTGATACTAAACTATTATAAGGATGAATTCATACATTTTTAACAACTAAAACCACACAATTGTTTGATCAATGTCGTTCATAAAAACTATACTGTAGACTTTTAGGCTACACCACAAGAAGTAAGAAGTAGCAAGAGCAAATACAAAATAGACAAAAAGAAGGCCTTTAACTACATTAAAAACTGCTTTTAATGGTATTTGTTCAACTGTTTGTGTTTTCATTTTTTCACAATTTACCTGTGTTTATGTCTTTCATTTGTAGTCGTGGAAAAACTCTTAGAAATCACCTGAAGACTGAACTTTAAATTTATGTTGAGTTTTATTACAAATATATAAGAAAGTTAGATAAGAATGCCAGGTGGCTGTTTAAAGCAGGAGAAGCAGGAGCAGCAGAAGCAGCAGAAGAGCCTCCACCCCTAGGCTGATGCCTTCTTATATCTTTCTCTTTCTCTTAACAACCCCCTCTACACATATACACAATTACACAGTTAGAGGATGCCAAATCTACGCAAGTGTTGACGGTCAAGAGCCTGGCCGACGGCCCACTCTTTCCATGGGACTGAACAATTTCAACTATTCCCATCCTAAGGACATTAATCCATGTCCTTAGTCTGGTTGTCTTCAGCAAACTGTTTGTGGGCTTTCTCGTGCATCATCTTTAGAAGAGGTTTCCTTCTGGGACAACAGCCATGCAGACCAATTTGATGCAGTGTGCTGTGTAGGGTCTGAGCGCTGACAGGCTGACCCACCCAACTCTTTAACTTTTGCAGAAATGCTGGCAGCACTCATACGTCTATTTTCAAGAGACAACCTCTGGACAGGACGCTGAGCATGTGCACTCAACTTCTTTGGCCGACCATGGCGAGGCCTGTTCTGAGTGAAACCTCGACCTGTTAAACCGCTGTATGGTCTTGGCCACTGTGCTGCAGCACAGTTTTAGGGTGTTGGCTGTCTTCTTATAGCCTAGGTCATCTTTATGTAGAGCAACAATTCTTTTTTTCAGATCCTCAGAGAGTTCTTTGCCATGAGGTGCCATGTTGAACTTCCAGTGACCAGTATGAGAGAGTGCGAGAGCGTTACCACCAAATTTAACACACCTGTTCCCCATTCACACCTGAGACCCATCACATGACACCGGGGATAGAAAATGGCTAATTGGGCACAATGTGGACATTTTTCACAGGGGTGTACTCACTTTTGTTGCCAGCGGTTTAGACATTAATGGCTGAGTTATTTTGAGGGGACAGCAAATTTACACTATTATAAACTCAGCTTTTGTCTTGAATCTACACAGATTTATACATTTGGCTGCAGAGGTAGGACAAAGGGCAATGTCACAAAACACAGTTATTCTCCAACAATTCAGAGAATTGATTTTGATCCTGATAATTGTTTTCCATTAAGATAAATAAACTAGTGTTTGATGTGTGTGACCAGTAAATGCTTTGACTTAAAGGTCAGAGTATTCTGAATAGCGGAACAGTTTAAGAGGTCTTCACTGGTGGGAGGCTACCGTCTCATATTCACAGCTCTCCAAGTTTGCTTGAGGGTATTGTCGACCTCTGTGCTGACACAAACTTATTGCTGGTGTAAATCACACTCAAGCCACACACCAATCCCACTCTCTTGCCATGAATATTTAAACAAGTATACATACAATGCTGCTTTACATTGTCTACAATATTATTGCTGGCCTGCAGTTATGTTGGAGTCTCAGAAGTGCAACTTTGAACATCTTTGTTTACATATTCTGGATATCAAGACGCATTCTGCACATCCTAGTGACATATTAGAAGAGAAAATATCCAAAAGGAATACCTGTTTCATGCATGTTATGTTGATTTCTTTGTAAGGCTATTGAGGACAGAGAGAAGTGAATACACACATAATGCATCTCTTCTCAGAGACAGATGACACACCTCCAGACCTATTTGTTCATTTACCTCCACAATCAAGATTCACAGCTCTATTTTCCACTGCTCTGTTTGCCAAAGGTGCTATGTTTTTCTTCAGTGTTAAATGAATTAAACTGGCAGGCTGCCAAAAAGAACAGCTTATTTCATATACCATATACAGTATAGCAGTATGTCTGCGTTCTGAGTATATATAGACAGAAATTTGGAGTGCGTTCACGTATTGCCTGCGGTTGACTCAAAGTGATGGATTTTGAGTTTTAGAGCTGTGCACAATGACCTCTATTTTTAAAAAGGTCAAGCTGTGTTAATGCCATGACAATAAGAAAATATATTAATACCAGCTTTAAATTATAATTTCTAAAAGCATTACCTTTAAATGCTTGTGCAGGTTCCACACTCAGGTGCACTAATAGCAGCTAAAGAATGTCACTGTGATGGCTATTTCTAAATGAGCTGCAGCAAGCCTTGTGCCTAAGAAACAGTGAGCATCAGACAGCTGAGCCTCGGCTTTGCATGACTGGCTCTGTCAACTGCAGCATACGGAGGCCTTACAATAGCCAGGTGGCTCTCACATCTGGCCCATTAGCTCTCAACCACTGCAATGACTCTCCACGCCACTGAGAGCCTGTTGAAATAATATCATCAGGACCTGTAAGTGCTGAAGGCCGCCTCCTCCATTGCCTGCTCAGAATAGCGAGTCGCAGCCACATTCTGAATCTGACCCGTCAGCTCTGAGTCCAGGTCTGTGTCTGACTGGAATATCTAGCAAAACTATAAAGATTCTCAACTGCTTATTTCTTCAGGTTAATGTCAAGAAATAATAGGGATTTTTGTGCTGGAAGGATTAGGAAACAGAATTGTTATTTCATTTGATAACTGATTTACATCTATCAAGTAAAACAGTTCAAGCTTTAATATGAGGATTTTCAGTTTTATGTTACTGGAACTGAGATAACCTTTGGTTTTGGACTGTTGGTCAGGCAAGAGATGAGTGTGGAGAAGAAAAAAAAAATTAATCACTCATGACTTAAAATATCCCACCTCATATGTAAACCATGATGGAGTCTTATGGCATGGCTGCCAAAATTAACTGGTTCAGATTCAAATGCTGACAAAGTTAATGGTACTTCACAGTGCAGAATGACAATGACCTGAAGCACACTGCAAAAGACACCGAAGACCCTTTAAGATAAATAAGAGCAATATTCTGCAATGAGTTGAGTCAATCACCTGACATGAATCTGATTGAACTGAAGACAAAACCGAAGGCAGAATGATTCAAGAAGGAAGCCAAGACAGCAGGAGAAAATGCCTGGGAAGGCATAACTATGTTAGAAACAAAGTATTCTGTGATGTCTATGGGTTACAGACTTCATACAGTCACTAAATACCAAGTTCTAGTAATAATAAGTAATGTAAATGTATGCCATTCCTACATGTCTGTGTCATAAATTGGACAAAACCTTAAATTAAAGCTGACAGTCTAGACATATAAAGCACATCTTGATTGTTTAACTTGATTCGTACAGTTTCACTTCAATAGTCGTGTACAGAACCAAAAAGTATGTTATTGTACAAATAACATACTTGTAGATATCACTGTAAATTGTATAATACAAACTAAACTACAGGAATCCCATGAAACACAGTTTTTTTAAAATCAATGACACAAAGTAAATATGTTTTCTTTTGACGCTGGAGAAGTTCAAGTGAGTTTAAATAACTCATAGTTCGTCTGGGACCTCAGTCGAGCCAATCTAGAGACACGTTTGTCTCTCATGAATTGTGTCCCTGTCAGGTCATGGTAGTTAACATGAACAAAGCAGTGAGGTCTTTGGCCTTTTACTTCCCACTCTTCTGTCCCCTGACTCTCAGGGACAACCCTCACCTCCAAAAGCATACCACTTGCCCTGAGCCCTGCACCAAGTGACACATTCTATCCATCAAACGCTGCACTGCAACATACAATGCAAAAAAGTGCAGGGTTGGCGCATTTTTCATGCATATGATATTCAGGCTACAGTACATCCGCCTGTGTTAACCCAGGAGAGTGAGACGGGGGGTGGATTTAAGATGGATTACCAGATCACGTCACAAGAAAAGAGGCTACTCTGGGCAAACAGCAATTTCAGGAGAAGGCACTCTGAGTGTGTACAGAGAGGAATACAGATATTCATTTGATGTGAAGAGTTTATTTTCATGTCAACACAAAAATGCTGTGTATTAGTGCTGTCAAATACTTCAGACTCCAAGCTAAAAGCCAGTCCTTGATTCTATAAGTAACAGATAGGAACAAGTAATAAAACAGATGTCATGGTCTTGCATTTAAAATTATAGAGCCACTCACATATTCCCAGGTAAGTAACACAGATGAATTTTTGTTTTCACCTTTTTGGTTTCATTAATCAGTTCTTTTGGAGCTAGGCTACATTCGGAATGTTAAAAATATCCACGTCAGTGCTGCGTTTTATGACTGTAATTCTATTGAGTGAAAAGTTAAATGCATAATTCAGGGTTGAACAGGCTGCTGAATTCATTTTACAAAAGGAGACATTAGCCAAAGAAAAATAAAATGGTAATCTGTGGACTGCCCCTTCATCTTTCATCACTGCTACAGCAGTGATGAAAAATGTAGACTTAAGGTTTGCTATGAGATTTGCTCTTTCCTCCTGTTGGCATCTAGTCTGTATAAACAAACATTTTTTATATGCTTTTTTGTCCTTAAACGACAAGGCCTTGCTAATTAAGTTGCTCCTAAATAAAGAAGGACCAATGTAATGAATGCCTGGCTCTCTCTTGCCAAAAACTGCATTACAGTGTTCCTAATGGTTTCCCTCGCCTGAAACAAACTATCTGTGGGCGTGCTCCCAGCATGAGTGAATTACAAACTGGAGAGTCTGAGGGTGTGGGGAGGGGGGCCCAGCAGTAGATACATGACCCATTCACAAAGCAGGGGCAGGTCCCATTATTGTTGGCTCTCTGAAATAAACGACAATCCATCACATCTAAGGTTGGCAGCTCTTACACAGCAGTGCTTTTTTATCTCAAGGACGGTATGTGGGAGAAGGTACAAAGATGCCTGTAACTGCAGCACAATTTTTGTCCACATCCACTAAAAACTGCATAAATGAATAAAGATAAATGGAAAGTGAAAAATACAGTACAACCATTTATGCATATGTTACCACCGTCAGGCTTTGACATAGTACATCACTGTCACAACATGTTTCCTAAAAAATTAGCAGATTTCATGTTGTGTACATGAATAACACTGCTTGCTTTCCCCATATGAAAAGAGTACATTCACCAGCTGAGCAGGCCATTTCAATGTTTCAAATGAAAACATTAGCAAAACGCAACTGAAAAAGCAACAGATATTTTTTGACCTGGGATCCTCCTGTGTTTTACAAGATTCATAATCCCACCATGGATGGTGTTAAATATTTAGTCACTCGGAGCTTTGTGTTGCTAAAATTAGATACAGAGCATTTTTATCTTAAACACACACAGACAAGGCCAAAGGTTGAAACCGAATGTGATTAAAAAACATCCACTCAACACATAAACAGTCACAGTGCAACAGAACCTGCTGTTTTGAAGGTCTTTTAGAAAGTAATCCAACCAATTTAAAGGCTATAAAATTGTGTGCGTTTCCAAAATATGGGTTTTGACATAAATAAATAAATAAAAAGTCTAATCCAGAAAACAATAAGCAAATATACTTGACAAGTGAAGTATGACAATATAATACCAACACCACATTGGTAATTTTTTTTTTTTTAACAGTAGATATGTGTCAGGGGCGGGGTGTTGGTAATTAATAAATAATTAATAAAGATAGCGCTGTGGAAATGTTCATGTGCATCCTTTTACCCGATGTCTCCAAACACACAAGAAATAATTCTACATACACAGATGGTTTTGTTTGCTAAATATAAGCTGTAAAGTGGGATATGATTGGAAAAAAATGTGCCGCTCCCGGTGTGTGTTATGCGCATCGTACTGCGCCCAGTGTGTATGTTGTGGCCTTTATGCTTTAAAAGTCATATTTCCCGGCGCACACACTCTCTGTCTGCCGGTGTGTTTGTCTGTGTGCGTGAAGAACCCCGCCGCGCCCGACACATTCATGTAAATACCAAAAATATTATCAGGCTGTTTATTTAGTTAAATAAAAAGACAACGTACAGACCTGTTCTAGGAAAGGAAACCCTGAAATGACTTCTAATGGGATCTGGCGCTGTACAAAAAATCTAATTGACCGTCTTGAGGGGGCGGGTGGTGCCGTTGGGGGCGCTCGGTACCCCCGTGTATAATGTAAGGGGAAACACTGACTAAGTTTTCTTTACATACTCAGTCTAACTCTCATATAGAACCAAGAAAGAATGGGACTCACCAACTGCATGTAGCTTCCTCAGATGAAGTGCTGAACCACCAGAGCAAGAGAGTTCTGCCTACTTGCTTACGTCATCATTTTGTTTTCCTGTGATGGACATGAAGAGTATAGCTTCTTAAATATTATGTCTTATAAATGATGAACAGCTAAATCAAAAGCTCCACACTGAGCTTTTCTCACTGACACACTTGAAAGTCCGTCAACTGAAATCCAACGTGAAAACTCAGTCGGTGGAACAATATTAAAGCAAAAGTGTAACCATCAACAACATCAAAAGTGGCAACAACCTGGTAATACAGGTCTGCACAAGGTGGGCTAGCTTGGTCCCACCAGACCAGCAGATGCTGCTGGCACAGATTTGATTTTTTTCTTTCTTGGAAGAGTGTGCAGGTATGATGTGTGCACCTTGCAACGTGCTGGATGGTTTATAACAGTGACACACTTATAATGGCATTTATTGGAGTTTTTTACACTTACTTTTTTAGTCAAGAACATTTTCTGAAATGTGAAATTCCCATGTCACAGAACAGAGCTCGTGGGCAGGATTGGTACAGTGGGTTACAGATGTGAGCAGCTGTGGTGCAGAAAGCACCAGAAGCAGGTGTTGTGGTCTTTTAAACATGGAGATTTATCTAGAAACTTTGTGAAAAAGAATACTTCAATGTCTTACTGTACGTTACCCCCTGTTCCAACACATACACATTTAAACTTTGTTTAAAATCTTCTAAGACCAAACTCTACAGTTAGTGTAAAGCTCCAACTGCATTTGGAAGCTCTTGATTTTTTCTTATTGCAAATTGCTCAAACAAGCTCATATTTCCATTTCTTTCTAACAAAGACACTCATTTTCTAATCCTATGATAACACCTGAAATATGCTAATGTTCCTATGCTAAAACAACAAATGCTTAGGGGCTTGAGGGCTATTTTGTTTGTCACCAGTCACCTGTCTATGTACATCTTTTGCTTAGACTAAGAAGCAAACAAGAAATGTCCACAGACAGCAGAATTCAAAATGATGAAGGACAAACACAGCCACTGTTTGCTTGAGAGAGAGTATAAAGAGTTCAAAGATGGTATACTTGGTCATTAGGTGAGCTTACAGCTGGCAACATGAAGACAGGATCATGCAAACAGTTGTCAGACAAATTGGCAGGCAGACACAGCATCAGCAGTATGTATATAAAATGGCCTTCAAGGTAACTAAGACGATTCAGCCATTCCAACACACTCAGACACTCTGACAAACATGTTGCAGAAAATGCCACATTTATCTACTAGTAAAGCTAACAAGCAAACTAGGAGCAGCTGTGCAGGCAGGTGGCAGGTAACAGGAGCAGTGATGTGTTGTGCAGAGGCAGAATAAGGGTACCTCCCAATTCCCATAATTTCATCTATGCTTCCTTCACTTGTGTATTTTCCACTCATATCCCTTCCGCCAATGGAGATATGCAAGGAAATGAGACTTTTCTGTTCAAACATCAGAAACATTAGAGTGAAATAAAATGCTTTGGGACATTATTCAAGATGGAGAACAGGAACAACGTTCAGAGTGATCAGATCAATTAAGGGAATTGGGATTTACCCAAAATCACAAATAAAGTATGCTATCAGCACCAGGTTCTATAGTGTTTAAAACATGTAGTTTTCTCAATGGAGTACTTTTGTACTTAAAGTACTCAACTTGACTAAATAATTAAAAATATTACTGTAATGGAGTACATTTTTAGGCTGGGACATTTTACTTGAGGACTGATTTTGTGTATTTCTGATAATCAAACAGAATATCTCAAAGCTGGTGGGTGCTGAGGTTTTTAAACACATCATACAACGTCCTACCCCCCATAAATATCTTGGCCATGCAGTTAGGCAGTCATAACAAAATAAAAGCTGCAAACTTCAGCCTTTTACTCGTATTCTTCCCGTAACTGTATGTAGACGATACGTTGATTCATGTGAATCAAGTTTCAGAAAACAATAACACGACAATTAAACGTCGCCATAATTGATTCTGGCTTCTCGCGAGGATGCTGCAATGAAATTAGGCGGAACACTCGCGGGAACAGTCGCTTAGGCAACACGTCACCATCTTACGCAGTTAGCGAGATTTTTTTTTTTTCCAAGTTGAAGCTAACAAGCAACATGTTTGTTTGCTGTGACTGTGAAGTATCAATTCGCCTTACGAAACAAGCAGCGTACGTGTTTAAGTAACGTGTTTTCAAACTGTAAACTAGTTAACAAATACACTGCTTAGCTTTTTAGCCATGTAGCAATTAATTATGGAGAAACTCACCTGTTGCCAGCTCCAGAAAAGTTTGACCGCCAGCACTGTTTCTGGTAAAATACACAAAAAAAAGTTTCTTTGTTTCCCACAACAAGCTCCCTGGACGTTGTAGTAAAAGAAGGCCGCTTTAGTTTTGTAATAGCTCAACACCTCACAGAAGCCTGCAGTGAATAAACTCCTGTCAGCACTAATTATGACTTAAGCGGCGGCCAGCACGTGGGGTGCTACACGCGCCCAACAGAGGGCGCGCGTGATAGATAATACTCCTGTACATTAAAGGGAATTTCACAAATTTCCAGTTTGCTTCATATGGATCTAGTTTGACGGGTTCATAGAGTTTGTATAAATAGTATTAAACTTACCTCTGATTTCCATGGATTTCTTCTTTCATTATCTGTAAAAGCACGTCGACCAAGAGTGCAACTTCTGTAGTAGTATGATTAAAAATTTTCAGTTCAGATTATGTCACCTTGTATACTTGCTCTGCCAGATTGTGTCATAGACTGAAGTCTGTTCTTCCTGCATTAAAACAAAACCTTTTTTGTATCCTTCATGCTCATTTTTACCAACTAATCTCTACCTGAAGATGTATCAGTGTCTCAGGAGAGTATGAAAGCATCTTTCACTTACTAAAAACCTTTCGCAGAGTATGGTTTGATTAATAGTTTCGGTTAGTGTAGACTAATTACATCCTGTAAAAACCTGCTCTACTCTAACGCTCTAAGGCATTATTTTGTGATGCAGTGCTGCTCTCCTGTGACCCTGTGTCAGAGTCAGACACCCCCCCAAAAAAGCAGCTTGAAGCTTGTAAATCTCTCTCCCAACAGAACATGTCTAATCAAATTAGCTCTGTGTGTTTGTTTCTAAATTGTTTTGCCAAAACAACAGAGCAGCAGGGTGTCATGGTGATTAAGGAGACTGCCCTTCAACTGGAGGATGCTGTGCTCAGGCCCCCGTGTTGGCAAGCATCTGTCCCGTGGTTGTGTGTCTTTGAGCAATATGGTGAAAACCTACCCACTCAACAGGGGATCTGTTCTTATTGCCACCTGGGGAGAATTACCTACACTGTCTCACAAACTTTATAAATGAGCATGTACTTTGAAATGTAGACTGTGCATAGTTCTGCAGCATATCACCATATATATATCAGGAATATTATATATATATATATATATATATATATATATATAATTATTTTTCATATGTTTAAGCACCCTCCTCTTGATTTCTTTAGTTTTTGCATATGACTCATACTAAATCGATTCAGATTTTCAGACCACAGAATTAACACAGACTATTTTTAAATAATCTTTTTTAGTTACTGAAGCACATAAGTTGTCCAACAACAACTAGGCCTGTGTGATTTGTATTTTGTATTTAATAACAAAATGCAGTCATTTAGCTGCACTAAATGGAACCAGGCCTGTTACGATGAGAACCTGTTTATTCTACACAATACTTAATAGAAACTTTTGCACCATGTGAATTTGAATAAAAGGTTTAAACAAGCAGCACACGATGGCACGATCAAAGGAAATTCCTGAAGAGTTGAAGAAGGTGACTGAAATAAAGCATTTTCTAAGGCTCTGGGGCTTAATGAGATACATTATTTCCAAATTGAGAAAACCTGACATCATATGGCCAGAGTACTTTTGCAACAACTTATCTACAAAGCCACACAAGAGCCAAGAAAAATATCTAAAAATATAAAGGCCGCTCTATCATCAATCAAGGTCAACTTTTAGATTCTGGACAAAAGTGACATCGTGGAGAGGGTGGTGAGATGAAAGGAAAGAAAGAAAGACAGGAAACATGGTTTTTTAACCATTTGGCCATACGGATAGCACTGCTAACCCAGACGAACATGAAGGTTCCTCCCTTCTAACACCTCACTGAAATACATATAACAAAGTAAATACAGTCTAAACTGAGAATTCAACACCTCCTCCTTGAGACTGAGACTTTAAAGGGATCATCTATATAATGTATTCTTTTAATTAAAAAAAAAAAGATTGTTACACCAACTGCATGTGCCATATCATCATCATGCCAAACTGTCTTCCCGATTACAGCTTTGCTTCCATATTGACTTTTTCAAAAAAAAATAAAAATCGTGCTGACCTGAAGAGGGAAAAGAGTGATGGTGGCTTGTTAATTCATAATCACCCTGAATTAATGATTGAGTGAGGCTGAGAGGCACGGGGCATATGGAAAAGAGAGGGCTGCAGATGCTCCCTTGCGCCGGAGGGGCTGAGAGGAATGGGAGCAACTCAGTGCCTTGTCACACACAAACACGCCTGTATGCATGCCCATAAGAAAAACACTACACACACACGGACTATCCCAACGTGAAAACATCCCTGATAAGGAAATTGTTTCAGTTTTATTCAGCATTCACACCACATGAGACAATTTTTTTTGTTTAAATTTTAGTGGTTGGATGCTGACATCCCCAGGGAATTTAAATAATGAAAAACAGATATTTACTCCCTGGACAGTAAATTGCAGAGGGAATGTTCGAAATAAGCTCCTTTCCTTTTTATTCATTTCCTTTCTTTTCCCTCCCTCTCATTTGCTTGATCTTTCTCCTGCCTTGACATTTTTGAACATATCAATTTAATTAATCAAAAAAAAAAAGTTTAGCCCTGAATGGCTTTTATGTTGATTTACCTGAAGTGCTTTCTACTTGTGCTACCCATTCACCCATATCTCTAAACTGGATCAACATAGTAAACAGACGCCACAAGTACAGGCTTCAATTGAAATGAAAACTGCTTCCTCTGAGAATCCCTCTGACGCCTCAAGCGAAAAGCGGAGGGCTCCTTTTTCTTTGACCAAAAGGATTATCTGGACAAGCCACAAAGAAACCTCTGTGGATTCATTTATTGGTCTGAGAGTGTCCAGACTGTAGCGGTGTGAGCAGCGTCTAACTGTCTCCTATCAACATGTACAGCTGGCATCAAGAAACGAGAAGAAAACTCTTTATCCCGTAACAAAAACAGCTGGGTATGGATGCCTTGCTGGTGTTTTGTGGGAAAAAAGCTCCAAGAATTCACAACCCTTTTCTCAATTATTTATGCACAAAGAATGAGGTATGGATTGAGATTTGGGAATGACTGCTGGCCATTTTTTTTACTTCTTTTGTTTTTAGTGTAAAACATCAAAGAACGGCTGCATCACTGGTGAATCAGCTCATCACAGAGGAACATTTTAACAGTTTTGTGATGGTGAAGTTGTGTGTATCTTACAGACACGTGATCTAGGCATCTTCCAGTTAAGGTAACTTAGGTATTTGTTGTCTAGAGTTGTACCATTTGCGCTAAATTCCCTTTTCACATTTTTTTGATATCTTTCAAATGTCTTTCTTTTTTTTTTGACAAGTGAAGATGCAATATGCAACTTAAGCCGGTGCTAGCATGAAATCAGTCCACTCTGCCCACGCTCTCCACAGCGCTTCAGGTATTAGTCTGTGTCAAATTACAATAAATGACAATTCTGCAAAACATTATTCATTAATTCTCGCTCAAAAACATTTATAAGCAAATGTATCTGCACTGCTGTCAGCTTTTAAACATATTTGTAACAAAATGTTTTTAATATATTACTATAGCTTTAAACTACTATATGTTTATTTTACTGACAGCAGTTTTAATATTTCAGCTTGTTTCTGGCTTCGGCATGGCAGATGACTCTTGAATAATGCAATAGCCACAAGCCACAGCTACCGTTTTTGTGAAGTGGTAAACCCAGGTCATAGCAATTCAAAACCCTTTATAGTAGCAAATAAGATGAATAAAAACCATACTGCAGTTTCAGAATGGATTCAAATCCATCTCAAAAGTAAACTGAAACAAATTGTTGAATGATAAGATCAGATTTCAGATCAGGGCCTCGTAGTACATACAGTACATTTTACAATAGACAGTAACTGGTTGCATGTCAACACTGCATAACTCACCTATTTCCAAAGAGACTAAGATACTGCAGCTGCCTCAGTCCATGTTGTTGCTCTCCACTGATGCTGCATTAAATGTCTGATATAAAGCATGATCACAGTGAGTCATGTCTGATCCAGTGCCTCAGAGTCAGCTTCTAGCTCTAGCAAACCGTGGTTCGTGAGAGAAAAATATCTGAAGTAGCTTGAACTGATTAGGAAAGGGAGCTGAATGAAAGAGCAGAGGCCATAGATTTGTGAATGAGGCAATCTTCCTGATTGAACTTACGCAAAGCTTCATTTAGCTGCTTTTGAGACAGAATAATAGAGATTCAACTGCATGAATCCATGCTTAAACGTATAGTTCGAGCCCATGGGTGTTTAGGGCTAATTCAGTTTTAGTGACACATGATTTTGGCAGTTTAAACCTATTTATTTTGGCTTGAATAATGATCAAACTGATTAAGAGCCTGAACAGTAATGTAAGCAATTATTAGAGTCAACATGTGATTCAGCAAACGGCGTTATAATCTTTGTCTGGATTTTACAGGACATTTTGACCTCAGAAACATGTTATTTCTAACCTTATGAAAATCCAGATTTAGCAACTGTACTTAAGGGTCACATCTCTGACTCACCATGGAGCTGCTGTTTTCACTTCCCTGTCTCCCTCTGACTGCCTTACACTCTGCTGACGTCACCAGTACTGCCCTGACTGGCAGCAGCTGTGGTACTGCTGCATGAAAAAAAGACTGTTCTTTCTGCTAGCCTTTTAGTCATACTAGAAAACTTCAGCTTTAGTAGAGCTGCGTGCGCTTTATGTCTGGGTCCTCATCTTATTTGTCACCCATGTTTGACACCTGCATGCTATACATACTGTATGCTACTGTGTATAGCTTTGCATAGGTGAACAAATCGTCTCCGTAACAATAACAATCATAGTCCAGTAAACCAAACTGCATAACGCTTTTGTTCACACTAATATAAATGAACTCGGGCACTTGAGCACTCTATATTGTCCCTTTGGTCACCATCTTCAGAAAACTCATCTCTGCCGCTGAGGAGCAGAGAGGAGAAGAGTCTGTTAACTCCACAACTTCCCCTGACTCAAACTCATTGAGGTGTTTATATTGAGATTTTTTTTTTTTTTTCCAAATAATCTTTTCCTTTTTCTAGGCTAGGCCATCCTGACTGAAATAAGTTGGTTTTCATCTTAATAGAATAAGGTCTCAGACGTTGGCTGAGGTTATTAGTTCTTGTCTGTGAAGGAAATGTTATAATGAAGTGAAATATTGTAGGAAATGCTTCATATTCTCGTACATTTCTGAAACAGAAATAAAGCTCCAAACAGAATAATAAAAATGTACATTTAACAGCAATTACACCCCCCAGGAAATGTTCCCAACATGCAAAGTTTTATTGATAAAAGGTGGTGATGTCCAGCTATAAATGGTCTGCATAGCAAGATTAACTAATTCTCTAAGACAAGATCAAATGGCTTATAGATTTTTACACAGTATACAAAGATGCCTTTTGTTTTTTGGCTGTTTTTCAGTTCTATATGAAGTGAGGAGCATAACATATAAAGAAAGAACAGGTGAGAATTTTAATGTAGGCAGCTTGTGCTATTTCTTTTATGCTTTCTTCTCTTTTTTTTCCCGTCTTTGAGAGGCTGTAAGGCTCTAAGGTCACCTTATCTGATGCAGCAACAGTAGGTGGCTCTATAATTCACATTATATTACAAACAGACACCCACATCGTTAGATAAGCACCATCTTTCAAGTGCCAGCTCTACCCTGTACGGCTTGGTCTTGTGTGGAAAAGCCACTAAACTGAAAACAGGCTGTGGGAATAACAGATAGGACTCTGCCAATCTGGGAGGTATTTGTATTTGGATTCATTCATAGATCCTTTTGCAGAACTGGAGGGATAATATTGACATTTCTTTAAAGATGCATCGTAATATACTACTCTGTAGTGTTACACATCTTATAAACTGACTGTGAACTACATTTTGTAAAGCTTGCATTTATTAGCAGTGTTTTATAGGATTATGAATAGATGACAGGTCTTCACTGTGAAATCTCAGTGCTCAACATGCCCAGTACAGATGCATTGTATGGTCACTAAAATCTTGCAAAATAAACCATTTGCACTTGCAGGCAAATCATCAGTCTGATGTAGTGACTCAGATTTTAGCACTTCAGTCAGTTATTTCCATTATCATTTGCTCGTTTTCATTTTTTTATTGATTGAATAAGCGCTGTGCTGTTGCTGCTGCTGCTACCCCAGCTCCTGCGTTGGTCCCCGTTTGTGAAGCACCTGAGTGATGCCACTCATCCCAGCTCATTATTACAGAAGTGTGTGCTGCCTCATCCTCTGTGGAAAGTGGAAACATCAAAGGATGCACTTAGGCGTTCCTTCGGAGAGGTAAACCCACAAGAGGTATGAGAGCAAAGCTGCACCTCAGTGGTCGTTTTGGCTTGTTTTCTCGCCGCTATCCCTGCTCGCCTCTGAACACAGATGGAGATTCATCTGTTGCCTGTTCCCTCTTGACTAGTTCTCCTCCTTTTCTATTCCCATCTACCCCCCTACCCCTGTCTCTCAAGAGCCTGTCTGCCAGCAGAAGCCCTGTACCTTACCGTGCACTTATCAGACAGTTTATCCTTTTCCTGTGGGCGCCGTCTTCCATCTGTGGCTGTGACAGCCAATCGCCACGTCGAGGGTCCATTCCAAGCCGTGATTTAGACACCCAGCTTCGCCAGCATTGCTCTATCATCCCCCTCTTCCCCCTATCTCATGTGAATTTTTCACACATAAGGCACTCTGTCATTACATCCTGCCATTCCCTCATGCGCGCACGGTTGAGGCTGACACAATTATAAGTTGTTTCCCTACCTTAGATTTTTTTCCACACTTTTACACATATAGGTAGTCACAAGAGACGAGTCAACAAACTCCTACATCTGACAGCCAATGTGAACATACTGTATTAAATGTAAAGTGGTAGAATGGTAGGGACTAATGAATAGGCCCTGTGTTTACATCCCTCAGTGCTTAGGTTCTCTCTCTTAATAGCCTGGCTACGGTCGTATTGCTCAGCACTTGCAAACATCCTCAAGAGGTATCTTCGTTAATATTTTACTCAGTAGAGATAGTAAATAACAAGCATGGCATTTCCAGAGAAAAAGAGCAAACAGAACATTGTAAGAGAGAGAGAGAGACAAAGAGGCAGAGAGGGAGAGAGGATAGCTGTCTCCAGGGTGTCAGCCACAATTGCGCTCTCATTTTTAACTTGTCAGGTTTGCTTTATCTGTTTTATCACCAGTGGAATTCCAAATGCACCAAAAGGCTAAGGCAGCTTGACAGAGCAAATATGGCTATTATAAATTTCGTTGGGGCAGCAAAACAAGATTTAAGAAAAATCTCTGCTCCGCATCAGCTCTTTTCCCTGCTACTCAAAAAGAAAAGAGAAGAATACACAACAGAAAATAAAGACCTTCCCATCCCAGCCGAATTGGTTTCCTCGAAACCAGGCTAAATGGTGTTTGTTCAGCCATGTATGCGAAAAATAAAAGGAAGTGAAGATTGAAAAAAATCTCTCAAAGTGAATTTAAAGCACTGTGTCAAACAAATAGAAATAAATAAATAAACTGAAAATCGAGCCAAGGTTGAAGTGCCCCTCCCATCCAAGCACAGCAGGTGAGTGAGAGATAAACATTTGTGCGAAGTCGGACGGGTCTAGCCAAGCGGCTGCTACTCCTGGTTCATTTGCAGTTGCCAGCGATGTGTTAAATGGCCATCTGTGATGGGGTGAGAGACCCTATAATGACTTCCTGTCTGGGAAGGAAGACTGGCGTGTAGGGAGGGCTGGAACACACAAGCCCTTTGAAAACATGAAAGGTGCAGTTTGGGAGCAGAAAAACAGTGGATGCTCTTTTTTTGTGAGAAATGTCTGCAAGGCTTCTCAGGTAAGAGTAGACAAGACAATTACCAGCGTGAGTTGCTGTGTTTAATATTACATGCCTAATCTTTTATACTGTACAATATGTACTTTTATACTCTGCTATATGCTAATACAGTATATTTAGTATTAAAGAAACGTAATTATAAATCTTGAGTTCCATTAAGCTGAAGATCAGGCTGTAACAGGTACACCTTGATCAGAGTATCGTACACATGCCTCTCATCCAAGTCTATAATTCCTGTAAAAAAATCAGCACCACCTTTGAATGAGCGCCGGAGATTCTGTGCTTTTAAAAAGAACATACACACTCAACAACATCATTAACAAGTTTGGATGGGATCATCCTTGGGGATATTATGGCCTGATGAAAGTTAATTTGTGTTATGTCTTAGTTTTGAGTGAGGCAATAGATGCATTGACTGGAAGCCAGTCAAGTTTGTGCGCTATGTTGCAGCACTGATAATGCTATTTTGTCTGTACCCAGATGAAATTGCACCCCTGGGCATTAGCTCACTATGCTTTAAAACACAAAGTTATCAACATAGAGAACCACTTACTGTACATGTAAACACAACATATGCTCAACTGTGTTGCTATTTGTGTGTCCATTGCAGCTAACCTCTGAAATATGGAAGGTCTCCCCTTAGAGGACATTTGCTACTGCATAATTGCCCATAATCATCTTTTCACCCAGCTTGCTGTGTAATTTTATAGCTTGACAGCTCTCTACTTTTGTGTTCTACTTTCAGCACCATCAGCAGTTCTGTGTTCAGGTTCTGTGACAGTAATTTAGCTTTCACTCCAGATCTTTCACGCCTATCAGTGTGACTCATGATCTAAATTTAAATGGGGATCTATGACTGAGAAAGACGGACAGCAAACGCGTTGCTGCGTTGTCCTATTGTGCTACAAAATAAAATCTTTAAATCCGTTTTATTGTCTTTATATCCATTTGAACCTGACAAGAAATGACCATAAATATTGTGTCTTCTCGTACAACCGATATAGCTTCAGGCTGGCTGAGCTAAAGTTGCTGAAATGGGTGTAATGAACTCTAATGGAGGCAATATAAACATTTATGACCTACAGTTAAATTAACACTTACAATTTAGCTTTTTTTTTTGACGTTTTCATAACTCTCAACAAAAACTTTGTCAAAAATAAGGTGAGCGTATTCTAGACATGCATCTAGCTGTGCAGCCGAGTGAGTGGGAGGAATGTTCCGCCTGCCTGACTCCTGGATGGAGCTTATTCCTTTGAAAGGAGGCAAAGTGAGGACAGGCGCTGGCCGCAAGCGCTTTTCACTCAGCCATGAAAACAGCATCGCTGTCCTCGCTGCTCAGCTGCGCCAGAGACTGCCACCAAATCAGACAGTGCTAATGACACATGACCCTGGGACACGGCCCCTCGGGGCCGGTCAGTGGCTCACCTCTGTCATTTTAAAACCCCACCACCAACCATTATACTGTCCATCTCTGCTGCCTTTCACTCACGCACATACACAACACTCACTCAGATCAAAGTGAACCCGAGGTGCTCACCTGTCTAGTCAGTGTAGACGCGACTATTAGATGCAATGTGTTCTGGGTAATATGCTGCATTCAGAGGGAGATGTAAGTAGGAATTCTGATATACACGGGAATGAAAAAGTATTTTATGTGTTTAGGAATAACCAGGCTTTCTGGGTTTACTGGTCACAAATCAGATGCATGCACACATATAGTCAGACATTAAACACACCCAATAGACATTCATAATGCTGTTGGAACTGAATCCATAGATACTTGTGCAGATTAAACTGCTACGATATGAAACGTAAACATTAGCTTGAGACTCAAATAATCCACTCTGCTCCATCCAGCCATTCCTCTCCCAAAACATTTTTAGTAACCTTTTTTTTTTGTGATTTTCTTATTTTGAAATAACAAACTCATATTTAAAAGTCAGCTAGTCAGCGACCACTGTGGTTTAGTTTGAGTTTTAAAAGCTAATGTGATGTGCAGCAATTTCCTCTCCTTCACCGGAGTCAATGAGAACACCAACCAACCTGGTTCTACCCTGGTAATATAAAGTCAGGTGTTTTTTTCCATATGATTCTTTGTGGGAATTTTTGAAAATGATATATTTTATGCAGGCACTGGGATCCAACCAGCTTCCAGCTTATTTTCCCAAATTTGGCCTTGATTTTTTTAACAGGTAAAGAAGACAGAGTGCCATTACCCTTACTCAACTAAAGGTCAACAATACCAAGGCTGTAATCAAAATATTATTTACTTTTCCTGTAACAAAAAAACCTCCATCACATGTACTTGTAAAAGTAGACATTGTGTTGACAAATGTGATACATCTAGTTCTCAAAGCCCACTGTCTCCTAAATGCTAATTCTTTCTTCCCACTCTTCTTCCCACTCTCAGATGCTTAAATGATGTATAAATACTGCCATTTGAAAACAGACAAAATCACATTTCACATAACAACGTATTATGCCGAACTACTCACATATGTATCCCTAAGTCATACTAAACATGATGCTACATCACAAACCCGCTTACAGTGTCCACAAGTCCAATATCCTTCCCAGACAAACAACCAAGAGTGTAATCTCTGATCTAATTTGATTGGCTATTATGAAAATGTTACATTTGCAATTCCTAATATCTCAGTGGACACCTGCACCTCTCACAAATTATGTTTAAATGAAACTATTTTGATTATTTTTGTCCTCAGTGTGCTGGAGAATAGATACATCGCAATGTATCTTACCATTCTGCAGAAGAGCACTGCCTCCACAATTACACCAAAGTAGGACTGATCTATGATTGATTTATGCTTAACTGAAGACACATAGTTAAGGTGACCTCTGCACCCTTGTCTTATGTTTCACTTCACGTTTGACCATCACACTTCCTTCTGTATTCACTTCCTGGAAGTGAACACAGGCACTGACTATGTGACAAGCTTTATGTTGACCACCAAACACATGCATATGAATACAGTTAGTGAAAACTTTCCTCAGTGTCTTAGATAAAGGTCAAAAGAGAACTAATATATTTTTTAATTCCTTTATGTGATTGTTTTGAATGTGCCACGGTGCATTTGCATTCTTATGATTTTGCTCCAGGCTCAAAACAAAGGCTCCTTGCTGACCGGAGCTAGATAAAATATAAACAAACAAATAAAGTGAAATATGAATAATAATAATGACATGCACCAAAGAAAAATAGCTCTGGAAACTTGAGACAACTGTTGGGGTGGTTTGCCTCAGGCCTCCCAAACTAGGGGGTTGGGTGGTGGTGGAAGGTGGGGTATGAAGAAAGTGAGCAAAGACACAGGAAGAAGAAACGTATTGACAGCCGTGTCCAACTGGCAAAGCCAAAATACAGAAGCACAATTCCCCACATTCCATACTTCTGTCAGACTCCACTCAAGTTCACGTCCAGAGGGATATAAGACTTGTGACCTTCGTTATCTTTCTCTACCATCTAATCTGCTTCTCTCCAGTGTGTATGATCTTTAAAAAAACGGAGAAATACCAGAAAGAAACTTTTTAAAGCACAGATCTTTTTGGTAAATGTGTACACATTGATACAGATTTGGATTCTAACTGGTCTCGTTTTCAGGATTTGGTTGAGCTCGCTCACTTCTCTTGACCTTTTTATCACTGAATAAATTGCATCGCTCTAGTGACTGACAAAACTTAACTGCTGAGTTCACTCACTAGAAATATCTGCTGTTAAAGAGTAAATTGAATGTTTTACCCGTACAAAAATACTGTTTGACACCAAAAGTCTCAAACAACAATGAACTATAAATTTACATATTGGTTTTTAAAAACTGAGCGCTTTGAACGAGCCATTGTGCAGCTTTGAAGTGCAGTCGACAAAAAGGCCTCTGATTACATTTGCATGTGAATTTTCAAATTTGGACGACATGCTGCAATCCCAGGGGAAGAAATGTGAAAATGATCATACTTGAGTCAAGATATTGTTTATACTACACTGACAGCGACTTGATTAGATGAATTGTGTGACATTTTGGTTAAAACGCTTATTTGCTTTCTTACCATGAGTTAAACGAGAAGATGGATTCAAACTGGCATGTCTGTACATTGGACTGTATAGCTGCAGGCTGCAGGCTGTTACCTGGCTTAAAAAAAAACATGGAATCAGGGGAAAGAGCTAGCCTGACTCTGTCTGAAGGAGGCACAATCCACCTGTCAACATCTCACATGCATAGATTGTGAAATAAATAATAATTAAATAAACTCAATGACCACTGCGTCACTGATTCAGTACTGACTGTGGAACTTACACATTTAAATGAAATGACGTTGAAGTATTATTAATTACTAATCATTCGTGTGATTACCTGTGGGGGGGGGTTTTCTGTGTTAAAATGTCTCGTGTGCAAAAAGGTCTATGAACAAATTTAGTCCTATGATGCAAAATCAATGCAAATGAAGGCTCGACGGGATCAGTATTCAGAGTGTTTCACACGGTTTCAAGCGAGTTGTTTCAACCATTGATTTCTGTTGTACTTCAAAAACCACCCTCTGTGAATTCTACAGCTGTGCTGCTTTAAACCTTTACAGAGAGCAATGAATATTCACTGAATGAAACTGTACACTCCAAAAACAGATTTCTGTGTAATTCTGACTATCAGTGACATTTTCCTGCAGAGTGATAATAACACTGGAGTCTATTAGGACACAGATGGAAAGAAATTAGAAGCCAGAAAAAAATGATGAACACTTAAAATATTTGCAGTTTATATAAATGATCATTTGGGGGACGAATTAACAGAGATAACTAATCCACAGCTCTGCTACTACCAAAGCACTGATTACTCTTTACTGTTTTACAACACCGTTAAATCTTGATATTATTCTGTAAAGGGCATCTCCATAGATGTGACAGCATCGCCATCGGTACCTGCTCAGGTTTTCTGGATTTATCACTTTCATTCCGGCTACACGGCATCAAAGTGCTCTCTTCCACTTTCTTTCAGCTTTTTTCGCCCAAGCTGCAGCGACAGATGTTTGAATGTCACTGCAGATGTCTATAAGAGGAATTCGGCTGTGTAAGACTGTTCAAGTCATGTACAAACACTCAGTCACCGTGTTCACTCGCTGAGTCCCTCATGTAACTCCACCAGACTCAGTACTGCTGCTTTTCTACCCTCGCAGCTAGTTAATTACTGTTAATTACACTCACCTAGCGTCCCAGGCGTAAACACGCCCCTCCTCAGATGACTGAAGATGACTGAAAAGCAGCACAGCACTGCGTTTTGAGGACCACTAATGTAAAGCACACATTCTAACAAGAGGGGATTAGTCATTTCTCAACAATGTGATCCAGAAATAGAAGCTCAATTTGTGATTTGTATAAAAAAAAAAGAAGACCAGAAATCAATTCCATAGGATGTTACAATGGTTTAGGGTGTGTGTGAAGCTTGTTCAGATGAATCTGGTTTGGGGATCTCTCAGTGGGGAACAGGTACAAGCTGCGCCGCATAGTTAAAGCAGCACGTAAGATGATCACTCGCATTAAACTGTCTGATCTGTCAAATATCTTTCAAGGGAGAGCAATTTCAAAGGCTCAAGTCATTTTGAACCGACCTTTTCATCCTCTGTGTGGAGAATTTGAGCTCCGCACTTCTGGACGGAGGTTCAGAGCGCCCACAGTGAGGTCCAGCTGGGTCAAAAAAAATCTTTTATCTCTCAACTTATCATTCTGTTAATTGCTCAGGGTGACAACTCAGCTGTGGTTAGTGATCTTTATTTGTTCTGTGTTCTATGTGCTGGATATTATCATGCATTCCATGTTAAAGTGTACTGATCCTAGCAGAGTAACCACAAACAGTGTTGTTAACCTAGTAACACATATAACGGTTCTACAAAGCTTCAGATAGCTAGCACACTATCTAGTAAGTTACTGTATTTTGTGCTGTATGTTCTTCTTCTGTGTACTCTGTGGTGACCTGCTATGGACACTAGCTCCATGCACTGTAATAGTTTGCATATGGTAGATTTGTGAACAGATGCTCATCTTAATCAGCTCCAATGATTCCTTTCATCCTTCAGCTGTGACTCTGGGCATCTTTTTTTTTTTCCTAGGTTGCGCCTTTGGTGTCATCTTAGCTGTGTGATTACTTCTAGGGAGAGTAGCTGCAGAACTAAATCATCTCCATTTAAAGACAGCTTGTGTAACTGTGGACCGATGCTTATCTAAACTCTCTGATTACTCTGAAAGTCTTTTGAGATTTCTTTCATTGCTAGGAATGGTTCACATCAGCAAATGCTTCTAATGATTATTAAACTGAATGGGTTTTTTTTATAAATCAATATGGAAATAGGAGAATATTCAGTATTTGGTTAATATTTGTATTTGGTTCAGCAAACAACATGATGCAGACATGGAAATGACTATATCATCATGCTATTTTGCAGATAGTGAGCAAATGCGTATGACATCATTTGCTCACTATCTGCAAAATAGCACCAATGACTTAATGGCGGCTCTGATCTCTTCTATGATGCCAAGATCAGCAAGCATGCATCTCTTACTACAAAAACTCTTCTACTTGTGCATCTGGTTCAGCGTTTCTGCTTTTGCTAAGCCACAGCTTCTTCGTAGCCTCTGAACTCGCCGAGGAAATCCCCCCAGATTCCAGTTGCTTAGACGGTTAATCTCTTAGGTGAGATCCAGGGCATGCCCGTGAAATAGCCTCTGCTTGTACTATTGAACATTTATAGAAGGAACAATTTGCAGTGATTTGCAGATGTAATTTTGTCATTACTGCCATGAAATTTCCATGATGCTGCTACATTTTTTTTTATGAGCATGCTGTGAAAGCCAATTTATTGTGATGGCTTAAACAAACAATCTCTGGTATTATTCCCAGTTTTTTATTACTATTTATTATGTTATGTTGTGTTTTTGTGAGAGGCGAAAGAAAAATAGAGTGAGGCTGAAAGAAACACTCTCTCCAGAGGACTCTTTGAGTGATTTAATGTAGGCCAGCATACTGTAGGTGGGCTCAGTTGTAGGAATCATCATCCAGTCCACCAATTTAATCTGTAATTTACAGATTACAACACCATATATCTGAGTGGGCTGAGCACATTTACATACGATGCCATAGGCTGTAAAATTAATATATTCCACTCTGTGCAATAACATGGTTACAAATAATTGTATTAACTCTCAGAGGACAGCATAACATCACTGCCCAAGACTAATTTAAAAGAATATGCCTTTACAAAAATTGAAGATTACATATGAAGTCTTCTAAGGGAAATAATGTCACTACACAAGTCCTCATATAATAAAGTGAGTTATCCAAATGTCTTTATGTCTGACAGAGAACTTCCACAGCAGGAAGTCTGCTTATGAGCCAACAGCCTCTCACCCTACCAACCTCCCATTCATTATCTAGAACCCCAAATAGCATTTAAAAATAATGTAATATTCACTACAGAGCACCATGGCAACAGCTGTTTCTCCGGTGGTTTTAACAGTGCTTCTCCACTGGAGCCTGACTCCAGAGACTGTGACTCTACAGTCTACTGTATGCTGGGTTACGGTGCAACATGGGCTCCACCTAGTGGTGATGATGAGTCAAAGCCTTGGGATCACACACTGCTGGAATAGACAAATGATCAACGCACTGACCGATTAATCCCATTATCTTCTACAATGGCCTATCTTTAAGAAGCAGCCGTCTTTAATCAAGGTGCTTTACAGACACTACAGTCTACAAATTAACTATCCCAGCCTACAAATCAACTTCAGACTAAAATGAAACACACACCCTTCCCTAAACATACTTTTGTGATTTATTCACTAACTTTTTGACAGTTTAAAACTTTAATCTGCATTAAAAGCACTTTAAAGAGGTGACTGTGAGGTTTGCTGTATAAGTCACAAAAATGAACAGGATTGTAATTTCAAGTTTGTTGGACAATATTCATCAAGATAAGGTACGAATGAGGACAAAACACACGTTCACTGCAGTACAAAATAACTTTATTTAAATTAATGTTCTATTTTATCAAATTTTTTCAAGTTTTCAGGACAAACTCCAACTGTGCAACCATTAACAGACGAGACAAACAAGCCGTACCTACAACACATACCCACAAGGATGGCAAAGGCCACAGCTTCAAGTCACATGTAACATATTTACACACCCATATAAAGAAAAAGGCCTTTGCACACTTTACATTTCATTGGTCAGTTCAAGAGGTTTTCTATACAAACTTCTAAAAACATACATTGTAGCCAAAATCAACTAATGCAACATTTGTCTGATTGGGAGCTCTTTAGTAGTAAGGCTTTTAGGTAACGTATGAACATAATGTTACTGTTAATGTAACTAATGCTGAATACATTATGAGGTGGGCCATGTAACAAACAGAAAGATACACGGTCATTAAATAAGAGGTTTTACTGCATTGTCTGGCACATCTCAGCTGCCGCACTGGCCTTTGGAAGAATACTGTAGTGGTCTCTCAAACTACCGTGAAGATTGTTTTTGGCTCATCTATGAAGGAAACTTTTCAAGTAAAGACAGATGGTGACAAGTGTTCCTTCTTATTTTGCATCCATGGCAGAGTCATCTGCACATGCCATAATCCTTCGCAGCTCCTGAATACAGGGCACAATTGACTGGCTGTGTAGTTGAGCCATCCTCAACCTAGAGAGAGAAAAACAGAAGAGTGATCCGTTAGACAGGTTTTATCCAGAGGCCTCAAATCTGTCAGTTACAATAATGTTCCGGCTATGATTTCTGGTGCTGATTAATCATGTCAACACTTAACAAACACTACAACTTAAGCAGGAGCACCAACTGGGATACAATAAACTGACCATTATGCCACGTCACGAGACTAAATAGTTAGCATCAGCAAAATGCTAATTTTTAGCTGTAGGATTTACTGCACCAGCTATGTTAGCATATAAGCATCACTTTTAATCTTACTATAGTTACTAAAATAATAAATTGCTTAAAGGCATAATGCAAATTATATTTATGCAGCCAGTTAAAGATAGTTAACACCTAGAAGAAAGTGACTGTTAACATCCCAAGTTAAAAAGTCAATTAAACTTACATTTAACAGGCAAAGCAGTAGGATGCCCATGTAGCTTTGTTTCAACCAGACATTAAAGTTGCAAAAAACACCAGCAAAGAGAACGTGGTAAACCGGCAGGATATCAAGTATATCGCAAATTCAGTTGTGAATGTTTGCAAGCTCTCTGCCCAAAGCTGCTCAAAAATGGTTCACAGAGGTTCAAGGTACTAATTAAAAAGATATGTTTGCTGCAGAGTCATTTCACAAGTGACCAGAATTGGACCATTTTATTTAAGGATCTGTTTATTGATGTGTTTGGGCAGGAGGTTTCTTATTAGTACTATAAAACAAAAACAGAAATGCTACTGTTGTAGACTAACTATCCAGATCACCCTGTGACCTTTCAGATCCATGGATCAAAAACTTGAAATAATGCGTTTAGATGATCATTTTGTAGTTGAATATTGTCAATATTGTGCACATACGGTGCACAAACTTTGTCTGTAGACTCTACATAGTCTTTAAAAACTATGTAGTGTTACCTTCTGAGCAGCTCTCGTCCTCTGCTGGGTTCAGGGTGATAGTGCTGGAGAGCAGTGAGGCTGTTAGCTGCCAGAATGCTGTAACACTGTTCTCTGAGAGCATTATGGTTCACTGTATCCCACTGCGGCAACTCGCTGGTAAAGCGCCACGCCATTAGTGTGTGCTCTAACACAGCGTCCCACTCTTTGTTCCTCAGAAGAACCTGGCCCCACTCCTGACATGAAACCTATTGTGGAGGATGTAGAGGTGACGGATTACAAAGACATGTTCAGCTTAGAGCCACATTGTCGTATCCTATGGAGAACGGTTTTACTACATCTGTGACAAACAGCGTTAAAGAAATAAAACACAGTAAAACACAAAGTACACAAAAGGTTAACAGACTCACTTTGAAAGCCACCAGGTGAGGATATGCCTTTCTGTAGCAGTGAGCGTCCCTGTTGGAGCCAAATCGTGAATAGGGTATGGACCTGTAAACATTAGCCTTCTTTAGTTGCAAGTCCTCCTGGAGATACTTCAGGTCTGAGGCCAGGATCCTAGGCTCTTGGCTCTAGTATAAAACATATTTCAGGTTATGTAGCAACCAAGTTGAGCTGCACATTTAATTTGTATATTTATATTTGGAAGACACATATCCACAGAAACTTAATAGTGAGGTACAAAGCAAGAAACATATTTCTTAATAATAAAGTTATGTAAAATACCTGTTCAACTAAGATGAGGGATCTGATTAGCTGTACAAGTTGCTGATTGGAGAGTGGGTTTTGATGCTCGTCCATCTTCTCACACTGCTCTTCTAATCTACCACTCCACAGCCCACCAATGGACAAATCCACTGCACAAAGACAAAGAACGAAATATGATCAGAACAGTAACAAACCATAATCAACTAACGGCAACAGGACCAACAATCTCTCAAAGTTCTGCACTTTCATTAAATGAAGTAAATTCCTCACAAACGTTTTTAAATGGATATGTAAAAGTAGAACAACATTTACAGCCCTGGACATAATTTTAAAAATTCACATTAATGGAAAGGAAAACAGGATACTACTCTTTACAGTCAGACACCTCTTCAGTTATAGTCTTAAGTTTATTTTTCCATTTAACTTCCTGTGTACTTCAGTACTTACATGAAGGCACACGCTTCGTGTTTGTAGCTGTACCTTTCCCCCTTGGCAGTGGAGATGGAGCCATACGAGCGCTTAGTATTTCTAGATAAGACCTCCTCATGCGTGCTGTGAAGAAAACAGTATATTATGATATTTCCTTAAAAACTTTGTACTGCAGTTCACAGTGGCTCGTTTGAATATGTCTTACAATGTAATTTACGACGGGGGATGAAACACACAACATAAGCCAGTAAGCATCTTAATATAAAATGTAAACCACCACACTTGATGTAAAGTTTCCCACACTATAGATACTAATTTCTAATTTATTTTGTTACCCATTAACTCGGGTGGCGCGCGCTTGTGATAACATTAGCATGATAGCAAAGTGGCGCCTCCTGCACAAAGAACCAAAGTTGCATTAATTTTGGCAAATAAGAAAGAAAAAAAAAAGCTTTAACACTCACCTGCAATTTTGGGCTGCGGAGCAGGTATTTCCACCAAGGCACGTCGTGGCTGGCACACAGCTGCCATTGTGTCCGAAATAATCGGTTAAGATGTGGAGCTAACTTAACTAACAGCTAGTAGCCAGTGACGCTACTGTTAGCTGAACTTTAAACCCCACGGGGTGCCCAACAATTACGGCTTCAGCTGCTGAACTCAGCCACACTACCTGCCTCTTACAAGAAATAAAACACAACCGCTCCTTTCGAGGTCGCTAACACCCACTGCACAGACAAACCTTCTTAAATGTACCTGAAGTCCACACAGACTGCCCTTACTCGTGCTGCCTGCCGAAGCGGAGGAGAAACTCACAGCGAACTTTTGTCTGCTCCGGCGCGCGAGCACAAGTTGCCGCGCGGGCGTGGTTTGCCGTGTGCGTCAATCTGATTGGTCAACGTCGCTGATACGTAGAACACGCGCCCAATATGATAATAAGGCGGCAGTTGTGTTCCCACCCGCACAGTGACCCCCCCCACCCCACTCCCTCCACTACAACGACCCTATCTCCCAGTGCTGTTTGGGTGAAAGATCACGTGGGCAAAACCTCGTGAATGCACGTACATGTTAGTACGTGCGCGCCGACACAATACTCTGTAAAATAGAGGTATGGTGAAAGGATGTTCAAGACTTAACTAAAAGAACTAATTTTAGTGCTTGCTTACCAGCCTTGATCACGTCAAACATGAGATTGATTTTATTTTATCTTCTAAGATTTAGAAGGTGACACGACCATCCATGAAGAGCTTTAAAATCAAGTATCCTCTGCAGCTGATCAGATGTCCTGAACCCTTGAACAAGTGAAAAGAACAATAAGAGGTGCCGTAAAACTTTCTCAACCAGACCAAACATCTGGTGGTGGAGAAATTTGACAAAAGAAAAAACGAAAATAGTTACGCCTACATGCAGTTTGACAAGTGCATTGTTCATATATTAAATATCATATGTTTAAATATGAACAACCTCACAACATTTGCGTGAAAATGATCAAAAAAATTATCCTTACACAAGCATTATATTGACATGAGAGCTCAAGACAAACGTAAATGACACATACAAATATCTGTAAAATGTTTTTTAATAGGTTTGTGAATTACTGAATAAAAAAAAAAAACAGGAATTAAATTTTATTGTCAAGAGACATAACTGCACCTTGATACATGGTGTGGAATAATAATTAATTCAAGTACAGAACTTATTCCAAAACATATAACAATAAGCAAAAATTTAAAAGAATTAGATATAATTAATAAGACTAATACAATTTACAATCTTAGAAATGTCTGAAGAAATTCTAATGTTTCCTAAATTGCTGATATTATAGTACTATAACTATATATATTTTGTTTTTTGGGGGGTGGGGAGTGTATTATTTACTGTTTATTATTTATTTCTAAAAATATTTCAAGTGTTAAAATATGAAGCAGTGATTAATGTTATCTTTCAGTCATTCTACCAAATGTTCCTCTCATCTTGCAAAGAACTGCAACAAGGTTCAAATTTTTTACAGTAATTCAGAACTGTAACTATATATATATATATATTTTAGCATCTAAATAAAATTATAGCAACAGTTTTTTTTACTGAATGTAGTGAAACATTTTACTTAGACTCCTACAAGTAAATTATTATAATTACAATTATGATTATCTGTAGCAAAACTGCATTTCATGAACTGATTGCACTGAAAGTGAATTTACTCCAAGAGCAAACAAAGCTTAACACAATGGCTTCTTAAAACTGCTACGGCAAATAATAATTTTACTATATTTATGTACAATATATACATTTCTTTAAATTAAGTTACATAATGCACAGGTAAAAGGGTATCTATTAGGTACATGTCATATTACAAAGGTGTGTTTCAGTATGGTTTTGTAAATATACATTACAATATTGTCATCACAAAAAGCAAGTGCAGTCAGATAGGACTGCCTTTCAGCATCTTAATGGTAACAGGAAGTCTGACATGTTATTGATTGAGACTGTCAAGACCTAATCTGAAAAATAAACAACTCTTCCAGCAGACTCACATATAAGATGCATAAAGACAGACTTGTACTGATTGCATAGGCCACACTAAAGAGCATCAGAAGTGGCCTCTACTTGCTAAGCAGCGTTTTAAGGGAGCGGGTGAGTGCATTAGCAATGGCAGACATGGTACTGGAGTGGCGGACAAGGGCCTTTACACTGTGTTCTCCTGGTGCTCCCACAGTGGCAGCCTCAGCTGCTTTGAGCAAACAGATGTAGTTCATAACAACCTCGTCAACTTTTGCCACAACTTCTCTCTGTTGGTGTGAGGCTGAGACTCCAAGCCCTCTAACCAGACACATACAAGCTTCACACAGACAGCACAGCACCTGGAAGCTGCAAGTTACAGCCAGCAGCATCTCCTCAGGGCTACTGTGGGCCTGTGCCATCCTCCGGCATGCACGGCCTAAGTCTTTTGACTCGACAGAGAGAAGCTGCTTGTACTGGGACACGTCCTGGATTGGCATTTGGGCTCCACGATCGCAGCGACCTATGCTGGATCTCACGAGCGCAATGAGCTCACTGGCATCACGGCGGACGTCAGTAAAGCCAGAAGGGAAGCAATACATGCGGTCCTTGAGTGCGTTGATTCGCGAGAGACGGTCACTAAAGCTCATGTTGTTGAGGACTTCCCCGTACAGCTGCTCCCCGGCTGCATCCACTGCAGAGCCACAGGGCAATATGGCTGATGCAGCTGCACCATCATTATCAATATCGATCCCACCACGACTTCGCCTGGGCCTCTCCCACTCAATGTCATCCTCTTCACCCTCACTCTTACGCTTAAAGAAACAGTAGCTAAAGGGACCATTGCATCTCCAGGGACTTGTGTCTAGTTTTTGAGAGCCCTTTATGTGTTTAGCATCTTTCTGCAAAGGAAAAGCCACAGATGCCCTTCTACTGTCTATCCTGCTGCCTGTAGACCAGCATGTGGTGTGGGAAGATACAGAGCCTTGTGAGTAGCTTTTGGAGAGCCGCTTCCTTGTTGGCCTCCTCTGGGCTTTGGTCTCACCTTGCAGGGGCACAGGTGGTGACAAAGGCTGCTGGCTCCGGCTTCGGGTGGGCTTGTCAAACAGGACTTCCACACTACCAGAACTGGCAGTCACATTACTGGAGCTGCGCTTGAGCTCCCGGCCCCTTTGCAGGTTATTGCCAAAGGGATCTATCTGTGGCAGGGTGGGAGTAACAGTCTGAATGTGGTTCTGATTCTGTCGGGACTGGATGGAATGGACTGAATCATGTGTGCATCCTGAGTTGCTGGAGTGAGTGTTGACTTGCACTGATGAAGACAATGGAGGAGGCGGGGGTGGGGGAGGTGGTGGGATGGGGGTTGGAGATGTAATGCAAGCTCTGCCAGTAGATGCCTGCCTGATAAAAGCTGATGGGTGGTCTCCCCTCCCTAATGAGAGAGTGTTGAGGTTTGGTCGCTGACCGCTAACACCAGCGACAGCAGAGAAACAAACAGAATCATTAGGACGATGATGAGGAGACTGACGGACTGCATGCTTTGCCCTCGGGTCTGATTTGAACCAGTCCTCTGTGCTGCCATTAGGTTGGCTTCTAGATCGAGGTGGGAGACGATTTATGGTACCTGCAACCTCACGGTTTCCACCTGTCATGGATCCCCCATCACGGCTGATACAGTTCTCTCTCTTTGCATACAGGGACAGGAAGTGCTCTGGGTCCATCCCACTTCTCTCTAGCTCACTTTCCAGGCCAGAGAAGGAGCTCCTCCTCTCAGCAGCTGCTGGTCTGAAATCTAGACTGTCATTCAGTCTCTGAGAATGCATGTCTGGACTTCTCTTGAGTTTGGCAGGAAGTGTGGCAGAATGATATAATAAAGCATTTTTATTTGCCAGCTGTGTGGTGGCTGCATTTGGGCTAAGGAATGGGGATGATACAGAGGAAGGCATACACGGGCAGCGAGCAATTGTGTTGCTCCTATTCTTAACCATTTCGACAAGCTGAGGGTTGCTAGTGATAAAACGCCTGGTGTCTTTTTTCACTGCCCCTCCCATGCCTGCACTGTGCAGCTTCCCTCCCTGATGCATCTGGCTGACTGTTAGATAGTTAATCAACTGTCTGTAGGCCTCGCTGCCTTCTTTCTGGTTCAGCCCCTTAAAATAGGCCTGTTGTTTAGTATGTAGATCATTAAGGGTCCTCTTGCCTCCAGTACCTGTAGTCTCTTTATGTTTAGATGGTGTGGCTGAGGAAGGCCGGCTTGGTTCAGTGCCAGCAGCAGGAGGGTGAATGTTGGGCAACATCTTTCGAAGGAGGGCAGGATCTGCATGTGGGTGTAGTTCTTTTCCCTGGGTGTTCTGGCCAGGGATGCTGTGAGAGATTCCAGGTTTGTTATCTTCATAGTTTAGCACCCTGAGTAATGAGGAGGATGAACTAGAAAGTGGGTGCCTTTGCAAATGTTGGTGTTTTGATTCAACTGCACCAGGGCCCAGTGGTGAGTCAGTTGGGGTGCCACAGGCACTACTGTTTGTGCTGCCACCTGCATCCAGTGATGAGCACAGAGAACCCTGGAGTGAACTGTGAGCTTCTCCTTGCAAGCTTGAAATCCTTTTTGCTAGGTGATACTCACACAAACGTGCTACACTCTGCTGTCTTGAAATTGGCTGATGGTCACTTTGCATGTCGGATCCCTGGTCAGATCCTCCTGATCTGGATTTTTTGGCTGGGGACAGTAATGATGCTACAACTAGATGCTCATCTTGCTCAACAGGGGGTGCCCCATTATCTGCACCACAGTCCCCCAAGTTAACAACATCTAAGAGGCGGTCAGAGGTAGAAGAAGGAGGGCGGGGAATTCTGTGATGGTCATGAGGCATGCTGTTCACTCCAAGACCCTCAGCTACTGAATTTTCTGCCGAAAATAGATTCTGCCTTCTCTGAATTTCTTCTCGCTCACAGAACAAAGCGCGCTGGTCCAAGTCAAGACGGCCGCGGCTGGCACTCTCACCTCGATGCCCGTCTCTTGTGCTGAAGGTGTTATACTTCCCACTGGAATCTGCAGACTTTCTGTGATGTTTGCCTCCAGGTGTGGTGGAGCTAGGCCGCTGCAGAGTGGATGAGAGATTAGTCTGGGATCTCACCTCCAAGCTGTCCAGCCCTGATGATGCAGCATCTAACTGAGGACTCCGTCTGGGAGGAACTGCTGGAGGTTGAAGGTGCTGTGTTGGACTACAAGGTTTCTTTTGCATCATTCCTCCTGTACTGGGGGAGATGGGGAATTCAGTTTTCTCCTCAAGTAAAGGTTGGTATCCTTCCCTCGTGGCCACCAGAAGACGCATGTGGCTCTCGCTGAGCCTGTGAATAGCAGCCAGTTCAGAGATTTCAGTCATTTCTGATGAATTGGTCTCGTTGCCAGAATCTGAGGACGACTGTGGGCTAAATCCTCGTGATGTGTAAACACCTAGAAGATAACAGATACAAAGTCAGATAAGGGTCATTCAACTTAAAGTAAACTGCTGTTAAATGTGTATAGTATTAAACATAACGCAGCACTATGAAAATTTGCAATTGATGAGAAGTATTATACAAATGGTCTGTTCTGGTGTCATGGGTGTGTTTGCTAACTTGAATGGGGGCATACAAGTCACAGAATTATGAGAAAATCAACAAAAAAAAAAATAATTACATCTTTATTCATCACACCACCTGTTTAGAGTGGCTTATCTTGAGTGTAAAGGTCAGAAAACCTTAAGTTAACAGTACAAAGACACAAATGATGGTGATTAAACAGTAATGCATTGCATTAGTATTCAACAGACCTGGATTGTTACTGTTGGGTGGTGGTACTGGAGGTCTCTGTTCAGAGACAGATAGAGCTTCCAGTGCCTGAAGAGTATTCATGATTGCATTATCCAGCCTTTTCTCCCCTCCCCTGCTCCCTTCCCCCTCCCCATGTGTTGGAATGGCATCAATTAACGATACTGGGATGTCTTCGATGTCATGTGTGCTTAGTGGCCTTCCCTCAGGAGCCGTGTCGTCATCTGAGCTGTCTCGAAAGCCTGGTGGTGGAGCCGCAATCGCAAGGTTGAGCGTCTGCAACAGCGTGTCATCTTCACTGTCGTCAACGCCATCATCTCCCTCAGGGGGAGGGAGTGACGTCAGGTCAATGATGTCGTCAGTGGAACCGGAAAGCGTGAGGAAAGTAGCTTTTCCAGCTGCCGTGGCTAACGCACCTCCTTGGTTACAGCAGTTTTCGTCTCCAGGCCCTCTTTCGTCACCCACTGGTGTCCCCCCAGTGGAGTCTTCTTCACAGGAAGCATCGTCGTCATCCTCAGCATCGTCTGTTGTGTCACGATAAAACAGATCCCTCAGCAGTGGCTCCTCGCCACCTTCCTCACTTATAATGTTACTGTAGACATGAGTGAGGCCACTGAACTGAAATGGCACTCTGTCCTGTGGCTGAAAGTCTGTGTTGTTGTGTAAGTAGGGCGATCTGTGCTCAGGTACCTCAGGGCTCTCCAACAGTCTTTCATAGCCTAAGTTCTTAGGCTTGTTCAAAGGAGGGTCCCCCCCAAATATAAATGACACTTTGGAGCTCCGAGGCGAGTCTTGAGGTTTGTGTCTGGTAGCCGGGGGAAGTGGAGGGGGGAGTGGACTTCTCCGTGTCCCAATGTCTCTGTCAGGGTTTTGGGGTTCATGGAAATAGGGAGAGATGCTGTTTTCCCTCTGTCCATCTGAATACTCAGAGTTCCTGTTGTAGATTGCCCCTTGGCTGGGTGATGACTCCTCGTTGTCCCCCAAAGATGTGCTGTACGGCCACTCTAGGACACGATCCTGACCTGGAGACAGCAACGACGCAAGTGTTTTATATTTCATGTTGTTTAAATTTTAAAGACACATCTCTCCACTACACATTTCAGTGTGCTACTTCACTTGTACCAAGCAGTAGAACATAATTTTTTAAGTTAGTTTTTTTCTTTCAAAACGTGTTAGTACCCGAGCGATCGTCAGCTTCTCAAATTATGCAATGGTTATACATTCTCTGTTTATGGAGTGTATTACCAGAAAAAGGTGATGCATAGTTTCTACATTGCTATTTCAGACAAGTGATACTGGACTGAAACAGACTTTGTAATGCAAATATTACACTTTAATTTAATTTAAATACTAACGGTAACCTCTGTAATTTTATGCTGCTTGTTATTTTATATATCTCTGCTCAACACAATAAGTTGCTGTCAGACATGCACCATGAACCTATCTAGACATTACAAAGAAAAGATATGTGTGCGAATGCAAATGTCCAAGTCAGGCGGATTCTATACTGAGAGCCCCCTAGCACAAAGTCTGGGTAATGAGTGTGGTATCAGAGCTGTTATGACTTCATATGTAAAAATGGCTATACACAAAAGCTTTATTTAAACTTTTCACCTCGATTTCACTATATTCTTTAATCCATACTCTCTTGACCAGACACACATTAATAGTTGAAAATAACTCACTGCTGTCATCTCCTCCGGTGCTATTGCAATGGGCCATGTTGAAGATAGATCTCCTTGAGTCCACTAGGAGGCGATAGTAGCCTGCTGTTAGACAGGCCAGGTTCATTGCATCACTTGACTCCATGATCAGTGTGATGGGCTGTAAAAAAGAATTAGGCAAGGAAGGAAGGGAGAAGGGGAAGAAGGCAATTTGGAAGGAGGAGGAATAAAGAAAAAAGAAAGGAGCAAAATAACAGATGCTTGTCTTTGAGAAGGACATATTAATGTTTCCCTGTACTGCTGTTTTCAGACAGAATTATACTTACCCTGACATCCAGAACATGCAGCTCCAGTCGCACATTGGTCTCATCCTCAGTGAGGATCTCAATGCGGTTGACATGGCTGAAGTCGGCCAAAAGGGCCACCAGGTTGGTCCGGGCGTTGATGACATGACTGATGCCATAACGTGGACCCACTAACAGCGTCACATCTGTCTGTTTCTCCCCTTGCTACAGAAAGTAATGTACATGACAAGACACTTAATTTAAAGACTTCTATGTAAAAAGTTTGTTTGTTTTGCTCAGTCGAAACTTAAACTTATTCTCGAACCTTTACAAATCTACAGAAGTAATGATCATACCAAAAGTATTGATTTGAACTCCCTCCCGCCGTAGAGTCTGAGTTCACTGAGGTACCTCAGGTAATGCACCTTTGCCTGCAAAGCAGTCAGCTGCACAGGGAGAAGTGAAATACATTAGGAAGCGTCTAAAACAAAATCACTTTAAGCTGAGCAGACACATTAGTCTTCTAAGGTCAGGATGTAAAGCGCTCCCAAGCCATCTTGATCTGGACCACTGATTTTCCATTACTGTATATCCCATCATGTCATTTAAATCTGATCAAAATCTGAAGAGCTGCTCTGCTGCACTACTCTTTATGACTTGCTTGTGTGGATGTGTATCCCTCCAGCCATTTAGGGTCAATAGGATTTTTAAAATTTAAAACTGAAAGCTCCAAATGTGTATCTCTTCAATAGTTCTGATGCATCCACTGCCTGCATATTTACAATAGGTTTTTATCGCTCCTCTATTTGAGTGCCACATGTTCAGGCATGGGAAAACATTTTTTATGCAAAAACAGTTAATAATAAGATTAATAATAACAGTGCTGTGTGCATATGTGTGATTTATCATAACCACTAACTCATCAGACATCTATGGTACACTATGTCCACTGTACAATCCAATAATATTGCACCTAAATCCACAGTATAATTATATATTAATATAATATTTTACATCACCATCAGAAACAAATGACTAATAGTATATCTGAACTTACTAGCTGAAACCGAATATCTCATATAACAAATATTTTTATATATTTTTTTTTCTTCATGAAATTTTTGCTCTGCTGCAACCAGAGTGAGCAGCCTTTTTGGATGAAGAGTGAGTGATCGCTTCCAGACTGTAATGAGGAAGCTGATTTAGAGCGTCTGTGTTTTGAGTTGCGTGGCAGTTCATTGTTACTACTTGGCTGTATTTCTCCCTAATGAATGGATTGGATATCAACTGCTACGGTGAATACAAATCATTAGCTTGCACATTGTGCGGCTCAGGCTTGGAGAGTAGAGATCAATATGCCTTTCAGCAGACTGATATTATACAGACACATATTTTCACTTATAGACACTTTCAACTAAACTACCATACATTCCTTCATTCACTGAATAAAGCTGTTAAATTAGGTTGGGCATATAACACTGGTAATTAGCCTACTGATGAGTAATGTCGTGCAGCTTCAGTGAATGCTTCATTTCTCAGAGACAGCACACTCTGTAAATAACTCTTACATTAACAAGAATAATTTGAATGACCTATTTTAAGTGTTTACCAAAAGTGATCATCCAAATATTAAGTCTTTAGGAGTGCCGAATGATAGCAAATCAAAGTAAAAGAGTTAAACAAAAAAATGGATTGGCTTGGTACCCTCAAATGTAGTCATTGGTTGTCAAAGTTAACATGGGTGTTAGACCAGCAGCTGCTTCTATTATGAAAACTTTGTCTCAAAGAGCTAAGAGTTCAGTGCTGAAGTTGGATCAGCAGCCTGACTGGAATGTGTGTGTGTGTGTGAATATTAATATGTTATTATGCTCAAAGTTAGCTTGTTATTCCAATTAGCATTCAAGGTCTGGCTCAACAACGGGTCTTAGGTTGACAAGGGTGAGAACCTTTACAAGGCCGAGCCTGGCAGTGATGCTATTTTAAGGATACTGCATCACAAAACAGAGAGATGGTGTGTGTGTGTGTGTGCGCGCATGTGTGTCCACGAGAAGTTTATTAGAAAGGGCAAGGAAAGACAAAGAGAACTGCTTACTTTTTTCCCTGGAGGCACAAGGTTCTGGTTGGTTTTGAGGATGTGTGTCAGGGCCTTCTTGATGTTTTTCTCCTTCATGCTGGACAGCACGGCAGGAGGCAGGAAAAGTGAAAACCCCCACTCCTTTCTGTTGAGAGGAGATTGATTTCACCATAAAATCACCCTTGGAAAAAATGTACTTCCACCAGACTTAAGTTAAATGTTTGGAGAAAAATATATCAAAGGTTGAATGACGTCTACTGTCAGATGACAAGTATGGAGGAGCTCTAGACCAACAATGAATTTGATTTATATTTGACAAAAAGTGTTTCTTGCATGAGGTTTATTATTCTGAGACATGTTGTATAGATGCAGATCCTAAACTAAGAAGAGAAAACAAGGGAATTTAATTACAGATCATGTTAGTGGTGTCAAAAACACAAACGTAGCCACACACACAAACCTACTGGATGTATTTGAGGGAGACTTTTTGGCTCTGTCTAGTCGTCATCGTGAGGATGTACATTTGCAGCGCAGCCAAACGCAGCGCAGCATCGTACTTCAGCTCTGGGCCGAACCGTTCCAAAACCACATCGTTACAACTCTACGGCAAAGCAGGAAGCAAAGTTGCATAAGAATCCTAAAGTTAAGTTCTGGGGCTTACAAAGTGCATTTTATGTCCCCATAGAGCAATTCAAGCAGAAACTCATCCCTGCTGTGATGAAAAAAGTTGTTCTCAACCTTTGTAGCTTGAGATTCCTTCAAAGGGATACAGTTTCCAGTCCCTGATGAAGGATTCGGAAGCACTTAATGGTAAAGTCTGACAAGAACAGATGATTAGCTTTCCTTCTCTCAGGCTATTTCAGTAATTATGAAAGAATCCTATAGGGAAGCATTTTGTTATTTTATAGACAAGACAAGGTTCATTTGGGGATTTTATTTGGGTTTACTTCTATTAGGCTTTTATCTTGAAAAGATTAATTCTATATAAATCAGAGTAAATCCATTAAAGACCAAAACTCATTTCTAAGCCAGTGACAGTCACCTGTCACTCAAGATAATTTTTTCTAATTTATAATTTTGCTCACCTGCACATAGAGGTATTCAAATGCTACAGGGTCTCTCCGGAGCAGCTCCACGGGGTCCCGGGGCACAAAGCTGATTCTAAAGAAACACTTCATCTTGTCAGAGCTGGGCCTCTGGGTCACCTGAGGTCACAACGGAAGAAGACCGGAATGAAGAAAGAGATGTATGTCCCATCATGTCATTTAAATCTGATCAAAATCTGAAGAGCTGAAGACAAGTTTTTATGTGAAAATCCAAAGTATTGTATCTGTGGCTGTAAAAAGTAAAACAATTTAAATATTGTGACATGTAATTTAGCACCAGTAACAAAGGAACAAAACTTCCATTTCTTATTAAACACAAAACCAGCAAGACCAAAATAATTTTTTAAATGCTGATCATGTTTTATGAATTATGTAAAGAGCGCGTGTATTGAGGGCGAGGGAGTTTACTTTCTTTTTCAAGGAATACCAGCCTTCTCCATACACCTGTCACCAAGGTTGACCCTCGGGTGTATTATAGTTTAGTGTGTGTTTTATCAAGCGCGTCAGAGAACAATGACTGTTAAACATCTGCCACAGTGTGTGCCAAATGCAGAGCTTCACATTTGAACTATGTGGTATGAATATTAAAACTGTCCTCCTGTGATCCCGCAACCTCATTAGAATGTAGCGGGCACTGTGGATGAGTGTGTGTGTGTGTGTGTGTGTGTGAGAGAGAGAGAGAGAGAGGGAGAGAGAGAGTGAGTAGGTGTAATGTGAGCCGTCGCCCCTGCTGTGCCAGTGCTGATAAATGACACTGGGGTTCAAATACTGCTTGAATACTGAGCAGGAATGTGTGTGTGTGTGTGTGTGTGAAAGAGAAAAGGAGACAAAGGAAGCATCTCTTACCCGAGTGAGCATCTCCTGTTCGTGCAGGAGAAGCAGTTTACTTCCAGAGCCTTCGGTCCTCTGCTCCAACATGAGCGAGAAGTGCTCGATGCATTTGATTGACAGCTTCTCTTGCAGGGTCAGGATCACGTCCTAAACACAGCAAGAAAATGTCCGTAACAACAGCCTTCTGCTGCCTAATACATACTTTTAGTTATGCACTGTTTCACATTTATTATACAAGAAATCAATATCCTATTCAGTTTTATACCAACAGTAAAGGCAGCAGTACTTGCAGCAGCAGACATCAGTTAAACAAGCGACTGTGGATTGTCGATGTTAATTAAATATCACTAATAAAATGCTACATTTCAAAAGAGAGTTTTTCTTTCATTGTTGTCCAAGATCTTTCTTCAGCAATCCCATTCCCATCTCTGTGGCACTGAGAGAATTTATAGATCAATACCACGCTTAAAAAACAAGAGCTTTATAAAGTGCATACTGACTTTTCTGAGTATACATGATTTTGCCACTTTTCCAACATGCTGCATGACTCCAAATTCAAAAGTATACTACACATTAAACAGTGTACACTGGCACTCTGTATGACCCTGTGAAGTTGCAGTATCTGGCATCGCTGCTTGACATTTGCATTCTTTATGCATGAACAAAAACGGAAACTCTAAACTAAAAATCTGAATAAACAATAGGGAGGTAATGTAAAAATGTTGTGCCTGAAACTATTAACATATGTCAATGTAGGCTATACAGAAATGCACTATAACCTTAAATACAGGTGTGTATATGTATTCATAATCTGCAAGACAAGACTGTCTTGCTTCCTAAACTACGCACAAGCCAAAGGGGATTACAACTGAATAAGAAGTCAAAAAATGAGCTCTTTGCTTCCCTGCCCGAATAAATAAAAAGTTCCAACTAATGGAACTCAAAAAGTGATTGAATTTCATGGTCTGTGAGAGTGTATCAATTCACAGTCATTTCCACTTTAAATGAATTTCTGCCTTTGTAATTATAGATGCTGCAAAGACTGCTAATTTTATGTTCAGTGTGCCTTAAGGGGTAGAACACACACACACACACACACACACACACACACACACACACACACACACACACACACACCTTGATAGAGGTACTGCTGTCAAAGCGAAACGACTTTGTCTGCCCGTTCTCCAGGTACACCTTCAGGACATTTGGCATGAACAGAAGAGAATTGTCCTTCACCGGATTCTGAAAATGAGGAACACGATCAGTCTTCTCCTTCTGTGCATCTGTGTTCACTTCTACAGAAAACATGTGAAGTTTAATATGTGAATGATGTCTGTTTTGTAGTTAGAACCATCTCCAGTGTGTGAATGTGTGTGTGTGTGGTAGAACTGACTGGAACCTGGCCGTTCACAATGACCTCCTCTGCAAAGCGCACTTTGACTGGATTGGACTTGAGCATGGCTTTTTTGGCTGCACTGATGAACGCTGATTTAGGGGACTGAGAGGCAACCGTCCAAAAAGAGGGACAGAGGAGGAGAGAAAGACAGGAGGGAGAGAGGAAAACAGAGAGATAAAGATGAAGCTCAAAAATAATGTAACATGGTAGAAAGCTCCAGTATTCAGTCTAATATTGAATGAATGGTAAAGTGGTTAGTGTATGGGCCTACAAGTCTGAATGAAAACACTGTATTTAGACAATATATATAAAGAGCAGCTAGGTTTTTTTTAGATTTCAGCACTTTGTATGACACAAAATCTTTGTGGTGTGATTTACTCACAGGATACGGTTGGACAACAGTCAGCATGATGGATTCTTTGCAACTCCTGAAGCGAGCAAATCACAGAGTCAACGAAATCATCAGAAAACATCAATCACCGTAAACAACAACGTCAGAGAAGCAACAGGAACTTGATTAGCCTGGGTGAGATGGAGTGAGATTACCACTTAGATACACGTAAAACAAGAAGCAGAAAAACACACTGTTTAAATAAACATTATTTCCTGTGAACTGAGACATGATCTCAGTCACGGTAAACTGTGCATTCAAATGGTAGAGAGACTTTTTTTCTCATTAATTAAGCACATGAGTGGAAAGCATCACCGAAACTTTAAATAGTTTTGTTAAATTAATGCTTATTTTAAAGGCAAATTAATGATCAGTTATGTTTTCATAAATTACACACCAATGCACGGAGCACTGGATCGGGTGGTGCATAACTATTTTTAAAGGCACATTTCACACATATTTATCTCACTTAGTATCAAGATTATCTAGCGACTTATGCATACAGATAGTTTTATTTAAACGCAATGTTTTAGTGTGCCTCTGCCGCTGTTTTTTTGTAATTACCTGACGAGGTCGATGACTCGTTCTCTCGGGGCTGAGCTGACAGGTTCATCATTGATCATGATAATCTCATCGCCTGGCAACAGCCTCCCCTCTGATGGACCACCTACATGCACAGAAACACATGCAAACAAGTCATAGCCTGGTTCTAGCCCTCAGTTCATGAATAAAGACAGCATACACGAGTGTGTATGACTTTGTGCACATCAGTGTGTTGGCATACAGGTAATTCTTAAACAGGTCTTAGATTGTGTGTTGGCCTTGGGACACATGCATATATTGCCTTTCTTTTCAAACCAAGTTAAATAGAATATTCATAAGTTCAATTGTCTGCTTGGAATGCAGCGCTGACTGATTACTGAGATGCGTATTCACTGTGTGTGTCTGTGTGGCCACTGGAGCTGACAGCTGATAGAGGGTTTGCCAGTAATTTGGTAATCAGTCAACTGACCAAAATAAACAGGGCTTCCAGGAAAAACATGAATTTTTGTTAATTTCCTTTATCACATAGGGTCCATACTGTTTTCTTATTTGCACTGATTAGCGCACGCCAACAGTAAGAAAGAAATAATAAAATTGCCAAAAATAACATCAAAACTCTGTGATTTCTGTACTGTCAGGGTCTAGTTTTCCACTAATTTTCATGTCCCATTTTCATGCAGGCATTAGATACTACTGTTGTAACAGTAACAGGAAACAACTTAAAGCTAAAATACAGCACTGCCAGCTTTGCAGATATATTCACGTTTTTTGAACGAGGCTTTGAGCAAGGCTCGCCCTTTTAACAACTATCTAACCATGAGCTCTTTCCACTAAAATACAGATTTGTAGTTATTACACAACACATACCATGACCTGACCTGTAAATAATAAGTGCAGTACAGTGATAATAAACATTTTGTCTCTCCATGATGATTTAATAGCTGACCCAGTGCAAAAAGTAACTGGTGACACCAGGAGACCAAGACACCCACCTGGCGTCACAGAGCGAACCACCACTGGTTTCTCACTGCCTGCCACAAAGCCGAAACCCAGGACAGGGTCCCGTCTCATCTCCACCAGACGAGGGGCTGGGGGCAAGCCATCCAGATGAACCTCCTCCAGGGAGCTGCTCTGGGATACTTGGCTGGGAAATACAGAACAGAAGACAGTGAGTAACAACCAAAATATCTTTTTAGTCAAAAAAGTGAAGTTGAGCGTGATTCACTTAGAGCAAAGTCCAACCAATTTGCTGCTCTACTTATCCAGTGACATAAAATGAGCCTGCAGATAGTGACATTTTAAAAGGGCATATACGTAGCTGGTTATAGGCATAATGGATCAAACAAGGATCTAACCTGACTACTGTTAAAGAAGGTTTCTTGAAGAATAAAGCGCACATTAAATATCAATCAATTAATTAATTCTTATAATCAAAGTTTTAGCTCCAACAGATCTATGGAATGATTTAAGCTTTCCAATTAACTGCTCAGAAATAAGAATCTTGGCACATTTTAGGTCACTGGCAAACATTTAACTGTATGCTTAAGATCCACTTTAAAAGACAGCACAAGTCCTGCATTCATAAATGCAATCTGGAACCAATTTGCCTCCATCCATATAAAAATCTAATAAAAGTGGACTGATCTTTGAATCAAGAGACAATTATTCATTTTTCAATTATTCTCTTCTTTATATGCCACTGTTTATAATGATCATAAATTCTAGTCTTGTTTCTAATTCTACATGATGTCAACACATTGCTTCCGAGGTCACATGCCAACAGAAAATATTAAGAAGCTTGCCATGGACACTGTTTTCAACCAAAAAAACTAAAAAAGTGAAGACTAATATTGTTTTAAATTATCTAAACAGGTTTTTAGTAGTAAATTTGTCCATTGTAAGCTACATATTGACAGTGCAAGAACAAAGAGTGTGACCGCACGCCCCCCTTATTTCTAATGACACTTCCTGGGTATACTAGATGTAGTTTATCAGTTTGTCATTTCTTTCTACAAACTCCTGCTGTTGGTTTTTCAGTTTCACGCATCAACAGTGATGCATTGCTGGACCGAGAAAGCAAGACGTTTCCAGTTGCACTGCATTTTGGTCTTCAGACATTATAGCTTTTATTTTCTCTGACTGGAATTAAAGCTCAAAGTATAACTGTGACTGATACTAAGGCTGGTGGCAGTTTCCTGATGGACGATTCTCACTGTGGTGTTCACATATGGCCATCAACATTTGATACAACTTTAATGGTTAATACTGCAGAGATTTGACACTGTCCTTTACCTTACCTTATTACTAACCACTCAGGGTGAGAGCAGCACTTAAATGTGAATGTACCACATTAAATTAAAGCCTCCTGCCTGCTGAATCTCAGACTCTGCTGGGACACTGAGAATGCATAGTGCCTGTTAATGATGGACATATATACTTTCAGCAGGGTTAACTTTCTCTTTGTCTCTACTTCTCCCTCCCTCTTTCACAGCTTATAAAGGTCCTCTGGCAGCCGCCGCGTCCTAGATGAACATAAAATCTGATCTGTTCAGCACTTGTTTAGCAGGTTACTGATGTACCATAATGCTGCGATTCAGGCTCATTCAACACTTCAGTGACTTTGCACGTGGATGTATTCACTTCTGTTCTTTGTGCAATTTGTGTAATTCTAGCATTGCTAACTAAACTCTGATATTTTATCAGGTAGTGTTGTTTTCAGATTTTGCATGATGGCCTCAATATAGTTGGCTACACTTCATACACTATGTCTCCAGCTTTGCCTAAATCTGCCCAGATGAAGCATGTTCCGATCTGGGAAGCAACTTCCTCTTCAAACAATCCGGATCAGTCTCAATCTCTACCCCACCTCCCGTCTTCTCTTTCCATCTTGTGCTTTCTTATTCTCGCTCTGTATTGTACATACGGCGCAGAAATCTCAAACTAAATCTGTCTGTAATGAAGCATGTTCCAATCCGTGATGCTGGCTCATCTTCCCTGTCACAGTCGGTGGGGTTTAATCCCGCAGGAAGGCAGAGCGAGGATGTCAGGGGGTCTAAGGAAAGCTGAACACAAAAGGTCAAATCCTAGTGTTGCTTGCTGCTAGTGGTGGAAGAATGGAATACAGCACGCCACACTGAAATTCACACTGATGCCCAAGGTTTATGTCTCATACCAGTAGTACTGTAATTTGTTGTGGTTACTATCATCTAACCATCACTAAAACACATTTGCAATGCAAAATAAATGCACATGAAAATGATTCCTCAATCAGGGGACTGATAGGTAACCATCATGAGTCTGAAATGATGTAATACAGTGAACAGAACATAGAGCAGCATGGTAAGAGTTGCATAACAAGCTTAGCAAACCGACCTAATCTAGTCTTGGCTATCAGGTATCATATAGTTTAACTGTGTGGCAGATTTCATCTGCCGCATTTCAAACAAGATAACCATCCCTTGACTGATACTGCCATCGAATCTGGAAATTTGAAGTCATAACTATAGCTCATGTAGGCCTGGACCTCACTACTAGAAGCTATCAAGTTTTTGCCCTTTTCCTCACTAAAGACCCTCACCCATATGCCAAATGTTGTGATATGTTTGTTTGGATGGGATGAAAAATCGTGCTCTGACTCCTGAAGTGTGGTGTTATGGTATGTCTACATCCTTACTAAGACAATACACCTAAGAAGAAAGACCAGTAGTAGACCAGTATTGGGTGGCCTAACTGCACATAGTATATGCCAGAGACTTTAAAATACAGTAGCACTTAGAGTGGAGTGTATTTGAAAAACCTGCTAGATCACATTAGGTACGTTTAGGGGAATTATCTGTTCATTATATTTAAACAATGATTGACTTTAAACACTCTCCTTTCTCTTTCTCTTCTGTCTCACAAATCCAATTGTGTCACCACCTCTAAAGCCATCGGCTTTTCTCTGGGAACAAAGACACATAGACCGAGCTGTCACCCTCGTCATATTTGACCCCTTGTCATGAAATTTAATAAGAGAGTTAAAAGGGTGAGAAGACATAAGATAAAACTGCGAAAAATGGAAAAGGATGAGAAGAGGAGCAGAATGAATAGAAGGTGAGGATACAGAGTAATGCACGGTAAAATGAAAGGAAAGTAGTGTTAGAGCGTTTGTGGGTGAGTGATGGTGGAGTTAAAAGATGTATGTGCAACCTGTCAGCTAACTGTAAGGATGAGCCACAACTGTTCTCTTGACAGGTTTGGCTTCCCAAAGGATGTTCACAAGGAAATGCATTATTTATCATTTAATTACAGTGGCGATGTAAAGGCAAATAAGCGCTCCACAGACTATAAAAGCTTACGATACTGTAAATATATGCATTAACAAGCAACTATGCTTTTGATCACCACAGAAGAAAAATAAGTTAAGACACCAACTGTATTCACATTGACATAGTGTTCAGAGACCTGCACAGAGAGGCTGTTCTACAGTGTCTACAAGTAGCTGGATTCATTGTGCATAACGTCCTCTCTGCCAAGCCCTCAACACCAAGTCCAACTTGAGGATTTGCATTTTCACCTGGCAGAAGGTTTCTTCCTGCATGACAAATTTACACAAGCAGTAGGCACTGTACACATGCATTGAATTCAAAATTGCCCAGCCACTTGTGCATGTGGGAAGAAAGGGGCAGATAAAACAATACCAACAAAAGTGGCTCATAAATATTTTAACTCTGGAAGTTATTAAACTGGAGTGATGGTTTTGGAAACAGGGTTTCAGTGGTTACTGCATTCTGTCCTGTACTACCTAATTGAATATAATGTTTTTTCAGTGGGACTGTATATCACATGACAGCTCATTGCTCAGATTGTACACTGATTGTACATCTCTTGTCTATCTAGTAATATACATGCATTGTTTTCCCTACATTTTACTGTACTTACTCTATGAAAGAACAATGAAGTTGAATGTAACCATTTAGATCTAAATTCAGGTGTGTTGTGCGATGAAGAATACACTTTCTGACCGAGCAGTTGTACTACCTATCCTTCGAACACTGTTTAAGGTAACAGGGTATCATCTGGGACCTGATCCTTTCCTGTTCAAAACCGTACGCCAGAGCGTGACACTACCTTTTGGTCAGTAAATAGTCATACCATCCTATTGTTTTAGGGTGGCTTACTTTCACCGTATTCCAATACACCATTAAACACTCCACTATGGCAAAACTCAGATGTGGACTTCCCATTTCTATTCATACTTCCACTTCCAGATCAGCCCAGCCAGACTATGAACTGGTTTTGACTTCTTCACTGAACTACTGGTTCCTAGTGCTTTCTGTGTATCTATTTGCATTTAATCAGGGATTATTCCTAATTTCACAACAATCAGTTCATGCATAGATAGCTTCCACACATAAAAAAAAAACATACTTGGTGAGACAGTCCCGTGCCTCCCTGGCGCTGTTGATGCTGTCCCAGCTAAATGGAGGCCCCTGCAGTCCACCCCAGGAGCACGGGCCGGGGGGCGGCCAGCCTGTCATTTTGTTCTTATGGCTGAAACACAAAGGATGGAAAAATAAGATTGATCATCATGTAATAACATGTTCTTATCAATGTGCTGTGAAAAATGGTAAATACTGTAACATGGTAAATAGGTAACATATAAAAACCATGACCAGAAATGTGAATCTTGTTCAGAGACAACAAAGATTAAATTACAATTCAATGAAGCTATGGGTCTAGACATACTTTGTTGCAGAGCTGCAGCAAATCTTAAGATTAACTGGAAGGTCTTTGTACAGGGGGATGATCTACAGACAGTATAACTCATACATAAACATCACAGCATCTGCATCTCCATATTTCCAGAGTCAAATCATTTAACAAAAGGTTAATTTTAAAAAAAATTTCTCCCCTCTCTGGATGGAGGCACTCAGAGGCACTCTGTACAGCTCTAGTTAAATCCCTCTCAGTCCAATTAATGTGACTTCTTTGTGTGTGTGGCTTGCAGTGTGAGATAGCACTACTTAGTGCAATCGACCACAGTCAAATAGCAGCTCATCTACTCCGTAGATAGGTGATCAATGGCTGTATGCATGACCAGCTCTGCTGTAGCTGCTCTGCAAAACTGTGCACGGGCAGTGAGGCAAAGCAATGATGTGACAGCTGATTCGCTTGCTGCAGATTATGCTAACAATGTCATTGAGGATTTCAGGAGAGTGGGAACGGAGGGAGAAAGAGGGACGTGAAAGGAGAAGAACGTGGCCCAGATATGGCACCTCAGCAAGAATTATGGAAAAAAAAAAAAGTATGAGGGGCAAAACATTCTTGTGAATCAATTGTACTGAGACGTCAATGTCTCACATGCTACAGTGACGAATCATGCACACACCATAACACGGCCATCCCATAACATGCTAAATAATCACAAACACAATAAAAGATCTTCAAGCCAAAGAAATACCACTGAATTTAAGCATGTCTGCACTTCATCCCCATGTCTGAATTATCTTGAAGAGCACTTCCTCCCACGGCTATCACTGTCACTAAGTCCACTGTACTAACCACGTATGCAAGCAAGCTCACGCAAAGGTGCAGTAACTATGAGAAGATTAATGACATCTCAGTGGCAAAATGCTGACTAATATTCTGTTACACAGCATATTCCCTCTGTGTTTGACAGTGTGTCCTAGGACACTAGTTACAGTTTTAGCTCTTGGGGCTTTACTGTTCTAAATTGTTAAAACACCCAACTGAGCTGTTATCAATTATATAATGTCAAATATATAAAAATTATAAAATTATATCAATATAAAATATCAAAATTATATATCAAATTAGGTGAAAATGCATACAAGATAAGAACATCGTCACCGTAGGAATCCAGTTGATCAACCCCCATTTCGTGTTGTTGATGGGTTGAATACATCAGTCATGTCATAGCTTACAGTGTGTGAACAAAAGAAAAGAAAAATGTCCTCAGTTTAAAAGTGTGCAACAAGCTTCAGTGATGTGCAGTAAAGATGCTGAGGAATGATCCTGCTGATCAGCTGTCATGTAGAAGAAGAAAAAAAAAATACTAATAGTACTTCATTTGTGCAGAAAAACAAAATAGCTGTTGCTCAAGTTATCCTTAAAAGCAATAGATCCATTTTAGCACTCTTGGTACTCTGAGTTTAACTCCCCACAGTCTGTTGACATCCACAGATTTCAGTCAGACACTTGTATATCTGCTGATCTCCAGTCATCTGAAAGAAAAACAGATCCACCACCACCACTTCAGAATCCCAATCAGAGGCTCTTGTGCTGAAAATATACAGAGGCTGTGGTGTTAACGTCTGTGCAGATCTCCAGTGTGCAGCCAGACATTCATCTGTGTTTGTTATTGTGCTGCTGCTGAGAGCAGCTTTGGTCCGAACTGAACTAAACTACCATGGCCTCGCCTCCTTTATCCCATAATCCCTCTCATCACAGAGAAAACAAATCCACACTGTGTGTGTGTGTGTGTGTGTGTGTGTGTGTTTGAGAGAGAGAAAAAATGAGAGCGAGAGAGAGTGTGTGTGCAACTGTGCATATATGGAGATGCGTGTGTGTGTGTGTGTGTGTGTGTGTTTGGAGTAAGAGGATTTTCGGACAGCAACAGCATGTATGGGAACAGCGCTCCATCTCAGAGCTGGAGATCCACAGCAGGAAGCTTGAAAAGGAAACTGCCTCTTAAAGTTCACCTGGATGGCATTAATATTTCACTCTTCACTTCTGGTCTTCCTCTAAAAAAACGTAATTTTTTCCTTTCCATATGTCAGAGTAAGACAGAAAAGGGCAAATGGTGCTGCCAGGAAAACAATTCCCTGAATACTAATATCAACATAGAAGCATAGCCACAACGACACTGCTAACATGCTGATGTTTCGTAGATTATGTTTGGAGTGACCACTGTCTTTGTTGAGCATTTTCTCAGTAGCAGTAAATGCCATTGATAGATAGCACTTTGTGCAGCAATCTGTCTCTCATCTTCATCACCTATTCACACACATGCTCACACACCAGTGATGGTGGACCCGCCATGCAAGGTACCGGCTTTGTCCAATAAAAATGTGAACACAAAAGGTTACGGTCTAAAGGGTCTCTATGTAGAACCACACAAACGTTGACTGATCACAACACAAGTGCTACTGCTAGAACATAACCCAAGATGATGAAAAGTGTCTCCTCTATGAACTATGCAGCAGCGGAGCTTTTGTTCAACTTAAGTAGCACAAACTTGCTGCATTGACACAGAGCCTTTTCCCCTATTGGCCCTGTTTGAAGCGTTTCCCTTCAACATACCAGGAATCTAAATGAATGCATTCAAAAGAAGCAGCAGGGTGCTCTGCTCTTAGAGTTGTCTGAGTTGAAAAGGCTGGTGTATTGACTTCAAAAAGTAACTGATCAATTCATGTTCTTCTCAAAAACTTTACCTCTGGGGATCAATTTCTCCCTGTCGTACACGTTACTGCTCACAAGCTCAACCGCATAAAACAAACTCGATTTCTTCTTACTTTCTTTCATAAAAATGTAAAGACGAGAAGCATTTTTAGTTATTGTTGTGGAAATGGTGGCCAATGCACCTGCCTGGGGCTAAAAATTGTCACACACAAAAAAAATGGCATATTGATTTGTCATGGCTAGTCCTTCGTACGGATACTGATCCTCTCCACCTTTTTTTAAATAACACAAATAGCAAAGACTGGATCACGGTGCACAGTGATCTTACATTCAGATAGTGTGTCAAAAAATGAGTTTCAATCAGTGAAACCTCACTGCACCAGAGAATATTTCACCACAAGATGATTAAATGCCCATCCTTATTTGGTAACAATGATAGTGGTTCCTGGAGGAAGTCAGGTTGTTTTCTGCAGCATCATATGTCAAACCTCCCTATCACAGAAAATAGTGGTGCCAACTGGCACAGACCTCCCTGCTCCGCCACCACATGCTCCAGTCAGCAAGAGTGTGCTCTGGGTGTATCTCAACAAATATATAAATTCTCATGCACTGTAGTTTGATGTGGATTGTTACTGGTCAGTAAAGTAATCCATCTCAGGGTTCAGCCAGGGTAATATCCACAGTATGAGAGTAGAATATACCCTTGCAGCACCACTGCGTACAGTATTAATAGTCTAGAAGTTGTAAACTGATTTGACTAAAATAGTGAATTTAGTGTTTTGTATCAGTTTAATTAGATTACTGCATTCAGTACATTAGTCACTGATTCCAAATTTTAGTCAACTGTGAATCCACATTGGACGTTGATCCCGGAATACTAGCCAGATTTGGATGTCACTTAGTCAGTGTAGTCTAATACGGCACAGAGTAAACAAGCTGCAGTTGGCAGGCTATGGACAGAATAATCTAAATAATCTTCTTCAGTTTTATACAACTTTGTTCTGATTTTGGGTTGAGATACAGTATAGTATGTGGATATACTTTTTTATCATGAAGACCATTTCATTTTCTAGAAAATAATATATCTTTTATCCAACAAATGAAAAGTTGACTTCATATTGGGCAATCAATTAGTGAGTTATCTAAGTTTGAAAATTAATTTGTTTTTCACATTTTATTAAGACTTTAATTAAAGATTTATCATGTACTTTAGGTAATTTATCTTCTCAAATCTGAAATGTGCTGTGTTTCTCATGTTTTTATAATTGTTAATTCAATTTATGTGGGTTTTATCTTGTTCTCCAGAAAAAACATGACTACAAAAACATTATTTTAGGCTCTGGAGTTTTGTGATGGCCATTTTTATTATGCTCTTTTGGAAACTGTTTTGCTTGACCTGATATTTGAGTAAGCTGTTGTTTCGACTGTGGCACAGTTGACAAACCAGGAGCTGTGAGGAATCTGAGTCACTGAGGTATTTCTGCTTTGACCTTTATTGACACACATTTTCAATTCAGGAATTGTATTTTCAACAAGACACTGAAAATTTTTACATCTTAAGATTGAGGCAATTTAAAGGACTCAGCCAGTAACCTGGCCACTTATTGCTGGGAGATTATATTTTTTCACTATACTTTTTTGTGTAGACCACACACACACACACACACACACACACACACACACACACACACACACACACACACACACACACTCGATATAGGATATTAAATCTTGTAAAACCACTCAAGATCTTTATCCTGACTGAATTTGCACAAAAGGCAAAGACAACTCCAAAGATGCTTTAGCCTACATTATAACAATGGTTACTACAGCCAGTAGCGCAAAACCCACCTCCCTCTGCTTTACTCTCCCTGCCAATTGTCACCACTTTACACTCTACAGAACAACTAGGGTAATTTAAGCTTAGCCACAATTCTATGGGAGACATTTTCTTCCTTTTAAAAGATCAGCCGCCAACTGTCGTGAATGCTGGCGGAGCTGAGGACTTGCGTAGCACTGTAAAAAAAAATATAGTAAATATATAGAAAATTAACGTTTGAGCCATTTCCTTCTCAGTTTTTTTACTTGTGTGGCAAATCTACAACTGATGGAAAATAGATAATTCCTATCTTTAAATGGGAAACTAAAGAGACTCATAATGATGTAAGTGCATTAGGAAAATGTACTCTACGAATTTTTTCAGCTCTAGGGACTTGAGATGAGATGCAACAAGACGTTTTACTTGATGGGATTACAGACTACTGCACACGCAAAGCTCAAAAACTAAATAAAGAAAAGAAAAAAACTGTAAAACTTTGCAATTAGCCTGAAGTATCTCTTAGTGTGCATGTTTCAAAAATGTCTCATCTTCAAACTCAGCAGGAGGCTCCATGAAAAACACACATGCTGAGAGGACAACTCAGAAAAATGCAGGATGAAAGGTGTAACCGACTTAAACCTGTGATTTCTCTCTGGTTCTGGTTTAAAGAGCCAACAAAAATAAAGAGCAGCGGATGTGACAGTGTGCTATATAGGTGTAATAGAAATGTTGCCTGCAATATGTGTCAGGTTGTGCGATATCAGTTTTGAGGCATGGCAGATTGTGTGATGAATGTCAGGTGAATCATAGCACTACGATGTAAAGCAATACCAGCATCTACAGATTCTACTCTTCGGGTATTTCTAAATTAGAAATTAAAATAGCTGAATTAAGAGGATAGGTACTCATGTCAGTAGAATAGGACTGTCCAATCTGACACTGATCTGTGACTCAAAATTTCCTAAATGGTTTGCTAACAGAGCCTCTTTCCACTAGTTTTTCCTAATTATGCTCATTAATGTTTCACTTTCACACACTTTTAGCTCCAAGCAAGACTCCTGTCCAACACACATCCTGCCACTTCTCTCCACCCATTTGTTGGCTTCTCTCTCCAACTCACTCACTCTGTCTTTCTCTGTGATATTGTGCTGTTCATAAATGAACCATAAGCGCATGTTGTTAAGAGTTACCCTCACTTTTTATCACTTTACTATCTGAAGACAACATGCTTTGGCTCTCAGTGCATTTCGCACACGCAAGCATGCACACACATCCACGCTTTGTTCTTACATACTGGTCTTGTACATCAAGCTCAATTCTGCATGCTCTTTGAACATCTAGCACAGCAAGGGTGTTTGCTAAACAAGTATAATGGAATAAAAAAAGCTGAAACAGCAAACTGTTTGCTGGCATTGAAGTCATGCCAATGCAATGAATAGAGTGAAAAAACAACTTTTCTCAACAACTCATAGTACTGTGGGCGCATTTCATACTGCTGGCTCCTGTATGTTCTGGTTACTTGTTGAAATACATAAAGGTAGGTTTAAAGAAGCAAAGCAGACCATTTACATTATTATTGTATGTAAAACCATCTAGGAAAAAGTGAACTGGTTTCATTTGGATGTTATTGTGTATGTCAGTTAGCAGAACTGAACTATTTAAGTTGTACAGGAGGTTGATTACACGTTTATTCTATGGTGTTGAATGTCATGAATTCATGAATTCACATGAATTGTTTATTTGGCCTGATTCATGGGTTAGGTTTGTGAGTGGTGTCTAGGAGCCTAGAAACTCTACAGGCTAGACTAGTTGTTCATCTCATTTCTCACTTTTCCTAGTAATAGATGGCAAACCCAACCCAATGAGTTTATTTTTCTTCCAGGACTTGTGGTAAGAATTTTATAAATAAATATAATATATAAATTTAACTTGAACTTACTTCACAGGTTTTGGGTTCTGTCTGGTTATTATATTGCCAATATTATTCAATACCAGTTGGTTACTCTCATACAAGTATCCTGTGACTGTGTTTCACTAGATTTATTCATACTCTTGGCTTCTGCCATATCTAAATTCTTCCAAAAACTGGCCATGTTCAACATTTAATTGCATTTGCCTTTACTCAATCCTTGAAACACTTAAATGCAAGCTTGCAAAGCATGAGACTTGTTTGGCTGGCTGAAAAATGAAAATGCAATGTGTCTTTGCAAAACTACTATTGTGTTCCACTTGACATGTTGCATTGTGCACAAAAAGTATTTTTGCTGCAAACTAACTAATCTGTCTCAAACTGATTTGAGGGGTTTGGATTTTCCTATCTTCTTCAGATGAAACTGAACACCTAGTTACCACAACAGTTGTTGGTCTTACTAATGTGGAACCAGTGTGTGATGATGAAATCAAATAAAAACTTACCATAAAATGCTATTTCAAATGATTTCAGAACCACGGACAGCTCCTTATATATTATACAGCACCATCCAAGAAGTCAATGCAAATACACAGTCAGCTTCATCAATCACAGCTGTCGTGTCTGGTTAAAGCTCTGGTCAGTGTGTCCTCATTTTGTAATAAAGTTACCACACTGGAGGATACTAATATCCTCATAAACATACAGTATAAGAGTCACTGGTAACATCCACAATAGGTTTCAGATCTGTATGTTGGCTTATTTCTTCCCCTTTTATTTATCGTTCTCTTTCTCACACTGTGACTGTGTGCCAGACTGTCCTTTATCCTTTCAAAAGATTTTGACTACACCACAGGCTGCTGGCCAGACTCTTAAGCGTAACAAAAAACATATATGTGCTTTATGATGATCCTTAATGGTATGTTACAATTTCAGACAAGTGTGTAAATGTGTTAACGTCACACTTCCATACACAATGAGGGTTTTCTGCAAGTGGGGATCGGCATTTGGTTAAGGGACAGCAGGTGCAGCTACATGTTTGTTCATTGATAAGATGATATCAGATGAAACCTCTAGATCCCAGTAGGTAAGCTACAAATATAGGATCTGGCAGAGGACATTAGCACACACAAAGGGAATACAAAAAAGGCAGATGCTATTAAAAAAAAAGAAAAAATCTATTAAATAGATTTTAAAGGAAATGTGCTTCAATTCTAGGAAAAAAAGGTTCACATGTAGATGGCAATGTACTGTACATGTAAGGACTTACTTGCTTTTACTTAAATCAATTAAAGTTAGAGTACTTGACAAAACATGTATTTTCTCAATGTACAATTGTATTATTGTAGGTTCTGTACTATTTAGACAAAAACGTAAAAAGTCTCTTTTGTACATTTTGAAATGTCCTTTGAGAGCTTAAGGTGGTGCTAAAGATTTAACTTTCTGACAGAGATCGGGGAGTTGAACCAAAGATCAATAAGTATGGCCCTTAAATTACAATAAGAGGTAGTGCTTGTTCAGTTATGAACATTGCTTTAGATAAATGTTATTCTTTAGAATAATATGATATAGATGATTTTATATACAGACTTGAATTTCACCACGACCATAGAATATATTTTACCCCTCTGATGTAATATTAATTCATGTTTTTTGGTCGAGAATGACTCTAAGAACTATGCAGAAACACAAGATAAGCTCCTTTTTCTCCACTAATGATTGTAAATGAAAAAAAAGGTACAGGGGTATAGTAGAAGACATGAGGGGAACAGAGGACAAGAAAATGGCCCTCAGTTGTGACGAGATGAAAGCAATGAAATACATTGTGCTTACAAGTCAAGCAAAGAATAAACCCTCTTGCTTGTACATGATGTGTGTTTACAACCTGTCTTTGTGTGACACACTGTTAGTCACCACCAGTGACTCTATCTACACCAGCAGCAGAGCTAAAACACTTTACTGTGTTTCAACCTTTGCAACACAACAGTATGTCTCCATGGGACAACACAGTCCAAAGCACAACATCCCACTGATTATTTGTAAATGTCACATAGAACCCAGCAGGGTCAATGGACACAAAATACAAAAGGCAGCAGAGCGAGTTTTAAATTATGTTTTTAAAAGGTGATTGGCTGTTTGAATTATGTTTATGTGGCCCAAATCTCCTGTAGAACAACACCTACAACTCACTGATCAGTGCTAAACACATATACTATATGTATTATACATAAAAGATTTGCCACCATTCGTCTGCAGCGAAAATATTTACAGTGTCTCTACATAAAGTCGGCCAATAGATTCCTCTACCTGTATTTTAAGTGTCAAATAAAACCTAGTTCAGCTGAGGGAGACAAAACCAATTAATGATAAGATAATGAATTTCCAATGCAATCTTTTTAGCTGACCATTGACAAAACCAAGAATTATCTCTGTGAGGCATCTTAAAGACTAGTGTCAAATGGATGGCTCTCTTGGGAAAGCACATGGCAATTACTCAGCAGTTACCTTACTGCCCATCAGTAATGATATAGTTTAGAGTTTCAATCTCCACCTCATTATATGGTCTTGGATCAACACTATTATGTATATATTGTAGGAATCAAGTGGTTTTAGTAAAAGCTTCATTATGATTACAACAATTTTTTTTTCAAGATCTCTTTAAACCGATTTACCTTGCCGTGTCAGAGCCATTTGTTCATGTCCACGTTTGGAGTGGAGAGTAGTAGCCTGGCTGAGGTCATGCCTATGGGGAGTTTCACTACCAGTTAGTTTCTGGTTGGGTGGCTGTACTCGCGTGATGTAATGACGACCAAGCATTGACTACATCTGTCTATTTGATTCAAGTCAACTGGAAAGGTCAAAGAAAGAGCACAGGGCGTGTACACATGCAGATCTGATTTCAGTGTGTAAAAGAATCCATGGAGTGTATGAATATACACTGCTAAATACACTTGAACAACTTCATTTATCAGTGGGTGCATTCAGTCAAAATACATACCGGCTGAAAACACCACAGCTGACTAGAACATCTGCACTGAACGCTGAAGCATAATTCCACAGGCTAAAAATACCACAGCAGAACAAGCACTGCTAAACGCTCCTTAAATAAGCTTAGAATGAATGAAAAATACTTAATGCTCATGTATTGCTTCGTGAGTCATGATGTCTAAATGAAAAACTCTTCACTCGTTGAATGCGATCGCAGTAAAAATAAAGAAAGTGAAGAAAAAGTGCATTGGTGGAGGATATGATGTATTTATGCATTTATTAAAATGGAGAGCTGGAAATATAAAAATGACAGTGTGCGGTTTCAGGGGAAGGGAGGTTATACGTTGGAAATATTTCTTTAAGAACAACAGCAAGGTTATGTTTGTGTGTTTGTTGTACAGTAATGTTAAGAACAAGAACGAGCCCAACAGCTGGTGCAGTGACTGTGCACAACCTGTTATACAGTAAGGCTCTTTGGTTTGCAGCAATCTTGCCTTACAGTGATACAAATCTGCGCTCACCATTGCTCCGTATTCTGCAATATGCTGAAAAAAATTAATAATGAAAAAGTGTTTTTAAAAGTTAGTTAATAATTTACTTTTTGGCTTAAATAAGCCCTCAAAATACGTACAGCATAAAAATATATTGTGAATGGAAGGTACCAAAGCATATGCAGCAAAAAATACTTCTAAGTTGCCAAAAAAAAAACTGGGTCCTGTCTCTATTTGCTGCATTTAGACATACAAAACGCTGAGGCACAGCTTAGATGCACATTTAAAGCGGTTTCACCCTGCTTTGGTCAGACAACCAGAATTGCTTAAATGATGTTTGACTTTTCAATTTACTTTAAACTGAATTAGTCAGTTCATTTCAGACTAATTAGGGAAATAATGACCAGGCTAAGTCAGTGAAAGACTGAATATCTTGATGTCCGTGTTCACATGTACACATCAGACATGTGGGTACCAGTGCATACGTACTGTACTTTATGCAAGTTTTCACTACAGTATGCTTGGCTTGTGTGAGGCAGGGTGTCTCTGGGAATACACAGCGGCACTAAAGTATTACATGAAAGTATTTGGTGCAGAAGTAATTGCTCCACTGGCCTATTTAGCCAACAGATGTATCAGTAAACAAACAATTGGCTGAATTCAGCGTGTGGTCATCTATCATCTGATTTGTCAGTTAAGTTGTCTCTAGACACATTTTTGACAATAAAGGGGTAAATGACATTTAGAAACCTCTAGAAATCTACGAACATAGACAGGAAAAGTAGCTTTGAAGACTGTGACGGTGAATGAATGGGCATATACTTAACTATGTCTTGTGTGATATTAATATAGGAAACCCCAAATGATACAAAACCAATTACAACACAAATGTATGCAGCTAAATAAAATGTCACCACTTGAACAATTAAAACAATTAACATTAAAAATAAATCACTAGGGTTCAGTAATTCCTCTTACTTTTGTCACATTTCAATCATTTGTTCTACAGTACAGTGCAGTCTATATTCTTGTTACTAAGTTCAGCCAGAATGTATGAGTGAGATAATATAAAATGTAAGATGTACAGGATATTTTTAACTTTCCTTCCATCGTACAACCACAAAATTGCTCACTGTATGTAGTAAAACCAAGTCAAAGTGATCAATTATTGAGTGTGTGCCTGCTAAGAGGAATATGACAGTACGACTTTGCTTGAAACATTCTCGTGCACTCCTCAGTCATTCTACAGGATAACACGTGAGCGGTCAGATCGTGTGATTGTGTATTTTTGAAATTACTTTCAGAGGACATTGAACAAGGAATGGTCATCGGCTTGCTAGGTAATAAAAACAAAGTTGCCAGAATCATGTGTCATTGTCACTTTAGAATACACTATGTTACTGAATGCATCAATGAGCATTTATTTGAAAAGAGAATAAAAGCAGCTGCACTGGTACAGATAGTGGAGGGCAAAGGCATTGAGCTATGCTCTTCAGTCTGTAAAAGTAATGAAATGTTAACTTGTCAGTATCTGGGTTCAAAACAGTTGATTTTCTGTTGTTATTTTGCACTATCTATGTAAATATTTCTACACTTGAATACAGAGTAGCAGGAAAACATTTGTGAAGCCTTAGCACGTATCTGGTTTTCTGCAGTAATTTGCCAGTAAATCCAGTAAGTAAATGCACCCCAGGGTTTTAAAAAATGAATGACAAAAGACGGATTTTCTTAGCTTGAAATTATTTTCATTTTGCCAATGTACATATAGAAAAGGTGCATCTTGCGTTAACTTGCTATGACATAATTCACACTTAACCATAAATTCTGCACAAGGGCATTGAATCTTTTTAAAAGATATAGTTCCACATTTTGTGAAATATGCTTATTTGCTTTCTTTTGGACAGTTTACTGAAAAAGATTGATAGAACAGATGTAATTCAGCATAGTTTACATTCTAGTGTTAAAACTAAAACTTCACAAAGAACAGTTGCTCGAGTCTTGTGATTCATGGTTGGCTCCGGTGCCTTTGTTGTTAGAGATTCTTAAAGGGTTCAACCTAAAGCAAACCACCATTCGATGCCTTGTTATCATGGGCTTTTGGTAAATGATAAGGTTATCTCAGTAAATAGAAATGCTTCAAATTGACCTTCTGTAGTCACTTTGTGGCTACAAATAGGCAGTTACCGCTTTGATGCAACAAAAGTCTGTGAAACTATGCATCCTTAAATAATGTAATAGGGAGTTATGCCTCCCAACTATGGCTTCTATGTAGAATACATGAGACATTAAAATGCCAACAGAGAAACACATGCTGTCATGTCAATTTCCCTTAACATTAAAAGACCATGTGATATACCCCTGAGGGCAAAAATCAATAACAGCATCACAGATCGACTAATATATTGTCTCTAAATTTCACTGTGCTTGCAGTTTGAGAAGTGCAATTGGGAAATAATGATTGTTCTAAAAGCTTGCAGGGCATAGTAAGGAAGGAAGCCCGGTTTCAAACAAGAGCAAAAAACAAAACAGCTTTTGCTTCATTTGAATAACTGATCAAATTTGGTCTCTCTTCAAAGGGGAGCGGAAGCATGAAGTGTTAGCTCTAGTCTTTCAGTATTATCTGATGTGAAAAATGACTGGAATTACAGGAAGTAAAATGCGGTAATCATAACATAAAAGAATAATAGCGTTCACTGGAAATGAATCCCTGCAGAAGACACTGGTAAGAATGAAGGACTGATTAAAGCAATGCATTTCAGAGTTGGTATCTTTAATCAAATAAGCACTGATTGATAAGTGCGTTATTCTTCTGGGCTAAAATGAAACTTGCAAACGAAAGCATGTAGTTCGAGCAATTACTGTACATATATAAACACACATTAAAGTACATTTTAGCATCGTGACACAGAGTGTACATGGTTTAAATTACAGGTAGAGATAGATGGCCAGATGTGTAGGTAAGGGAGAAGGGGGAGAGAGAGAGAGAGAAAAACGTGTGTGATTTCATACACTGAATGAAACAGTTCAGACTGCCAGTCCCTCCTGCAGTGATCACCGACCAAATCCCTTAGGAGGATTATCCCGACTCAAATCAAGAAATTTGTGCAACTTTAAGGGTTACAGACAGACAGTGAGAAAAAGAGGAATGGAGTGGGGGGGTGGTTGTCCTGTAGCCTGATGTTACTTTTGTCCTTTCTACCTTCTGATTTGAGAGTTCTGACACACTATGTGCTCCATGCAGTGACCTCTCCACCAACATCAAGGAGAAAATGCAACTGGCTGATAAATATTATTAGGTATACAGACACCTAATTTGCTTTTAAAGGCCATTTTCTCTCACACACTCACACAACTTTATGCAAGCTGATGCATAAGACTGATCTGATCTTCTTATGTAGCATTCAACAGCCCAGTATCCTATGATTTACATACATAATTAAAGATTCCACACCTCAGATTTACAGCCAATGTCAACATTTAGTGCAACTACAGTAGGTGTATGTATGTAAGTATGCAACACGGAAAGAGAACAGGCACAAAGCATCAGTAAAGTTAACAATTAACAATTTCTTTTTTAGATTTTTAACCAGCCGTAAACTTTGATAAATATGTTTCCTATCAGCAATCTTTCCCTAACCTTAACCATCCCAGATCATCATGTGCAGGTCTTTGAATAAAAGAAAAAAGAAAAATAAAGCATGTATACTCTGTTTAAATAAGGCCCCCTGACTCACTCAAAACGGAAAATCATGGATGGCACAACTTGTCAGATGACTCTCAGTGCTATGCAACTGTACCCTCTGAAGTAGCAGCATGCATTGGCATAAAGCAGAAGGTAATTTGGCATGCATTACAACACAAACAAGCCCTGCTGGCTAGTTTTACTGCCAGATTCTGCCCCAATAAAGCCAAGATTTTCCCACACTACAAACACTCATTCAGGTCCTGTGTTTGTCTTTCGGCGAATGGTGTGAAACGGCTGAGAGAGGTCGGGTTAATATTCCCGACCTAAAGCCAGATGTGTGATGACAAGCCCTCAGAGTGAAAAAACAAACACGAACAGAAAGATCACGGGCCGCTCTAAGCTGCCGCAGCTGTTTTGTTTCCAATAATTACTAATTTATTAGAAGCATTAAAAGGTGATAAATAATCCCAAACCTCTCATTAAAGTTTATGAAGTAAATCTGGCTTGTATGCCATCTGCAAACAGAAGGCTGCAAAAATGTATTATGACATACTGTAGATCCACACTGACCATCTGGGTACAGGCAAAGCGCTGTTAACTTGCCAGTGATGCAAACGCTCTTCTTGCTGCCTGTTAGTCTTACTCATTTTAACCATTTTACAGTCTGTTGACAACAAATGGGGCTTGATATGTAAAAGGATAACGTAAAAAGGTTCCCATGAGGGTTCAACTCTTGGAAATCAAAGGGGAGGAGAACTTTCTTGTGAGAAATGAAAACTACTTATTTAAATCAATAAGTCACATAAAGATTAGATGAGATGCAGATACATTTTACACTCTGCTACTGTACTTTGTCACACATTCATCTACAACAGTGTTCACCATATGAATGTGCTCTGCTTTGTTTGGAATACTCACTGAAATAATGATTGGGGAAAATGCAGCTTATGATTCACAGAGACAGGAACATTGTGTTCTGCAGATTGTAAAAGCGCTCGAGAGAAAAGTGCTGTGCTTGAGTTTACTCATTTATTTAGTTAATTGGGTAAAAGGACAACAGTCTTGCTTTCCTTTTAGATTTTTGGAAACCACAGGTTCAAACTTAAAGGATTTTCATTTTGATGTTTCAAACCAATCAAGTCCACTAAATTTATTACCATATATGTTACTGTATATCATACTGTACAGGAAATTGACAACAAATTTGTCTTAGCTTAGCATAAAGTCTGAGGAAGAAGCTAGCATTGCTTTGCCCAAAGATAAAAGAATCCCACTAATTAGAATGCTATACAGTATTTTGCTTTTTATTGTGTTCATGTGTTTCAGAAAAACAAAATATACATGATTCAACTAATGCAAAGCAAAGAGGATGTCACTTAACAGACAGAGGGTAACAGACAAAGAAGTTCTAAATTAGGTGCTGAAAGTTCCAGATTTTAATGCTGACTTGTTGTTAAATTCTGCTAAAAGAGGTGACAGAAGCTCAGCAGTAGTTTCCCACCAACTATAGAGTTGCCATGTGTCAAAACTGACAAGATACTAAAGCCCCAAACTGTAGAATCTCAAGAGGTTGTTCAAGCCAGTGCACTCTGGATACCAGTCCCAAACACAGTGAATAATTTTAGGCGGTTTCATCAGTAAAGGCATCCGGCATAAAAATCTGTGCCAAACCAATGTGCGGACCATGATCCTCTGTCCTGACTCCCGTGGGATAAGCCGATAGAGTTTATATGAGTTTATTAAATTTGTCTGAAATTCATCTGTGCCTAGTGATTTTTTTTTTACAGTCAGTCTAGTCCACCAACACATTACAGCGTGCAGCTACTGGAGAGTTTTAGACACAGAACGACCAAACTGTTAGCACTAACTCAGTCATCAACTAAGTTAGCACAGAGGGGTTCCCAAGAAGGTTGGTCAAACTGCAGTGCATGAAAGTCAATATTGTTGTTAAATCTGGAAAGGGAATTTAAACTCTTTCTTACTTACCTTGTCTCTCTGAGAAGAACAGATGCTAACTTCTGTGTGTGTGTGCATGTAAATTTAAAAAGACTTGACAGGAGCCATGTCTAGTGGGCTTAGTGATTTGGCCACATGAGTGAAGGATCATGGAAACATGTATGTTATTTATGACAGCGAGTGGGGATTGTTGTGCAGTGAGATCTTCATTATTACAGCATCTTATCTGTCTTAAGACTTCTTAGTGTGATCTCACATTTCAGGCCCAAGGTTGTTCATGTCAAACTGTTTGGGTCATTATATAACACAGCTACACTGGATAGTTTACTTGAACTGAAACAGGATTTAATAACGTCTTTGATAACTTGTATGAGCAGAGAGATTTTGCTTTTAAGACTAGACTAGATTTTATTTATGTCATTACATTTCTTAAGAGCTAGGAACATTGTAAATGTATCCTGCCGTCACTAAAATCTAAAAATTGGGCTGCAGAGGGTTTTAAATGTTCAATTTTACTGTGATGTCTACTTTTCTAGAACAGAGTTTTAATCCAAACTGTCTTTGTCTTTGTAAGAATTTATCAGTCTTGTTGCAACTCTTCCTTTGTGCTCTCCACTGGCTCACTTTTGTTTCAGTAACCACTGCCTTTCATCTCTTGGATCTTTATCTCTATCGTAATCCTCTGCACTACCTGGTTCCTATTTGGATTCTCTAATATTTGTGTTTTCTTTTCTAATATTGTTAGTATCCAAATCTCACTATACCTTATTGATCCCTCTGTTGAGATTTCTTAGCCACTCAGACAATCACAAATAACACAAGAAAACTTACAATAAGGCCTCCATTAGCTCAAAGGTCACAAACACAGGTTCTGAGGTTCTGTATATCATAAATTCCTTTTTTCTTCCCCTTTATCAAACACTCTTTCTGGCCTTGTCACCAACCACATTTAACTTTCTGAACAAAGCAGACAAAACTAATAGACAAATGTAGGGTTGACTCAATTATTATCTATATAACTATACTGTATATATTATCTATATATCGCATATTATCTATATTATCTATTTCAACAGACTAAAGCAGGGGTGGGCAGTCCTGGTCATTGAGGGTCACTCTCCTGCTTGTTTTTCCAACTAATATCAACTGTTATCCCTGCCCTACACACTGCTGATTACCTGGATCAGGTGTGTTCATCTATTCAGGAGCTGGAAGTGTGGGGATGGTTTGAAAAAAAACCAGGACAGTGATTTATTTAATGGCTCAACTTAAGTTAATTTATACATGTTAGGCAGTTTCACCTGGCATGGATTCATTTCAATTTACTTGTTGAAGATACTGTGACTGTGAAGAAATGGAAATGCAGTTTTACTGTGTTAAAACTCAGCAAACACTCACCCAGGCAGCTTTGGCATCTTGGAGAAACCAAACATGTCAATGTGGTCCTGCTACACAGCGCTATGTCCCAAAGCTCAGACGCTCCTCATCAGCATTCTAATCCACATATGAAACCCGTACAATCCAGTTTCAACCCGGATCCATATCAAGAGTTAACAAAAGCCTCTCAAATACAGAATTCAGATTTTCTCACAGTTTAAGAAAATAAACTCAAATGCCAGCAAGTAGTATCCTTGTTGAATGCCCCATCTGGTGCACAGACAATCCCTGTCTTTCCACAATGTTGCGTTCCCAAGTGCTGACGGAGACAGTGAGGATCACTTCCCACCTCTTTGCTCTCTCTGGGACCAGTCACTTGTTTCTGCTGCTCTCCACCTGGCTTATTTGGGCTTCAATAAGCCCCCTGTGTGTGCTCTCCATCTCAGCGCATGGAGAAGTGCTGCGATCCTGACCGCGGTGAGCAGGGGAGCAGAGAGGAGAAGGGAGGGAGAGAGAATGGAAGAGGGATGGGATAGAAAGGGAGGGAGGGGAGAGAGACAAAGCGAATGGATGACAGATGCTCTCTGGCTCTGGCTTTGCCCTCTGTTCATCGTAGCTGCAAGTCTCTTTGCAGGGCAGAGGATACAGGGAGGATACACAGGAGGAAATCAAGATGAAAAATTGAGGAGGGACAAAAAGGGGAGTAAAAGTGCTGGTTGTAAAGAGAGAGAAACAGTCAGAGAAGGGAGGAGGGGAGGAAGAGAGTGGTGATGGGCAGAGGAACGCTGACTGTGCACAATAGCATGCTGATGGGAGCAAGACCCCGTCTCTCAGGGTTTCTCCCCTATGTTTGGTTTTTTATTAAGTGAGCTTGTGTGTGTGTGTGTGAACACTCATGCTCAGAACCATCATCATGATGCAAGCATGGATCAGCTTTCTGGACCACAGACAACTTTGTTACTTATCCAGAAGGATCATTATTTTTTAGGCTGACTGCTTTTTCTCAAATGACTAGACCTGAGAATAATTTAGTTATATCTTGTACTTCGGGGTGAAAAAAACATCCAAGGACTCGTGTTTTGTCTTTTCTCAGAGCCTGTCACCAAACCCTGACAACAAGTCATTGCCTTTGTGTGTTTGTCTATGTGCCTGGACACAGTGTTCAATTTTTTTGTAAGATGCAGCTCCTGCTGGTACTACACCACAAAAGGCCAAGGGCGACACAAATGAACCTCAGTGGTGATGATAAACTTGATCTGAATGCAAAGAAGAGGGAAGTTAGCTTTGCATCCCATGTAAGTGACTTTAACTGTGTGTGCAATGAAAAAAAGTACATCACTTCTCAAGAATGAAAAGAATAGAGTATTTCTAAACTATATTTAGTGCTATCACTTTCTACAGGTCAGTACGAGCTAATGGGAATTCTTATTTATAATTCATAAAAGTTATTCTGGTGGTTTAGGACAGTCTAATCGCTATTTATGAGCATGAACTCAAGGTGGTGCTAGAGGAAAAGTCAGGACATCACAGTCATTAGCATTCAACTTCTGGGGACCATGAATCCGTGTTAAGGTTTCCATATGGGACATTTCAATACAACATTAAAGTTGAGCACGCATTTGCTCAGAGTGCAAAGCAGCAATGACATAAAGCTGCAGTTTTACATCAGGCAGCTTTGATGCAAAGCGTCTTTGATGATCCTCATTATCCCCTAGGTTCATCACACATGCACACACCAAAGCACATGCATCCACACATATCAAACATACTTTTATGATTGCAGAATATAAAAGGCCTCGTTGTCCTTTTATAATTTCATATTGGTTTGGTCACAAAACCACCTTAGGACCAGAAAGACACAAATTATTGAACACCCTTTTATCTGTTAGTACATTCAATTTCCTGTCAGAATGTATTACAGATTGAAGCTATTTTGGGATATCTAGTGTTGTCACTAGATACGCTGGCAGCTTTTGGATAACAGTTTTTTAGGAATCAATCCTGGTGCCATTTTAAAAATTAGGTGACTTTTTTTTTGCAAATAAATCAAGTAAGAGTCTTCCTCGGCCCGTGATCTTTAATATTGTCCTAACTAACATCAATATATTTGACACCAAACACAGACAGAAGAGCACAAAATGACAAACGTGGATGGCAGCCAACAAAATTTTAGGTTTAAGAGATTAGATAAAGTGATTGAGGAAAGAGTTGCCAAATCTAAAATTGACATGATGATTAAGAGAAGTGGAGATTTACGGGGAATGTAGAATGAAGCCTAAGAGTCACAAGGAGAATTGGATGAAGAAGTGCGGGAATGTGAAACTACTTTTGCCAAGGTCCACAAATTCTAAATGTTATTATTCTAACATTTCATAAAGGGGTGCAACACGGGAAGAAAACTAAACTGGCGCTTAAAACTAACACATATATTGCTCTTGTATATCTGATATCTTCTTTTCAAATTTAAGTTCAGACAACAGGCAAACATAATTCATTTCTTAAATTTGATGTTTTAGAGCAGCTCGCATGTCTCATCTCTCTTCAAAAGAAGAAAAGTAAAACTCACATTCTGAAACAGAAATGCATAATAAATATGCTAAGAAACAGAAAAAGATAGTTTATTAAACAAGCCTACAGTACCATAACTTTTTGAGTGCAGGGAGAAGGACATGAAGGATCTCTTACTTCTAAGCCTGTAATTTACCTCTGCACTTCACTGATTCCACCTCCTCTGACCTGCCCACCTATTCAACTGTGAGAGCTGAAAGTGTCATGAAGGGGACTTAAACAAACTTTGAAAACAGGAATATGGAATATTGTAAGACCTCGTCACACAAACACACAAGCAAAAAGAGATCTCTAAAAGATATCTTCTTTCTACAACATCTGTAGGAAGGTGGCTCGAATCATGAATATGATCATTTTAGACTTGATGAAGTCAGAGACTTGCAATTTCACTTTGGCTTTAAACAAACACCCTCACTCACTGGAACTTCAGGCCTTTGACTTAAAATGAATTAATATCCTCCTGAAGCCCACAGATTAAAATCATGTTATTAAACAGTGTAGAGAGAATCCACTCTTCATTTTCCTGTCAATGGACGAATCGGTCTAACAGCAGCTAATCACATCCATCCACTCATCCATTACGCTGACGCTGATTTTCCTGTTTGCAGGTGGGGTACGTCCAGGACAGATAGTCAGTCTATCACAGGGCTGCCTAATTACATTCACAGGCAAAGGGAAAGGTGTATTTGGCAGTGTAGAAAAGCAGATACATAACAGATAATAATTCAGATTGTCACATTTGGATATATAAGCCCCCCGATCCATTTCCATTTACCTATGGACCACTTTGCTGTAGACATATTTTTTGTATATAAATTCTGGATGTATGTCCTTGGAAATGCTTTAGGTCTCCTGAAATGACCACTGACACTGCTAAATCTATTATCTTCATGTCTGTTGTTGATTTCCAACAAGGTACTTGAAGTCACTCGCTAACACTCACATCTCCCATGTACAGGCTGCTTTCGACAAGCTGAAGTGGGCCAATCAACAACTGGCTTTGTCCATCCAGTAGTAATCGTCCGTTGTGTCTCTTTTTTGACAATCATGCTCCAGACTATAGTCTGTTATGATGTATGACATGGAACTATGGAACTATGATGAGCATATAAATAGTAATTTATCAAAATAGTCTATTGAGTAAATAACCATAAATTTCATATGAAAAAAGTTGATAATCTTTCATCCTCCCTTTACTGTAGTCTGAATTAAAAGATGTTTTATTCTAAAAAGTAATAACCATGAAAGTGTTAAGCACCTGATGGACAGGACCTTTCTTTTAGCACTCAAAGCTGATGTCTGATCTCTCCACTCAGCTGATTTAAAACAGCAGCACTTATTACAGTGCGGACAGATTGGAACGCCACTGGCATCCCACTGCTGGTTTGTGTCCCATAGAGATAAGAGCAGAGGAGGCAGCCTGCCCGCCTCTGTCCACTAATGAATAACAATATAGCCCAAGGTCACCATTCAAGTGTGCATGACTGTGAGTTTGTGCGAGGGGAAACCAAGGAAGACAAAGCGTACATGCAGCATTATTACACACTGGCATTCAGTACTCCTTCACCTCGTGGGCTGTGATGGTTAAGTTAATCATTAACCTGTCTCTGTGTGTCTGTAGACTCTTCTTTCTCCTTTAACAGAGTAGGACACTGCATATTCAACAAAGAAACCCATTGTAATGAGATTTTCACTAGAGGGTGCTTCAAGAACAATAAAGTCACATGGTTACAATGTTCTGTTGGAGCATATCCATCATACTATAAAATGTCTGGCTGATCAGCTGATGATAGATGATGAAATTATAAAGCTTTGTTTCTTTGTTCAACCAGCACAACTGGACCTTGATGACTTTGATGTTTCCTTGACTCTCTACGTTTGGATGTACATACATAAATCACTGTCACCTTTGTGACTTACTGACAACTCACTACCTCTACTGTCCACTTCACCTACTTGGTTATTATCTAAATATTTGCTTTGCCAATTAAGGAAATGCTGTCGGTGGATGCATGGATTATGTGTCATAATTTAAAAAACTTGGCATTTCACATGTGACTTTACTGGGTCACAGCACTATTTCTGGCATTTACAGTAATTAGAATATTAAATAATTCTTCACTTCAGTGCTTTAGGATTTTCATCATCATACCTGATGTCTGAGAATTGTTACTTCTGTAGGTCAATCCATCAACATACTGTCATTTAATATGCTGTCGAAACACACCACAACCTAATGATACATGTATACAATAAAAGTATAAATCAAACATTCATTAAAGTCTCCTTCTGCTACCACACCAAAGACATATGCGTGATTTCCCAGCATGCAACAGTGCAGAGCCAGACGTTTCTGGCTCCCCTGTCATTACAGGGGATAAAGCGAACGCCAACACCAACTTTATGTGACTTGTCGAAACAATGAGATCATAGAATTTCATTCCTGCACGCCCTCTTTAATCCAACTGGCAATCTCTTTCGTTCTTGGGACGCAGGCCTAATCTGATAGGGCAAACAACCCAAAAGCGAGGGAGGAGATGGGGTTGATGGAGGGAAAGAGGAAAAAGGACTAGATTGACACAACAAGGGGGAGCAAGAGGGAGAGATGATGAAGGTGTTGTAGGGAGGGGGTGAAGAAAGGTCAGGGAGGATAAATGGATGAAGGGCTGCAAGATGAAGGTGTGATGTAGGAGTGTATGATGGACTGAGGGAGACTGAAGAAGAGAAGATAAGTGTAAAGGCATATACTTTATATATATATACAGCACAAAATGATGGTATTCAAGATCATGTGGGAGGTTTATTTTGAAATTTGGTACCAAGACATGAGGGTCAGCAGTCACAGCTGGCATTTTATGAACATCAAAAATAGAATTTCAAGGAGAAATGCTTCGGCACATAAAATCAGCCTCTATCCTTGTAAATGTATAAGGGGTTTCATTAGATCATCAATAAGAAGAGCGGCTTTGCTTGCCAAGAAGTCTGCAAACACTGACTCAGCAGTGAATCTGGCAGATTTATCAACATAAATTTAAATGAAGTGAAAGCTGTTGTTGATACCCATCATAAAAATGTTGCTAAATTCATAGTATCGTGTTGACCAGCTTATACAGTATATTCACATTATGTTTATTTTCTGTCATTACACGTGCATATAGCTTTCTAGCTAGTTTTGACAAATTGTACAAACAACCTTTTGTATGTTTTTTCTAATTTGAAGTGCGTTTCCTTTATGTTTGCACTTTCAATTTTGTACATGCCTTCTCCCTAGGCCCCACTGTATAAATCACATACAATAAAGAGTTTAGAATGAGGGGGTTGTTAAATAAACACTGTTTTAAATAATCAAATTTAGATAAAGATGAAGCATATCGGATCAGAACACAACTGAAATTGGCATTTGAGAGTTAAGAGAATGTAATAATAGTATAAACTTTTTTGCTAAATGACATAGTATATCTGAAAGTGGGTGTGTTTTGAGGCACTGCAAAGAGCACAGATATATGTCCTGGTGACTCAGTTAAACCTATTCCCAGTCCTATGATTGCATGTCATTCTCCCTCCTGTTGTTTCCTGTCACCTGTCAGCTGCTACGCTGTTTAACATAAATTACTCAGTGTATGTAATTGCCCAAAAAGAACAGAAATGTACTGCACCCACAGAAACGTCTTTGTTTTTATTTATGGTGTTCTGCTGAGCTTAATGCTTGACTTGCCGTTTAAATGCTTTAGTGTGGTGAATGAAATTGCTCATTCATTCAAAAAACGCACAAAAACACTTATAGAGTTTTTTTCTCTCAAGATAATTATCTGTTTACCACAGACCCATGGGGATCCTTTTTTAAATTAAAAGACTGTTTAATGTTCTCCCAGAGCAACTATGCCTGGCTCTGATACACAATATATTGATATAGTGATATACCCGACTGTCTGACACAGTGTTTACTACTGAGTTACCCTTAAACAAATAATGCATTTGGCTAAGGTCAGCTTTGTTTCTAAGTGTCTGCTTCTCCCTTTTTCCTCATGCCGCCCCCTGTCAGCTTACTAAACGTCCCTCTTCAATAACAGAGCTTGTCGCAGACATTTAGGAGATAAGAAAGAGTGGGAAATGACAGGGACAATTTGTCACCTCACAGCATATTAGGCAACTGCTGGCTGCCCTGGAGCCCTGAGCTTTCACACGAGCATGCAACTACTTTAAACACACAGAAACATCTTGCCAGCAAACAGTCACACCTTTCTCTGAAATACATATGGCTGCATGTCATGCAGATATTCCTTGTTATGCCTGGTGTGAACACACATCAAAATGCAAAGAGACTCATATTTAGAGTGAACAAATTGATTAAATGCTAATAGCTATTCTTCAAGCCCAGTGTGACATTTAATTACGCACACATGCACACGCTCACTAAGCTTGAATACTGACGAGAGATGCTATTTTTTTGTGAGCCGAATATCTTGAGTCGGCCAAAAGCATTTGGAAGAGACTGCAGAGTAAACTCGCACAAACAAGAATGCATGCTCAGAAAAATCGTTACATCATTATATCACCATTTCTTTATAGAATTGCTTAATAATACATCTGTGGCAGAAAATAAAAACCAAAGGACAATATAAAGCAATGAAAATGAGAAAATACAAAGCACATTTTTACAAACTAATGTCATTTTCAGCTAAGTAAAACTTGTTTTTTGTAAAAAATCTCCTGCTCAGTGAATGCAGGAGTTAACAACGTGATTACCGAGCTAAGGACTAATAATGTGTGACGACAAAGAGACCCAAGGGGTTCTTGCATGGGCATGAGTCCCAGTGTTGCTGAATATAACTGGGCAATGCTCCCGGTCATGAGAGAAAAAAAAGTCAGAGTCAGAGTACGGGTGAAAGCATTCTGTGCAAGAGAGGAAGTAATAAATGACAGTTTTTTCCTGCAACAAAAGCTGAGAGGCTGCACTGTGGTATTTAATGTGTTGCATTTTTAAAGCAGTTTTACTTGCTGAAGTGTGTTTGGACTGGAGTGTTACATTGCACATTTGTTACATCAGAAACAGGCAAAATTAAAAATGCACCAGTATCGGACATATGCAGGCATGTGGTCAGTGGTGAATTTGTTTATATAGCGTTTCTGATTGAAAAAATAAGAAGTTTCTGGGATTGTCAATCATCCATAATTAATTCAGCAGAGTGTCAGAATGAAAATACAAACTCGACTTGTTAAAATACCACTTCTGCCAAGCAGTGAGGTAGCTCTTGATGTCAAATCTCAGTGTCTAAATTCAAAATATCCTGCAGCTGCTTTACAGTGAAATCTTCCCATTGGCACTCCATGCTAACACACTAATTTGGCTTATATCATATAAGCCGGTATTCAATTTGCACAGCAATAAATGGTTTCTAAGGCACTTGAAGTGCAGTTGCAGGAAGTGCTGAGCAGATGGGAAACAGGTGTAAATTTGAGTAGATCAGAAAATAATGAAGTAACATGACAACTTGAAACAGGACTGTAAGAGGACAAGAAACATTTCGAATGTGCACAAATTTGTAGGTGGGAATCTCGCAAACTGAAAACAGGGAACATACACAGCCCCACATTTATTGAAATGAACATATGGAAAAACTTCTTTCACACAAAGCACGAGCATGATGCAAAACAACAAATACTGCATGTTCACAAGTACTGATGAAGTACTGATTTGCAAACTGTGCAGTGATATGAATGTACCACAAAAACTGAATTATTATTAAAATATTCCACACAAAATAAAGGTTTTAGGTTTGAAAGTTGTAGCATCAGACAACAGAATATAACAAACAAGTGTTAGGCGTGACAGAAAACACGTTTATCCAAATCTCACCCATCTGTTACAGTCATTTCACCTGCAAGGCAACATCTGGGTTTTAGATGTCGCAGTTCCTACAGCAGACAAGCAGAGATAAACCTTCTGTAACTCATGGGGCAGTTGCCATAACTGCATTTACTCATTAAAGGATTGTAGCTTTACACATTAGCTCATCTGACATTAATAAAAGATCATGGACTGTTTGCAAACTGACAGCGGATTTGCACTGCAAATCCCCACTTAGTGCAACACGTGGTTACATGTCCGATCCACACGTCCAGATAAACACAGGGATTCATACACTGAGACTATGGATATTTGGGCCATAGGTGGAATTCCCAGTGAGATTATCGCCCTCTGCTTCCATTAGCTTCTGATTAAACAATGATACTCAGCAACTTGTGTAAGAACAACCGACTCAGAACAAGAAAAACATCCTGCTAATGCCTTATCGATACCTGCACACACACACACACACACACACACACACACACACACACACACACACACACACACACACACACACACACACA
>JAUYWH010000012.1:7377994-7426477 GCA_034779795.1 Ctenopoma multispine | reverse complement strand
CACACACACACACACACACACACACACACACACACACACACACACACACACACACACACACACACACAGTGTCTTTGGCTGGTAATGTGAAATTGATGCTTCTAGCTTGTTGGCCAGGGATGTGGTCAGCCTTTTGTACTGCCTCTCTGCATGTCAATAAATTAGCAACATAATAAACAAAATATAGTAAGAAAATATGTGAACTAATGGGTAATATGTTATATCACCACCAGAGCGATCACAACCGCAGGTTGCACAGTTACCCATTACAGCTAAGCAAAGAAAGGCAAAGCAGCAGCAGCAGCAGCAGCAGCAGGTGTTTGGTTCCAATAACTAGTGTAGGTCACCTGTTTTTTGGAAGTGCTCAGAGCACAACACACAACCAATGAGGGAAATAGACTAAAAGCCTAAACGACACACAGACAGAAATGAGTCAACATGCATCCTGTGTAGACAGCTGGATATTGGTTGAGTGACCAAAACAAACCAATACACAAAAACGTCAAAATAGCTGGTGTGCTGGGGATAACAACAAGGAAGCTAGGATAAATTTAATACTGCCGGGTGGCAGAAAGGCTAATGGCTAAAAGGACGTGAAGTAAAAGAACAACAAATCTCAAATAAATAAACAATAAGTAGTGAAGTAAGAAGTACAATATTGTTCTATCAATTATAGTGAAGGAAACGTAGCATTAAATGGAAAGACTACAGTAAATTACAAGTAGCTCAAAACTGCACTTAAGGACAGTACTTAAGTAAAAGCCCTGAATTTATTGTCACCACTCAGTGTGAGAGCATGCACATGCATGTGGTGGTGGTTGTTGGTGGAGGCCCTATAAAGTAAGTTTGCTTATCTGTCGGCAGTCTGATTTCCAACGTGCAGTGCACTTTCTAGCAAACAGCAATAAATAAAACTCCAAAACATATGTCAAACTTTGCTCTGTGTGTGTTTTGTTGTTTTGATTTAACAGATTTTGCGTCTTTAAAATGCAAATTGGAAGAGCCGAGACAGTTATTGTACTGTTATTCGAGATGCATCCCAAATCATTTCTGTTTGCTTTCTGCAGCTAGGAATTAACATTAATTTCCATCTGATGTGGGAGGAAGAAGAGGGAGGAGGATGAGGAGCTGGACTAGACTCTGAGTACCTGCCAGCAAACTAATCGTCCTGTGACCGATTTGGCTTTAAGATCTGTCCAGGCCGACCTGACCAATCAGAGCAAACTTCCTGCAGTGCAGAAGTGCACATAGATGGAGCGACTGCAGATGAGAACCACAGGAAGAGCACTTTCAGTAGACACACAACTTTTCTTGTGCTTTTTTGAGAATGAGAGAATTAGATTTGGCCTCTAACAATGCAGCTGAGGTGTCTTATTTCGGAACCCACTGAATTTCATCACATTCAATTCATACTCAAATTTTAATATAAAAAGTTTGCTATACCTCAGAATCTAATTTCCTTGTTATGTACAAGTACGCCGAGAATGAAATTGGGGAAAATGAAAAAAGATCTCTCTCCCAAGGGATTCTTGGAGGATGTAGGTGCACAGAAATGAACAATCTGTCTTATTTTCATTGATTATTTCCAGGCTTCACACTCAGAGGTCAGATCCTCTTCCTTACATATTATCTAGCACAATACCTATTCTACTAAATGCAGAGTTTTTGTTTTAGCACTAACACGAACAATATCATTCCGACAGGAAAAGAAAAAGAAAGAAAAAAACTTGCCTTGAATTTTTCAGCAGCTGCTGAGTCAACATACAAGTTTTTGGAATATCAGTGGTTTAAAAACCAAGAACAGCAGGTGGACAGATGGAAAGTAAATCAGTCCTTGTCTTTCTGCTTGTCTGTCTGTCTGACTGACTGACAAGGCAGAGTTGAGTCTGAATCAGAATCAAATTTCATTTGTCTGCTTTCTGAGCCACATGTTTCCTGGCCAATGACCCGTCACCCCACTGCTGTAATCTTTCAATGCTGTGATCTGGCGCTTCCTCAATCCCACAGTCGCCTGCTGACCAGCAGCTGCAGGGGTTTATGTTTAGGTAAAAATGAGAGAATAAAGGACTAAGTCTAGCTCATTTTTAATTTTTTTTAAGAATGATGTTGTAAATGTTTTGATTCATAATAGCCACAAAACAATGGAACGAGTGTTTTAAAACAGACTCATATCTACTCATATCATCCATCCATCCATTATCTACCGCTTAATCCATTTCGTGTCGCGGGGGGTGCTGGAGCCTATCCCAGCTATCTTCAGGCGAGAGGCGGGGTACAGCCCGGACAGATCGCCAGTCCATCGCAGATCTACTCATATCATACATCTCCAAATATATTTGTAAATAATTGGGCTACGAGATCCAGAGATCATCACACAGTTTATTCAATACTATCGATTTCAACTTTTAGCTAACTATTTGAACTGTATCACTGTTTTTGCGATATATATATATGAACTTCTATTTAATAAAATTGCAATGTCTATTTATTTGTATTAGCTCATTACTCCACAGTCTTTCCAATCTTAGTTGTCCCCTTCAGCTCTCCCTTAAGAATTACTGCTACATGTGTTGTTGTGTTCATTAAAGGGTCAGAAATCAGTTGCTTTAGCTGGGAGCTACATACAATGATGTGATATAAATTTGGCGTTGGGTTTATGTGTGGATTATCATCCCAAATGACAATCAGTAAGAGTAAACATACCATCCAGCTGTTGAAGGGATCATATTAAAACAATTAAATCCCCTCCTAAGTCTTGGTTACTCAGGATGGTGAACACACTTCTGAACCTTACAGCCTATAACACACACACACACACACACACACACACACACACACACACACACACACACACACACACGCGTGAACTAGTCTATATGCATATAGAGCCTGTATTTACAGAGTGCATAATGCAACATGCACACATTATGTGCATAATAATATCAGTTTAAAAGATCACATTCCCACATCCACAGCCACAGCCACAGTCAGCTAGCTAAACCCTTCCAATCCATTATATAATCCCTAAGTGTGTTCAGTAATTACAAGGTCCTGGGTTCTTCCGCTGCTTGGAGCCACCTCAGCATTATGTAACGGACCACTCACGTGCCGTCAATTCAGTGAACAAGATTGCAATATGGCTCCTCTAAAGCCAGGAGCGGATAGGCATTACATCCCTCAACATGCTTAGACAAGTCAGCAGCTAAATCAAGACATGATGAAGAAAAGGAAGAGATGATGATATTATTGACCTGATACTAATAACGTTAGCCAGCCAGTCAGGTATAATGTATAGTATTTAACTCATTCACAAACAGAGATGTGTCTACCATTTTGCAGATTACACTCACAAGAGCAATATTTCTTGTCCGGCCTCCATCCTCCCCAACCACCCTGCAACTCACTTTTCCACAATAAATGTAGCACTTCATTCATTCAAAAAATATGTTGGCTCACAACATAATTATTTTGTTCCTTACAAAAACATGTGAGGTGCAGTTTAGTGTCAATGAACCGTAGGTTTCAGGAGACAGGGCTGGTAACCACAGTCACAGTCAAAACAAGAACAAGAACACAAGTCCACCCAAGACACCCAAACACACACTCCCACAACCAGCAGCAACCTCTATATAAACCTCCCAATGGGCTTCATTGATAAAGCCCTCACTAAAGAGCTTTTGCACTGTCATTTGGATTTTTGGAAAATGTATCTTCAGCTTAAAGAATTTCTGCTTTCTGAAAACGTCCCACAAAGCAACAACGCATATTCAGAGAAGCAACCAGAGCAAGTCAACAACAAGACGAATCAATAGACAAAAGAACTTACTGGAAAGCAGTTAACATCCCCAGTTCATCGTCCTCATCACACGGCTCCATCCTGTCACCTGGACAGATGACGGAATGAACGGGTGGAGAGAGTGGGATGGATGCCCCAGCCCCACCACCACCAAAAGGCTCAGAGCGTCGGAGAAGCGGCTCCTGTCCCGCTTCCTGAGTCCAACTCCTCCACTAAAGAAATCCACTTCCTCTGAATCTCATTAAAAAATATCCCCAAACTCAATTTTCTGTGTGTGTATGTGCATATGTGTATGTCAGAGTGTGTTTCTGTTTTTTTTTTTTCTTCATTCGTAGCTTGGTGCCAAATGTTCCAGCTTAGCAAAGCTGTGCAGCACCACTGGCGATGGATTTAGCCGGGGCATCTGGGCCAACAGGGATGAACTCCGTTCACACACACACGCACGCGCACACATACACACAAAGTGGCGACACAAATGCACGGACACCAGCACACGTGCATGCACATGAGTGTCATACGGTGTGGGATGTTATGTCCAACACACACTCCCTTTCCGTACACACAGAGCGAGTGGATCAATGAATGAACAGATGTGTGCCAAGTTTAGACCTGCCACTAAGCACAGACATCAGCAGCTGTACTTACAGCAATGCACGTGTGTGTGTGTGTGTGTGTGTGTGTGGGTGTGTGTATCTCAGACACAAAGCAGTCTGATGCCATTGATGATAAAGAATAAAGAAACTCAAAACAATAAAGAATCAGCGTGACATGTTTCACCCCTCAGGGCAGAGAGAGGTCAACTGTGCCCGTGGCAATATAGCACACAGTGAGAGATTACCACCACGATAATGTACATACAATAAGAGAAGGACACAACATAATTGTGCTCTTGCCACTGCGGATTCTGTAGAGGAGAAAAAAAAAGGACTGGTATCAATAAAATCAGATTGCGTAGAGTGAGAAAGAAAATGTATTCACACATTTCTCTGTCTCTCAGCGGAGAGGAAGCTGAGCACAAACTATATGAAATTACTTCAACACACTGTAAAATCAACACTGTCAGGTCTTGTATGCGGGTATAGGGCTATAACACAGGCAGGAAAAACTATCTACACACTAACTGATTCCTTTGTAGGTCAGGTGTCCATTGTTGGTGTCAAACGTTTTGTCAGATTGTGACTTTGTTAATGGATTCTTTGATCAGATATTTCTTCTAACAAGAAATATCAACGGGGTCTGAGTGTGGAAGGCAAAGTGCAGGCAACAGACTTGGCATTTCGTGCTACAACTGGGCTCTTCACATCAGACAGAATTAATTTGCACAAGCTCAGCAGTGGAGTACCTGCATTTCATCAAAATTAGGCCAGTGTATGTCCAGAAATGTGATCAGAACCAAAAGCGCACAAATCAAATTGCCCAACTGCTGGTATGGTATGCAAATAGCAGAGAAAACAGACCAGGAAATTCACTCAGCATGGATGCAGCATCCTGGAAGGAAAGCAAAGAAGCAGCGGCATTAGCAAGCTGTCTTACTCTGGCTGCTGCAGTGTCCTGAGTTCAGGATCGTGAAGAGTGCTCCACAACAAGTTAGACAAAGACAAGCAATATGTCATAAAAGATTATTATCTCCTATTTTTATTGTGTGCCTATTTAAAATGTATTTTTTAAACGCTGTGTTGACTTGATACAAATGTATTTCTGTAGTGATCACTGTACACTTTCTACTGTCAAGATCTATAGATATTATTGACTAAAAGAATTGTAGAGGATGCAACTTTATGTACATTTAACTAGTCAAGTCTGTCAAGATTGGAAATCATAATTGAGCATGCTGGAAGCGATGCTAACCTAATTCAATAAAACATCTGTGAGAGCGAGCGGTATGTTGATGCAAGTGATGTACAACATTTACATTCTCACACACTTAACTTTATAACATCTAGCTGGCAGGTGAGAAGTGCTGCCTGTCTGCTTAGCCTGGTGATTTACGACTGCATCGTCCGATGTCCTCCACAGACAGCTTTTAGAGATGCGTAAATCATCCTTCTGACAGCTGAATTTGGCTTATGTATGTTGCAACATCAGTTTCTTTGTATTAGAAAATTGAAATGGATCTTCCACACAGTTTCATACTGACAAATGACTATCAAAGGCAAATCAAGCAGCCTGTCTGAAGACATGACGAGACAGTGCAGGCAGGACGGTTGTAACAATGAATGTTTTAAACAGTTTTCAGCTACAAACTAGTCAAAGTACTACAGTCTACATGCACATATAACGTTATCCCCACACATGCCAGATCAGTGGATGCAAACTCGAGTTGCTACCTCTGAGAGGCCACCTGGTACTGAAGCTTGGCCAAGGCTATGTATAACCATGTCTACAGGGATGTACATGCCTATGACCACTGTGTGTCTAATTTTAACAAAGCGTGATAAAATAAATATTAAAATAAAATATCCACTGACACAGATACATCTGCTACTCATCATATTTAATATGAAATATCACACATCAGAATGGTTAACTGCAGATTTACAGAGGTTGCCAGCTGAAGCAGATTGCTAAATGGAAAAGAAATTATTTCTCAGTTCATCTCACTTATTTAGTCATATGTTTTACAAAGTAATTCTATATGAAAAAGTAAAATTTCCCTGCACATAAATCAATATGTTGGCTCGTCCTGCCTCCAAGGTTAGGATTTAACATTCGAGTGAGATTAACTATGAGGGTTAATGCCACAGAGTGGTAAGGGTGAACATGTAGAGAACAAATATGGGATTAGGGACTGAGAATAAGCTCCTAAATGACCTAAAAACACATACATACAGGTGCATATGTGTGTTATGTGTGCATGTTCATCTGGAAATTAGTCCTGGCTACATGACTGGACTTTGGTTTTGTCCATCTGGAGGCTTTGTGGGCTTTATGTAACCCCGTCTGTTTACTAGGAAAAGCAAGAAAAAGAGTCTCCTAAGAAAAGGCAATTAATTTATCTACCTTGCATATAAGCTTTATTTTGTGTAATGGTATGTGGACTGTCATTTGAAAGCAGGGGATGTGAAGTGGGAGAGATGGGGGGAAGAGAGGGAGAATACAAGGAATGTAAGAGAAAAAGGGCGGATCAGGGGACAAAGGGAGGGGGCATAAGGATCCCAGTGATGAGTCATCGTGCACAAGCACAAGATGACTGATTTTTATTTAAGGTGAACAGACTGTTAATTGGTAAAATACGATGATCCTGTGCTCATTTAGAAAAAAATACAATAACGTCATCAATTCTCATAATCATTCACATCTCATGCACGGCTAAAAGTCTAATCAGACACAATACATGACCTCACTGACCCATCTATCAGCTGACCAGTACAGATGATGTGCAGCTTCTGCCTCATTTTACTTTTCCAAAATGTTCTTAGTTTCATTGTAATTTTCTGTGAACCTGATTATCGTTTAAAGGTCAAATTTTGCCTGTACTGTCCCAATAATGCTGTAATTAAAGAGGGAAGCTCACATCTGTATTCCACACTCGTCTGCTCACAAATTCAACCGGTGCTCCAGTGAGGGAAGTGCAATCAAAGGTCAAAATTTTAAACTCAAATGTGATGCATCAAACACCGTTGCAGTGATCTTGGCACGTGTGCTCCAGTGTTCAGAAACTACAGGATTTCATTTTTTTCATTTCTCCTCACATTTCCTCTGTTTGGGTCTGGACTGTCTGGACCATATGTGGTTTTGAACATTTTGTTCATGTTATAATGCGTCAATATCTGCCATTTAATCTCGTCTAGTGTGGCTTGATCGTAAAAGCTACACTGGTTTTGCTGTGTAATTATATTACTATGCACTGATTCTGTAACTGTAGACAAATTTAAAAAGGGGGGTAACTGTCCCAAAGGAATGATACATGAATATAATCACTTTAATTAATTAATTAATTAATGTTGAACACTAAGATTTATTTAATTGGTGTTACAAAAACTCAGATATCAGACTATAATCAGATATAATAGCTTATCATAGCTGTTACTAAACAGCAAACTGAAAACAATATTATTCTCTTAACCCACTAACAACTTTCTCTACTCTCCATATGGCTCATTAAACTCTTACTAATCTATCACACCACCGTTCCTCAAATGAAATGTTATTGAGTGTGTGACAAGATTCTATTGATCTAGGTTAGGAAAAAGTAGTATGTGACATTAGGCAGCCACCGTCCTATAGACTTCATTGCACAGCCTCACACTAAAGCCTTTAAATCCTCTCACATTTTATGTCAAAATCACAGAGCCTAGAAAAAGTAGAAAATGCAGTTACAACAGTAAGATAAGTGGGAGGGCTCCGATCAGAGTGTCTCCACCCAACTGTGAAAATATCTGCCACACACTGCTCGCCTGGAGAGATAGAAACTACTTTCTCCTAAATTCTCCAGAAGACCAAACCATTTCAAGCTTCTGCTCCGTGGAAATGAGGCACTAAGTGCAGCCGAACATGAAAACCAACTGTGATATGGGTGCTGTGCCGTAAGTAAACCAGATAAGGTACATTATAGAGCAGAAGTGTGTACTGTATTTCAACAAAGCATCTCAAAGATTAAATCATAAAAAAATATTGAAAAAATATTGAAAAAACGACAAATAGACGTTTAAAATTCACAAGCCATAAGCCAAAAATGCACATACTCACTCTACAGAACCACCCCATCCAGCCTAACTACGCTCCAGATATAACTGTACACGCACTGCGATCAAAGCTCATCATCACATCATATGGAAATGATGGATGTGATTTAAATATTGTATCATATCTTACCTCATGACTCAGTGTGCCATCCTGCCGCATGTCTCTGCCCGACTATCTCCTAATCCTGAGGCTGCCACCAGCAGAGGGGCAGGGTTAAAATAAATACAATCAAAAAAATATATATATCCAAAACCGCAGCAAAATGACTTTCTGTTTGGGTCAGTGGGGATTGAGCGACAGATGGAAAAAAGTTACTGTGAGGCAGTTTTGATACTAGAAACTGAAGTGAAAAAAAAAAAAACCCAAGGGAAAGAAAGAGAATCTGAGGCAGAGAGTCTCCCCCCCCCCCCGTGCAGGAATGTGATTTTCAGTTGTGTTTTATTTAGTAGTAGTTTTATTTACTAAAATGAAGCATAGCAAGGTCAGAAAACAGTAAGAACAGATTTATGTTTGATGTTATGTTATTATTCCCACATCAGGGATCTCATCTTGTTCCACATGGTCCGATCACTGCTAAGCTTCCCTAAGGGATCTAGTCAGTAATACTGAAGCACATTGACCACTGTATTTTATTTTCATCCTTTAAATACAGCATAGAGAATATTGTTTCTTTGCACATTATTGTAAAAAGGTAAATAAATAAGAGTAAAGATCTAGTACAAATTTAGCTAAAAATTACAAAGAACATTTATTATAGGCCAAAACAACAACACATTGCAAGGTACTAATCTAAATTTTATTTATTTCCATTTGTAAATCTTTTTGTATTATTAAAGAGAACAACAAAGGCCCTGCTGACATGAGTCAATTCTCTTCAGCTATTCCATTTCGAACTCAAACAAAATGTATTTGTATTCCTCAGCTGGCTTCCTCAAGTTAATCAGTCTTCATGCAAAGATAGAGAACACTCCACTGTGAGTTACGGGTAATTTAAAGACACAGTGAGAGTGTCAGCCATTAAGAGTGTTCAGACTTTTGTCTGTCTGTGGAAGGATAATTATATATCAGGCTGTGGCGGAGTGATGGAGAGTGGATAGAAAGAAAAGAAATAAGATAAAGAAAGGCTTGATGAACAACAACCCTGGGTTTTCCCACTTGCCAGAGATTCTCTGAAGAATTCAAAGAGGAGAGGTGATTTATGGTCTCTATCTAAACTAATGCAAGGCTTGTTCTATCCACTCTCACAATCCTGCTACTGGAAATCAGACTCCCATTGCAGGAGCACTCATGATTAAAACCTGATGAAACAGATAATCATTGCCACTGTGGCCTGAAAGAAAAGTCTCACTGAGAGCACTTGCATTCATGTGCTATTGGTGGAGACTTTTTTTTTGTTTCCTGTCCTTTGTGGAGAGGTTAGTGTTATTTTTCTTGCTGCTTAATGTTCAACCAGTAAGGATAAACAACAAACTAAACTTTTTTCTTAATGACTGAAAAGACCGGCTATCTTTTATCAAAATGTCAATAAAACACCATCACAAGCTCAAAAACATGCAGAACCACACACTGATGTTGGCAGGCTTAATGAAAACATTCTGAACAGACCTTTTTTTTGTGTCAAGAGACTCATTACACTGCCCTGTAGCCTACAACAGTGTAATACAGAAATAATATACAAGAACAAATTCAACCCAGTATTTGGAATTTGATGAAAATGTTGGTTATGTCTCTCATGCTATATTCTAGCACTGACTTCAATACACTGACCAGCCTGAGTGCGCTTTTACGAGTCAAACCAAGGTGGCAGATCAGATATAAAACGGACGGCACCATGTGGACTTGAATGTTGACTGTTAAGTTAAAACCAAATACAAATACTGTGGCATGGAGTCACAGGAATCATTTGCCTTGTTTTCAAGGAGATACTGACATGGGCCGCCATGTTAATATTGATGCCTTTTTCCACTCAGTCACTTTGCCCCAGAGTTACATCAATTTCGCAGGAGATACAGCAAATCATGACGACAACAGCAGTCCACTGGACTTTCATTTGGCACCAACATGAAGAAAACAATTCTCATTTGGAGTCTTTATAAATATGAGATGGATTCCCATCGCTGCAAATATTAAAGGTCTCAAAATAACAAAGTCTAATTAAATGGGCAATCCACTGATCTTTCACCGAGCAGCCATGAGGAAGCCAAAGCGGTCATTTAGCACTACTTGGATTAGCATCAAATCTGATACAAACATTAACAGTTATGAGCTGATGTATGCTAGAGATGTCACAGAGATGCTAACGAGCTTGTAGTGTATCCATCCATCCAAGTCCATCTTCCTGTCATGTTTCATACGCAGAATATCTAATCAACCATACCTCGTGTGCAACACAGCAATATGTGCATGTGTACCTAATTATGTGTCACCTGATTATAGAGAGAAATAAAGCCTAAACTAGAATCTGGACAAATTAATATTTCCCACCAGTAGATTGCAGATGAAGTTTTTTCTGTTACTTATTTTCACCTTGTTCCCAGTGAACGCTCTAGGTATTATACTAATACTTACTCATCATTTCCAAGAAAAGACGTCTCTCTCCATGCAACCTCCCTGGTTTGCACTTTAGAAGAGACCTTGACTGTAAAAGATTTGTTTGGGTGCTGGTCCATGAAAGGCTTACAGCCAGGAGGAGCTGTCACAGGAGTCGAGACGTGGTCAGAACTGACTGATGTGAGGTCAGTGCTAAGATCAAATGATGTCCAAGAAGAGGCAGAGGAGGCAGAGGAACTGGTGTCCACATTTTCCTCTTGGAATCCATCACCTAGGTCCATGGTGCATGAATGAGAATGGAGAGGACGTGTCTTGGATGAGGATGGGTAAAGAGACGAATGAGGTACAGGATGTCTTGATAAAGCAAGCTTCTAGTGGACGAAAAGAGGAAGTGAAGCAGAAAACAGAATTTAGATAAATTAATATATATATATATATATATATATATTTAATATAATATATATCTGCACATTCTTAACAAGAGTTTCTACCTCACTTTTCTACGACGTCAGTAAAGAACTGAAGGGCGAGGAGGGGAATGGACAAACAAAAGACCAATCACAGAGCACAGTAGACAAAAGAGATAGCAACGTAGAGAAATGGAAGCATGAAAAAAAAACCACTCAGGGACTAAAGACAAACGAGATTGGAGAGTGGTGTGAAGAGACAGCTGCAAATGGAAGGGGTGAACACAAACAGAAGCAGCATAATCAGGTGAAAGGTGTGGGCAGCAGCACTCACTCATTTTTCCTCCAATAACTGAATCATGTGGTAAGTGGATAGAGATGGCGCAGGATGTGAAATCGATTTGAGATGCATGGAGAGGTTTAAACTGGTGGTTTCTGTGGCTACATGATAGCAGTAGGCAAAGAGAGTGCCATCTTGGGTTGCACTGATAAGCAGTTCATTACAAAAACTCTGGCCCAGTCTAAATTAAATTAAGGCTTACCAATAAAACCCATTAGGGCCCTGATATGGAGAGGCCATGTTAGGCAGCCTCCATACAGTAAGTACACTGGAAAAAGACTAAGTGTCATTCTGCAGACAGTAAAATACTTGTATAAAGTGTATTTGAGTACATGATTATTTGGAACTCACTTATTTAAGTAAATACATAGGATGGCCAAATCATTAAAAACACCTCTTACTATAATGCACTCCAATACAACTCCATTACTCACTAGGGTCTCAATAATAAACAGAGTAATTATAACCTTTCTGACATTTTTAACAAAAAACTAAGAAAGTATAACCTTGTAAAAGTAAAATTCATAGTACAAAGGTCACTAAAGTTTGGACAGTAGGTCTTCAGGTGTCTCATTTTTGACAACATTGACAGCTGCAAGCGCACAATTACTTTTAGCATTATAGTCCTATGACCTCAAACTATTTTTAACTTCACTGAACAGCTGCCAATCAAACATGACAATAGTTCACATTCAGTAGTGACGTCATGTGTCAAATGGTATATGACTCTGCCCAGTGTCACTCAAGAGAGTCTCAATACAGTGATGTTTAAGGACACAAGGACAAACCTGTCCTGTCAGCTTGGCTTTTAAAAACATTTAACTAAATGTCTTAAGAGTAGTGTCAGGTTTTCACATAAATTAATAGCACTATATTTGATAAGAACTTCCTTTAAGTAGCTGAAAGCCAAAAAAAAGAGCTACCTTCAGAAGGACAGAAGATTCTAAGTTTTAATCAGCTATAGCCCGGTGACACACAAGGTCAAGGTAGCTGATAAAAGTTTTCTGTAGACTATTTTTTACTAATCAATTTTCGTGCTCCCAACTAATTCATCTTAGATCAAAAAATACAAAGGCAAGAAACGGCACAGTAATAAGCAGATACCAGTGAAAAATGTACAACACATTTTTAAAAACTGACACAGAGGACTGGCTGTGGCAGTAGAAGCATTGCATTTGTATAATAATAATGGCAAGCTGGCAAGCTTTATTGAAATTATGAAGAAAACAGGACTGATGACACTGAAAAGAAACAACAGAAAAGTCTAACCGGCTCCGCAAATAAAATATCTGTACATAACGCTAAACGCATTATCACACTGATGGAATTTATAGCAAACTGCATCTGTATATTAGTTTATCATCAAGTTTTCATCAAGTATTTGACTGATGTGGTTAAAAAAAAAAAAAATCATAACCAAAATACGTAATTTGTTACTTACAATTTGACTGTATTGTTACGAGTAACAATAGTGACACGTTTTATTACATACAGAATTTAAAAATATTCAATTCCTAGCATTTATTATTACCTGTAACAAAGCAAATGACATCAGTTCATACAGTGTAAATCACATAAATATATACAAACGTTTAATGAGCTAAGATCTGATTTTTCTCGGACTTAGTGAACTGAGCTGGTCTAAAACAACCTATATGTAATAAATGCAAATACATCAGGTCTTTATAACTGAAGATTTCCTTCAATTAGATAACATTTCAAAAACACACTGCTGACATGTGATGTTCGCAAAACCGATTGTCCTTTTTGGATCTTTTGCCACTGCAACTTATACTTGGCGTAAGAAGGCAGCTACATCATGAGGGACAGGCAGAACAAAGTTAAATTAAAGCTTACGGACGTGTATCTAACATGCACAGCACAACATCAAAAGCAAGACAAAGCAAGAAATAAAAAAATACAATCTCATTGACACTGAATGGACATTATCAGTGGACATCATACAGTACAATGCTGAGGAAAAACAACATTCCTGAATCACAGTTTTTGAAGAGTCAGTGAATTATAATTGCTCAGTGAATGAATTGATCCAGGGTAGGAGGAGTTCTACTGTAGCTCTGAAGGAATTATATCCGGAAGATGATCACTGGTGGTGTTATGTGGCATAAAAAGGGGCAAAACTTCCAAACAGCATAAATTGTGCTAAAATGCATCAAAAATTAGTTTCTTGGGCAGGAAAAACAACACCACAGCTTCTTCCATCTGCGTGTCTTTCTTCTATTAATGGGCCAAATAAATTCTAGCTAAATTATAGCAGGAAAAAAAGGCCATTGCCAAACAGCACTAATTGTGTCTGCTTCCACATTTTAGTGGTTCACAGCCCTTTTGTTCTGGCAAACCATCAATGTCTGAGATGCCAGAGAAGTGTCCAGTCCAGTCTGAAACGTGTAGGCCAGGTAATAAAAAAGCAGATAAAAATGAGGAAAGGTCTGGAAAAGAGGGTATATGACAGTATCTGTCATCGTCAACGGGGCCTAGAAAAAAGGAAGCGGACACCAACACACAGTATGCAACATGCCTGCCTTGGAGCAGTACGCTGAAGCAAAGCAGCACAAGGTGGCTTCACATGCAGGACAGTACCACAAAAACAATATGGGTGAAGGTTACTGGCATGACAGAAGCAACTAGTTCCACTAGGAAATTGCAGGAAAAAGAACATTACACCAGAGGAGAAGAAAGGAACGTTCAGGAAAGCAGAAAACTTCAGTGAAAGCTGCTATTATTCCTCTGTGCACAAGCTCTCGTGGGTCAGTCTAGACAAACTGAAGGAGTAAGCTTAGGGTAAAGACAACATGGGAAGGAAGCACAGTGGCCATCATCTCCTTCAGTAAACTGGCCTCGGTTGTTTCATGCTGTAATGGGCCTCTGACGCCGACACATATGCAGACTCAGGAAAAAAATCCTCGTGGAACTCAGCCAGAAACCTAAGAAAGGGGGCGGGGAAAGGAAGTAAAGAAAAGGAAATCTTCATATTTCAACTCCAACAATGTTCAGCAGTCTACTGTTCAAATTAAGTATTAAACATAAGCTGTCAGATGAGAAACCAACCAGACATGATAGACTCACACACCTAAATGCCACATCCCAGTTCACTTTGACTTCCGGCTTTCCTAGACATGCCTGGCTCATTTTAGATAAATCCTAGACCCCTTGCCCTCAGCTCAGGGGTACTTATGTCAGTGACAAAGCCTCCTCATTCAGCTCTATAAAACGACCACCACCACAAAATCACTATGACAGATGAAAACATGAGAGTGGATGACCAACCGCCACAGAGAGGAAGAGTGAAAAATCCCCCCCTCCTCCCATCTAATCAGTAGCGGGGAAAACTAATCCGGAATCTTCTTAGTATCCGCTACTCAGCCAAATCCTCTAAATCTTGCCATCTCATCTTAGCTCCACCGGCCTTCCTAATCTCAATGCAAACAAATTATCCTCATCAGAGGAAAACTTAGGAACCCTTCGACAACCAATAACAAACAAGACAATCTAAGGCCACAGTAAAGGAAATGTGAGTAGCCCACAGTTAAGTGCCGGTTTAAAGAAATTACATTTATTTGTGCCAGTTCTTCACTACAAAAAGCTGATTTATTACAAGGCACAAAACTGGTTCTAATACAATGTTATTAATAGGAATTTTTTTCTTTATGCCTCTTTGGTGCCAGAAATTCCGGCTTGTGCTCATCTTTATTGCTGTTAGATCAGTAATAACGCAAGACAAGCCGCTTTAGGCATACACATTGTAATTCAGCACGATGTGTGCGTACACATGTGCACAAACACCCGCACTTAATCATAATCATTTTTGCCGAGAAAGGACGAGTGAGAGATCAGCTGTGGCCAAATCCCAGAATGCACTGCACTTCACTCTCCGCAACATCAATCAGTTTTGGCCCGCTTGACACAATCTGCCACGAGGCTGATTTCAGAGTAAAAAGCATGAAGGCTTTCCCAAAAGGCACCAGTGTTTTAGTTTGTGTCCAGGGCCCTGCTGAGACTCCTACTTAATGAATATACTAACTGCTGAGACAAAGTGCTGGCTGTTTGTTGTACTACTACCAGTCCAAACAATTTATAGCTCATCACAAAGCTACAAACTGCAAAAGTAATTTACTTTTAAGCACCTGACTCTCTCACATCCAATTCTGCCATTTTGCAGAATAATGTTCTCTGAAATGGAACCAGTGAGATGCAGTCTTCTGCCACTGAAGTGAATTAAAAGATTTTCTACCCATGCTTCCCCTACTACCGATGACACAGCAGGAGATGATTTGCCAAGAGGAACTGCTGTAGAATAGAGTAAAGTACACTGTGCGTATTGTGAATGATGTATTTTTAAGAATGCTACACAAAAGAAGAAGCTAAGAAAGCTACAATTTATTTTGGTAGAGCTTGGAATAGAGGTCATTTTGGCTCACAGACTCCTGCACTCACTTCATGAGCTCAGTGTTGCTCCACAGCACAGCTTAGTGGCATAAGGTGGTACTGTGAGTGTTTGATTAGAGAATGAGAGGACTTAAATCCCTCAGGTTTGGGACCGGCTGAACTGAAGATCGCTTGGGAGGATTTAAAGATTAGACTTCCATGCTTGTGTAATGCCCACTCATCTCCCTCCCTCTAACACATGCATTTTCTCACTCGATCACTCCCTCCACTCCACGTTAATATTTACTTAGTGTTCCTTGACTTTTTATATGTCCTGGAGATCACTATTTTTGATCTTTTTAGAAAACTGATTGTTGTCATCCATCTTTTAATCTAATGCTACTTTGAAGCACACCACCAAATCCTTCAGCACACTGGTGTATAAGGTGTCAAATGATTTTCCTCAAAGGTGCCCTGACAGCATCAAGGTTATGTCCCACTCCTCTTGTGAAATGAGAACCTCTTTTAGTTTAATACAGTTTCTATTAAGTTTAGTCCTTAGTTGGGTCAAACACGGGTTAATGAACCAGGTCATTTTATAGCAAGGTGTATTGTAACTTTAAAGTGCGCTATGTGATATCCCATTAAATCAACGCAGCACTGCATCCTTTTAATGATTTAACCTCAGAGGAAATGACACATCATTTCTCACAATTTGTGTCCACTTGACAGAAATTGTCAAGTGGACAGAAGTGGTTCATTTCTCAACAAGGGGGTGTTGAGATTTCAATATTATCCCTGAAAGGATTAGTGGAGAAACTAAAAGCTTTGAGCCCTGAGTCAGTCAAAGATTGGTACTTCTTAATTTCTACAGTGTGAAGAAACCTGTAGTTAATCTCTTAACTGAACAGTTTCTTTCCTTCCCTTACTTACTAAAGCACTTACCTTGGAAACAGGTAATATTCTGATCACTTGACTTGAACACATCAGTTACCTGAGAAAGAGTTCCAAATGTTTGACCAGGGCGCGAAGATTCCTCTCAGGGATCTGCATCTTTCCCAGGATCTCAGGAAGCTTCACTGAAAGAAAAGCAATACAGTGAGCACGGGAAGAGAAATAAGTTACACAAAGAGAAAAAAAAAACTCATGGCAGTGTGATCACCAACCAAAAAGTCGCAAAAGGTGCTGTGATCCATACAGGTAGGAAGGTGGCGGAGGCTGGTCATTCATGGGGTAGTTATCAGGAGTAAGCTTCCAGCTTAAGACCTGGTTGACAGAGTAAAGGAAAAAGATTCCAACTTTAAGTTATTACAGTTCTTATTTTTTCTGAAGTACCGGGCTGCTAGTGAACATATTTAGACAAACAGTCTTGAGGTTATGATCACTGTAAAATACATTTCTAGTGATGGCTAATGGGAACATAACATAGCAATATCAATACCACTATTTGAGCAAGACATCTTTTCCCTCCCAGGTAATATGTTCATCACACAGAGTTGCATCACCTCATTGAGCTCATTGTTTCTTCGGCTCTCCAGGCCATAGAAAGGCCCACTTTGTTCTTTGCTTGGTGTCAAGGGCAACGGGGAAGATGAGCCACTGTGTACTGGGGTTTCTGGGTGAAGAGCACAAAGGTAAAACAACACATGTACAGATAAACTTGTCAGTGCTGGATTACAATAAAGAATTAAAAATGAATGCAGGCAACATCAAGTGTTGAGACATCACTTTTCTTTTTGGGGTAGTATGGTTCTTAATGTAAACAGAAATGACAAAAAAGAGGTAGGATAGCACCATCTACTGGGTAAAAATGGTTATTACTAACAGTCTTAAGACCAGATAAAATGCTATGAGTTTGTTTTTTTTAATGGAGCATCAGCTTACTTCTGTCGAGGTTGAGGAAGAACTTAGGTTGGGATGTTGTGTCAACTACACGGCGTTTGAGCTGTGGGGACGCAGTGGCACTGCCTCCACCTGGATTATTAGAAACACTGTATTTATAGCTCACGTCAAATCTGGTTTACATTATAACAGAACAAAGACATTGCAAATTTCTAACACATACAATAATACATAAAGTCCATTTATATGCAATGCATTGCCAGATCAGTTTCAACATGATGATTACCGCCACTGCTCCCTTCAGCTGGCCGGTCACCTCCAGACGTGTTCCTGGTGGAGCGTCTTAGTGACTGGGACTGGTATGAGATACAGTCCATGTCAGGATGGCGCCGGCGCTTTGGGGTGGGGGCTGGAGCGGTGGGAGTGGTGGCAGAAATGTCGCTCAGTGCTGGCTGGCTGTCGGTGGACTGAGGAGTAGGAGGGTTATGTCCCGGTGGGCTCGGGCTTCGCTCTCGCTGGGCACTTTAAGGACAAAGAAAAAGGTTTATAGCTCAAAGTGAAGGCTCAACAGATAAACCTAGTATATTGCAGCCAAACACTGGTTTATGATACAGCACGTATGAAGTGAGCTATCACAAAAAAAATAAAAATAAAAATAAATAAATAAATAAACTTACTTGCTGGAGCACGGGGAACTTTCATTCATGGTCATAAAGAGCCTGGTGGAGCTGACCTTTTTGAACTGAGCTTGTTCAGAGGGGTAGAGAAGGATCATGGGTAAGGTGAAGTCAAATGTAATTCTCAGGCCGTCAACCATTTCTTTGCATAGCTCTTCACTTGAAACAAAAGGACATACAATTGATTAATTAAAATTCATAATATACACATGTATAGTAACCACATTGAGAAGAATATATTTAAACAAAAATGTCCCAACCTGTGTTTAACATTAAAAACATGATCTATATCAGACCAATTCACATTTTGACTGTGAACATTTTTTTAATATTCTCTTTTTTAATAATAGACTTGCCTCTTCTCTGGAGGGATTGGCTGTGGACTGGTGCTCTGGGTTGTGTTCTGCTGCCGCCGGTACCTCTCATTGGCCATAAATGCTTTGTTGATGGTAAAGTGCTTCACATAGGACTCTAGGATGTGCACGACATTAGTTTGACAGGGAACCATCACCAGCTAGGAGAGAAAAACAAATCAATTAAAGTCAATCAATCAATATTCAAATCAATTCAAATTTGTTGCTAATCAGACTCTTAAGTAAGAGTCAACAAGAAATGTATACCGTGTACAGTTACCGATATACAATAACTGATAACTTTTAGTGGAAATGGTCCAACAAAAAAATGTACACTACTTAAAGGTACCTTCTTCCTCTTGTTGATGTAAAAGCAATCATCCTCCAGTTTCTTCTTTAGAATATCTGGAAAGCTGATGTCAACATGCACAATCTTCTCTTCACATTCCCTCTTAACATTAATGTCTGGTTCAACCCTCTGAAACACAGAACATATGAAACTTCAGGTGCATGGTTTATAGAAACTAAATGTAAGAGGCATGTTTGACTTTTTTTCGGTATATAACCAACTGATCCCAAATATATAATGAAATGTCAGTGTTTTTCTGTATATTCAGAGACGGGAAACTGCACTGATCCACATTACCATTTTATTAATATCTTCAGAGAAGGTGCTGTCCCCACTGTTTGAAGATTCAGGGTCAGAATCGTCCCCCTCACTACTCTCTGAAGATGAAATTAAACCTGGTGATGAGCAAATATGGAGAGATTAATTTGATTATTAAGAAAGATGTGCTGCAAAGGGAAAAGTCAGAGAGAGAAACCTCTCACATGCGTCATCACTGTCGTCCTCCTTTGGGAGAGTCTTCAAAGAAGATTTAGTACCAGACTGACGACGACGCCTCTTCGCCCATCCCTTTCTCTTCCTAAATTCAAGACAGGAAACAAAAGACACAGACTATCCATAAGAATCACACCTATAGCTTCAACAAACAAAAAGAAAAGTTATTTTCAAAATGTGTGGTTATGGACAGTAATACAGTGAACTAGACCTGATTGTTGGTACATTTACACATGCGATGCATGTATCATCAAGGGAAAAAAAACATGAAAAGATTTTGAATTACGTTTCTGTGGGAAGTAATGTAAATGTATCAAAGTACCTTCACAAATTAACCAATACAGTGTGAACTTACATGCGACCTAAAGCTTTGCGAGCCAGTTTACGTTGTAATTTATGGTTTTCCTCAGTGTCCCTTAGGACATGATCCTCTGCGGCCCAACGATCCCAGCTACACAAACACAGACAAAGGGCATGCATGGTTTGACAGTGGTATAAATCTACATCATTGCATAAATTGATGAAAATGAGATTTTCCAATAATAAGCACTACAATGAGCATGATATAGTTAGAGTTACTGTTAAAGCTACCTCCTGTTCCAACCATTAAAGTGAATCAAGTACTTAAGGATTCTTCTTCCATGTTCATCCGCACCTGTCAAGACATCAAGGACCTGTAATGGGAATGCACAATGTGTTAAGTCCTGCTTAAGGCTCCTGTGGATTGAAGAAAAGTACCTCTATTCACAATTCTGCTCGTTTCACTTCAACAAGTGGTGAAATGCAGTCGATCACGTATTATGCTTTAACATCATTTTTTTGCAGATGTAACACTGCAGTTCATTCCATTTCAAAAACACATATTGTACGTTTTGTCCCACTATATTTTGTCCTCTCAGATGCAGTTACTTTATATAAAAATATATTTGCAGAATATAAAATTGCTATGTATTAACTATTAATAAAAGCAGGCTGGTGAAGCATTACAATAATGTTACCTCATAAAATAGATTAACATAAAATAGATGACTTTAACACATAATTATACAACATTATTGTCGCTCGTTTACTCCTGACATTAAATCAAAAATCTACAAAGCTAAAGTGATGCTAACACTTATCATTAACAACGTGTTTAGGTTCCTCATTGTTTTGGCAATTTCGTGCCTATATTTTGAAGTAAAAATGCTGAAAGCTTACATTTGTAACATGGTATTTTACGATTATGAGGTGGTTTCTACTCATGTTTCCTGCGACGCATAAACAACACTTAACACTAGCTGTTAGCTAGGGTAGGTTAGCCGAAGCTAAGCTAGAATACGTTGATGTAAACATACCCAGAACCGCCTTCTATTAGCGTTAGCTAACTAGCCCGCTAACGCTAATGACAATAACAATAATAAACTCGAAGCCGACAAAAATTCAGTTCAAGTTCCTAGGTTTGACACGCAGCTACGTTTTCTCATTAGCTATCATGCAATGCCATTATAAAGCTAGAAAGACAACAAATGACGCAGAACAATAGTCAAGACATGAACGTTTCTGTCTTTCTGTTAAATTAGCGACGCAGCTGCCGGTGCGTTTGTTTATTGTGCGGTGACAAACTGTTTTGAGTGATAGTTATCTTTATTGTTCTATAAATGGTTATCTAACATTTGTTCAAATCTCGTCATTGCGCGATTTGATGGCTGTCGCAGTTTGGGGCAAAATGCATCCTAAAGAAGCCTCATTCAAAATAAACTAAATGTCTTTAAAACAAATAACATAGAAGTTTTACTAACGTTACTTCTTAACGCTCAATCGTGAGCAATGAAAAGAAACGTGAAATCAAACGCACCCGGAAAACAACACTTAGCCATAACCGCTAACGTTAACGTTATTTCTCCAAGGCCTCTTCGCTGTCGACTCATATAACTTATCCCACAGCTACTGAAACAACCATACTTTTCCAATAAAAAAATATTCGCTTGCACAAAGTCATAACACCGGTGTACATGAAGCGTTGTCGTTACCTTGGCGTCATACAACACTTTAGCCTTGGTGGGGTCGGGTTCAAAGCACAGGACTCTTTCTCCTTTGTGAAATTGAGACTTAATTCCCCGCGAATTCATTTGTTCATGGCGACGTGTGGGAGAGGAGGCATCGATCCGGACTATAAACTCCTTAACCCTTTCCTTTCCTAACACTTTTTGGTGAGGGGTCTCCCACTAAACCAGACGGTGGATGGATGGCGCTGTTCTGGGAGAAGCGGAGATGCCTTCAATGGCCCCTCGTAAAATGAACAGTACAGTGCAACTGCTTTCAACATGAAAAGATTATTTTCTTCTGTGACCTTTCAAATATGCGCTATTCGTCTCAATTAGTGTTATTTCTGGACAGTGATAGACGCTAATGAAATTGCAACCTCATCTAGTGCGTGCAGTTTGTTGCTTTGTTGAGTAGTTTATGAATGGACGTCTTCATTTTCCCAGGTTTCCCATAACACTGAAGGCAGCATCAAAAACGCAATTGGGTAAGTTAAACTGGCCTTTCGCAGACACCGTACTCGTAGTGCGATTACAAACACTGGCCAAGAGATGTCAGTGTTCGGACACAAAAAGTCTACATACGAGTCCTTTTCCACCATCGTTTCCACATTAAATCAATCCCAAATTTATTTTGTTACATTTGTTTAATTTGCTTTAATTTGTGTCTTCAGTTCAACAGTACATAATAACTGTGGACCACATGTGAATTTTAAGCAAACACATATTATAGATCTTTAAAATATCCACATAAAACAGCCCTACAATGATCCTTGGGTTAGAATATAACAAAGACGAAAAGGCACCTGTGTCATTTAGACATGAAAATACCCTGTAGGTAATTACCAATACCCCAGCCACTGTGCTGATTATTCTAAGATTAAACTTGTCTATGCAATTGAGAAACACAGGAGGATGTATGTTGTATTGTCATTCACCATTTTAGGAAAAACCCTTCCCCCCTTAGGTAAAAAGCAGTAAAAGAAAATTCATTATGTCTGAATAATGCCGCCAGGAATATGTCAAATCTTTGGTCGGATGAATAATCAGCTCCAGGGTAGCTACGACAGTGTGTTGGTATATGCATTTAAGTTTGCAGACAGACCCTCTTTTCATACCAGTAAGTTGATTTCTTTTGTCCCCGACCTTCTAACCTTTCTCCTTATATCTGTCTAACGGGATTAGACAATGAAATTTACACTGATCCCTGGCACAGGAAACCATGCCTCTGCAGCTATAGCAGAATCTAGATTCATTTTGCTGAAAATGGTTTCAGGCAGTGCTGCTTTGCTATTGTATACCAAATATGGACAGTGTGTGTAAAACACCACTACAACACCAAGTGTGACAGGCTAAAGCGTGGCCCGGTGGACTCAGCTACTCTCCCTCCTGTTGCTGATGTATTTTGACAGTGACGTCAAATGTTTCACATTAAATCTTGTCACATTAGGAACCTGAGACCTGCAATGCAGAGATTTTCTTTAACATATGATGAAGAGGTTGAAGGCTGCGAAATGAAAAGTAAAAGATGCTCCGAGGGTCTGGACTTCTAAAATCTGTATATGACAACATATCAGTATAACATCTCATGCACTATTCCTTCATATTACTGTTGCTTTTGGCTGCTTTCCCAAGTGGGAGTGGTGCAGGAACATCCCTCAAGTGCTGGTGTCTTTCCCTAAACTTTTTTTTTATAAACTAATAAATACTAGGTTTTCTTTCTTTATTTCCTGCTCCTGAGTTTTCCCTCAGCTCGTGTCATTCTTTACCCCAGCGGACTGTTTTTAGAAGGGTCAAATCTATCTCAGCTGTTATCAGTGTCATGTCATGCTGTGTGTTGTGTGTATGTGTGAGTGTGTCATGCGGCGCAGCTTCATAAGCTCCTTTATCAGCCGGGTCGGCACCCTCCTCTCCAGGCTCCTGCTGTCTCTTTTCATTTTTCCCATACTTTCACACAGTGGGCCACACATAGCCCCAGATCTGCTTCTCACACACTTTTCTCTTTTCTACTTAGATGCACACATAGTCTTAGCCGTCTAACACTTTTTTTGTGTCTGGCACAGGCTCTAACCTCATGCACAGGTGTATAAAGAAACGTTATTAATCCTATGACTCAGTTATTGTTTAACTAATAATAGCACCCAGCAGGCTTCACTGATAGGCCTATTATTCCCAGACAGTGAGGTGGATTAATGTGAGACAAGGATTAATAGGCCTATTTTTATCCCTGGCTAAATCATGTCTGTCTGTATGCATGACCTTCTGCCTGTCTAATTATTGTGACCGCCTACATGCCTAATTAGTCTTATGAAAATGAGCTTATTAATTATAGAAACGCATCGTGCCCCACATCTTTAGTTAGTATGGTTAAACTGATGTGAATAAGGCAAATACAATTATGCTTTCTGTCTGAACCCCCTCCCACACTCATGCACAGACGCTCTCACACTGTATTCTCACTCAACTCCACTGTGGCAATGACCAACGCACTGAGGAGGACAGAAGGCAGACTTGACTTGCTTGTTTCCTCACTTGCGCAGCGTCTGGAGCCAGTTGCAACACATTCCAGCTCTTCACTTTGATGGGGGGGAAACACCAAAGTCTTCTCCCGTAGTTGGAGCTTTACAGAAAAGCTGTGACCAAGACTGATGTCTGATGTGAGATCCAATAATAGAGAGATATGTCTGCCGCTCAAGGACTTCTCAACAGCGTCTTCTCCTGCTCCTCTCCTGCCTCCAAAGCCATAACCAAACGGAGGCTACGCCAGACCCGCAGCTTGGATCCCGCTATCATAAGGCACTGTGGTGCTGGAAGTGATGAAGCAAGCGGAGTATCGTTTTCTGGAGCGGCGGCTGCGGACCCAGGTGCGTCCCAGGAGCGCTTGGCTGTGAAACCGGCTTTACGCACCAAGATTCCGACACTAAAGGAACCCATAAGCCCGTCCCTCTCAACTCCCTCCATACCTTTGGATGTTTCCCCATCCTCCAACTTCCACTTTGACTATGATACAGTAAAGCGTGCCAAAAGGAATACTGCCGGGGATTTACCGTTTCTGGTGAGGGGGACCGGTGCTGTGCCGTCCGGCAGCACCGGCACGCTGTTCTCTCCGCGGAGGTGGCTTCAGAGGAAAGTGCAGCCGTCCAGCTCTCACGCATATGTTGTGTGGAAATCAGAGGTAAACACTTAAGAGTAAATATATAACAAAAATATTGTACGGCAGTTCCTACAAATAGCTCCAAGAACTCCAGAAAGTCTATAGGCAGCTCCTGGAACAATTAGAGAAACAATCCGACTTAACACAGTGTTTATTTATAGGAGAAGAAAACAAGAAAACACATCTGCTTAAAATTTTACTTAAAGACCAGCCAGTCTCTACAAATGCCACACATTTGATTCTTGCCTGTGCGTCTTTAAACCTGACAGTGTAAATACGTAGATGCCACGACTTCAGGTGTGGCGGCCTAATTGGAAGATTTATGGGTTTTAAAGAGGGACAGTTGACCTCAGTCTGACATTTGCACCTGGTATTTATCTAGTATGAAACCAATACACAACAAACTTCAAACACAGCAGTTTTTTTGGTCTTGCCCAAGGGCACGTGGGTAATTAACTGGGGGAAGGGAACCAGCAGCTCTACTTTTACTTTACCCACCTGGAGTTTTTTTTCCCCCCTGTCTGATCATTGCTGTGTGAGAGTCACACCTTACACAACAGCCCTTCTGGGAAAGCTAAAGAACCTCTTATGGTGCTTTCAGGGATTAAATAATTCCAACAAAAGGTGCAGTGAAGTGCACAGATAGTTTCGCCCTCACAATCCTTTCTTTTCCTCCTGCTGTTGTTGTCATTGGGCTTGTTGGGCTTTTGTCTTCATATAGGCTTCTAATTAAAAGTGAATAAGGAGAAAGTAGTGTTTGAAATCTTTACCAAAACATACTTGGGCGACTTATTTTTAGTGGGGGGGCTTTATGGGCTGCATAGTTGGCACAAGTCCACATGCGCTGGTGGAAAGGTATGATAATTTTCCTGCTTCTATTGTAGACTTTCTTTTTCTGCCTTAGTTGATGTGTTTTGCTTGTCGAGTTGCGCTGAGTGTGTACGTGCACCAGCGCGCGCGTGTGTGTGTATGCTGAAGTAAAGGATTTTAAGGACACATGGCCTTAGACTCGGTTCTCACGAGTGGGAGCGGTCAGAGGGTTAAAACCATGCTGCCCCCAAACAACCCTCCCATCATTTCCTATTACAAAGAACAGCTCCAACTTCACTCACTTTCTTGCAATGAGCCTGTCTTTCTTTCTCACACACACACACACACACACACATAAGCGCACATCCACACTCTCTTTTCCTCCCTCTCTTCCTCTCTGAGATTTTCCATGTTGTTTTCCCCTGCAGCTATGGCCATCTGAGGATAACATCAGGCCATCAGTTTGGAGTCATTAGTACAATTTGGACCATGAAGTTATTGCACCTCAGAGTGTTTGTAAAAGTACTGAGCCAAGAAGTGTTGTCGGTCTGCGGGGAATGTTTCACACACTGTTGGGTGTGAAGTGAAATCCTGAAATGACGCGCAAACAAAGACTTTATGTTGAGAATGTACCGAATGTGTCAGGTTTTAGATTGGTTTACCTTAAAGTGCAAACTCAACATGCAAGTCACACAATAAGTAATGATTAATAATATATTATTGTCCACCAATGATGGGGGGATCCCATGTCAGTTCTGATGGAGATGAAATGACCTGAATGCTAAATGGGATGTAGAGGCGGCTCCAATATTATATTTTGTAAAGTATGATGAATGAACATGGATCCTGCATTTCCCATAATGCAACTGTCTTTCGTTACACCCTTTGTGCCTTGAAAACTGCCATGTTTCCGCATCCACTTAGTAATTCAGTTTGCTGTTCTCATACATATGTAACTGTGTAACCATGACGCCATCACAACGTCATCATCGTATTGATGCAGTTCGCGGTGTCATATTATGGAACAGCGAGTCATTAGACATCTAAAGTTGCTTTTGAAATGATTTTCGCTAAACAAAGAGAACAGCAGATGTGTTTTAAATATGTGTTCACGTATCACAGTCCATTCAGTTTGCTTTAAATGCTGCATGTGCAGAGCAACCTGTGCTATGCCTTTTTAAGGAGGGAGACACGAACAGAGAGGGAAAAGAGAGGGAAAGAGAGAGACAGAGTGAGAGGGAGAAGCAGAGACGTATTAGACATGTATTGGTTTTCACAGAAGCAAGAGAGCAGAGTTATGTCGAGTAGGACTACTTAATAGCTTTATTTTACCAAGGCTAAGTTGCTGATGGTGGAAGAACAACGACAGAAAAATGATCAGAAAGTACCCTCCGTGTTAGTACAGGTGGAGGCAAAGAATGTGGCAGATGTGGGCACATGGAATCTACACACCGGTTCCCTCACATATACAGACGCAGTGCACGGGCCCACGGAGAAAACAGCAGTCAGCTAATGTAATCCTGGATGTTTATGGGGCGCCAGAATGTTGACTCTGTGAACCCTATTTTTAGACTCACTTACGGGGATGCTTTAAAAAAAATAAAAAAAGACACCAAAGTGATGAAAATCATTTCAAAAATGATCTCTATCTTAACTACAACTATTGCTGCTAAATGACTGAAGACAGATGACTCAAAGCAACACCAGTTGTTTGAGGTCAGAACTCATGCATTTACAAGCTCAATCAAATTATTATACATCCACAGAGTGAGGCTTAGTGGTGCAAAAGGGAAAAGACTAAATTCTTTCTTTAGCCCCATGAGCAATCTCGTTTAGTAAGTCAGTAAAAGGTAATGTTGGCAGTAAAGAGTAAAGACACGCTGTAAAGGTGCAATAACTGATCGGGAGCTTTAGTCTGCTGCGATTGTCTTCAGAGGTTAAAGATATTACTGCGTGTTGCACACAGAAGAAAGATTACCATTTGGGATTTTCTGGAATGGCGATTATGATGTCTTGCAAAAGGAATGAAGTTGGATAAAAACACATAATTTCAATGTTTAGTGTCATTAGGGTATTTGAAAGCTTAGAATTACACTTGCTTGCATGTAGTTGTTTCCATTCTTAAAATTCTCTTAATGCCCACATGCTGATTTATGTTTATGCGTCGCTGCTGAACTACGTCAGCGAACTCAGCTCAGAGGAGAAGCAGAGAAATAAACTTTTAGATGGTCAAACAATCTGCTGTTTGCTTTCTTATGACCCCCAAATATGCTTCTTTTTTATCCATTTAGGGAACATGACTCCATAGAGCAGTGTCAGATGGTCCATTAAAGAAAGCATCACTTCAAGTTTCCGTTTAAACTTACAAATGATTTAGAAAATATATATAATCTCACTCATCCTGTACAAACATTTTTTAAGTGTGTTTGCATATTCAGTTTATCATAAATTATGCATGTGTTCCGAAGCATTTAAACAACACCATATGTTTGGCATTGTGTTTGCAGTGAACCATAGAAGCTGGGGCGTTGACTTGAGGCTCCCTGCCAGGAGAGAACAGTTTTTTTTTACTAAAAAGTGGTCCACATTAAAGTGTTTATAACAACAGTAACAGTGGGTCTGTGTATTGGAAAGGAGTTGTGTAGCATAGCTGCTAACTGGAGCAGGTTAGCAGCTATGCTACACAAGAGCAGCAACACGGAAAGCCTGGGGGAAATTTCATTCCAATTTCATGTGGCACAAACGTCCACTTGGTCTCATGGATGAACTGATTAGACAGAAACTGTAAACTGCAAATAAACCACGAGGTGGTAAAAAAAAAAAAAGTCTTTACTTTTGTCCATTTTTATGTCCTTTTTCTGAACCTTGTGTCATTGTGTAGCTTTATTTTGAAATGTCCTTTCTGAGCCTGCAACTACTATAATGGTTATTGCCATTATCAATTAATTTGCTGACTATTTCTTAAAATAAAAGTACATTGTTTGTCATTTGCACTGAAAAAGAACTTCACTGGTAAGGATTTGTGACTGCTGATTAATGCATTAATTGTTTTATTAAGTACAGTAGTCTGCACTCTCTCGCTCTTTGACAACATGCAACATAAAATTTACTGCATCCACAACATATTTTCTCTTGGATGTGCTCCAGCAAACAGAAAGGCTCAAACTAGTGAACCTGACTGCTATCCATTTTGCCTTTCCTCCCTTATTTCCTCCCTAAGTTCCCTCAAAGTGAGGAGGCTGCGTTGGAGGAACAAGACCTTGATGGTTCGACATCTGTGGAATGCTCGCACCGAAATTCATCCTAAAAAACAATTTCACACACTAACTCGGGTGGTTCAGCCAGGATTTGCAAAGTCTCACAAATCTAGAGTTACACTTTTATGGAGCTGTTTAGCCAAACAATACCAATGTAGCGGCACTGCAGAGCTAGTGGGCCATGCTGTAGATCAGTGAGGCAAATACAGGATGTCATCACACTGTTACAAGAGTCTCCGTCAAAACACTGAAACATGATGAAATACAAGCTGCTTTTCTTGGCTTACAGCAGTAGTTTCTTTGGCTCTGTTCACAGTTGTCTTAGAGTCTGATGTCACATGGCCCTGAAGTGGGACTCCTTTCATTTAAATTAATATTATTAATTAGGATTTTCTTTTTGCGTTTATTATTCACTTTGAGGCCCTGCACTGCTTTATCAGCCATCCATCAGAAAACACAACTGAATTAGTTGTTTCTTGTTGCTAAACATTCCTGGTTCTGGTATAGATGACCTCTGCAGGATGTTCCCTTTGTGGGAGAAGCTCTGGATTTATGTATGTGAGTCTGCAAGGGGCTGTAGTTTGATTATAGTCCATATTAATGAGCCTGGCTGTAAACATGTACAATCAACTGACTTCCTGCTTTCGTGGAAGATCACAAACACAGAGTGTTTCAGCTGACGGACAACTTATCATGATATGTTATGTTGCATTGTATTTATATAAAAATGCATTGCTTGTTATGTGTAGGGTCACAATGATCACAGTGTGCAAAAGGTTTGCAGTGGTTGCAACTTTGCTATTGGTTGGCTACTGGATGTTTTCTTTAGATTGTAAAATTATATATATAATAAAATTATATTATTATTATTGTAAAAAAAATCTTTCAGCAGGGCACTCACTCTCATGTCATGCTTTCAGTGTTTTAATTGAGTGGGGTGTTGTTGATGCCTGTTATCCATCGATGGGGACATCAATTGCTTTACTTGAGCTTCCCTTTTTTAAACTCACTGACTAACCGATGTGAGTTGAGAGCATGCTTACAGACGTAGCATTGAATTATCTCAGTTTGTATCGGATGTTGATGCTTGGATGAAACATTAGCTACCTGTGATTCTTAACAGTGTGAGCTGTTTACCCCAGTGTCCAGTGAATGCGTTATGCTGTAAAGTAATATCCCATTGTGCCATAAACGTAGCAGAGCACATATTATGAAATGCAGTGTAGGAGGATATGACATCAACGCATTACAATTCCAATGAGATGTAACCAGTGCCTGAGAACCCCCCCAAATACTGCATAATGTCTGTGTAAAAGAAAAGATTGCCGCACAGAAACATTATACCTCACTGGGCAATTTTTTTTTGACAAGTTTGCTTGATATTTCGTTGAAAAGAACCATATGAAACTGCGGGGCTTGTTTGGCCGCGCTTCAGCTCAGCAATCTCACATCTCCTTTGGGATGTTTTCTCAACAATGAGGCAAAAAGGAGAGCGGCTTGAAATAGAGACAGCTGAAAAATAAACATTAATTTCCGCAGCCAGATTCTCTCTGTCTGTTGCCGATTAAGCTTCCACTCCAGCGAGAAAGCAGCAGTTTTGAGTTACTTTTTGCGCGTTTGAATTTGTGTTCATGTGTGTGGGAGACAACTCAAAGGCAGCGGGTGGATGATCTAATTGTGCACTTTCAAATCTTGAAGGCAAAAAAAATGTCTGTCCCCTTGTGTATTCGGATGTGTGTATTCCAGTGACCCCTATGTCCGCTAATGTTCTTTCTAATGTGGTTTGTCATGGGCCAGGGGGAAATCAGGGATAAGATCCTCCCATATCTGCCATGGTTTGTTAAATTTACGACTTCCCATTTAGGTATTTGTCTCAATCAGCATGAACTCTGGCGATATGATATTCACACTGGGGTGAAAACATTTCACAACATCTCAAAACACACTCCTCTTTGTCTAATCTTGGAACAGTAACAGAAAGATAAGAACCGAAAAAAAAAAAAAAAAGTTGAGCACATTCGGTGACCCCAGACTTATTTTAAGGTTGTTTTAATACTTTGGTTCTACAGCCCTGCTCGTCGTGTTATCATCTGGGTGCTTGTGTTTTTTGCAGGTCTAATTGTAGCAGTGTCACCCTGCTCCTTTTATCTCGGCTTCACTTTGATGAGCACAGAGTGATCATAAGCAATAAGGCCATTAGCTATTACAAAATGTATTTGTTGTTTCTACTTGGTATCAAATGGGGAATTCCTGTCTGTGCTGTGTATATTAATTACTTGCATATACTGCAGTGTACTTGACCTCAGTGTCATGCCTCCCTTTGCCTGCCTATTTATTACTGAGCAAAACTGTTTCATGCTGCATTTAACAAGGATTAACTGAGCGTTCCTGCTTACACATGCAGGATTTAAGCTACTCAGAGCTTGGAGAATTAATCTCACTGTGTGTGCTTTTGTTCACGTACATGTGTGTGAATGTTTGTACCCTCAAATATATTTCTTTACATTTGTTTAAATAATTTCACGCTTTCAGAGAAGTTGTGTGTTTCGCTTGGTGCATCCTCTTTCTTTATCTTTTTGTGTGTGTTGCTCCACCTTCTTTCACTGCAGAGGTTTAGGGAATTATTAATTTGGAATTCCAGGTCAGAGCTTCATGCCGAGGCCCTGGGGCTCCTACTGAAGGAAAAGTGGCTACTGACTGACCCCCTAACTTCCACTCCTCTCCTCAACCACCTCTCTTCTATCCGCTTTCTCCTGTCCACTCTTCATTTCTACTCACTCACTTTTATACATACACTTGCTTCTGCTTCTTATTTGGACTGCCAAACCCCCGCCTCTCCTTTCTAATCTCTATCTTTGGCTAAATGCAGTTAGATTTAACTTTTGAAGAAACAAGAACCTAGTTGAGATAACCGCTTGAGTTTGTTGGACAGGTCCAGCTTTGGCCTTCCAAAAGACTATACTGAATACACGCAGCAATTTATTCTCTGTCACGAAGCTTCCTTTGAACTGACCTGCCTCAGGAGCTGCAGGAAGCTGAATTGGTGTCACCTTTTAAACCCTTTTATAGAATTGTATTCGTCATTTTCCCTCCCTTCACTTTTTTAGTAGTAGTCTGAGGAAGCCATTAAAACTGCCCATCACACGTTTTTACAACCCAAAGTGTCCAAAGTGTTCAGAGTTCTTCCCAGCGTCTTATCGGCTCCGCTGTCTTCTTGCTTAACTTTACCAGGCTGGTGAATATCCCTGTTACTGCTGGTAGTAAACTTTGGCTCAAACAACTTTGGCTTTGGAAGTGAATCCAATCTCAGCTGTGGAATGAAACACAATATAAACATTGAATCTATTTCAATTCAGCCTCAGCCTACAGAGGAGGAACACCCGTGCAGCTCCAACTTAATTAAAGTGACATTCTGAAGAGTCAGTTAGCAACATGCATCTGCTTTAAGGGTCAGGAGGTCAGTAGGGTGTAAAAATTAGGAGTAAAGTCATGTTAAAGCACATACTCAAGTGACACTGACACAGCTGCTCTGTACCTACTAATGAATCTAACATCATTAGAACATATGTTAAGCACAAAGGCAGACAAATGACAGACATGTAACTTGTAAAGACTCGTCTTTTGTTCCTGCATGTCTCACCAGCCTCCTTACAGATCATACATGGACACATCTACATATGACACCAGGCCCTTAAAAGCAAAGCGATTTAAACCGGAGGACCTCTCACTACCACTGCCTCTCCCTCCCTCCCAGATCTGTCAGACAGTAAGGAAGCAGAACAGAATGAGGCAGCAGGCGTTTTAGACACAGCCGGAGCTCCTGCAGCTATAAATAGAAAAATAGCCCAGCTTGAGGAATGGGTCGACACACTCAAGTTCCACAAGCGAAGCAGGGAGAGGCGTATTGGTTGCAGGTGTGTGTATATGTGTTGAGGATTGTGCAGCTCATACATATACGTCGCCTTCATTTAAAATAAAGCCAGTGGTTGAATTTTATAGTGCGTTAACGTTTTTGGTAACAGTGTAAGGAAACCTGCAGTGGTTAATAAGCCAGTGATAGATACTATGAGAATGTTAAAGGTGTAATAATATCATGTATAATGTCATAATGCCATCTAGTGGACTTGGGCTGAAAGGCAATATTACGTACTGCCAGCAGAGGGTGCTAGACATATTTTAATAAATCTTCAATGAGGTGGACTGAACACATTTAGCACACACACACACACACACACATGATGAGTCACTGTAAAAATGTGGGTGGGCTGCATTGAGGCCAGTCACAGCTGTGAACATCTGTCTCCTCAGCCTCTTTATGTCAGAAGTATCTTACGAAAACATTACAATAGCTGATACCAGCTGCAGTCAGAACATACTTCACAGAACCCGGGCCAAGTAAAACTGTTTAAAATGCATTGGACAGGGAGGCCAAGCCAACAATTTGATTCTAGCTCTTTAAACGTGTTCACTTTAACTCACATCCTGTTACATATAAAGCTTGCTAGACCTGTTGTGGGCTGCAGAGCATTTATCCAGACAAGCTGCATGACCCTTCTTCCTCACTGTTAGCAGCATTTCACCAAGAAGATCTCCTGGTCAATGCAGGCGCGTATTGTTTTTATACCACACTTGTAAAGTATTCTCATGAGAGATCTCAAATGGAGTGGAGTTGTTTGCACTGTCACCAACACCCACATAACCACACACACACACTCACTCACAAGCATAATAATGTGTGTTTGTACTGCTTTAGCGCGGAACAGCGTCACTTCCAAGCAGAGATCATATTCTCTCCTGCAGAGGACCTTCCCAGAACATGCGTTTACGTGTGTTCGACTGAGTGAGTGTGTGCATGAGGTATTAGTTTTTCGAGAACCATGAGTCCCCACAAGATTCACAATGTTGTTGACCTATATTGTGGGCAAAGAGTGTTTTCAATTATACTTTATAACACTTTATGTTTGTCAGAAGTTCTCAGCAGAAAGCAAACGTGCTCTCCTCTCATTCTCGTCTTTTTCTCTCCCATTTTTAGACGCTTTAAATAAAAATCTCACGGGTGGATGCAGCAGCTCAGGGGCTTGTTCTATGCACTTTAAGAATCGATGAAAGCCACTAACCTGAGCTGTTGATGAAGGGAGACGAATCGATTCGAAGAGGAGAAATCCGCGGCTGCCTTTTCAGAGTTGTCGATGACTATAGAGATGGCTGTGCTTAATAAGATTAACATTGAGTTGTGTCAGTCTGGTTTCCCACTGAGAGCTGCAATTTGCCTTAATTTGACCTAATTGGAGGAGGTCTGCTGTTGCAGAGCTGCCAGGTTTAAGGCAGAGCGTGGGAAAAGGAGACCTCTGTCATAGCATGAAACTGAGAGATACAAAGTGAGTGAGAGATAGAGAGAAAGTGGGGGAAAAAAAGACAGGGAAAGGCCAAGAGAATGAGGGAACGGAGAAGAGATGGAGTGAAAACACTCACAAACACACACACACCTGGGTTGGATTAGCACGGGCTAGCGGGGAGGCTGTGTGTTAATGGAGATTTAATAGGCTCTGAAATGACTTACCGCAGTCCTACAGTGTGTGTGTCTGTGTCTGTGTGTCCTTGAATGTGTATTTTGAACCTTAACACGTCTTCATGCCTTTATGCTTAATGACATTATTACATCTGATCATTTTGCTTTCTGTTCACAGTGCAGGACGCTGAAAAAGCCAATGTGCCGATCAGTCACTTGCCACTAAATAGATGCTAGACTTGGTTCATCAGCTAGATTTACAGGATTTAGCTGGAGTGAAGCATGGTGGCAGGATACATCATTGTGTTGATATCAATAAGTTTACGATAGGCTTATAAAAAGAGAAGCTGCTATCCCCCTGTACCGTGGCTCCGCCTCTCTGCGTGCGGTTCTTGTAACGGCCTCACGCTCTGTTCATGTCAGGTCAGAAGAACAGTAAAGATGGCAATTGTTCCCAAAGAAACAACACAGTGGCGTTCATGCATTGGATCACAATAGTGATCATCTGGTATGATAAGTGCAACGCATATAAAACATAAAGTTTTAGCATTTCTGTAGCATAATAAGAATGCACAGAAACCGTTTGCTTTGCTTTGTCATCACTTTTCTAGGATCTCTAAATGTAACAGTGCAGACTCTCCTCTTTCTGACTGCGAGGCTCTGTCTGTTGTCACGGCAACAGCTCGCTGATGTAAACACGGCGCTGACCCTGGCTGTAGGAGTGAGAACAAAGAAACATCCTCCTCGAACGTAAGCATTAAAAGATAGTTTATATGTCCAAGGGCTCTGACGCAGTTAGTGCAAGTTCTCGGCATTGGAAACATCAGACACGAGGAACATCGTCAGAATCATAAATAGAAGGGAAAATAGCCGAGGGAGGTGCAAAACGTCATGTAGCTTAAAATCCTTCATGCTTTGTCTGACATTATAGCCACACAGTGTTACATTTACGTTTTTAACTCAGGTCAGGTCAGTGGTTTTGGTGACGGTTTAGATGGGTCGAAGAGATCATGTTGTGCAGCATGTAAAAAGAACAGCTGTGTTAACAGAGCTTCAGTTACATTTTTATGTGGGAGGCTGTAAAGGGTGACTCTGATCACATTATATTTTATAAATATAATTTACCTTGAACATCCACACATATATCTTTGCTTTTAAGTTTCTTGTTTTTACATGAACAGCCTGAAGGTGAAGCCTGATTGGCAATCTGGAAGTGACTTACTTTACTATCAAGGCCTCTTTTCCTGTACGAATTGACTCTAAAACACACACACACACACACACACACAAAGCGAGTGTGTGATTGGCTACATGCCAGCTGGACAGGTTAGAACGAGCAACCACTTCTGCCATGTTTAAATGACCCAGCAGAAAGACTAACTAGTGCAAAGGCAGTGTGTGTGTGTGTGTGTGTGTGTGTATACTATATGAGGTGGTGGGAGTGTGGGTGGAGCCTATAGGGGAGTCGAGTTTGAATTCCAGTTGCATTCCAGAGAGGAAAAAGGAGATGGGATGGATTTGTCCCCGCCTCCTGTCTTTCTTCCACTTCTCTCTTCTTCTCATCCTACGCCCTCCACCCAAACACACGCTGCTGAAACTCATGTACCTCATGACAATACCTTCTGAGAAATAAAAAACCTCCTTAGAACCTAAAACCTTTGTAAAATGTTGCGTTTATGCTGCTTTTCCAGATTTAGATGTTTCAGTGGTCAAATCCAAATCGGACTAAGTAAATGTTTAAACTAACTGTGGAAGGAGTTCTGTTAGGACAATTTATTGAGGCCGCTGAGCAACTTACAAGTGGAGCACACCAAAGCGCTGCATGAGCATGATACTTTTAGGCGAAGAGGACGGCTGGCAAAGCAACTTGTTTATTGTTTAAAAATCCAATAGATTGATCCTAATCGTACGTGTAGCATCTGTAGGGAAACACAGCTGATGTGCTTTATTATGAGTCAGCGCCACATACACACCCCCGCTACTGTACATACTCACTACAGTTCTAAATGTGTTTCTATACACAGCTGAAAATAGTCTCCACAAACTGTTTGTGTAATGTTTGCTAAAACGACAGCTCCCAGCTGTGTTGGGGGGAAATTACTGACTCACATACAGAGTGTTTTTCACGTGACACGAACACAAATATAGAATAATGCCAAATACCAAAAGTGTAACAAGCATAACCGGCAAATTTGGTGACATAGCATCTCATGCGGTTTGGTGACCAGGCTGAGGATTAGCATAACCAAAGGTAACAGAACTGACACTGTTAGTGTTTGATTTAAGCCTTTTTAAATGTGACGCTTTCAGTTAGAAATAAACTCAACTTTACTTTATTTTTCAAGCTGTCTACTGAGTCTACCACCGTCCACCGCTCCGTAGAAAAGTAGTTCCTGTGTGTTCGGCTCAACATTGACTGTATTTCACACAGATTTCACCAAAAGTCTTTAAAAAGCAGCCAGCCTTAGCCACATCGTATTTCAGATCGAACACCATGTATCTTTAAAGCTGCTACAAATTCACATTTTATCCTCCAAAGATAACGGTAATCCCTGGTATTACACTGAAGCCTGTTTAAGATGCCTTGTATGAATCATAGATTGATTAATACTGGAGGCAGAACAGAATGGTGAACAATGTGTTTTCATGTCAGACAAAGTCTTTCTACTATAATGATGTTAATTTGTGTCAGTTTACAGCAGAATGTCTCAAAGTAACAATACAGAGAAATATATCAGATAAATCCTGATTATTTAAATTATTTATTTAGTTTATATAGTTTATATATTTAAACTATTATTTAGTTACACATGTTGCAGATTCCGATGAGTCAACAGTTACGCGTCCAGCCCATATTATCAGTAGGACAGAAGCAAGAAGGACAGGATAGAAGAGAGGATAAAAGCGCTGCCGTTGATGCGCGAACAGAGCATTCCTAGAAGGCCGGTGTGTTTATCCTCCAGACTAAATATTTACACTAGAGCTGAGAAGAACTGAGGCTGCTCAGTTTTACTTTGATAAAAGGTCTGATACGCTCGAAGGCAGGTGACTTGCACGCCGAGGGGACCCTTACACAACCACATTCAGAGGCTGTGTGTATACAGCTAACACAAACACACTGCACACAGTGTACCTGCAGTTTTGTGGGTGCACGCGCATTTGCAGGCACCGATATGTGAAGATACTGTATATGCATAGTAAAAAAAAATCTGTAGACTCCAAATACGCACGTGCACTGATAAACACAGACAAGGTCAATGTCCAAGCAAAGTCATTTGTGTCTGTCTGTTATGTCTGTAAGAGTTCAGCTGAGTTCATAGGGGGGTTGATTCAAACTAAACTAACTTAAATAAAGCAGATTAACTTACAAATAGGTGGTGAGACACTGTGTCTCCATATACTGTTCTGAACTGAAACAATTATCAGAAGATGTGGAGTGAAATGGTGTAAAGGGTGTAACGGGCTGTGCTTAAATCTTGAACACTAAAAGAAGGAGACAGAGAAGGAAGAGGGATGAGTGAAACACTAAGAAAACAAGAGGAAGGTGTGGCAAAGAAAGTGATAGGACTCTAGGGAGGAAGTAAAAGAGAGGTGCAGATACTGAAGAAAACATGTCAATCCCAGCAGGTCTCAAGATTCATTCCACATTAACTGCATCACGGTAAACACACTGTGCATGTCCTGTGCCAGCTTAGAGAAACACCTGACACATCAAAATTCGTGACTCAAGTTCATTTGCATTGAAAACAAGTGAAATTATTGCCAGGTTGATTGGATTGTCACAGAAAACAAGCAGCCTAGTAACGCGCTCTTCAGCTCTGTGTTGTCGTCCTGTCCTCCTTTTTGTGTGCGGCGCTTAGTTAATTTAATTTAAACGGGATTTGCATAAAAAATATTTAAAAAAAACGTGATTAGACAAACCACAGGCAACACAAAGCAAACTGGATGTGCACTCGCCCATCACCATGGATGATACACTGTGCTGTATGACTGATTTGATTCAAAAGAAACTGTACAAATGTGATATGGGGCATGTTTGACAGTGTGATATGACAATATGCTTTTAGTTACCCTCTGCAGAATAGTAGTTTTATTGAGTAATATAGCAGTTCGGTTGATTTCTGCTGACTACGTAAATTATAATTTTCCCTTCCCTGCTTACCAGCAGGCTCCTGTTATCCCTCACTCTTCAGTTCTCAGCATGTGTGCAGGGTGCGTGTTCAGCAATTTGGTAAATATGCATATTTAATTTTTGGCAGAGAGTCAGTTCAGAAGATTGATTTTACTTCCACCATGCATATACACAAAAATCATAAAGGTTTCAAAACTCAGAGTCAATATTCCCTGACAGATGTGTAATAAATCAAGTTACCTAAAAAGCAACTGTCAGAGTGAACCTGGAGCTTGTGGGGACCCTAGAGGTCTTGGACATGTGCCCACAATGCAGTTGGTTGTTTATCTAACCGGGGTCAACATCTTAGAATACGAAAAGAAAAGAGTAGTTTGTTTGACTCAATCATAATCGAGCATCAAGCATTAAAAGAATCTTCAAAATGTCCCAGAATGCTCATTTATATCGCAAGCATCCACGATGGCAGATTCATATACACAGAGACACGCAAAGTGTTTGGATAAATGTGCGGAGAGAGATGCTATCTCTCAGCCGGAGGAGTCTACGCCAACACACCCACGTCACATCACTCAGTGGACGTTTTATTCTATTATTCAAGCTATTCCAAACCTTCCACTTGGGCGTCTCTGGAGATTTGCTCAGCGGAGAAACTTCTCAACAGCTGCTCCTTTAGTTTACTCAAATTTGAGTGTGAACCTCTCCACGTCAGGCAGAACTATGTCAGTGACGAAAAGAAATAAGACTAAATGAAAAGGAGTTTTTGTTGTTTTTCGTAGTGCAGGCCTGTAGATGTATTATAGCAGGCATGGAACTGGTGTTTTCTTAAGTGTAGTCACCTTTCATCCATTTTCTTTTGCGTTTGCAGGAGAGAGAAAAAAGTACGAGTTACGGTATGTCTCACTGTGTTATGTGGATGAGACACTAAATGAATTTTTCACTGAGCTAGACTTATGCTGTACTTCGACACATTGTTAATCTTTGCTCTGTTGTTTTAGTAAACACAATAACTCAAATTTGAGGTTTGATATTTTTTTAAAGAATATTTTAAAACCCCAGTGACTCTTTATCCCAAACCTGAGCTTGTGTGATCATGCTGAGCTCACATTGCTGTCCTTATTTCCCATAATGAAGCAGACGCATTCAGTGTGGTGCTATGGCAACAACTAAAGGCCATTTTCTGCATTCCTGCAACCAGTAAATGCATCACATGGCATAAAAATACAAAAAGCTCTACAATTATTTTCCCACGGTATTTTGCAATGTTTTCTCAGCTGGGTTTGGCTTGATGTGAAAATAATTCTGAATGACAGGAATGGAGGCTGCATTCATTCAAAACTTTAATAGGCAGAATGAGATTTGTCACACTTGACATTACGCAAATGTTTCAACACATGTGAAACACCTAATTGCTGGTTTATTAAGTTTAAGTTCCACTATCAGATCATCATATTATTTGCAGACACAGACGGCACTTGATAACAGATACCCACCTCCTTGTTATTGTGCTGTCCAGCACAGCTGGTGAGCTCAGACACCATGGCAACTGTCGTGGCAGAGAGCGTTAAGGAGGTGTTGGAGGTGGAGGACTGTGCACGAGATGGAGAAGCTGGAACTGAAAGGTTATCTGTATGTGAAAACAGCCTTTATTATACAGACGAGACCACTGAATCACACTTGAAGAACAAAAAGGTTGTGCCCGAGCTCCATATGAAGTGTGCCAGTCCTCATTACATCCATTTCTGGAAAATTATATTAATAAATATACACACACACATCACCACAATAAAAGGGGTTATGTTCACTTTTACTACTTAATTATGCTGTAATATTTTGGAAAATGTTCATTCTTGAATTCCTTTATAATTCTATACAACATATCAGAGCCAAGTTTCTTGCTTAAAACGTTTTCTGCAGATGTCCAGTAAACACAGAAACAAAAGACGTCAAGCAAAGTGTGTAATCACTGTTTTTTGATATACTGATGAAAACTGAGAGTTTTATCTTCATGGTAGGAAGATGGATAGATGCAAATTTCAACCACATATATCAGATTTTACAATCAAACTCATAGGTTTGATCAGTTGTCTTTCTTTTCACTTACAAGATCAACCATGCAAATATCAACTGCCTTGTTAGTTTAGTGCCTAACCCGACCTCTGCTGCATGCTCCATATACTGTCGGAGCACCTGATCTAGTGGAAAACCTACCCAGCCTTACTTAGGGATTCAAAGGGGAAAAGCTGCCAGCCAACCGGTCAGGCAAACGAGCTGACAGAGCAGCAGGCAGGAAGATGGATGGATGGATAGGAGCGTGGAAGGTCAGATCAGCAGATATTTACACGAGCAGAGAGACAGACTGATGACACCATGTGCGGATAAACATGCACAGCGATGAGTGGAAAGACTGACATGCATGCCGTCTTTCTTGCCCTGCGATGATGTCATTAAACGTCGGGCGTTGAAAACACACGGGCCCAGAGAGTTATGCGCGATGATATGAATAACACCTGCACACACACTGGATATTTGGGAAACACATGCTGGTACTGGATTCCGTGGGTCTTGTGTGTAGAAAATGTCAGCACTTGACCTGTCCAAAGTCAGATTCCAACAAGTTTTTGTAGTTTCTTGGTAAATTCGGTATATTGAAAAAGGATGGCTGCCATCTGCATGTCCGCATTACAGTGTTTGGATCAGTCCCAAAAAAAGAAACAAAAGCATTTCCAGAAATTACTGAATGTGATGAGCAAGCGGTTCCTCGTGTTTGTTGAAGTTGGTAAAACAAATTTAACTGTGGGCAAAAAACTGTCTAATTACTGTAAGAGGTAAATTATTGTGTGACACAGAACATGAAAAAGTGTGTATTTTCTTGCCATAAGCTTTTCTGGCTTGCAGTAAGAAGAACATCTATTACTTTTCAATAAAAAAAAAAATCTCTACTTTGACATCATCACATTTAAAGTGTATCCTCTTTCATGCAACATATTCTGTCTTGCAAACTGTAGGAGCCTGTAGGTCAGGGCCCAATATTCCCAAGCAGAACAGTCTCGACCTGTCAGTCCCTATAAGTTTGGCCCAATGGAGGTGGTGCAGACATGAAAGCCCAAATAGCCTCGTCAAGCTAAGACCCAAGATTCTTTACTTACCTACTTGCCTGCCCCCCATTTCCCTTTCCCTGTCTGTTGGCCTTAGGATAGAGTATGGAGATTTAGGACAAGTGGGTTGGCCTGTTGATAGAAGAGTTCAGATTGAATCCAGACCCACGCTGTCGTCACTTTGTGGGCATGTGTGTGCGTGTGCATGTGAGAGTGTTTGTTGGCTGTTGAGTGATTGGTTCCTCTAAAAAAACTAAAAAAAAGTTTTTCTCTGGATGCAGGTTGATTGTGGAGAGCCTTGTTAATAATGTTTGTATGTTTGTATTGGTGGAGAGACAGTCTCCTTTCTCAATCTTTCTCTCTCTCTCTGTAACACACACACACACACACACACACACACACACACACACACACACACACACACACACATTCCCCAGTTCTGAGGTCATCCCCCAGAGCTGCTTTGTGCGGCTCCTGCTGTAAATTCGTTGATGTGTGCCCGCGTTTTACCACTCTCCCCCGTCCTCTCCCCTTGCTCTCACTTTATTTCTCCTGTGCTCGTTCTTTAGCCTGTCTTCATTCAAAGTTCAAGTTCATCAGAAAGAGAGCAATGCAACTCAAAAACCACAAGTAATATGATAATAAGTAGGTAAATAGTCTACTAAAGCCCCCATAGTGAGATATTTGATTGGTAAACTGCTAATATGCTAGCCAGCTACAAACATGCCAGCACTAGTCATTCACAATTTAAAAAATCTTTAAAACCCATCTTTTTTCTTCTGTACTGTCCCATTTACTCCATTTGATATTTTGGCCCATGAGTTATAAATACTTTTATGCAATAAAGCTTTTTACTTTTATAAATGTAGGTATGACAGTGTATTAATAGTATAAAGCAATGCTAAGTCATGCTAATGTGCTTAACTTCTAATGCTAACATGACTTGCTAAACTTTCCAGTCACACTGCTGAAAATGTGAACAAAAACCCATAAAAAATATAATGTGAGGGTTTGATATGCGGTGGTTAGATCACTCTGAAAATAAAGAGCGGGATGAAAGTGGCTCATTTTCTTCAGCAGGTCTGTACTGTCCTCCATACTTCATGAACTTCACAACATCTTCACTTCCTCGTTTGTTAATTCCCATGTGACTCTGTAAACCAATCAAAAACACAGAGCGCTTAGACTAAGGTAGATGCAAGGAAACACCACACAGGTAGGTTCAACAGATTATTTTCAACTCTGAAAGGTGCTAATGAAATGATTTACTGTTGTAAATATGCAAATTATAAATTGTAAATGTAAATATGTGTATATAGTGTTAAACAAAACAGAAATATGTATGTATTGAGAATAACATTTCCACTATCATTACAGCTTACAGTTACAGTTACAGCTATATAAAATTATCAAATATGATTGTTGACCTTTAGCTGACACTTTGCATCCAGTGTCCTCTGAGAGTGAATTTATGTTTGTGATGCAACGCTTGCACATACTTCGATCGTAGTCTTGCGACATCTATTTTGCCAGTGTTTATTAAACAGATCTCAGGATTTTTCTCTGTCATTTACTGGATCGTCTTAAAGCACTTTAACAGAATAGTTTCCACTCGATGGAGTGATTTCACAACTCAGGCATCTAACCTTTGGAAGGATGGTGCTGCACTTCCCCGCTGAACGATGTAAACATTAGCAGTTTGCAGCACGCCTTTACCATATAGACTGCCATACAGACTAACAGGCTGGACCCCTGTACAGTAATAATGTAATTCTCAAGATGTGCATTTAAGCAGTGTGGGGCAAAAGTATTTATAATTTGGAAGTTTTGTTTGAGGAGAGATGCACTAAAGGATAATTAGGCTTACAGGGAGCGGGGAAATCATGATGCAGATTTAAAGTTGTAGTAAACACTCCTCGCTGTTGCTTCTCTTGCCCAGACTCCAAGCTGCTTTTTCACTAGATCAACGCTTAATAGCGGGGATGATGAACACAAAGAAGCTGTGCCAAATTCAACAGCGGAAAATCCTGAGCATGCTTTGAAATGGATATAATACAATATATTTAGATATATGATCGTTTTAATAATTTTAAGATGACATTAGATGTGAAAGGATGTGTAATTCACTGTGTCCTATGGCAGTAGTGGCTGCTTCGAGACAGCTGCACATTATTGTGTTTTTCTCCCCTTCTTATTGCACTCTCTCTCTCTCCTGCAGCCATCCCTCCCTCTCCCACAGGTTTTGTGCATGTGAGACAGGGAGAGAGCTATAGTCACAGTGGGACCACTGAAACACCATTTTAGGAGACAATGGGCTCCTCCTGCAGGACCATAAAACACAGCTCCTTATTTCACGACTGAATTTCAGTCAGCGTTTTTAAGCTAGCTCACATCAGTCTTTATGTATTTCTTCTCCCTTCTATATTCCCACCTCATCCTCCCTAAGAATGCAGCTTAATTTTGATAGGTCCAGTTTTTGCATGTTTTCCAACTCCTACTACTTCAGCAAAGCAGTTATTCCACTATTTTAATTCAAATGACTTAATTCACTACTTTTATTTAGCGTCGCTACATCAAAAACACATTATTTTACAGAAACCTCATACGTTTCAGGAACATTTGCAAAGTTTCTGCAAATTCAAATATGAGTGAGTTGCATATTATTGTTTGTTTCTTCATCTCCTCACATCAGAAGCACACCTCATCCCGAATGACTCGCAGTTTGTATTTGTTTGCTCAGAAATAACTCACTGCTGTGGTATTTGCATGTTCCACCCGTGTTCTTGTACAGTATTCTTCCCCATTCCAAATGCACGTAGGAGATTTGTGTGATGATAGAAATGTGAGTGTCTGTGCCGTGCATGCTGGGTTAGTGAATAAATATAGACGTCTAAAGTTATCCACATGAACACAATGCATCACAACTGATCAAATCTGAACACAACTGCACATTCTGCCCCAGTTTCATTGAGTCCAAAAAGTTTTTTTTTCCTCTATTGAGCAACTTTATACAATATCTCAAATGTTTGAAGCAAAATCCAAACCTCATTTAGACACGATCTGATAAGCAGTCAGCTATCAAAGAGCTATTCTCTGCAAGAACAGGTTTTCTGTCCCCCGTAACTTTATAACACTGGATTTTCATGATGCCTATTTGAGATACACACCTGGTTTACGGCTCAGGCGACTCTCAGGAGTTTATCTGTTATCTCCACATTCAGAGTGAAGTGTTCCTCTTAACTTCGCAGCATTCTTTAACTGGTTACAGCACTGTTTGATAAGCAGAGAGGAATTCAGTGTCTCCCACTCATTAACCCACGCACTCATTCACACATGCTGTACATAAAATAAGACAAAAGAACTTGGTTAGTTTGTGTCTTTCTCAACAAACCCGCTCCTGCAGAGCCAAGCAAATGGTTTTCATTAACTCTCACTAAGTGTGTGTGTGTGTGTGTGTGTGTGTGTAAGACACTAGCTCATATATTTTGGTCACTGTGATCTTGATAAAACCACATTGTGCTATATTTGTTTTGCATGCTTCTGTTTTTTTTATGAGGTTTGTTGCATTCGGAGCCTCTGACACAGATTGCCCAACGTTGGTTCCACATCAAGCGTTAGACAAACCCAGACAAGCCTCCCCCCTTCTGTTTCGAATCTTCCAGTAGTGGACTTGCCTTTCATGGTCCCTTATAAGAGCATATTTGAAAAGGGGAATGCTCATAAATTAAAATTATTACTGATTTTTACAATGGAAGCAGTCAATCACGGTTTTGGTTCTGTGGCTCTTCTGGTAAATTCTTGCCTCTGTAATTTCCTACTGTAATTAAGTCAGCAACAGCGAGCATGTTTGTCACTGATGAAAGAAATCTTGTATCTCCAAAATATTAACTTTCCAGAAGCTAAGATAAACAAGTTTGACCACTGTGCATTTCTGGATCATTCTGGCAAGGATGCTACAAATTACTCAGCTCAAAGGGATTCAGTTAAAAAAAGACTTGATTGATGATGTACTTTTTTATCTTATGATTTTTAGACATCAAATAAATTGAGGAACATTGCTTTGATTTCTGTATCATCTTTATCATTTGAAGATGTGATAATAACACAGACGTTTCTGCACCACAAACACCCCCCATCCTCTTCTAATAAGGGGTTTCCTCAGTCACACCTTAACATCTGTGGAGCTTCGTTTGTGGGTCACTACCATGAAAACATTTGGGCAGCCCCGCTGTTGATAATCAAGAGCGTCTTCTATCGCTGGTCCTCCTCCTTCAGTGCCCCGCCCCTCCTTCACTGCCTCCTCTCTTAGATTTACAGTGTCAAACACCCAGTTAAACGTGGAATTAGACCGGGGATGATTGATCGTGCTTTCAAAATAAAGTATATATCTATTTTTAAATACAAAGATTATCTAGTACATGCCACATATATACTTACTTTATATGCTTATTTATGTAGTTAAATTGCAATTAATGTATAGTATGTGTATAGGAATTGGTCTGAGGTGAATAAACAGGAGTATAAGATATGAAATAAGTAAATATTATTTTTGTTTGTTGTGAAAATCTCGCTGTTACTCAAAATTTCCCTGTTTGTCATATAAATGTCATGTGACAACTTCAGGATATTTTTTATTTGACGTGTAAGACCTCCTGAATTACCTTGAAATGAACCGTACAAAGATATATTCTTGCCACATTTACTACTAAACACAGTTTCAGAGCTTTATTTTGAAAATCTGTGCCGGGAGTCTTATGTCAGACAGACGTTGGCTTGACAGTGGTGTCTCAGGCTCTACGCGCTTTTTCAGCATCTGTCCTCACCAGAGTCCTCGGAGCGCGCAGTATGGATCCGTTACGCATTACGCGCTGTGGTGTCCTGTCTGGCACGGATGGTTTTCTGACACGCGCTTCTGATTCGTGTAAAGACATCAACTGTTAAAAGCAGACTGTGCTGTGACGTGCAGTGAAGAAAACAGAGAATCTCCGTGTGGCTTTAATGTAGAATAGGGAGAAGACACAAGTGTTTCGTCCGTTCCGACGCGCACAGTTTTGGACTTTTAATATTCCCTTCTATCAGGATATCGTTTGTTGTTGTTGCTATATGTGGATATTTATTCCGGACCATGGGAGACTCCGTGTTCCTCGACAGGCAAAATTCCTATCTTGTAAGTACTCGTTTTAGTGGCCATAAATTAATTATAGTGACTCGGACGTGCACTGATAAGGTCCGTGGGTTTTCTGTTTTGATGCGTGTGCGTGTGCACAGTGTGTGTGTGTGTGTGTGTGTGTGTGTGTAAAAAGTATTTCCTATTTCCTATAAGTATTGAATTTGAAATCTGTCTTTCTAAGTTTGTGAAGTTCTAGAGTATAAAAAATAATATCTATAATAGTCCCTCTTGTCATAAATGTATGAAGCTGTCACAACCTTTTTACACCCAGAGGCTGCATGAATTGTAACATATGCAATAAATACATATAAAGAAGACTTCCATTAAAAGTTTTTCTCTGTTTATGCAGTGATTCTGAAACACAAGCATTTGAAAGTGACTAGAGCAAAGGGGCCTCATCATGCAAAAACTTCCTGTGATGGAACGTTTGAAGTGACATGTGGTGAATCGAGCACGTACACATGCAGTCACACAAGACAACACATGTTTCCTGGTTTAAAGAAAAAGACTTTTTACTCTGAAAGTAGCTCAGATGCAGAAACATGCGGCAGACAGGAGCTACAGGTGTTGGTGTTTGACACCACACCTCAAAGCTGGTGGCCAGATGAGGGCAAAACACACAGATACGGGTCACAGCTATGACGACCCATGAGGGCTCCAATGAGAACTTCACCTTCAGAAGAAACCTCAGCAATTTGGAGCTCGCGTTTAGCAGTTTGGCAAATATCTGACAGTCTGGAAACGTGTCAGAAGTCTGAAGAAGCAACAGGCTGCCGGCAGAACAGGTTCATTCAAATGTGGGAAGTGAGGTGGTTGGTTCAGTGGATGCATATTTAAACATGCACACATGCTAGTATTTTATCACCCCCCCCCCTTCTATTTCCATCTCTCCCCCTTCTTCTTCTCTCCATGGTGAGGAATCTTCTGCTGACTGCTCCAGCGGTCTGTCTCCTCTTTATAAGCAATGTTTCTGTGGCTAGAAGCCGTCATAAACCTACAAGCATTGATTGGAAAACAATACAAATTTCTTTGGCTTGGTTGGCAGCACGCTGTGGTCTGGAGTAATGCTTTGTAGCTGGGCTGTGTTGTGTGAAAGCTGTCTCCGCATGTCTCATGGTAGTGGGTTGAACATTTATCCAATGCAGGCTGATGAGGCTTCAGTGCACTGACTAAACTGTCCCCTGCAGTTCACTCCTCTCTGGAGAAGTTAATTTGTGCAGCCGCTGATCATTCTTATGTCTTATTAAAATTCTGGTTCCTTTCGTAACATTTTCAACTTTAATTTTGCTGTTTGGCTGTAAGACACTGTTGCTAAGACAAGGTAAGCAATATATTCAGACAACATTCAATAAAATTTTTCAATTCAACTTTATTTATATAGCGCCAATTCACAACAGAAGTCATCTCAAAGCACTTTACAGTGTAAGGTTTAAGACCTTACACATTAAAAAAAA
>JAUYWH010000012.1:7326954-7377894 GCA_034779795.1 Ctenopoma multispine | reverse complement strand
ACAGGAGAGGAGCTTGATAGCTAAAGGATCTGCCTCCCATTCTACACCTGGAAACTCTAGGAACCACAAGTAGACCACCAAACAGTAAACCTAGCAGGCTCTCTAATCACCTGCATTCCTTACAATCTTGTCTTGTAAGGAATGCATCAACATGTGTTGATTGTAAACATATTCAATCTTTCATCAGGAAGCCATAAACCACCCATTTATTACAACAAGCCTCAGCTAAAGGCGCAAGAGTATCATCCAGTCAAACAGAAGCTTCCAGCCAGGCTACTCATCGCTGTCTCATAAATCCCCAACACTCTTGGTTGAACTTGATACAAAAATACAGTTAAAATATGACAAAGAAGCTGTTCCAAATAAAACTGCTTTCGTGTTAATAGAGGATCACGCCTCTCGGAGCCCGTCTTCAGCTGCCAGTGATAAACAAATGCAGGCGTCCGTCATTCCTGCGAGGGCAGATAAATATTTCAGATTCTAGGCTAGCAGACTGCACCCAGGGATGAAGAATCCTGAGACACAGAGAGAGATGTGTAACAGCACCTCGTGGCTGGCAGTGTGTAAAACGTTTAATCCATCCTTGAGGCTGCCGTGCATCTGTTCCACTTGTAGTGACGTGTGATATATTCTGCTTATGGCGTCAGGGCCTTGTGCTGATGGAATACCATCAGGGATAACATGCAACAGTCTGGATTGATTGTTTGGCTCTTGTCTTGTAAGGAATTTGTTACTCAGTGTTGTAGATTACAGGTTTACGCGGTATTAGGAGGATTATAAGAATGATGTACGAGCAACATTTTTACTTAACAGAAGGAAAATTAATCACCTGCAAAGGCGATGAAAATGTCATGAGGAAGAATTCATTCTTAATGTAATGGTTTATCAGTAATAGTAAAATCAGACTGAGCTGGATCCAAATTTATGCTTGTTGGCTTTGAAAGTCAGTGAGAGAGCGTGTTCCTCAGACACTATTACTAACTTGTTATCTCGCTCTTTGCAGCGTCTTTAGACAGAGAAGTGCTTCGCTGCCAGACTTGTTGCTTTTATTTGTGTACAGATTAGAACAGAGTTATTGAAGTGGATGTTACACATCATCCTCAAGTGTTGAAAACCATTGAAACTATCTTGAGGAGTGAACGGTTTGAACCGGCAGCTGAGTGAACCTTTGTTACACACAGGCATCCTGATGTTCGGTGCAGTACTGAAGTGTTGGCCAAATGACCATTTGACCTGACAATGCTGCAATGTCACTGTGGTGCTGTGGGTTTTAGCCTCTTCTGCGGGCCACGGCTGTCTGTGGCTTTCTGCTCAATAGGTGAGATAAAAGTGGTTGACAGACTGATACTGCCATGCACAGGGCCATCGCCTTGCATATTTTGTGCATTTCATTCCACTAGCCTACTGAATGTTGTTTTTAGTTTACAAACTCACACACTAACGCAATAGAATCAATTAAACAAATTAAACACCTAAACTGTTTGTTCAGCCTGGTAGATTGATTTAGTTTCTGCAGATGAGCTATTAACTTTAGTGTCTGAACAAATGAAGAATCAACACATTAGCTTGGGGAGGAAGTGAGTCATGTAAGACACAATATAGAGAATACCTGTTGTTCCAAACAGACACTAATCACATTTAATGCTTTAAACAAGGTGATTTATTCGACCTGTTTCTCCAGGTTTTGTGCTGGTTGAATAGTCCATGTCGTATTGTTATATGGCTCATGGATCCTGTTATTTCTAAAGTGCCAATTATGCATTTGTACGGTTTGGATTCATAACGCATGACACGCATCAGCAAGAACAGCTGTGCAACCATTACAACAATGTTATTTTCCTCGCTGATTAATGTTCTTGACGGAGGCTCGGTTGTAGGTCATGTGCAATGTGAAGTAATATGGAACAAGCACAAGTTTTAGGATCCGAGTTTGATGTGAGTGAGCTAATCCTGGAGAGCAGCCAGCCTGCACCAAGGCTTTTTGCAACAGTCAAATAATGATTGTCTTTGTCGCCAAACTTGCACAATTGAAAGCAGAGTACCACTGAAATGAAGGACTTTTGTGTCAATCAGAAAGTGCTCCGACTGCACTAGATTGAAGGGAGCGGTTGGCAGAAAAGTAAAGTGGCAGTCAGAGAGCAACATAGGAAGTATTGATGAAGGGACTGATTAATTACCCCTTTTCACCACTGTTTGTTTTATGTCAGACTCTGTCTCTCTTCACTGATCGAAATGAAAACGCTTCAGGGCCATTAGTTCACTTAAACAACATATCAGGCCCTTTTGTTACTCACCTTTTGCTGATTCTCCCAACGTTTGACTTTGCTGCTCCTTACTGCTTACTCCTTGCTGCTATGTGATCCTGTTCTCTTGCAGGCAGGTATTGTTTGTTTTACCCCCCTGCCACTCCCAGTACAAACAGCGCTGGCAGAGCGAGCGACAGAGCCTTGCAAAGTCTAAAAGAGGTTTCACAGAATGGATGAAGGAATGATTTTTTTAATTTATTTTTTTAATAGTTTTTTTATTGAGTGATTAAAACCAACATGTATGTGTGTGTGTGTGTGTGTGTTTGTGGGTGGCATTAACCATCCATGCTGCTCCTTAGTCATCAGCAAAGTGAGTTTATTTACACTGATCACAAGTTTTCCTAAGCACACCCGGTAGAATTTGGCAGAAGTGGACATTTTGTTTGCAGGAGTGCGGCCTCTAGGAATGTATACACATGTTGAATACATTTCATTTTTGTTGCACTACTGAAGTCTGTCTCTTGCTCTGATATTGGATGTAAACAGCTATATTGCATGGCAGGAAAAGGGAAACCACAAACTGCCTCTTCACGTTCCACAGCCGTCACTTCTGGCTCGTCATGACAACACCGCCTGTCCCTCGTTTTTCTTTCTAGACCCTGTCAGGCAAAGGCACTTGTTTTATTATCAACAGCGAAAGAGAAGTCCGCCCTCCTCAAGACTTGTCTTTTTATGGAGACGATCGAAGGCTGAGGGGAAAACAGAGCGGTGGAAATGCAGAGGAGAAAGTCCTGGCAAGATTTGATCCACTGTTTGCCATGGGAGATGTGCTTCCAGAGGCAGGACTCGTTCTCTGAGCCTGAACACAATATGGGCTTCAGATGTTTTAAGGAGCTTGATTTACAACTGAAGCTCTCGCCCTTGTTTTTCTTCATGACTTCATGCAAAGGTGCTGCTTCCTTCAGGGAGTGTTAAGGAAGGTGGTCAGTATAGGTTCAAGAGAAGGTTAGAAATGTTCTTTGGCTGTTTGAGTAAGAGCTACGAGGGCAGGATGTCAATCACCATGTGTGAGGTGCAGAAGTATTACATCATTATTTGGGAATTTTAAACGACCAAAAAACAGCATGTTCCACATGATTTGCCTGGAATCCAAAATCAAAATCCTGGGCTTTGAGACTTTTGTAATCCACAACTTCTCGCACATGCACACGACCACGTATGAGTCATGCACAGAAAGGAGAACTAAATGCTAGATAATAAGAACAGATTGTGCTGTACGGTGGAGAAATCCCTGCTTATACTTTCAACACCTCTCACAGCTGTTGCTCTCACGGTGACCTTAGCGACACAGCAGCTCACCGTGCTGCCGTAGTCGAAGTGAAGTACACCGTGAAGTAGTCGAAGTTGTGTTGAGAGCAATGCAGAAACTGTCAAATTAAAGTAAAAAATATAAAAAGCTCCCACTTACTAAGGCTTCAAGGGTTTTCAGGCACATTTTACAAAATGTCAACAAGTCAGAAGTGTCATGTTGGTCCAGGCATCAAGTCATCTGGTTTACTGCTGTGAGGATCAAAGGGCAGGCATCAAAGTGGGTCTGTGAGTGCTTTTCTCTAATAAGGTGCACATGTTTTTTTGCTGAGGGAATCCTCATGTACCAATCTGTGCTACGTCACACAGACACACACGGAGCGGACTGATGAAGTTTGCTTTATCATCATTATACACACACGATAGAGATCTGGTTCAGGATCACACTTACGCACAAGAGCCGAAGTCTTGACATCACATCCAGTATAACCGGGCATGCACTGGGGTGACTAATTGTGTTTTCCATTCACTGTCCTCCGTCTCGGTTTGTCAGCATCGGGCCCCACACATGGTTCACACAGGGGCACAGACGCAGTGATGGAAGCATCATAAATATGCCCACATATGCGTACGTGTTCAGCTGGAACTTCAGCCGCAGCTGTTTTGAGTGGAAGTCATGCTGTCACGCTTTAGCGCCCCTAGTGGCAACAAGCAGAATGCGCCTAGCCTTTTAGTCTAAGCCTAAAATGCTAAGTAAAATTTAAAAAAGCAACAATAAATCAGTGGGTCTTCTTTGGAGCATCATGAAGCAACATGGGATATGAAATGCACAGCGTGGTGGATTCAGATTAACAGAAGCCAGTGCAGTTGTTTTTAGCCATAACCTCAGAATAGAATAGCGTTTCGAGTTTTTCCAAGACACCATATATGCGACAAGTACGAACATGTAGCATATATGGATTCAAATAAACTGCCTCACTCGGTGTCAGTGTCAAGATGGTGATAGCTGCCTGTCACATGTTAGCTGATACTTGCTGCTGGGCACGTTTACGTGACCTGCCCTGAAGGTTTCTGCTCTACTGATCGTTGGTGATTTTGTTTGTGAAGTAAAGAGAGCAGAAAAAAAAATCTCTGAAAGGCAGACAATTGGAGACAGATAGAGTTTAACAGCCAAGGCCCGACTGATCGTTACAGCTGATCTGACAGACGGCAGGGCAGACGTCAAATTTCCAGTCTAGTGACATGTTAGCGGTGAGGCAATTATTCAGAGTCAGACGAGGAATAACACAGACGATGCCAGAAATAACACAGATATTTACAAATAACATACACATTTGGTGCGTCAGAGACACCATTCCCAGTTTAGGCTCGTGTGTATTCATGTGCCTGGTATGTAATCTCCGCGTTCGTGCAATTTAACCTGCGACTGTGTGGACTGGTTAAGAAGTATGACCCAGGAGTTCAAGGGACTGGATTAGCTGCTCTCAAGGCTGCCACTGGAATGTGAGGATCAACAAGTCTGTTCGCCTATTCTCTCGCGGCACACTCACTATTTACCTTCTAGTCTATTAATATTCCCCCACTCCTCCCTTTGTTCCTCTTTCTTTTCTCACTGGGACTAGAGTAAATTAGATTTCGTGAAAGCAGCTCTAGTGGCAGGAGGAAATGAGCTATTTTTATCATTTTCATCACATGGCGTGCAGATGAATACAGATGATTTGATGCTGTGGTTGTGTTCTCCTTCCTTAAAGTTGCAGGGAGCGCAACAGAAGCTTCAAAAAATATTGTCAGTTTGCTTTTATTCCATACTTGATCATCGCCTATTAATTAATTATTATAGTAATGATGAGAATATGTAAACAGTAAAGCACACCGACTGTGGATTGCTGAGCGAGGACGTGCGCATGCTGACTGATGGATGAGCTAATTAACAACCATCCATCAAGCAGCCTTATTTCTTTTCTACCACATACACAAGAATTATGTCAGAAAGTATGAAGAGAGTCTGTGGATAAGAGGCGCAGAGGTACAGTCAAGTTACATGAAGTCTTACCATCATCTTTTCATTACTGAGTCCAAGCCTTAAAGCAAATATTAACAGTTATTATTATCATCAGCACTACAGTTCTTTATCTGGTACAAATGTTCTGACATTGCAGAAACATTCTAGGCATGTTTGCCAAAGTCGCACAGGATTGTAGAGCAACATTTGAGTGGCTTAGCTGCCATCGTGTTTGAGTGCTGGATCTTATTAAAACTTTGCGGTGCGTGCTTTGTTAATCTACTTTTCTCGGCTCTCACCACTAATCAAACCTACACTAAACAGACCCGGTGAGAAACAGACTTTGGTTGAGTTTTGATGGAGCACACGCAGCAGTGCCAGTGGAAAGGTGATAAGTAGTTTACCGTGTTCATTAAACACCCCGTTAGCGCTTATCAGCCTCTGTTTAAAACATTCTACACCTAGTCATTAGTGTTAACACTTTCTGCTACATTCATGCACACATGTGTTTCGGTCAGTTGAAGGTTGGTTGGTGTGTGGTGCACGACAGCGGCACTGGAGCGCTGTGCTCAATCTCTTTCCGCAAGGAAATCAATAATGGAGCAGCTGACCCGAGCGCGACCTGTGTTGCGCGCACACACACATGCGTACCCATACGCACACAAACTGTCACAGCCACTGTCCGGAGAGAACAAAAGCATCGCTTTGGAAGTGGCGGGTGTGGTGTGGGTGTCCAGGAAGTTACACTTGGTTGCAACGCCCTGGACTGGAACAAGCTCGATGGTTTTAGACAATGATTTAATCCCATTTGAAGTGTAGTGTCTTACACTGTGTGCAGTGATTCACTGTATTTGACTGGTTTACATTATATTGTTATTGATCAAATCTGGCTAGGAGTAGTTTTTATACAACAAGAAGTCTGTTATATTTCAGTTAAATGCTGTAAAAACATGGAATAGTGGTTTGTGTTGGTTTTTGTGCAGTCACTAAGAATTCATGTATTAATAACCATTAGCCTCCATGACTCCACCTTCTCCTGAGAGAAGAAGTCTTTGACATAAAAGGCTTCTACTTTGGGTATAAGTGTGTGTCTATGAAACGTGTGCAAAGATTTTCTCTGCACATATATATTTTTTTCTTCTATGTGTAACAATCTTTCTGAGCATATGTGCGTCTCGTGCTCTCACATTGCACGTACGCTGTGCGTGAAACGCTGCCATGTGTCTCGTAAAGCGGCCACGGCTCTGCCTTTAACTCTGTCATCTTCATCCTCAACGTCATGCGGATTCTAAGGAGCAGACCAGCACGCTATAATCCCGGCTCCTTAACTACCCTGCAGGATTAACTGGCAACACGTGGAAAATAAAGAGTCTTATGGTGACTTTATTCTGATCCCGCTGTGTTAAATCGATATGGTGGAAGAAGCACAGAGAGGGAAAAACCAGGGAATGTGTTGTGCTTTTATCGGCTCATGTCCTTGCCACTGGTGTGAAAAATTCCTAATAGGATCAGCATATAATCATACACATGCTTATATCAGTGCAAAATAAAGACTGAGGTGTTGAGTAAATACACTCACACTCTGTGTGATACTAGAAGGTGATTAGATATGCAGTACATGCAAAAATATGAGAACAAAGGACTAAGATTAAATAGTTTAACAACAGCTTGTATCAGTCCAAGAATGTGCTTTTGAAATGATTCTGTTAGAAGTCGGACTTATCTTAAATGACAGTTGTAACCCCCACTTCCTGAAAACATCCCAACGCATCTAACATGTAAAGCTTATTGGCATGGATGTTTATAGTGAGGAAATCGACTTACGCAAGGAGGAGGCACAGTTAGTGGTTGCAAAACGGCCCCCTCGACTAAAACGTCTACAGCTAGACTGTGTGAAGTTTGTCGTAAAATGTCAAGGAGAAAAAAAAAATCAAGCTCTTAAGAGAAAAAGAAAATAACGTTCAGAAGACAGCAGCTGTTACCAAAATGACAGATTAATGCTTGGAGTTTGACAGTAATTGCCAGAAATTCTTGAATTTAACGTGCTTTGGGACATATTTTAAGACCTCTGGAAAACATTAGGAGTTTGGTCATGTTGGTATTATTTCTTTTAAAAAAATGTCTCAGCAGGAAGTAACAGGACAAAGTTGCCTGTAAGTCTGATGGCTGGTGTGTGACTGTTGCGTGTCCATATACATTTTCTGCGCTTTCCATTTCAACATTTGTCAAAAAAAAGATTAAAAGGTGTTAAGAGTGTATGTGTTAGTCTGTATGAAGAGGATGTATGTATGTTGGACAGTAATGGAAAAGAACAGTCAAGTCGTGGCCACATAAGTCAAATTCCTGCTTTACATCTGAGATCCAGTGTGTTATAGCTATTTGGCACAGATGCCAGTCCTAATCTCTGCATCTTTAAAAAAAAAAAATTTTTTAAAGAACATTCCAGGATTGATGGAGTGGTGTATTATTTCTCTGGGAGTGGTTTCTGCAAAGCATCTGCGTGTGTGAGTGTGTGCGTGTGTGTGTGCGTGTGTTCTCACAGAGTTGACATAGTAGAGCGTTCGGACTGGATTTAATGGCAACGTAATGCCCAGGAACAACTTACACAAATGTACAAAAACACACACACACTGTGTACTGTATTTTGAATATTGAATATCTATCTGTGTGAATAGAGACACACTAAATTCAGTTATACTCAACTTTGTCTGCTAAAAAACTGTGGACAGGGAGGAAGAATGGAAAGGACCCTCACCCCTGAATAGAGGACCTCCAGGCTGATGCAGAGTGGATTTAGAAGGAGAATGACGACATCTCCACTGACTCTATAAGAGCAGTTATTTTGTTCATCAATGGTGGACCACGGAGACTTCAATGGTGGTCAATGGTGGACCACTGGGAACTAGTGCTTTTGAACTAGGTGTTGTAGCTGTTTTCGTTCAAGAAAATACTTTATTTTCACTGATACTGATCTGTTTCTGTTGTGGTTGTTGTTTTTCACTGGGTTAGGTTTATCGCTCTCTTGGAACTATTTGAAACTAGATGAATAACGATGCACTCTGTTTTTGACCCCTCTATGGTGCAACTCTTCTATCTCTAGAGCTCTGAGTTGATGGTTTGTGTCTGTGATCATTTTCTGTCTGTTCTTGCTTGATTTGTGTTAATTTAGCGTCTTTTTATCTCTCAGAATATTTCTTAGATCATTTTGTTTCTCTTTGTGCTCATTTTTATAACGGGGCTCTTGGGCTCCTGAGGAAAAGTCTGTTAGTCTAATTCAGTAATCCAAATAAAAATATGTAAAACCAATATATGTTAATCAATGGACCTCAACTTGATAGGCAGTGAATTTAATAATGGAGAATAATGGACACTGATTGTTGAATTTCAATGCTGGACAATGGTTATTTTTATCTAAAATCGAATTCCTGGCCTGTTTTAACCATTTGCAACGACAGTAATTGGACACATATGCACAACAGTGATTGTGTTTTTGTTGCTGGACTGTGGTGGTGCCATGAAATTCCCTATTAAACCAGTTTGGGAATTTGATATTGCATGTGATGGACACAAGTCATTGCATCCCAAAAAAAACAAAAAAACACAGGCACTAGTGTTTTCTAATGTGCAAAGTTCAGTTTGTCAGTGGTTAGGCTACCACTGAGATGTGACCTTAATTTAAGTTTCAGATCACTCCATAACACACATATGGAAACACAGACACACACCTGCATGCAAGTCAACAGCTGAGGTACTGATTGCTTTGACTATCTCAGGCTCAACTGCTGCCATTAGGCCACAATCAGTGTATCTGCATTCAAGTGGTGCAACCAGCGCATTTTTCCACTTATTTGAGCTGAAATGCACCTGACCCCCACCCCACCTCCCAGTGCACACACACACACACACACACACACATACAAACAATAATCACTAAAAGTGCACTTCGCTTTATGCAGGATTTGTAATGATTAACCAGCTTCATTAGCTCCGCTGGCTAGGCCGGTAAGAGAGAGAGAGAGAAAAGGAGAATTTACTGACCTGCATACGGGAGTGATTACACACATGCCTTGGACAGATTGTGTGTGTTTGTGTGCGTATGTGTGTGTGTGTGTGTGTGTGTGTGGTAGGACAAGCATAGACAAAGCATTGGCGGGATACACAGATGGAGAATTAAAAGAAATCCTGAAACCATGTGTATATTTTTATGCATTTAAAATAACATTTACTTTGACTGATACAGCAGCCTTGTCTTTACTGCCTTGCGATTACCATTTCACCGTTATTCTTGAAAACAGGCAGAGGAGTTTGACAGGTGAGTAATGTCTGCAGGGCTTCCCCTGAGGCTCCATATACTGCATTTACATAATCTGCTTAGATTAAGGATGTAGTGTGGACACAGGCACTAACACTCTGAGAAGCAAAATGCAGGCAAAAGCATTATTACACGGTGTGCAAGATGACTGCATCAGCACCAGGGCCCATATTTACTAAGCGTCTCCCAAGTAGGAAATTGCTCCTAAGTGGCCAGAAATTCTCAGAGTGATGCAATTTTGGTCCTACTTTTAGGAGTCGGAGTAAGAGCAATTTATCAGCATTCTTAGGAAATCACTCCTATCTCCAACAGCAAAGAGCTCGGGAGGTGTCCCAGTTGCCAGATGGCGTTCAGACAGTGAGATGTGCACAAAGTCTGTGGGAGGAGAGAAGTTTTGAGCACTTAATGACACACAGCACATTGAAAGATACTGTTTGGACACTTTTTTTTTTTTAATGACAGATGTTGTTCCACATGCACTGATCCATCAAGAAGAAGAACAAATGCTGTTCACATAGAAGTCATCGCAACTTCATGTTGGAGAGATGCAGCTAATTTGTCACAAATGTAATGGTCTGAACTTAAAGCGCTTTGCTTCTCATTCACACATACTTACACACCGATTAAAGGCGGAGAAGCCATGCAAGGCACCAACTGCATTTATGCAAATCACTGGTTAAACCGGTGTTGTTAGAGTCATTGATAACGCACACATTAAAATAATCACCTGACAAAAAAACGCAGATGGGAATTCATGGACCCTTCCAAACAATATAAATGTTTCCCTACAAACAAATCAGTGATTGGCAAGGCAAAGTAAGGGTGAGGACCAATTCATTGCATGTCAAACACAGCTGTACCCGACTTCACATCACCATGGGTATCGTATGGATGGGATATTTCTGCTCCTATCTGCTTTCATAATTCATCAGTACAGGAGTACAGCATCATTTAAGCCTTTCCTTATTGAGCAGAGTTATTATAGACTATGTAAATGTGGATCCTCACACTTAAGCTGCAATGTTTCACCTCCCACACTTCTCGTGTATATAGAACTGCGTGACACCGCGACATTCAAAGAGCTCTCACATGAAACAACAGGAGACAGAAGCCTGACAAACAGATTTACTGTTGAAAAGTTGTCGCAGCTCCTGGAAGGCAAAACAATAGTCGCTGTAATTTTAGCCAGAAATGGGGGAAAGGGTTAGAAGCTCTTGTACAAACTTTAGATGTCTCAATTTTCTCCTCCAGCCCACACACACACACACACACACACACAAATACAGTTTAAATACTTTGGGTTATTATGCAGTGCAAGTTCAGTGTTGCAAACAGGAGTTTTATGTCTCTGACATAAACCTGGTCTGCCAATGACAGCTGAGAAATAGTCTGACAGATTGTTGGATGTAATCTGTGGTTAGTCTGCCATCCACAGATTGCTTCGAGCCAGCACCACACACACAAAACTTTTTATGTGTCAATTCATCCATATTAACTTAACCTCCAAATGTAAAACTATTATAGATCTGGATGATAATGCCTAAAGGTCTGTCGCAGTATATTGTCAACATTTCAAGCTTGTTAGTGTGAATTTTATGAAAAGTTATACTGCAGAACATTCTGAACAAGATTAGTAATGAGATACTGGGTTTAGATGTAATGGCTTGGACAATGGTCCACTAAAGAGAGGTTTTACCCTTTTTTTTACAATTTAATACGTTCAATTCCATTGCAAAGTCAAAATACATTTATTCTTGAATGGGTACGAAACCTCTGCATATGACCACAAACAAGTCAAGCCTCACATTACCTCAGGTTCTCCCGATGTGACTAAAGGATGTTGTCGATACCCTATTTTCTTTGCTTTTGCAGTTTACGTAACCATTACGCAAGACCCTGTATCTTCAGTGTCAGTCCTCATTATCGCTACAGGCTCTTCATTTTAATCTGTCTTTAAAATAAAACTCACCCAAAGCTTTAGATGTGGCTGCCTGTGATTAGGGTCTGAGTGAGCCAGGAATGACTCATTAAATGCAAAACGCAGATGAAAAAATCAATTTGCAATGAAACCTCATACCTAGATACTAATGTATGGTGTGTGGTGGTCCTGTCTGGTGGCCAGTATGTAAATTATGTGATTTTACAAATACAGCAGAAGACACAACAACACTATGAAAAATGTCGCTTTGTTATTTAAAAATATAAAATTAGGAAAGAAACACAGAGCTCGTGAACCGACTCTGGACTGAATCTGCACTGCATTTCTTTGAAAAAGTTGTATGAAGGGGGTAAACATAAGTTGTTTTGACAGTTATGCTCAAGCAAGTTTTGCGTTTTTGTCCCTTCTGGGAAAGAAATAATAAATAATCGTTACAATATGCTGTAGTAAAAATCACTTTTGTTGTCAGTATGTGCGTTCTCTGAGGGAAATGTTGGACGGATTGTTCTCCTTGCATGCTTGAAAAGACTAAACATGCGTCAAGTTGTGTAACTTTGATTTAATTTGATTTGTGCATGAGTACATTTTGCGGGGGTGTTTTCTTTTTATTACAGTATAACTCTTGGCCAATTAAATGCAACTTATGTAACAATATGTACATAACAATAGTGGCTATTTTAAAAGCACTGTGTAGTGTATGACGTTTGTGTACGATCATGGCTAAATCAGCGTAACTTTGCTTTGCTTTACACTGAAATGTATGGTATGATAATTGCATTTTACAACTGCAACCACAAAGGTTGTTTTCCTTCCATAATGCTGCATCTGCGTGACCTCCCATACTGGAGGCTGATAACCTCACATTTCACCATCAGTGCAAAGCCTGATATGGATGAATTACTTCCACAGTGGGTTATGTAACACTGGGATTCAGAGTTTGGAGGTAGATTTCACTCAGGCAGTGTCACGGACCTACAGCAGGTGAAGAAGCCTATTAATTGTCAGTCTTTGACAGGTATCTGTGCAAACATGCACAACAACAGACACCAAGAGCACAGGCTGACAAGCGAAGGTGGTCAGTAATTAAAACCAGATGTGAACCTCGAGGAGGTTCCAGGTCAGTGAAACAAATCTATTACATGCATGCATGAAAGCAACCTGTAAAAGACAAAAATGTGCTGAAAAATACTTGTACATTCTTCTAGCTCAGCGTTGTGGCACAGAGACTCTGCTCAAGGGTCATTTAAAGCTGACTGCAACACAAAAGGCAAAGAAAACAAACCAAAGGTGCAATGTGAAGAATTTTGGAATGCTCCTTTAATGTTAATATCCACTGTAGTTTTTCTTCTTCCTGATCCTGGTATGTTCCTGGAAAACCACTAAATGTTGTTGATTGTAGTTTACACAAAGGTGACCAGCATGGTTTTGTCATTACCAGATGTCTGGGTATGGGTGTGGATGTTGTTGCGTAGTGTTAGTGGTGTTAGAAGAAAATATTGATGCACTGGGGGTGTGTTCTTCTTATTAAAATAATAACATCAATAAATACAGTCATTATAATACTGAGTGTTAATCTTAAGTATTTACATTAAAAAGGGATTTAACTTTATTGTCTCTATTCACCGTTGTAGTGCTGTAATAAGACTATTTTCAACTGCACTTGAAGGCAGCATTTGTCTGCATAAAGTGCATCTGCGAGATGTGGGGATCGTTTCCTCTTGCTGTCTCTTCTAAATCAATCATACACACACATACTGCACTGCAGTCTCACAGTCACGTGCGTGTGACCAGGCGGGGGCCAATAATAACGCAGTTTTGTCATTGGGTTGCCATGGCGCTTCAGGGTAATAATGGTCGCACTCGTGTCTCTCTAGAGCGAGAGTGGAGTTGCTTTGTTGTGTATTATTGACTTCATTATTGCACGGTGCTGTCAATAAAGCATCCAGGACAATAACGATCCAGAGAGAGAGAGTTGCATGAAGTAGCACTGGATTAATTTTCTGTATACACACAGTATATACAGTACATGCTGTGTAACGGTACACAGTGCACATTGATGCAAGGATGTAGTTGCCAGGACAGTTTTACGTGAAAAAGGTTCTTTTTATCGTCACAGTGATGTTATTCACCTTGAAATGGGAATGATTTACGTAATGCGTCACAGCAACAAGTGTCCCACTGCCTGTGTGTGTGTGTGTGTGCGTGTGTCTTCCAGATTCGTTACCATAGAAATATTTCTCTCACTTACTGGCACTTTTGATTCTCTGTGTATGTGTTACCATGGAAACTGACATCTTTTGCCCGTGGCTTTTTTGTCCCTGTAATCTTTGCAGTGCAACATCACATGTGATCACAAGCAACAGCAACAAGGACAACAAAACAAGTGCTGCTACAAATTACAGTTTGCATACTTATGCACCATGTGTCTTTCTCCTTTTTTCTTGCAAAACATATTTGTGATTTATAATTGATTTATTTTTGCTTATGCAAAATTGGATTAAGCGTAACAAACTGGCTGAAAATACCATTTGTTAGACTTATCTGATTAGATCTGCGAGGCAATTCCAGCAAACATCATCTGTGGGGGGTTTGATAGGTCCAATAAATACAAGAGGAAAACTGATGATGGCAGCTGTGTAAAGGCTTAGCAACCAATGATATTTTGGAGACAAACAGTAGAGGTTAAAGGATTGTGACAGTAGCTGCATGGCAGATTTGTCTCTATACGGGCTATTCAAACAGTGTTACATCTCACTAAGCAGTCACGTCATACTGAGATCCAAGATAATGAATGCTTTAGTTGTATGTTCCAGCGTTAAGCTGCACTGTGGCTTGACATTTGTGGGACGAACTTCCTGTATGAGCAGTGAGTGAATGAATGGATGGATTTTGTGGTCCAGTAACACGTAATTACATTTACCTCTATGGGTTTTAGTATAGCATTAGAGATTTTCTGACTGGTGAGGATGAAATGAAAGAATTTGTCCTCTTAAAAATATAATCTTGAACTCAAAATGACTTTTCACCATGGTAATCAGGGTGTGTGTGTCAGTCAGTGTCGGGTGTAGGTAGGTAAACTTGGCTAATGGTTTTAATAGTCAATGAATAAGTATCAGTGTTTATTGCACCAATAAATGGCAACTTCACACATTTTCAGCTTGTTTTTATGGGTATTATTTTGTAAGTAGGTGTATTTAAAAGGTATTAAACTTCTACTAAATCTCTTTTCTTCTAGCTGAAAAAGCTTTGTTAGCCTGTTAGCTCATTAGCTTGTTAGCGCGTTAGCCTGTTAGCTCGCTAATAGTAGCTGCCACACCTGTGTCACATAAAGTTAGTAAAACTTTATTTTAATAAATTATTGGGTTTCCTGCAGGATAATGATGCAAATGGTCCACTTGATATAGGCACATTGTGTTAGTGTGACCTGTGCTATTATAAACTTTAAATCTCTGTATAATTTAGGTGTGTATGTAAGACAGAATATCAATTTTATTAATAACGAACAAACACCTCACTTTTTCTGTTAGTATTCCACAAGCTTCAAATTGTAGGTCGACACTCAAGCACTGACGCTTATCCGTCCCCTCCAGAAATCCCGCTGGGCCGAACCAGCTGGCCCGAGGAGAGGCCTCTCATTTAACTTTTCCAACTGTTTGTCTTTTCTTTAGCAGCGTGGGTGTGTATCTGCGGGTGTGTGCAGGCATGTGCATGTGTGCTCCCATCAAGCTGCGTGTGAGGTCAAGCAAGAGGGAAGAGGGTTTCCTCCGGCAGCGATAAGAAATGGCATACACAGATGCTCACATACAAAAATACACGTAACAGCTGTGCTTGATAGAACTCGATTGAAGGGAACAACATGCAGCTTATTTTTCGCTGGACAGGCTTGTTCACACACACGCACAAACATTAAGTGGCTCTCCAGGTTGCCTGCGTCCACATCTTGTTTTGCTCTCATGGCTGAACGATGAGCGGGGTGAAATAACGAGAGAGTTGACAGCGAGATGAAGGAAATATTGTTTGTTTTATAGGGTTTTATAGTGAAAAGCAAAATGGAGTTCTTGACTTTTCAGTGTGTCTAAGAGAAAAAACAGTTTTCCAAAAGACTTGAAGTACAAGAGGTGAAAAGAGATGATGAAATTTTAAAGTTTTCAAGACAAAGTGTGATGTAATTGATCTCTCTCTGCTTGCAGGAATACTATATAAAGAGTATATGAACACAGACACATAAGAGCCCACTTGTTGACCCTCTGTAGGGCATTGAAACATTTTAGCCATATTTCCTCTCTCCTCCCTCCCCTTTCTTAACCTCTCTCCCTTCCTGACCTCTTCTCTCAGTAGACAGACAGGAATGCATGAGCAGAGATTCAGATGACTCAATTGCTCATCAAGGCCAAAGCAGTCTCCGGGTTTCCAGCAGTGCATTATTATCCACTTTAATTCAATTTCACCTTGATCACAGATTAAGCCAAATCTGCAAAGTAAACCTGCCTACGGCTGAAAAATGATTATGGTAATTCAGAGTGCTAGCTTTATACAACCCACATTTCCTCCTCGACATACATAATACGTTTTTAAAGCTACAGTATGTAACGTTTTCAAATATTTTTATAGTGGAAATATGTTCCAAAATGTATCTAACTGTGGAGAAGTGCTGTTGTTGGCTAATGTGAATGTGTCTGACTCATTAAACTTCACTGGCAGCAGTGCGGATATATTTGCTTATAAAAGTTTTTAAGTGAGGCTTAACCATCTAACAAGTCAACTATTTCTACTTGATTAGTAAGTTATGCAGCTTCTTTTTTTTATTTTTATTTAATAATGGCCAATACATGAGAGGCTGCACATAGCATAGAAGATGGTAGAAGAGCATAGCAGGGTAGAGCAGAGTGGATTTTATGTGAGTCTCATGATAGCACTAGCCCAAGTTCATACTGAAAATCCATCAGTGCTGGGAGATGTCCTTACTTGTTCCTTTTAGAAAGACAGAATTTGCTTTTCACTGGACCATCTAACTATTTATCCACCTGTTGTTGCCTAAAATTCATTGCACTAAACTACATATTCTATGACTCATTCAGATGTTCTGATCGTTACCCTTCCCTTTGTGTTAACTTTTGTCTACCTCAGGGTGATTTCACCTGGAGCAGCCTGTCGGGGCGGAGCGTGCGCCTGACACCAGTTGATATCCAGAGCCTGTCGGAGCTTGAGAGAGCCAGGCTGCAGGAAGTGGCCTACACCCGTTTACATCAGGATTATGACCTGGGATGTCAGATTACCATGCCAAAAGGTGGGGGCTTATGTGTGTGTATCTTTACTTGAGTTTTATGTTTGTGAGTGGCGTTTAATGCTGCAGTCATACATCAGATGACTGTGGCCCAGGTTTGCTGTATAAGCATTTACAGCTTTTAGTCCTTTGACCACATCCTCTTACCATCTCATGTGTATTTAAGGGAAGTCATGTATGGTCTCTGTTTGGTGATGTTGTGACAACACGTGAATTTGGATGTAGACTGTGCATCCTGTTTGACATAGCGTCTGTTGACCCCCCCTTCATATGGCAACATGCGACTCTATGTGCACACTACTGACCAGAAAACTATCATAAAGCTCAACAACTGTGTGTTTTATAGAAGATATAGGCAGAACACTACAGGGAAACTACTGGATTTTGTTGTTTGTGTGTCACTGGACATCACCATGTAGGCTGATTTTGCTGTTCAGTTTGCGTACAGTATTTGTGGTACTTTGTGGTTTTGATGCACTCACGCGGTGCCCTGCCAACCTTTTTGCTTTGTGACTAATTCACGTCTATTTTTGGCATGTTGTCATAGGGTGCATATCTTCTAGTCGTAATCAGTTAACCCAGAAGTATTTTTCCCATGCAGATTTATTTATTTTAATTGTGAGAAAGTAAAAATTTCATAACCACCACAAATTTCTCTAATGACTCCTATGTCTTTGTGACCCCAGGTTGGGAACCATTACTTTCCAGAATCTGGCCCAACTGTCGGCATGTTTGCAGTCTGATGGTCTCAACACTTGTATCACCAGACTTGCTGTTGCTGTGTCTTGGCTCAGTGAATAGTTTCATATTAACATATTTCATATTAATAGGTGCATATTATGCAGAGTGAGTGCATCATTTTGTCACTGTATTGTATAGGAGTGGATTAGCTGCCTATAGCAACAGTATAGTGTATCTATTGGATAATCCAGGGCCTTGCATTCCAGCTGAAGGTTAAAACTCTCCCCATCATGATTTAATACGTACTTGTCTGTGTTGCTTATGAATTCCAGAGCTCCTGACGGCTGCCATGTGCAAGCAAGGGGAATATTTCAATGCTTGTGTAAGACAGAGAGAGTGTGTTTGTGTGTGTGTGAGTGCCACTTCAGTACCGCTGATGTGGGCTTCTCGGCCCTGCTGTTTTTCATTTTTATTCAAGTGCCAGTGTTCATGTTTTTAGTGTTTCTTCAAGAATGAAAAGCAGATTAAAGAAGGATTGAATTGAGAAAGACAATGAGGGATGGGATGAGGGGTGTGATGAGACAGAGAAGCAGCAAAGGTTCATCAGACAGTTTCACAACTGGTTGGGAGTAGAACTGGGGAGGTTTGGAGGTTTGGGGGATTTCCGTACAGCTTTTGGAGCCATCTGTCAAAAATCTAAACCATTTCCTATCTCTGCTTCTCCCTTTTCACTCTCGTTTTCCCTGCTTCTGCTTTCCTTCTCCCACTCCAGCTCTTTACAGCTCAGTTACAGAGAGGGAGATGCATGTTTTTTTTAATATATCACCACAGTAGCATTAAATTCATTGTCAAAGAAGAGCAACTTGTTCAGTGTTGTCTGAGCTGGTTGGACTCATGGTGGACTGATGTAAGAGGCTAAATCTACCATCAAGCATGTTGTGGGAACTGGATAAATTTTCCTGAGGCCCATAAGTGACTAATTTGACACAGCTGAAGGGAACGTCTGGGGTTCAAACTCAGGCTGCTTGACAGCAGATTAAGACAGAGACTCTCTGAAGTGTAAAAAAAAGTTGCTTTCGGAAACCAAAAGCAAACAGGAGCGCAACCAAATGATAGCAGTAAAAGTTGCTGAGGTTTCCCCAAACTGACGTCCTGGCCCCGAGATTAGGATTCCAAGACTTCAAAGTTGCGTGTGTCACGATTTCCAGAGTTTCCTGATCATTAATCAGCGAACTCAAGAGTCATTAATCATGTTGACAGCTGACAAAGTGGCTTTCCTCCTTTCAGAGCACTCAAGTCCAAAACCTGGATGTAAAGCACTCACGTACGCACATATACTGTAAATATCCTTGTCAAAGAAATTCATATATCTCTTGTACTGTTCCACACTGGAGGTTTATAATAATTCTTTCCAAAAATGTAAAGAGGCAGCCTTTCTCTTAGTTCTATGTACAATCCCTGTATCAATCAAGGTATTTTTTATGAGAAACCTGGCCAAGAGTCCACCACTGTCCATGTATGCCTTTGCAAAGTATAATATTTCCCATGATCCATAGTAAGAAAATCCTTATTGGCCAGTGTAAATAAACAATTGAAGTGATTCAGTATGTTTTGACAGATATCTTCTCTGCTGACTAATACCGTAGCCAACCTTGTCTGATGATTCAGTTAAATGGATTTACGTTCATAGACAGCTTTTCCCCCTGTGGTTAATTTCTGTCTGCATTCCCGACATAAGCTTATTACATATAATAAGAGAGATTAGATGCAGCAGATATGGAGACGGTTGGTTTCAGATGATTTATTTTCTTGTTGTTGTTTTTTTTTTTTGCTTCCGGCACAGATGGGCAGAAGAGGAAAAAGTCGCTGAGGAGGAAGTTGGACTCTCTAGCAAAAGAGAAGAGTAAAGACAAAGGTATGTGAAGTTCTTTTAAAATGCCAGTTCACAGAGGTTTCTCTCTCTCTTCTCTAACATTTCGCTGTCCCTGCCTTTGAGACAGAGAATTAGTCCGTGGTCTCCACCCATCAAGCAGGTGAACAGCGAGGTTATAAAAACACAGTTTTTGTTTACTGGACTTCAGCAATTTATATTTAGCTGTAGTAGAGGGACTGCATTAAGAAACCGACGTGGAAAGGCAGGAGGTAAAATAAAATGGGAATCTCGGTCAAATGTGTGAGCGTGGGGGTGTTGATCTCCAGGTTCTGTTTACAATAAACACTCGTGCATTTACATGTTTTTAAACCAGTGCTGATTTTGCATAGCTTGCAGTGTTCCCAAGTCAAATGTAAGTAATATACACAAACTTAATAACAGTTTGGAGGATTTTTTGTTTTCATATTGCACATATGTAATCATCTGCTGTCACAGGTTGTTAGTCTTTACTTCTAAGAGTTTGAAAAACTCTTAGAAGTAAAGACTAAAGAGTAAGAGTAAAGACTCTTAGAAGTAATGTTTGAAAAAGAAATGTTCGAAAAAGTGACCCTGACAATGCCTCAGTGATGTCATTAGGCAACAAATTATAGCAGAAAACATGTGAATGTCCAATTGCATCATGGGTAGATTTCTGTAACAACAGGATTAAACGGAGCTCAGATTGAAATGAAAGATATAAGACGATCCATTCTGACCACATTGAGCAGATGTCAAACGCATTCGTCAGACTCTAATATGAAAAGTATCAAAAGTGAAATGAGACGTGCAGTTTTGCAGTTTGTGCTGTCATTTTGGAAAGTTTTTTTTTTTTTATTAGTGCTATGTGAACTGTTTATTTACTGCTCCAGCAAAGCAGGAGAAGCAGCTGTGAAGCTCTGAGTGAATGATGATGTTATCTCACAGCTGTGTGGTCTGAAAATAATGCACATCGACAGCTGCAGCAACCGTAAATACATTGGCAGGTTACCTATCACGTCCAGTCCAAGAAATTAATTTGTGGACAGATTCTTTGAGTTATATGGTAAAACTGGGTGTATGTGGGTTTTACCCTCCTCTGCATGCCTGACTCTACATCCCCAGAGCCCAGTCAAGAGTTTGGACACGCCTTCCCCTTCAGTGTTTTTTCTCTGTTTTTATTATTTTCAACATTTCTGAAAACACTGAAATTATGTGGAATTATGTAGTCAGCAAAACCCAGAATATGGATTATATTTTATTATATTTTATATTGTCTGCTGGTGACACTGTTGGTGACTTAGTTAAAATTGAGGGCACACTTGACCAGCGTGGCTACTGCAGCATTTTGCAGCGACATAACATCACATTTGGTTTGCACTTAGTGGGAACATCATTTGTTTTCAAGAAGGAGACACAATCACCAGCTACTCAGCACCTCTGGGAACTCACTGAAGCTGTTGAACATTTGTGTGTACTTTATAAGCCTGTATCTTACATAGATGAAGCAAGATCAGGAACACTTACTTCATTTAAACTTTGCAGAAGTATCCCAGCACAGCTGTTACGAACTCGTTTGAATATGTTATGGGTGAGTTTTTACTTCAGATCACATCCATTCAAGTCAATGAGGTCAAAGCAAAGATTTACTTTTGGTTCTGTCATTTTATTGCCCAGTGAAGCGAACTCCACCAAACTGTGCACATTAAAACAACAGGTTATTTTATATTTATAACTTTCACGAGGCTGTGAGAGACTTTCTGCATGGACTGAGAATATATTTGGCTAATACAAACACACAAGGACATGAGTAAGATGTGGATCTAGGGGAAAAAAAGAGTGCTAACAAACCAAGGCTCTTATTCTGATGCTGGATGTAGGTTTGGAAAATGTAGATATATGAAATCTGACATGTCTTGATACATGTGGTCTGGCTGTGCACGCACTGTGAAGTGCATTACGTTCGCAAAGCTCTGTAAATTATATGAGCCAGATTGCGCATATGTGCATCTGTGTGTGTGTGTGTGTGTGTGTGTGTCTGTGTTTGCGTATGAGAGTGGGTTACATAAGCCCTGTTAACACTGTGAGGCTGCAGAGCAAATTTGTTGTGTCACAGTGTTAGTGGTCATGTTGTTCATGAACCACAGACCTCTACTTGTGGTCTGAATTCATTTTGGTCTCCCTTCCTCTGTCAGACACACACTTCTACTTCTACTGAACAGCTGGACTGTTTTTCAGCTGCTGGCTTGAGCTTTGTGAGTCTGCATAATGGGATGTATAGCTTGTGATGGCTCTGTGTGACATCATTTCTTTTTGCGGTGAAAGCGCTTGCATCCATCAGCAGCGCAATGCAAAATTTGCAAGTCCCAAGTTAATTGCGTCACTTTTAAATTTTGCTCTAACTCTGTATGTCTCAGTATGCAGTTTCTCTCCAACTCCAACTGGAATGGAAAAAAGTAATAACAGCAGGTTGTCATTTACATGTGTGTCAGTGCTGTGCAGCTCCTAAACTTGACGTACACAGAGACCATGACAGTGATTGTGGGAGGGAGTCGTCACAGTTGTGCTATTTTGGTCAAAGGCACTAGAATTAGTGGTTATCTAATGCTGGATTTTTCTTCTGTGATGTCTTATTTTGGAAAACAGCTGTAGCACTTACTTATACTAGTGCTATACAGTTTTAACTGACATGGTAAACATGTGTTGTGTTGCTTTTATTGTGGGTGTGTAAAAGGCAAGCTCCAACAGGAGTCTAATTAAAGTGGTTGAAGTTCACAGAGTTGAAAAATAGCTTTTTTTCCTTCTTGCAACTTTTTTCCTTTTGTTGTTCAGTTATCTTATTTACTGTTGTCCTCTTCCTCCTTTTTCTCTTTTTATGTCTATCTCCTCGTTTCCATCTTATCTCTCTTATGTTGTACAGAATGCATGCCCCAGGCTTTCAGCATCCCCCTCTCCCAGGTCATTGCTAATGACAGGACACACAGGCAGCGTCAGGACAGCTACCGTCAGGACCATTCGCTGCGCGAGGAACACAAGGATTCCTCTGACCTTGTCTCATCCATTTTACAGGTCTATTAAATAATCTGTAACTCTATAAGCTTATTTCTGTGTTGAGATCATTCTAGGCATGTGTATGAAGAAAAGGCTAAATGTAAGTCTTTGTTCTTCTGCAGTTTGCCACCAAGCGGCCGTCCAATAAGGAGTTATCCAGCAGTAACTCCTCACTGAGTTCCACATCAGAGACAGCCAATGAGTCCACGTCACCCAACACCCCTGAAGCTGCACCACGAGCACGCAGGAGGGTGAGACTATATAATAAAACGCATCGCAGTCTGAACTACAGTATGTAGCAGCTACCATTAAAATGAAATGAAATGCACGATTATTCTCCAGGGAGGGATGTCAGTGGACTCGATCACAGACCTGGACGACAACCAGTCCCGCCTGCTGGAGGCTCTGCAGCTCTCTCTACCAGCCGAGACGCCGAGCAAAAAGGAGAAGCAACGGGACAAAAGGCTGAGCCTCAATCCCATCTACCGTCAGGTGCCGCGGGTGGTTGACAGCTGTTGCCAGCACATCGAGAAATATGGTGAGCAACTTATTAATATAGATGAGGACATACTGTATGCCTCTACAACAGACAGTACACGTGGCTGCTGCTGTTTTAATACTTGAATCATTCCTTTACTGCTCAGGTTTACAGACTGTGGGGATTTTTAGAGTGGGAAGCTCCAAGAAGCGAGTCCGACAGGTGGGTGTTTCTCATTTGTTTGACAGACATTCACCGATTGTGCAGCTGCTTGTGTGCTATATAGAAGCATCTGTTCGGGATATTTGACTGTGCATGATTTGAACCCACAGTATGGTTAGATTACCCACTCCACTTCTGTTTATGTTTGTAACACCTCTTCTTTATTATAAACTCTCTAAATGCAACAGTTTGTATTCACACATCTGTGCATCATGCGGGAGTATTAATATCCATTTTACATTCTGCTGGTCTGTGTTCATATAATCCTCAGTCAACATTTCTGCATTTAACACCATTGTCGGCTTACTGTGCAATAAGATTGTATAATCTTAATTCACAGTGAAAGTGATATGAAAACTCTAAGCTGTCCCTAGATGACCCATAGCTAACAATAGACTTGTTTCTGGAAGTGCTCCAGGGGTCAGATGGATAAGATTAGAAGCCACACTGGTAAAACTAGTTTGAATACAGAGTGTACTAGGTCACTTAGAGGGCCAACAGGAAGTAAATCTGTGGGTGTGTGTGGGTGCGCAACTTATAATATAATGTCCATTGTTATGTGCAGAGGATGTTTCTTAACCCCTCTTCCTCTCTTTCTCCTTGCCCTTTTCTTTTTCTTTTGTCCCTCCTTCAGCTGCGCGAGGAGTTTGATTGCGGTGTCGACGTCCCGCTGGATGAGGAGCACAGCGTCCACGATGTGGCAGCCCTGCTGAAGGAGTTCCTCAGGGACATGCCTGACCCTCTGCTCACCAAGGAGCTCTACACGGCTTTCATCAACACAACATGTAAACCTCATCATCCGTTTCCACCCTCTCCTTGACCTTAATCCTACTTTCTCCTTTTATTTTTTCCTCCTGTTTCTCACCTGACCTGCCCTAATCTGTTTTGCAGTGTTGGACCGTGATGAGCAGCAGAATGTTACTCAGCTGCTGGTCTACCTGCTCCCAGCATGCAACAGTGACACGCTCCACCGCCTCCTGGAGTTTCTGTCCACCGTGGCGGACCACGCTCATGACCGACAGGATAAAGACGGACAGGAGGTAATCAACAGGAGATAAAACTCAAAAATGTTCATCAGATATGTGAATAAAGAAGCTAGTAACATGCCCTCAGGTGCAACAGCCTGAGGCATGTTACTGACATTTTGTTTGTGTCTGTTTGCACCTCACTTTGAGGAAATTACCAGAGAAGTGATATGAATCAGTTTGGGAGTTTGGTACATATTCCTCATTGTCTGTCAGGCCTGAAATGATTTTCACATTCATTCATCACGATCTACAATAAATGGTTGCATTTATTCCAGATATTTTGGTCCAGAAGGTTTTAGTGATTTTTTTGATTCAGCTTTTCTACTTCTACAACTAGTTTAAAGGGCGAAGAACAAATTCTCACTTTGGAAAATCTGAGGAATACCTTCCTTGAGTTTAGGAGCAGCTTGCATAAGGGTTTTTAAACTAATCTATTAAAATATTCTCCTCTGACACACAGTTTGCAGGGATGTAGGCCCTTAGCCTAAACCTATCCAGCAGTTAGGATGGTTTTCAGTGAGGATGTATCATAGTCTAACATCCCTACTGTGATGAATATATCCACATGGGCTATAACTGTTGTGACTTAATGGAACGTTAATATAAAAATAAAGTAGTAATCTGTTTGAAAGATTACTTAAAGATTACACTGTGTTTGAAGAGAAAGGTTTTAGTGTCTCTGCATGTGCGTGGGTATTAATCTCACCAGTGGGTTCAATCTCTGTACTGTATGTGTGACAGAGAAGCGTGGTGTGCAGTGGCATGTGTGTGTGCACAGAGGGAAGTGTGTTTTGTACACTCTGTGTATACATAAGAACGGACTCAAGCATTGAAGTGTGTTTGTGTGTGTGTTCTTTCCCTTCACGACTCTTCAGTATCTGAGATCGTGACAGGAAGTTGGAGAATTTCACAATCAATCTAAAACAACGCATCATTCCTTTTGGCAGCTTTTGGTTCTCATTTCTCTGACTTCTGATCAATTGATTCACTCAACAAACAACCAAACACATTCAGTTCACAATGGTTGATCGCCAGTAATGGCCAGGGAATGTTCTGCATTTATTCAAACGTACATGGAAACGTAACTGAAGGAAAGAGTTAAGTTTGTTCATTCATGTTTACTGACTATGAATATGGAAATCACAAAGTAAACCTTAGTCAGAACATCTTGAACCCTGTAATATTGCCGTAGGTGTCAGGTGTCTATGATTACATAGATAGATCTACCTCACATCTGAGGGTGTTATGCAAATCATGTGAACTTTTGAACCTGGTGTTTCAGGATTTAAATGTCTGCATGTCTCCTGTAGTCAAATTGCATCAAAATTTAATTGAACATTTGAATAAACGTCTTTTAGTTTGATGGTATCAAAGTTTATATGAACCTCGAGCTCATTTTTAATTTCCTGCTAAACATACAGAAACTGCTTATTTTCAAGTGTTGTCTCTAAATGCGTTATTTCATTCTGAGCACAGATCACAGGCAACAAGATGACTTCTTTAAACCTGGCCACTATCTTTGGCCCCAACCTGCTCCACAAGCAGAAGAGCTCGGACAAGGAGTTCAGCGTCCAGAGCTCGGCCAGAGCTGAAGAGAGCACGGCCGTCATCGCCGTGCTGCAGAGGATGATCGCCAGCTACCAGACCCTCTTTACGGTCAGTGTTTGAGCTTATCTTTACCTCCTTCTTCCATTCTTCTACTCCCTTACACACACACACACACGCACACACACACAGTCTCACATTCACTCATGCACACCTTCCCACTTACATTCCTGTAGGCTTAAAGTAAGACAATCCCTCCTGGCTTAGCAAACAATAGTAGTGTCTTAGTTAATAAAAACAGCAGTCTGCCTGACTTAGTTAAGAGACAGAAAATACACTTTAAAGGGTGAAAATAAACAACAAGAGTAAAAGATGACAGATGGATGAGTGTTTTTGGTCAGTAACACACCTCATTTCTTGGAAATAACGTTTGTCTTGATGGCTGATATGGACATAATGAACTTTTCACCCAGGTACTTGAACTCGCTCTTTCCAAAATAAAAGCAGAAAATCCAGGCATGAAATCCTCCGTGTGGTGCCAGAAGAGCCCATGGTTTTGCACGGATTACCGCCTCATCGGTTGCTTTTGTTCCTTTCTTGCCGGGACACTCGAACAGTAGAGACAGACAGTTCTGGTCATTTCAGGGCCGAAACCTTAAACTGTAATGTTTTGTAACCTGCCACCTCCTTTCCCCCGAGGCTTTCATTCCTGCAGTAAGCCAGTGAAGCCCTTTTAATTCCATGTACTGAATTAGAGTAAAAGCAGATTTGTAGGCAGCTTTGACTGACATCTAATAATTGTTTTGTAATGCAGTAAGTTCCTTATTCTTACTGTGCGTCTCACTCTTCTGTTGTAGGTGCCTCCCGATCTGCAAAACGAGGTTTTGATGAGTCTGTTGGAGACTGATCCAGATGTGGTGGACTACCTTCTTAGGAGAAAAGCAACACAGTGAGTAACACACACACACAGCATGTTATCTTGTGCCTCTCTTTGTGCTTTTTCATTAACATTTATTTTTTCCACAGGAGTCCTGACCTGTTGCAGAAAGAGGAGTCCTTCACCCTGAGCGAGCGCCATTCCTCAGGCGACTCCAACAAGGTGTCCAGTGGCGAGTTGTCCCCTTATGACAACAACTCCCCAGTCCTGAGCGAGCGGAGAGGAGATCCGGGGAGCCCAGGCAGCGAGCAGCTCTTCCGTGTCCCAGAGCAGTACAGTCTGGTGGCGCAGGTGGCTGGGTGGAGCAGAGAGCCTGGAGCTGACACCGTATCAGAGGATCATGCTAACATTTGGGGGACGTGGCACAGTACTTTAAAACCAGCACTGAAGGACCAAACATACACAGGTAAACAGAACAATGCACCAAGGTGTCTTAAAAAAAGGCCAAATCTGCAAAACGTTATTTAATTCAGCCCAAATCATTGTAAAGGAGGTTGTAGTTTTGTTTCGATTAAATGCAATAAAAGCTGCACAAACTGCTGTTAACATATATGTTGGCTAATTTCTTTATACGTTTTTATAACAAACACTAGTGATATGTGCGCCTTTATTAAACTATAATTGGTTCACTGATGTAGTTGATGTTGTGTTTCTAGGTTCCCATGGCAACGTGTCAGAGGGAAGCTCCCGCAGCTCGCAGGAAGGTCTCGACGGATCCCTCGGCGATGGGAAGCAGCAGACAACGCTACAACGGACACAGACAACGCCCAGCATCACAGAGTACAGGCCCCACCCTCCGGTCACCCGAGTGTGTACCAACCCTCATGTAGAGACGGGACGCCCACGCCTGCAGCTTAACATCAACCCTTATGTGACGTCACAAGTCAACAACACGCAGGGCGTTCAGCGAGCAAGTGGACATGGAGTTAACCTGACCTCCAGATCTCAAAGCGCGGTGAACACTGGTGACGGTGCCCCTGCTATGCTTAACGACACCCGCTCTCCTCCCCCTTATAACTCCAATCATCGACTGGCTAGTTCACCTCAGCTCGCACCAGCTCAGCGGACCCATCTGCAGGGGGGGAGGCCGGCTGCAGGGCAGAGTAACTCAGCCTCGACAACAGAGGCTCAAATGGTTCCACAGAGTCCAGAGTGGCAAGACTGGCAGAGGGACCGGTGGCAGATCTGGCAACTGCTGTCCTCGGACAATGCTGACACACTGCCTGAAACGCTGGTGTGATCTCACACCGTGGACTCCAGCCAGCTCTTCTGGCCAAACTAATGGCCAGCAGAGCTACTGACAATCACTCCTCATCTTTACCCTGACTTGTTTGTCCTCTTGGCCTGGCTTTCAGTCACTCATTCATGGATTTCATCTTACACATGAATCTTCTGTGCTTGTCTTGCATCTTGGCCATGGCATTGTTGTTTACGTGTGCAGCTGCTGCCTTATACAGACTTTAACATCCAAGAGCCACTAGTATTTCTTCTTTTATATGGATGTTCAAATGTAGCTTTTGTTCCTGGCCAATATGTTTTGTCCAAAAATAGTTGGGGGCATTAAAAAAATGCCCCTGAGAAATACCTCAAAAAAAGACTGTCCTTCCACAACTCCTCAGAATGTTACCTTGACCATATTTCTGTACTGAGTCCAGTCTTCATATCTCAACTGAGAGCAATAGGAAAGCAACATGTGTTTCTCTGCTTTGTTATATCTTAATCTCATCGTTTTTACATTGTTTTTTTTTTATTTTCACAATAAGACACTAACATGTACACATTAGTAACTGCTGCTAAATGTAGACTTTTTGTGTGTGTACTGTTAATGTAGTTCAGCCACATCAGATTATGTTTGTATATATAAACAAACATAATTATACAATATATATATATGTGTAAATTGATATGTAAAGTACATTATTTGCCTACCTAAAAGCAAGTCGCCCCTCTAACAGGCAGTCTAGACGCTGCTGTTTTCTGTCTTTAATATTGAATGTAAAATGCTTCACTGTGGCAAAATGCTTAGACCTAATTACAAAGCACTCAGATGTAAGACTGCTTACTGTGTATGTGCTGTTGCCACCTGCTGCACTGCAGGAACAATGTGCCAAAGTCTTTTATACTTAATGATATTTATCGTACCGTTGTCATTTCAACCAGTTGTTCATTTCCAAGAGCCTGTGACCTTGGCAGATGTTTGTCAAGAATTTCAGCACAGATGTGTAGGAGTAATCCTTACTGTAAGACACACACAAACATTTCATCGTTGCGTTTTTGTGAGGATCGTATTTGTAATCGAGTAAATCAACTCCAATGCTCAAACACAAGCCCGTGTAATTATAATCCACGCGGTTTTTAATAGTCAGTAGAACGATGACGGTATCGGCAGTGGTAGGTTTGTGTAAATGAAATTGTGACCGATTTTATATCTTTAAAGTTACGCTGAATAATCCAGCTGAGAGCAGAATTAGTACCTGTATGCCCTTTTCCATCACAGGAAGTTTTTACGGGGGCCAGGAACCTTTTGAGGAACTTAGTTCTTCTACTACATTTCCACTGAAGGAACTAAATTTTAGCGCTGGCATCGTTTAATCCCCCAAAAGTCCCAGGTGAGGGTGTAGTAGTTTGTGACGGTCCGGGAACTATCAAAGTTGGCCCTGAATGTTGCTCTATGGTCAAATAGTGTGCAGCTGTATACACAACCAACATTTTGAAAATGCCGCTACACACACGGGGATTTGTTTTGCGTATAATAACGTTAAAAGCGTCTGACTGTCGCTCCTTTGGTACGTTTGTTTCATATTGCTGGTGCTTTGGCCTGCTGTGGAAATGACACTTCAGTCAAAAAGAATTTTACTCCAGATAATGGTTCCTGTACTTCAGTTCCTGGAAAAGAAAAGTGTCAGGAAACTTTCTGGTGGAAGGCCCCTTTAAGAAGCTTGATGCATATTTCTAGGGATCATCAAAATTCCTAAAACTGAGGTGCTGAAAAACTTCGAATTCATTTATCCATGTGGTAAATATACATACTTTGTGAATATAGGCATAACCAAGCAGCCCAACCCCTCTCAAATGTCACAGTCATGTGGGTATTTGAAGGGAAATATTTCACATTTTCTCAAGTAATGTAATATTTTCTCATATGAAACGTCAGCATTAAATCTGGAAACGCATATATTTGGCATGTTATGTTTGTCACTTATAAGTTATTTGAGAGGACAATGGAAAAAAATCCCAACAAGTGGAAAGATAGTTTGAAGGGTTATGGCTCCATCTATTGTCAGACCATGTGCATTGCTGCAACATGCTGCTGCTTCCCACACTTCACTGTTTTCTACGAGATCCATCTGTGCTCAAATTTAGAATCAGATCTTGTGATTGTAAGCACCTTTTGTGAAAAAGAAAAAAAAAATCAATCTGTGTGAGGAAATACATGTGCCATTGGTCTCGCTCTTAAAAGTGTGAATTTTTTGTATTACTTGTTTTTCCTGTCGAGTGTTGTAATATATAAATACAATATAACAGTTTTTATTCAAGGAGGAAAAAAGAAAAAAAAAGTTGAATGGTCCAAACTTTGTCTCTGAACTAAGACAATGTTCATCTTGTTGATAGAGAAACTCAGCGCTTTGGTATTTTTGTTGTTAATTTGGTGGGGTTTACTGGGTCCAAGTTGTAATGGAACATAAAGGTCATTGCTTTTGTACCATGTGTCGTTATCAATATGCTACAGTGACATTAAATATGATAAAGTTCACACCGGCTGTTGGAGTGCTTTGGAAAAACTGGCTGCAGTGTCAAATAAAACAAAGAGTGGATCACAAAATGTCACAATATGAAATAACATGACCATATTTCCTACAAAATATTATAGTACAGCACTGGAAATCATACTTCTTTGCACCATTTTGTGTAGAAGATAGTTTCATAAATCATTATATTATGTTAGAGTTCGCCATGTTTAACCTACATCTGCAGCAGATCTTTCAGCTAAACAGCCTATAGGCCGATGCTAAGTATGTCAGGGTGCAGTAGAAGCAGCATATTTTCTTTCCTCCCCCTTTATACAGTACACATTATATATAGCGCACTGCTTTTAAGCTTTGCCATTTCTTTGCTAGTAGGTGTCTCAGCATGAATGTGGTTAATGTTGTTTATGTGGAGTGTGTGTGGTTGCTGCAGTGAACTCTCTCGCTTTCTTCTTCGCTCACACACAGAGTGCACCCCCTAATCAGGTATTGTGTGTGTTCATAAAAGATTAATGGAGAATAACTTTTCCCAAAGTTTTTCATTATGCACTGAAGAGGGTATTTATTTCTATTAAAAAATTAATAAGGCTTTTTGCAGGTAAATTTAAAATTTCCATTCCAAACACACATTCCTCTACATTTCAAAGAACTATTCAAAGTAGAAATTCTGAAGTCATTATTTTGACAACTCTGAGTTCAAAGTAGATCAAAGTATATAGTAAAGGCACTGCTGAATGGTAGGAAGCAGGAGATATAAGCTGAGATTGAGCCATTAAGGCTCCTCAACCAGCCAGCAAAACAGAGAGTAAAGCAAGAAGGAGAGAAAGATGTCATCCTTGCACCCTCTATCCCTGACGGCTTGATATGCAAGGACACAGAGGAAGAAAATCTAAGTCACCCGACATGTCAGAGTGAGACGTGAGGGGCAGTTTCAAAGTCTCCCCTTCACAAACTTGATGGAGCAGAGCACAGTGGTTGGACTAGAATGCGCAATCCCCTTATTACACCTGAAAAATACATGTCTGGGAGTGAAGAGGTGCAAAGAATAGAGGCAGTCGTCTAGTGAGCGATGGAAAAAAATGTCAGATGGAGAGATGAGTCAGAAAAATATAACCAGGACTGGGCTGGAGAAGGCAATTCAGCTGTGATCGTGTGTGCTATGGAGATGATGTCTGACTCTCAAAAACCCTGCGACAGAAAGGGTCCATGCTAGTAAACATACAACTGTTAGCTGCCTGTCATTTGATGTGGGGATCATGAAATGCCATTAGCTGCTAGACCAATAAATGAAGCTGATGCACAGTCAGCAGACTACCTATGTGCATAAGTCTGTCCTACAAAAAAATCAAATAACAAAGAGCTTTGTGTGTAAAATTGATGTCATTCATGCAGTCGAACACCAGAAACTGCAAGCCAAGACCTGCAGTAGCTAATTTTTTGGTCTATGTGGCCCAGTACACTATAAATGAAATTAATGTTTGAGTTTTCTTGATTATTTGGCAGCTTAATTGACTTTTTTTTTTATTGCTTGAGAAACTGTTCTTAATTAAAGATGTCTGCAAGCATGGGAAAAAAAATCATCCGGAATATTTTACAATTCACAGAGGTTAATTATGAGCAGGATTTCCAGCATTATGGCTGTAATTTCCCAATTTAGCCACTAGATGTCAGCCAAGAGCCTCAAATAGGTTTTGAAGCAGATGCTGAAATTCGAGATACTGAATCTCTCAGTGGCAATTGAACAAATATTTCACCTTTGTCACCGTATATATGTCTCAAACCAATTGATTAAGGTGATTAATGGAGGTATATTTAAGATAAAAAAAAGATTTAAAAGATGGTTTTGTGATTGTGAGAAAAAGGGAATGAAGGGGGTGGAGAACAGGAAGAAAAGATTAAAATGATTTCATGGCTTTTGGTTTCAATTTTCCACAGCCCAGGCTGATAGCATATTAAATCACCTTACATACCCTCAGAGAAGTGGAATTAACTGCTGGCAGACCATTAGACATTTTGGAAAAGGTAATGAATGAACATTTGGGTGTGTGATGTTGTGTGTGTGTGTGTGTGACAGACAGATTGGAGTGAGCTAATAATTGAAATAGACACAATGTGCAGGATGAAAACTTGCTTTTTCTCATTACTCGTAATGAACTCAGGGAATCACTGGAATAAAGTCAATTTAACCATTCTGCTTGGAGCCTATCGAGAGTTTGAATCAACTCTCATGAAGTCTGGAAACTTTGGAAAGTAATTTGAATCTTTCCCTGCATGTCACAGTAAGAAACACACTCTATCAACAAAAACACTTATCTCTTCCCCTATTTATCCAAGGATCCCCTCATTCCAGCGCGCATCCCTTACGCCAACTAAACCCTTTGCCATGCACTGTGCGCCAGCGGTGTTTGATATGAACACTTCATGTTCTGCTCAAGAAGGTTCTGATTAATTGTGATCAGTGAAGGCGCAGAGGCAGATACTGTACACTGAGTGCGCCTTTTCTGTTTCTCTTGTCCCCTTTCTGTCAGCTTCTGGAAGGGATCCTGATTTTAAATAGAATCTTGTGGACCATGACAACTAAACAAAGCTACTTTATTTCAGTGGATAATGACTTGGCCTGGAGTAATGTTATCCAGTTGGCCAAGCTAAAAGACAATTTGCTAGAAAGGTACACATGTACAAATAGGTATGCACAAACTCATCCACACAGAGACACTTGTAATTGCCAGTGTAAGAGTTCAGCCCCGCTCCTGGAGGAAGTTACAAAGTTGTGCACAGCAGTAAACAAAATGTGGATTTAAGTTCCTTTCATCACATTTCGGTGGGGCCTGTGTGGGGTCTAGTGTATGTTTTAGGAGCGCAATGAATTGAGCAACGTATGCACAAAAGTTTTGTTTTTACCCATACATGCAGAAACACACAGTCATTTTCTGAAAGGAATTCATACCCCTAAGGTCCTCATTAGCAGCAACAGTGGGTTAATTCCTATTAGGAAATCTGAATACATTCCCTGACCTAAATTAACCCATCTGTCGAATAAATCACATCATGCCTGAGAAATAAGTGCATATTCAGTCACAAAATCCCACCTTAAAAAGCTCTATGAGATCAAATACCTACTAAATACCTCATTTCAAATGTTCTTTTAAGATGTTTCCACTGGAAAGTCTCTGGTACATTTCTTTCCCAGGAACTAAAGTCCAGGAACCTTTCCCATGGTACAAATCTCTTTGAAGGAGTTTCCACAGCAGGATAAAATTAATGGGGGTAGAATCTGGTTCCTATGGTGGAAATGCAGAAAGAGAAATTAATTAAGGTTCCTGGTTCCTGGTTCCTGGTCTCTGGGAAGAGTTTCTGCAGTAGAAATGGTCTTGTAGTGATAGACAACTTAATGAAATATGCAAGTTTTCTTTGATTCAGGTAAATAGTTTCTGAGAAACCTAAAATGATGCACATAAGTGCTATATCCCAATGTTTACAAGAATAATGTTTCTTAACAGCAGAAAAGCTCAAAACCATCAATCCATCTTGCAAGACTTTTACAACATTGTAGTTCTCCTAGCCTATAGCCTGAAGTCCATATGTTACTGATAGTCTACAAATGGGTCACAAATACACAACATATAGTTTCATAAAAAAAACAGCTACACATACATTTTACAAAACAACTAGACATGAAAACACACTACACAAAAAAGTCAACAGCATTTGTTTAGGACTGTTTTCAGCAGAACAAATGAGTGTTTACCTCTCCAGAATGCTGCATGTGTGATTGACTCAGAGTGAACTGAAGTACCCATGTGACAGTGAAGCTCTGCTGCAAATTCAAACCAACTCATTGCTGGTTCAGGGGAATTTTGTCAGCAATAAGAACAATAAGATAAATGCAAACTGATGAATCTCTTTAAAGCATTTATATTCCTGTATATTCACAAATGTCATTAGATTTCATGAAAGTCAGTAATTTATGAGAGGTCCTGCTAATTTAGATGGACAACAAACTTGAAGAATGGTAGAAAACAATCAGAAAAAAAAAAGATTCGTTCACATGTTCTCACACACATACAGGCACGGCCCGCAGCAGCTGCTTATAGAACGTAATGAGCCGATCCACCGGCACTGTGGCCCACTTTTATCACAGTACACTGACAGATAAACTGCCACAGTCAATTTGTTGTTTCCATTCAACTGGATTTCTAACAAGGTCAAACTTCATTGTTTTCTGAGCTGGCAGTAGCGGTTTAGTTTGCAGAGAGAGAAGGTGACCTGAACACAAAACAAATATGGTCTTTTTTTTTTTGCTTTGCACGTAGCGTAAAAATGAAATGAAAGTCAGTAGCAAATGTTTCGCTGTCTCACGCCTAGTTTGTGGCTCCAGATCACCTTAATAATCCAGGCACAGGTTCAATGAATGAGTCATTAGTTAGAAAGAGAACAGATGTTACTGGCTGGGTGCAAGAACGAAAAGCCACTAATGACACAGACAATTTGCTGCTTCAAAGGTTGCATCCACCTGTAGCAAAAACTAAATGTTGTTTGCACCGCGTTCTCTTGCTCAAAAGGAGGATTTTGGTAACCACAGATATAAGTTTCCTGTTTGTAGATGTGTCCAGTACGATGTAAAATCATGTTAATACAAAACATAATGATATGAAAAAAAAAATCTCCATCCTTGAGGAATGGAATTTCACTCCATATGCTGTAAATCTGTGTGCCTCGTGATTTATACAGCAGATATACAGTGTAAGAGAGTCTGGGTAGTTAAATGTGTATTAGTTTGGATGAAGACGAGCATCATCATTTATAAGGCTGCTTGGATTTAACTTGGACTGGATGTTGCTTACAGTGATGCTATATATAGTTTGACCAAATAAATGAACTGAGGTGTGTGCATTTGATCCAACCCGCTCCTACATTTATTTTTCCTTTATCTTTTTAGGGGAGTTAAACAACATTTTATACATTTTTTGTTATAAATAATGTTTGTCTTATTTTGAAAATACTCTCTATGGGTGAGCATCAAAGCCTGTTTGCCAGCTGCTTCTTCTTGAACACTGTGCTATGTGCAGAGCTGTGATAGTGAGAAGATCCTGTCTGTAGTTAGGCTCTGGCACATCATCACAGCTGACCGCTTGGCGTCGGTTCACACCGCATCCTGCTGTACAGCCATCCAAACAGAGCTCCGCTGAGGTCACTTCACCTCTTGTTCACCTGCTGGCTTTTTAAAGATAGACACAATTATACAAACAAAAGGAAGAAACTGGTGATTTTTTCGTGGTTTTACGTGAGTTGTTTGACACTGGAGAAGTTTGGGTTCTTATAAATTATAAATAAGTTCCCAGCAACTGTGCAGCACATATAGATGCTTTTATTTGTTTGTGTTGCTGTTGTTGTAGGTTTTCACAAGTCACAAGTACATACATTTATGCAGATTATATAATTATATCTGTGAGGTACGGGAAGAAAAACTCAGTACCCTGAAGACTTGACACACTCTTTAAAGTCACCTTAACTTTTGATTGTTGCAATTGACGTCCCCCACTGTCCTCGTTCACTTATAATCAATGTGCAATCAACTCCATATCTAATTCAGGGTCTATTAAGGAGCCAGATTCAGTAATGGTCTGGAGCAGAGATAATACAATGATTGAAGCTCATCTCCTCTGTTAGGAAACCTTTGCGCGCGCACATTATTTAAAGTCTGTGCCTAATTACACATTATGAAAAGACATTAGGGGAAACCTACTCAAGGCTATGAAGCATTAAATGTCAAGCTGATTAAAATGTGGCAGCCAGTATTTAAAACAGGTTTGTAATAACCAAGTTACTCTTATAAGGCACTTACTGTAATAGTGATGCAAACGTTTTTTTTTTTACCCATTCTTGATACAACGGGACACCTCGCTTTTGTAATACAGTAAAAAAAATGTTACGCCACCATTAGCAGCTTCACATAGTCTTTGATTTCTTCACCATGTGGCAACCACTATAATCCCACTAGAATGTAAAAATCCCCAATAAAACAATATTATCTCTACTCTACTTGTGGCATGACCCAAGTGTGAGATACTCTTTAAATCAGCAATGCATTATTCGGCATTATCAGGGATTGTATGAGGGGACTCAAAATACCACAGAGATTTGAGGACAGAGAGAGAAAGATATTTTGAAAGGTTTTCTTATCTCAAGTTTAGTTTGAGAAAGTTGAATCCCCTGTGTGCTCTGTGTCTGAGTCAGAGACGAGTGAATGAGTGAACGATGAATAATGCAGGTCAGGATCCTTTTGTTTGGCGAAGGCCTTCTGTAGCCCAGGGTGCGGCACAGGAGACTTTGTGAAATATTGATTCACCACTTAAAAATTGTTGTGTGGATGCTGCTCAGCTTCTAGGATGTGAATGGAAATTTTTCTTTGGCTCTTCCTTTTGTTTTCCGGATGAACTGAGGATCCCAGAGAACACAAAGGACACACATCAGGTCAGGTGAGTGAGCCTCACGTCTTTTTTTTGGCTGTTCGGCAGGAGAAGACATGATCCACATTTGCATGGTTGGTAAATATTCAGTGAGTTCCTGAAGTAGACAAAGTCGATGCCTGTTATTCCGCCTGTGTCTATCTGTGCGGCATTTAAACTTTGCCAGATTAAGTTCAATCGATTTATTGCACAGAAGCCAAAGTAATAGAAATAGCTGAGAAACAGAACCACTGTTCAGGCTATCAATCACCTGAGACGTAGGCTCCAGAACATCTTCAGAATAAATCATCCTTAATTATGTCTTTTTTGCACTGCTGTACATCATTTGCTGTAGTAGTATGCTGTACATGCACAATACAGTACTTACACTTAGCTAATCTAATGCAGTCTAATGAAGCTACTCACTTCTCTCATTTCATTTGGATATTTACCTTCCTACAGCAGATGTGTGTGTGTGTGTGACAAAACAGTCTGGAGATGAACCTGCCCCTCCGGGTGAGACGACAGGCGAGCCATTCCCGTGCGTGAGAGCAAACGTCAAGCGGCCCAGATGTCTTCAGGAGGACACAAGGCAAAAGCAAAAGGAGGAGTGGCGATGGAATGAAAGATGACAGGGGGAAGAGAAGCAAGGAAGGGGAGAGGAAACGTACAAGGATGAGAGGAAGTGAGAGGTTGGAGGGTTAGAAATGAGGAATGACAAAAGAGAAGGCGAAGAGGAGCGATGGTAAAGCTTTAATTATAGCATATGAGAACCTGGCTGTCACTGCTGATGCTCTGCTCCACCTCCCTTACTCCTCCTTCAGAGCCTGTTGTTTTCTCTTTGAATGCTTTTAAATATCCTGGTCAGCAACAAAAGAACCACTAAATAAAAAAAACAGCTTTTCTCTACTCATTCATTTTCTTCATCTACACTCTGTTTGATATATTCCACTGCTATCAGGCTGTTCAAATGTTCAGAAACTGTAATTTCACACGGCTAACAAGCATGAAGAGACACTGATAACTGAGCCTAGTTAGCTCCGAATATCCATATAACTTGTGCTTATCTCACCGTGCTGCATGCCACTATTTCTGCAACCCAATATCATCATCCTCCACTCTTGCCAATTCCTCCTACTCTCTTTCGCCCAGCATATCAGAAACATCGAGTGCCAAAAAAACATTGAACATTCTTGCTGAATTCACTGTTGGTTTCCAGGGGGAAGTGTCTGTTTTTGCTTTTCTTCGAAGTGGAAACTTACTGACATTTTCATTGTCCCACAGCCAGACGGACTTGTGTTTATAAAGCCTGAGGAAATCACACAAAAATGTACATGCCTGCAGTAAAAGAAAAACTGATTCATGCATACAGTTAGTATAAGCATGGTTCCATTTTTTTATAACAGGAAATGAGTCTGACAGAAATGTACAGCAATGCCCACGCCAATCACACTGGGCATATTAATGTTTAATTGCTGAGCTGCATAACGTCTGTTCTCCACTTTTTCCATCTTCTTTTCTGCATATTTTCCAAACTGTTTTTTTATTTTTTTTATTTTAACTTTTCTCTTCTTTTTCGTTAACAACCATTTTTCCTCTCTTTCAGTTTGTCAACCACATCTTAACCATAGTTTATTTGCTTATTTGAGCTGATTTGTTGTTGCCATTGACTTTCATTGTGAAAATCCCCAAAATGTAAAATGCTCACTTGTTGAGTGAAATGTGATGATACAGAGCTGAACCGAACAAACTGAGTCAGAGATATTCTAAATAGGCCACTATTCAGAGAATAAACACATTTATGTAGATAAAATGTGTTTTTATTCTGTTGTGTTGGATCATTACAGCCTCATTGGGACATGTGACCTTTTGGTCCTGTTCTAGTTTCATCTTAAAATATGGCAGTGCATAACACACCATTTTGATTGGTACCTTGCACTAGAGTTTATGGAAACAAGCTTTTACCACAAAAAGTTGCTGGTTTATGTTTTTTCTAGTGAGTAAACCATGTTTCCCGTCATTGTTCATTTTTGTGCTCAAAGAGATGATACATGCCTCTTGCTGGTGGTTTAAAAAAGAAAGAACAAGGACAATTGATGAAAAGATGTTTTGGCAGTGGATTTACAAGGACTTTTTTTTTTTTTTTTCAAGCGACAGCTAACCTCACACCTCTTCGTGTACTCTCTACAGATTCATAAAAATATCTGCTTGGCCTTAGATTTTTGATTTCAAAAGAACTGTTAGCTGCAATCGCACCTGAATTATGAAGCGCACAAAAAACATTTAAGGTATGTTGAAGGCGGATAGAAGTCGACAGCGTTTCACCATTCAAAGAAGAATGACAGGAAAGCAGATTCAAATGTGTTGTCCTGCTGCAGGTTGCTTTTGGTTAAACCCAGCTTGTAATATTTTAAGAGCTCTACAAGCGCACCGCTGCATTATTTATTCCACTTATGCATCAAGGCAAAGGTTGTATGATCATACTACTTTTTCAGTTTGGTCTTAAGTAGTCCAGTTAAAATTCCACTGTGTCAACAGTGAGTGGAAATATCCAGTATGGGGTTTAAGCGGGGCGTGTCGAGCCACATCTGTGGTCTTTCAGCAAGTTAGAAATGACTGCATCAGCAGCCAGTCCTTTATATTTTCCCTGACAGAGAGCAACTGTCCTATTGTTTTCACCATGATCATATGAAGCTGTAGCTTTGAATATGTGAAACGTTCAGTCTGTCAATGGCCGACAGAAATCCAAAGCGATCATCTGGCTGGAGTTCTGGAGGGTAAACCCACTAAATTCATGTCACATCTGCCATCAATTTATGTCCAATGTGCTTTTTTTCTCCATTTGCTCCTTCATTGTGTATCTGTTTAATATACTTACAATGCATGAGAATTGAGTCTTTGTGGACTCCCACAGTCTGCAATTTCATGCAAATTTGTGAAATTACACATGCTGAGAAAAAGCATCTCAGACAATAGCTGACAAGTCAGGTAACAAAGTAAACTTGACCCAGTGATGATGCTAGATGGAAAGTGAAGAGATCAAGTTCTGAGGCACGCACAAATATCTCGGTCAGATTTGATAGTGAGCCATATGTTTATCTGACTTTGCCATCCCTACAGCAAGCGTGGCTAAAAATATTTTCTCCACCAGTCATTGTGTGAATTATTGTATCAGACAAGCAAACGGTTATGTAAAGGGCAGTCGTGTCACAGGACTTTCACAAGCAATTTCTAAAGCTGCGCATTTGGTGCTGTAGTCTACATCTACCAGTTGTGCTGGTAAAATCTGTCTCTGGATTCATGATAATAATCCAATAATTCATAATAAAACATTATTACTGACGTATGAAATACATATCACATATACTGCATTTCGTTGCCCTGTACTTGTACATGTGTAATGACAATAAAGTTGAATCTAATCTAATATTTAAGACTTGTGTTGACAAAAAAATGCATCTGAATAGTATGAACACATGAAGATTGTTGGACTTTAGATATGCCAGAAATCTGCTTAAGATAGCCACAGGCTGCTGGAAATTCAGTGGAAAAAGTGACTAAGGTGGTGTATGTTTAAGTTCAAGACTCAAAGATTTCAATCCCATATTAGGAACACTCCCAAAAAAGAATTAAGACCTCATGAGCATAAAAATCTGGTCATGATGAAAGATTTTACCTCTTAGCTGTTCTGTAAGGTTTTTTTTTTCTTCATCTTTCAGATAGTGGTTTTTTGGAGACAAAAAGCTTTGCATGACATCCTCTGCACTGTGGGTCCACATGCTTCAGAGCAGCAGACGACCATAGCGTTTCGCTGGTTAGTGTAGCAAACAGATGTTTTTCCTCTTTGCAAACAGATCCGAACATCGAATGCACATTTTCGTTCAGTTGTGCGTTTACTTCAAACAGGCCACATCTGTCCTGCGACACAGCACACATAAAGAGGCACGTTTGGATGTGCACAGTGAATATGAACAATATGCTGTTGCAGTGCTGACAGTACTTCCTGCCTAGAGAAAGCGTGACGTGTTCATGGAGCACCATCTGCCAGACATTTCCCTATCTAGGGCAACAGCACAATATATAAGCTCATTAAATAAACACTTGCAAGAGGATTTCCATAAAACTTTGTGATGAAACTAATATTAGGACAGGTTTGCATAAATTGCCCTTTGAATGACCTGCCAGCCGGGGTTTAAATATATTTTAAGGTATTTCAAAGGATTTAGAGCTCAAATGCTTAAAGCACATGGTGTTAATCTTGAGTTCAAGAAAAGTATCTGTGCAACAGGGGGATAACTTTGTTTTTAACTTGGTTTATTCCCTCTAAAAGCAGGTCCTCGCTTCTGTTTTCCTGCGCCTCATTGTACTATTACTACCACTGTTGTAAGGATTAGGGGAATGAACAAGTTGCATTAAATGACAGTCATCTGGGTGATCTATGTTGGCCTCCCAGAGTGCTCAAAATAAGCAGTCAAATTATTTTTCACGCTTATCTATGAGTCAGAAGGAAAGCTAGTGCTGAAGTTGAAACACTACATGGAAGATTTGCATAAATGTACAGTAGAGAATATTGTGAGAAATGTGTGAGAATTTCCAAAAGTCCAAGGTTTGCACAACTTGACCATTAAATTCTTTTAAGTGCATTTTAAAGTAAAGTACTTCCAAACTTCAAATTAAATTTCTTAAAGCATCAGCGTGACTGAGTGCGGTACAGTCTCTGATTAATTCATAAAAGAGAGCACATTTACAGCTTTCACACTTTCTCAGTGATAAAAAAACAAGACGAGGTATCTTCCTTCCAAAAAGACAAACGCTCACTTCCCCAAACCGTGTTCGCACTTTTGGGTGACACTCAGCATTTCTCACCCAGCCCCAAAACAAGTCAGACAACCAACAAACAGAACAAAAGTGTCGTCCACCCGCTGAGCGAGACCTTCAAGTTAGCTCAGTGCTGCAGTAGCGCCACTTGCCAGATGAAAAGAAAAAGAAAAGTTGCTGAAAAAGTCTTTAAGATTTCATGTGGCTTTTGAGAGCTTTTCATTCCATCTGGAAGCGTGATTTTTCCGATTCATCTAACAGACCTTAATGCCTCCTAAGAGCCAAAGCCTGCATTGTTCAGAGGGCCTGCTTGGTAAAAGTAAAAATATAGACTTATACAGATGTAGAAATACAGTACAGGAATCAGAGAGCATGAAATATATATATATATATATATATATATATATATATATATATATATATATGTGTGGAAGTGGATGCTGTGGTTTGCCCTTTATTTGAAAAGCTCTCAACATGATCTCAACTGGGAATTTAGAGGCAGATGATAAAGCAAATATAGAAATGCTATTTGATGGGATAACAGAACACCTTTATGGATTTTTGACTTACTACTGAAACAAAAAGGTTACATGTTCAGTGTGGCTGGGTGGAGAAAATTAAATGAGGGACTGCTAAAGCATGTTAACAAGGGGCAAATATGAATAGAGCTGTGAATATGCTTATGGAATAAGCATCTCTGATGAGGCCTCTTCGTTAAAAATGAACCTCAAAGGCTGGTCACTGCTGTTATTTTAAATAATGAATTGAAATTCGGATTAAGTCAACACAAGTGCCCCTTCCATGCACAGACACCATACGTACTGTATGTTTGCAAAGCGGATGGTCTGACTCGACGCTAAAAGCAGGTGAGGGGCTACATAATTCAGGACATGCAATGGAAAACAGATGTTGGTATACTGTGAGGCCAGGAGACCAATAATCCTCTTGCCGTGTCTCGCATTTGTGTCAACAGTGCCACACATGTGCTGCGCATGAACGCACGCAGGCAGAAAATAAAAAAATAAAAAAGGCATGAAAGCCGTTAAGACCTTAAATGAAACCATTTAAATCAGTCAATAACTGACCACACATACAGCCGCCCACTCACACACACCACCGGTTATTTTCTTCCTGTCTCTCTGTGTGGGGGCTTGTTTTGCGTTTGACCTTAAAAACCTCTCTGTCTACCGCTGTGGGGAACTGTCCTCTAGACGCTGACTTTCTACTGGTAGCTGCATGACCAGTATATCCTCAAACCACCCTTGTGGACCTAATGTGTATGTGTGTGTGTGTGTGTGTGTAGCTTGTGGGCAGGGATTTCTGGCTAGATTATGTTTCACAAATGAGCAGCCCAGATTTTTTTTTTAACACTAATTTATTTGACTGTCTGCAAGATTTCTTTAAAGCTTTTCGACCACAAATTTCCATGCACTGTGGTCCATGGAATTTCCCCATTTATTGTCTTTTTTCATCCTCTATGCCACTCAGCGCACGTGTCAGCCAGAATGATTTGTAACTTGTCAGTTTGAGCAGATCTGGCTTTGATTTGAGAAGTGTAAATATGGAAGACGCATTAGCAAGATGCTGTATGACTTCCAGTTATTAAAGTGACTCCCCAAAATGTAGTGCCACTGGCCTTTAAAAGCCAATTTCAGTCAACCCCTTCCTTAAATTTATAAAAAAACATATTGTGACTTCTATAGTTTTTTGTCTAAAGTCAATTACTGAGTTATAAATTGCCCATAAGTTTTATTCCATATACTATGAGGACTTCTCTTTAGTCTGGGTCGTGATTCATGCTAATTAACCTCATTACACTTTGAACTGTCCTATGGGACCCCGGAGCCATCTCTGAGCCACAGCCAGGCTGCTATCAAACCTCAGTTTTAGAGAGAAATCCCAAAGAGAAGCGACATCGCCGGTTAAACGCTGACATTTGAGAAGGATAAGAAGGCTCCCCGGAGACCACCGATGTGTTGAAGCCACATTTGTAGCATCTCCCTCATCATGCAGGCAAAGAATTTAGATCCTGCTGCACAGACGAGCATTCACACGACATAGCACGTAAGGATTTGTATTGCTTATGTTGTCAGAAATGTGCCTTTGTGCAGGCTCTTGCATGTAAATGATTCTTGTGCTTGGGTTAATTTCTAAAAAAGAAGTTTCGTCAGAACTTTCCTTGCTAAACTCTTTGTGTGCTGTTTACTTTGCACTTAAATTTTATGAATTATTACTGGAGAGAAGCCAGATTTGACTTTTCTAAATGCAAATCATGTCAGGGGTTGTGGGGGGGGGATTGTGCTGAACCACTCAAATGAGGACAGGGGAACAAAGAGCAACAAAGAGCAGAGGAGTCACCCATTTTATTAATTGTGTTGGTTCTAGCAGTTGCCCTTTAGAAAAGTCAGTGGACTTAATTAAATTACCATGCACGCTCAGTAGAGGAAGCAGCAGGAAATAGTGAACATTCAATCCCTTATCTAATGAGAGTGAGAGTCGTGGGGATGCTCAAAGGTCTTTAAGTGTTCTCTGACTCCTTCACTCAGTATATCGAATATCTATTTAGTAACAAGGAATGCATAGTCCTTAGCAAAAAGCAAAACAGCAGCACAGTGTCTAACAAATAAATGCTAGCATCCAGTGCCAGTGCTTTCAGCCCTGCCAGCCTCTCTCCTATATAGTGCCCTTTAAACCCTGTGGGCCCTTCAGCATAAAGCCTTTTTTTTTTTCCAGGTCAGCTTGCATGTTTGCCTCTGACAGCTGAGTCTTGCTGCCTACTGTTAGCACAGCACATATAGAATACACTAATTAAAGATGGTCCGGGGTCAAGGGGAAGCTGGCATGGAGATTAAGCAGTGATGGCATGCTTGCCCTTTTTCCCTACACATGTTCCAAAGCCCAGAGGCATTGCCCGAGGTTATGATGGCTTAGAGAAGAGGCAGAGGAATACTGAGTAATATGGCAAGAGGAAAATCCACATAAAACTGTGGCAGTGAAAATGCCAGTTTCTGTTGTGGTGTTGCATTACAGGGGTAGTAGACAAAAATACACTGAAACACGAGGAGAGAGCGACACTGCCAAAACTGCCAGGACACGGGGAGGTCAGTACACAGCGAAAACCTCTGTTTGAATAAACATAAAACCTGCTCTGATGGCAGCGAGGAGGCCACAAAATTCTAATGATTTAACTTACTGACCTTCACAGAACCATTTGAAATTCTAGTCTGGATTCTAAAGTTTCCAAAGGTAACCCACATACCAGGTTGAATCTTGTGGAATTTTTTAAAAATGATGCAGAACTAAATATTTCCAACCAGTACAAATATAAAGCTTTTGACTTTTATTTTGAAGTCTTAGTCAAAATGTCATGGATATAGTAGATACAATTGAAAGTCAGTGGTCAGATCTGGCAACATTTCTGTATAAACACGCCCTGAGCAGTCAGAAAGCCAAAAGAATAACCTCATTATCTAAACCACTTTACTTTGACTTTTCTTGCCCAGTGTGTGCTGAAATAGGCTCCAGTCCCCCGCAACACTGTAAAAGATAATCAGGCATAAATAATCAATGAAGGACCCACAGGAATTACAGCCAGAAGTCTCACACTATAGCTGGGTCATGCATCATGTGTAATCGGACTGTTTTATGCTGTAATTAGTTAACGGTCCCATCTTGATAACAGCCGCAGCTTTGATGTGCAGTTACATCTGATGAACATCAGCGCTAATCGTTAACATTATCCTAACAACGTTAATTAAGATTAACGGCGTTAATCATAATCGCTGCTGAACTTCAACTGCAACATAGTTGTAATCAACGCATGCAGTACCGCCGCCATGTTGCAGCAGGAATGTCAGCATTCAATTCAGTTTGGGGTTCTACAGGTAGGGTTAAAAAAAAAAAAAAAAGTCCAGAAATCTCTAGGAGCCTATAGGGAAACAAGATTTTATTTTTGTGCGATTTCGTAGAGATACTCTCAGCTCATCTTTCAGAACTGTGGCGTTCTTCAGTACGGATACTTAGCATCACTACAATAAACACCTCAAATTTAAAAAAAGCCTAAGGTCCCTTTAAAGACCAGGTTCACCAGGTGCAATGTACAACAAATATGACTTTCTTCTGTGAAAACCTCTTGACTGTCATATTATTACAAACTATTGCATCAATGGATTCACAGATCACAGTTTATTAATACACCTACTTTGATATATTACACTACCGAGAGCAAATAGGTCAGCTACGCGCTGTTGCATGGGATAAAGGCAACACAGTCAGTCCTTTACTGTGATAATATACTTACAAAGATTAGCCCCAGAGGGCATTCTGTGCCATGCAAAGACGATCCTTGTGAGAAAGAGTGTGGAAACAGAGGTTTTACTTGTTCACTTGTGCCTGTTGTATTGTGTAAGACATTCCCATCTTTGTTTCCACAATTCTTCATACAAAATGTATTTACAAATATTCGATTTCCACTTCGGCTTCCTTTGTTGATGAACTGAACAGCCATGTCCTTTTTTAAATAGAAAAGAATATTTCAACAGTTTGGACTTTATATTGCACTCTTCCTTATAGTTTTGTTATAAGGATTCTCTCTCATTGGCCTTTGACCCAAACCTCAGTGCTCCTGCTAATACTGTAAGTGTTGTGTGTGTGATTTTCACTTGAGAGTCAACAGTAACTAGGGCATACTGTAATGTTGAGAACTGTGACCTGCAGGACCCATCTATATCATCTCCAAATACCAGTGATGTACTTTTTTTTTTTTTGCTTTTTTCTGCTGTACAGATGGGCTAAATGGGTCAACAGACGGTGGATGTGTGTCAGTGATTCCCTTCTGGTACCGAGCTGACCTCCTGCCCGTGGAGATTCAACAGAGGAAAACATGCTGATGCTCACTTGAAAGCAGCCTTGACCTGTTTGTTTCACTTTCAAAGTGCATACAGTACACAGCCGGGGTCAGTGTGCACAGGGTGTTAACACCTAAATAAACTCAAATCAGACTTTGGAACATCCATCTATTCATTAGTTATGCCGCTTGTCCTGTACAGAGTTGTTGGGATGCTGGAGCCAATCCCAAAAGACACATGGAACATGTTGATCCCGTTAATTATCCTCTCTGATGTATTTTGGAGGTTATAAACCAAACTCCCGCTGCATTAAGGCAAGCATTGACAGCAAACTGTCAATCATCATTATTCAGAGTTTACAAAACACAATGTAATTATACTACAATTTCCTTGTTTTCTACTTTTTAAATAACGACGTCACTGACGGCATTGGTAGAGAAAACCTAAAAAACGAGTACAGCGTACCACAGCTGCTACTCTGGCAAATATCCCACGCACCTCTACGATGATGTCAAACAACACAGCTCTTTCATAATGTGTTCCACCGCAGCGAAGACAGGATAAAAGCATTAACAATGTTCCAGAGGTTGACGTGGAACATACCGTAAGTGATGCTTAAGCTCTGGTATAGATGCTGAGACAATTGCAATGTGAACAAACGACAACAGCAGTACAGCTTTGAAATGTCTTAGAAAGACTCAGGGGAGCTACACTGTCTCCATCCCTCAGTGATCGCACATGTTCTCGTGACATAGTCTAGAGTACACAACAACGGCTATTACCAAAGCCTTGTGTGTTACCATTTCAAAAATAGTCTGACTGAGATAAAACAAACACAAAACTAAAGGCTTTGTCCTTGGAGTCTTGTAACCACTTGTCTGGTACTTCAAGATACAGACATGAAAATTAGCTCTCCCCCCTCTGTGGGCTTTGAATATGAAATAGTCATCAGTCAAAAAGCATGGCGTGGCAAATATTTACTTGAATGTGTTTTCTCTTGCGCTGAAGTAGATGATTAGGCATGTCTAGCCTCATTAGCAGGTCTTTAGCTGCTTAGGTCATTCAAATCCTAACCACTGTCAGCAGTTCAAACTGCTTTCCTTAAGCAGAGTATAGGAAAATGGGTTAATCTGTATGACTTATCCATATGTTCCTTTATATATCCGTTTGTACTAATTGTATAATGATCATAAACCTATGTCAACCAGAGGGATCCTTTTTTATACGTTTGTGTTAAGGTGAATTTCACATCACTCGTCTGGTTATGATGTAGATAAATCTGTGTACTGACCTGCAGTCGCAGTTTCAGCATCAACTCTCATGGAATCGCATTCATCAGGGGACAGGGTGCGCCGAAAATAAAAGGTTTCTGCCACACAGTGTAGAGAAATGTTTTGAAGTTTTGAAATGTTTGAGGTTTAAATGTTTTGAAGAGGGGATTTGTCTTTTTTTATCTGCATCAGATGCTGGAACTACAAATATAATCCAAATGCTGGCTGAAGCTGAGATGGGGTAAACACCTCAGCTGAGTGTGATAGTATGAGACACCTGTCAATCAAGCAAACATGGCCACGCACCACTTTTAACCCTCTATATTCTATTAACCAGAGGAAGTGACGCTCACTGAAACACAAGTCTGTTTACAACCCCATACTTTCAATACAATCATTTCGTTGTCACAGGACAATACTTTCAATCCCACCAAGTTAATGGTTAAACACCAGCTAGCATAAAAAACAAAACAAAAAAAACTGTTTCATCCAAGTGTGTTTAAAAGTTACGTTGTGGAATATGAGTATGAAAACATCTGCTGATCCTATTGCTCTGTGCTTGTATTCCCTTGGATGACAAGTCAAAGTTAAAAGCAACACATGTAGCTGGGAACATTACCGAAAATGATGATAGTTTGCATCAGCTTTTAGAGCGATTTTTAAAAAACTGCGGTGGTATATCTTGTGTAACCAACTAATGGCTGCACAGCAAGAGCCCTTTGTTTATTTGAACTGAAGTAAAGTAAATGTGTCTCTGGATTCTGAGTACATTGTGGGACTTTAATTATCCTTGTTGGGACAGACTTAACTAAGATTAGAGTTGTAGCCAGATGGTTTCGAAAAACATTCCTGTGAAGAGATTTATCTACATTTTCCACCAGAGACATTCATTTCTATTCCCGTTATTTTTCAGGACGAGATCCCAGGAAGGTGTGATGGACGAGCTAAGGTGCTGGATATCGTCTCCTGCCTCTCCATCCATCTGTTCTGGATCAAACACACAGAAAGGGGCCAAGAAGCTCAGTGTCCCACGTAATGGAAGCATGAGTTTCCCAACCGCTGGACAAAGCACTCGGAGTGCTGGTTTCCTTAGTCCGCTTCACGGTTGCCTGAGTCTGAACACATGACAAGTAAAACCCAAAGGCTTGGGTTGGGGGTAGAGGGGGGGCAGTAGGAGGAGGAGGAGGAGGAGGAGAAGAGATGCAAGAAAAGATCTTAAGTGTTTTGATTTGTGTGTATGCTGGGTGTGTGGATGCATCAATCTGCGTTCTCTCTCTCCCTCTCTCTCTCTCACCTTTCTTTTCCATCTCTTCAACTCTATCTCTGTTTCCCGCACTGTCTTTTACTCTCTCTCTCTCTCTCTCTCTCTCTCTCTCTCTCTCTCTTCTCTCTTCAAGGTTACTCACTATTGTTTTTCCAGACTGGAATCATTGCACGCTCCTCTTCTTTTCTGTCGGAGGACCATGCGAGGGTCTTGAATGTAAGTGCCTCCTTTGTTACTTCCACTGGGACCGTTTCTTTAGAGGCAGTAGGTTTAGGGTCTTTTTCTTTTTTTTCCCTCGTAGCACATGCACAATGGGATGTCATACATCGGAGGGGTGGAGTGGGTCAGAATTAGGTAGGGTGGGGGTGGATTAGGGGGCTTGATGGCTCCATGTGGTCCATGCATGGAAGCTGGATGCACGTGTATGCTGCTGTCAGTGTTTCAGTGACTGCTTTTGCTTCATGTTTGAACTTGAAATTCTGGATGTGCTATTCACTTGACTTTTTTCTTAGGTTTATATTGTTTGTCTGTTTGCCAATGTGTAGCTTTCATTTGATATTTTTCCATACATCTGTCCATCTTAATATATGTTGTAAACCAATTGAACATTAAACTATCTCAGTACATCTGTGCCAATTTAAGTTGAGATTTTCTGCCTCAAACTCTCTTCACATCTACAGATTGTTCTGTTTATGTTTGACCACTTGCTTGTTAGCTGTACCCTGCAAGTACTTTGTTTGCTTATACCAAAATATCATCCAATTTATTCATTGTTCTCCATGTATGTCATCCAGTGGAGTAACTGCTTATTTAGACTCATGTCTATTTTATGGAAGGCGATGTTCTACATTTGAACTAAATATATCACAAAGCTCAACCTTCTGCTAGTCGGTATAATAAGCCTGGCTTGTTGGGTTTGTTAGTCTCTGTGGGAACCTCAGTATTTTAATTATGAATGCATCATAGTTTCTAGTCAAAAACATATAAAACATAAGATAGTACATACAGTTTAACAATGTCTGGAAAAATGAGTTAAGACATTTTAATTACAATTTTAAGGAGACAAGAAGCACATTACTGTCTTTAATAAAAAAGCAACAACTTTTTTTAAATTTAGTTTTACACCCCCGAACTAAGATTCTTCATTAAAATTCTTCTGCTACTTTTTACCACTTGGTTTTAATGCATGCAAATATGTGCTCACTGTTCTGCAAAGATGAAAAAGTTCAGCTTCATATGATAAGTAGTTCATTCCTTCAGGTCTGTTTGAATTTCTGCGAGGTTACGGCATTAAACGCCTGCCCGTGCTTCACTGCAATGCAATGTAGCTGAAGTGAAGTGCAACTGGCATATCCAGTTAATAATGCAAATACTGTATACACACAGTCATCAATTATGGACAACTTTGCTAGGATGTAGTGAACATGTATGTTTACCGACATTACTCTTCAGTAGGTTTTACTTATTACCAGTTTTAAACATCCTTGTGTCTGTTTGAAGTGTTTATAGAGCAGCATTGCTTTCTAGTGTTTGGTTTGTTAAAAGGCCCAGACACGAACACACACACACACACACACACACACACACACACACACACACACACACACACACACACACACACACA
>JAUYWH010000012.1:7311760-7326895 GCA_034779795.1 Ctenopoma multispine | reverse complement strand
ACACACACACACACACACACACACACACACACACACACACACACACACACACACACACACACACACACACACAACTCTAAATGTTGAATCACGATGTGAAAGCATTTACATGACGTTGCAGTCAGAGGGGTTTCTCCATGGCTGATTGGGCTGCATGGATCTACAACATACTTAAGTGCAAGATGACCTCAGTGTGGATTCATCTTAGCATTTCTTTTCCATCTTTTTTTTTTTAAATGCACATTTGTTTTGAAATTGTGGTATGTGAGAACCATACTGGCTTTAAAGATTTGTTTTCCTTTATTTACAAGGCCCAGGCACTTTAAATGATGCTTATCTTTTGTACATTAAGAGTCCTAGTTTGCTTCAAGATGGATGAATTGTTACTATATACACTTCTAACCAAGCCAACGGAAACACTTTGAGGTAGCCACTACTGCAGCAACCACAGAGGCATTCACAGTCCCTCCCTTCCACATTATGGATTCCGCAAGCTCAGTTTCCTTATCATCTTATCAGCTGTGGCATGTGGAGAGGGAGGTGTTGGTGAATGCAGCAGGATGTGACAGTTGCGTACCTGGATCTACTGGTGCGGAGGTTAAAATGGAGTGAAACGGTGTGTGGAGGAGTTTTTGGATGTACGACACTATCCTGGAGCATACACGTGAGTTCCTGCCTAGTCACAGTGAGTATTCAAGGTATTGGAGAAAGCTAAAGAGGACTTGATAGTGAATTAAAAGCAGGGATACTGGAGGTAACTATCCATCTCTTTCCCTCTTGTATGCATCAGATGCTCTTGCTTTTGTTAGAAACATTAAACTTTCTTGTCATAGAAAGCAACATTTACTGATTTAACTATAATAATATATTTTCCTTTTGGAGTGTTAACTATAGTAGGCACAAATGATTTTTACCCTCTCTGCCATATTTGGAGCCCAGCAGGGTATCAAGCTTGGAGGCCTTGGCATCAGTGATTGCCAGTGTGCCCAGTCTTTTTCATGCTCAGCCAAAGCTCCAACATTCCAGCTATAAAATCTCATCTCTCTGCTGAGGTCTTGAGAGCTTGGCATGTTTCAGCTCCCCAACAGCCAAGCTCTGGCTCCTTGCCACCACCTTGTCTTATACCAAAGCTCAAGAAAATTAGTTCAAAAAGGGAAAAAAAGACATGGGGTGAGTTTGGAAAGAAGAAGGTGGGGTTTAAATTGAAGTACAGGCACTTTATTTGCAATGGCCCCCTTTCATCAACCCTGGGGGTGTTGGTCTGTATGAATGGGCTTGTTTGTTGTACGGGTGACCAAACATGGCACTTGAATGATTTCTGCACAATGATAAAGCTTGAGAAAACCAAAGACACTTGGTGATGAGATGGACCGTGAACTAGTCAAGTGTCTTGTTCCGTTCCATCTCCGTCGAACACACAGTTTTGGCTCGACCGCAGCTTTGGCCATGTTGGCGATCCAACTTCTCACAATACACTGTGTATTCATGCGAGACACTAAAGGACAATACTGGGGTTCTACTATTGGTAAACGTGCTGGGAACCTTGTAGCACTACCTCTATAAGAACTCACACTTTAAGTGATCATAAGTTTGAATAGAACACCGTAGAATAGAGATACACCAATACTTTCACAACCAGACACTTGAATGCATCAACACTCATTACGTGATATTTAATTGACCCTCATTAAAATGCTATGCTGAGATAACTTCCAATCAGTGTTTTCCAGTGTGACATGGTTTTTGTGCATGGTGGTTGCATCCTACTCAAGAATTCCTTTTTCTATTAGCCATGACAAGTCGCATTCGACTCAGCTGCACAAACACAAAGCTTTTCAAAGATTTTGCAAGATGGTTGGCACTATCAAGTCTGAGTAGTTGAAAGCATGCTTCCTATTCTGCTTTGTGGCTCCACATTCTGCAATGAAAACGCTCCAAAACTTACTAATTAAACAGAAAGCACTGAAAGTCTGCTTGCTTGAACTGCGGTTGAATGAGTGTGAGACATATTTCTACATGTAGTAATTTAAAAACACCCTTTGAGATAGTTTGGAGGTCTCATAGGTAGACTTTATTGATTGATTGATTGATAGTTCTATGTGTATATGCTAAAAAAGAAAAACAGTGGTTCTTATCGTTTATTATAAATAGTGTGAAGACATTCACATATTATAATTGAAGGAAACACATTGATCTTACAGACTGATCTATTTAATAAAGTAGGGACTCATGATTGTCAACAGAACAAAATACAATAGAAGAGTCCTAAATACCAGCAGGAGGTAATTAACTAAGATCATTTCATCTAGTTTACAAAGTCTCTGCTCCTGTGCAGCTTAGTATGCCATTGATTAACACTGCAGCACAGTGTGCGTGGTGCTGCCTGCATTAATTGGTCTCTTTGATTGGCTGAAGCTCAGAGTCAATGTCTGGCCTACAAGCAGAAGTGGATCAATGTGTCCTCGTGGAGAATTCCTAAACTGGGAGAGCAGCGCTGGGAGCAGCGTTCCCACAGCTGGAAGAGTCTATTTCAACATTACAAATGCGGCTACAAATGAGCAGTTTTATCTCTGTATCATATTACAGCACACTCCCCTGTGGGATCTCAGCACAAAATGCTTACTTATTACGTTACCAAGACAACCAATATAGCAATGGCAACAAAAGATTATATTGTCCAAACACAAGGCCAACAATAGAGGCTTCTAAATTGCAAAGTAGACGAGTCAGTCTACTTTATTACTACTTTTGAAAACAATTTGCAATATGCCTGCTTTCTGACCAAACTATGCCTCTGAGAAGTTTACTGGAGGTTTAATTCATTTTGGTCAACACTGGTCTTGAGGAAAACCACAGAAGAAATGTGTCAGGTCAACAGGAGCACCGTACCCCTGGTGTCTTAAATTCAGCTGCCTGTGTACAAACGATTAAAAAAAAGTTAACTATTAATAACACCATTTAATTTCTCCATCACTATGTCCTCATTGGCCCTTAATGTATAACACTTCACAAGCACAAAATTCGGATTCCTTTGCGCAACAGATAACTTGTGCTGAGGTGCACAAAGCTTTGCATTCCAAGGGAGTAATGCAATATCACTAATGGTCTTATGAATTGTGATTGTTTTGGAGAGCAGCATCAAAACACACACACACAAACACAAAGACACAGTCCCACGGTGTCTCTCTCTTAGCTATGGATAAGTGCTGTGGGTGGTTTATTGATTGAAACTCTGAGGTCAGTGTGTGTGTGTGTGTGTGTGTGTGTGTGTGTGTGTGTGTGTGTGTGTTGGAGACCAGTCCTCTCCGTCTCTGCAGCTAGTGCCATTTATCTGAGCTGATGTTAGAAGAATAGACACGAGGTGTTGGCTCGGCCAGAGGGGACGGCTCGAGCGCGATATAGAAACAAGACACGTAGAGAGGGCAGGCAACCATGTTGGAAGCAAATGTTGTTCACTTTAAGAAGCTTCGTCCCCTGGGATGCACCTCTGTGTGCCAGCAAAACTCCCCGTCTGTCAGTCTGAACGATGCATTAGAAGTGATGTAGGTATTTGTATCTGCCGCCTAAAAATCTGTGAGCAACTAATTTTCTCATGTTCCCAGATTTGCCATGGACTCTGGGCTGAATATGAATATTCATTCTAATATTATAAGTGAAAATCCAAATTGGCTCAGTGGTTTGTTCCGTTGCTTCACAGCGAGAAGGTTCTGGCTTCAAATCCTTGTTCTGCTTGTAACTGCATAATTTTCCTCCATCGTGCAAAGATTCAAACACGTAGGTGTTACTGTGATGAGTAAGAACGACTGCTTATTCCTACGTGTAAGCCTGATGGTAGACTGGCGACCTGTTCTGGATGAGCTAGGATAGGTTCCAGCCTCTAAGTGACATACAGTATAATTGCACTGCGTCTTTGCCAGGGGCCTTTGTTGCAAATCATACCCTCATCTGTGTGCATGACGGGGTAATTCCAGCAATATATGAACGAAGCTCATGTCCAAGAACAGAGTTAAGGGTTAAAAACAAAGTGAAGTTAGCAACTCTTAAGCATGTTTCCGGTGTTTCACACACAGCTTAATGGTCTCCTTTGATTTACATTTACAAATATACTAAACTGAAACGTTATACCCATATTATGTATGATAAGCAGCTTATAGTAACAAGTGTCCCAAACACTAAAGCTAATTATTTAGGATTATTAAAAGTCACACCTGAGTTCAATAATAGAGTTTATTAATAATTCAAACCATTAATGATCCAACTGAGACCACCGTTTATTCCATTTATAATTCATTGCCATGTTAAACTGGAGTCACACTGCCACCACACTGTACAAAGCGCCCTCCCCACCTTCATACAAAATGCATGTCTTTTGATTAATGCTCTTGCTTTCACTGACTTTGTGCTCCACTGCAGACTCCGCGTCCTCAGCTAGCAGCCCTGATTCTTCTATAGCCAAAGAAGATACATACGAGTTTCTATTCACTTTGAGGGAAGTGAGATGTTCCCACTTTCTAATGTGTGTGCACTCTCCCTGTCACAGGTAATGGCAGCCCCATAAATCAGAATATTTTCTCACTGACACATGGACTATAGTACATTTTAACCATTGCACTCCATCACACACATACACATACGAGGCACACTGCACTGCAGAGCGAGAGCAGGGGAGGTCTGAGAGCCCGACTTTCATTTATAACTTATTCATGCTTCACGCCGTCATTCAGCACACCTGGGAACAAGTCAATTTTTTTCACAGCGAGAAGGATCATCGAAAGCAGCAGTATATGACTTTAAAATAACAACTTGCTTCTCAAACATCCTCACATGGAACTTCCCATTACCTCCTCCGGGGCCCCAGATGACAAAGTTGAACTCTTTTTCCATCCAAGCTGTGTATTATTAATCCATTTATGAGTCCAGAGTAGGAATCTGCGTCCCACCTGGAGCGGTTTCAGGCTCATATAATTGAATCATTGACCCTGGATGGGAAATATTTGTCCTCAAAGGTCACAAGAGGATGATGCATGATGTAGGCAAATTCTCTGCCTTCTTATGTTATGTTCACATTACATTGCCCAAATCTGATTTTTTTTTCACTTTCAGAGTGAACAAACAAAATCAGATATTTTCATATCAAATCTGGACCACTTGCACATGTGGTTCTAGATGTGTTTCATATCTCTGCTTATGATATATGTTTATGCTGTAAGAATGGCTAGGTCAGGTCAGAATTCAATATTCTTGCACAGTACTGCAGGAAATTGTTGTAGTTTGAGTTTAGGTAAGCTACTGAAATTTGTACAGACAACTATTATCTAACATTTTCACATTTATCCTATTGTTTGGCTCCAATAATTTAGGCAATTACTGATGAACGTGAGATTATTTTGTCACACATACTGTTATAGGGTCATAGGGTTACTAATATTATTATGAGTTATTATTATTACTAGTGTAATAGTCTTGATTGTCACATTAACAATACTCATTATCTTCTATAAAATACACATGGAAGATTCTTATTATGGTCACTAGAGGGCGCTCTAGTGACCTAACCTCTCACCGCACATTTGTTTTTAAACGTGCACTAGTCAGACAGTGCAGGAGAAACTTGCTACACAAGTGGTGAGAAGAACAGGAGCTTCTACAAATGTTAAGTCACAACTTTAGTTACCTTTATCTCACGTTTTTGCTTGTTATTGTTATTGGCTGCCCGGCTACTTTGAATCTCCAGTTTGCTAACACGCTTTGTTAGCATGCTAAGCTAGCGGTTAGCCAAACTACATGTATATCCACTTTGTGTTAGCTCTTTTGCCACGTTAAATTTGTTGTGTTGAACTTTTCTTGCTTTGTTAAGTACCATAAAACAACTTTGTATATGAACGTTTTCTGTTGAGTTTTTCCAACGAATTCTGCTTGATTAATATGTTTTAGAGCTTCTTGTTTATTGTAATTACATAATATCTAAGGGAACATGTTAGCGTCCTGCACAGTATCTTTGATGTTTTTTGGCCTTCTGCATCTGGAAACAAAATAGATGAAAGAGGTGAAACTTACCCAAAAGATTTAAGGTGCAGTCCATAAAACCACAACTAAAAATGCTATTAAAAATGCTAAAACACTCCGTAGAGTTGGGTCACCATCAAACTTTTGACACGTTTTCAGATGATGTTTATGCTAATGCAAGCATCTTTTTTTCCTCAATGACTTCTTGATTCTGAGTGTGTTTTGTGTGGGATTATCTACTGTTCTCACAGTGTGCCAGCTGGTGTTGCTTTGGGTTGAGGGTGAGCAGTGGGGACGTGCCTCCTTTCGTGACAGTTTGAGGACACACTGGGCCTGCTGACAGCTAATGGTGATGCTGTTTGACACCCATATATATGCATGCGATTATGTGTGTATGCAAGTGCATCTGTGTGCATGTATGTTTCTCAGTATCTCTGTGTGTGTCCTTGTGAATTTGTGTGTCCGCTTTTGGGCATTTATGCGTGTGTGTGCACTTGTCTGTGTTTATGGGCATATTTGCATTAGCCTGGATGATGTTGCAGTGAATTTCTTTGGTGTGACGGAGAATGACCTCGAGCTGTTGCTGCTGATAAATGTGTCATTGTCAGTCAGTAGATCTACATATGTGCTAGTGTGTGTGTGCTGTTGTTGTTTGTGTTATGGCTTCCGTACGTAAGAGTTGTACAGCACAATTACTAAGTTCTGCTTGCTTTTATGTTGCCTTTGCTCTGTGATGATGGGTGTCTATATTCAACTACAAAGTTTTAATATGTTAGCTGAATCTGCTCATACTTTAAAGGAGTAAAGGAATAGAAATGTTTTCACTCTTATGTTACATCCACGGTTTACCGCTCTGCTCGGCCCACCAGCTGGTTTCGGCAAGCTGGTTAGTTATAACAGAGTGGACTCAGGTTGAATCCTCTCCATTCTTAAGGAGACAGGTGCTAAAACAAACCGTGTCATGCAGAGCTGAACAAAAAGTAATATAATGGCTTATTAACGTGTAATCATAATATGCAAAAGAGCTGCTTCCAACTTCACCTTAACCCTGAAATCTGATAAAAGTGCACTCTCTTTATTTTTTTGATGTCATGCTTGAAAGAAGGCAGCAGGGTAAAAATTTTCACAACTACGGCTGATTCAGAGTTTATTATTACTCAGACTGACCTCAGCTGCCACGCATTTCTTCATATATTATCTCAAACGGCATTGAGTCAAGATATTTCCGTCAATCGGCTGACCTCTGTGTGATTCTCTGACTCAGTGTCTTTAGTGTTTTTAGAGTCACGTGACCTGTGTTCTGTTGTTTATGTCAGGTTTGACTGTCGGTTCACATACAAAGACACACTCACCTCAGTTTCTTTGTTTCATCTCTTTTGATTCACATAAATATGTGACTGTCAGTGGTTATGAGTAATCTCTTTGCTTCTTGCAACTATTGTTAGAGGCTACATTTTAAAAGTTGACTTCAAACTGATAATAAGAATTAAGTTACCCTAGTCATCTAGCCTGCATACCAAAAATATCTAGAGGATGCAGCTACATTTGTAACATTTATCGCCTAGATGTCTTTATCTCCTGCACTCCCCATCCTTTAATCTTGCTCCCTTTTCTCCTCCTCTCCTAAAATGTTTTCAGGGCTTTTCTGTGTATTACTTTCTCTCTGATTAGATCGGTTCATTCACTGAGGTCACTTGACGGAGACAGATAACTCACAGACTTTAATCTCCTCGAAAAAAAAAATGCAAAACACTCTGCGGTAGTCAATGCAACAACAACATCTTTCCTGCTTTCCTTTCCTCTTAATCCCGAACTGTGCTTTAAAGCAGCTGCTGTGGCTCTGCTCGTCTGGTACCAGCTGTACATCTTTTCCATCGCTGATTGAAACCAACCCTTCACCACATGCATGTGAACTCACTTTAGGAGGTCAGAGGTTAGTGTGAGGAGAAATGTGGCTGAAATTTTCCAAAGGGGCCTGAGCTTTGACTGTGAAGGTGCTCTAAAACAAAAAGGTTAGAAATGCAAATTTGACACACTTAGGCGCAATGGTATGTATCAGAAGCTCTGTGTCTTCTATGACTCATGCACTATGAATGCATGTCTAATACACTGTCCAAAATAGTGATCAATGACTTTAAAGGTGCAATATATAAGTGTTATAAGTCATAAAGACGCTTATGGAATAAGATATATAGACGGAGGGCATGTGTGTATGTATATGTGAGTTTTTGCATCAACTGATGGTGATTCCATTGTTGTTAGCCCACTATTATTTATTTACATCATGTCATGCTAGTTTTAGTCATTATGCGGACAGAGATGTTTAAAAGACAGTCTGCACATATGGGTGGTATTAATCCTACAAATCCCCGGCTACCCACAGCGTCAGTGCCTTCTTAAGGTCTTGGTCATAACCCTGCCGTGCTTTATGCCCATAACGGTCTCACCCTGAGAGAGGAGAGGGACTCCACTGCATTCCACTCATTCCTGGTTGTTAAAAATAAGACCTCTCTAAACTCAAAGTGTAGGCCAGCTTACAAAAAGGCAAATGTGGTTATCACTTTTTCTCCCTTATATTGCCGTAAAAGCAATAATGAAGCAAACTTATAACACAAGTCTAAAGATTTAGGTTATTTGTCTTATAATTTATGTACAGAGATATTGCCACAACAGAATTTACGTTTCATTTGTGCCTGGCAAATTAAAGTCATGATTCCAAACTCAATTCCCTCCCTCTGTATTTGCACAATGTCATTTCAAGCACATTGGATTAAATATTGAATATCACCTGGGGCAAGATGGGAACATATAGTTCAAGGTGAAAAGCAGCCACTCGACTGCGGTATTGAGAAAGAGGAAGCGTGATAAAGTATCAGATCCTGTCTTAGACTTGAATGGCTGAGAAGGCCTCGTGTGTTACTATTCTGAAGAGTGCTATTAGATAAGGTTAAAGAATATAAGTATGTGTGTGTGTGTGTGTGTTTTTCTGAATGTTCACAAAGCTGCAGCTCATGGTGTTGCTGAGAAATGACCCAAGATGGGAACTTTCCTCGTCCTTTTCCAGAAAAGCATTCTTTAGCTGCCGCCTCACCTCAACTGATCCCACTCCAACCACTAGAAACACACAGACAGAATCCTGACCACAGCGCGCATGCACACACACACACACACACACACACACACACACACACACACAGAGACACACACACAAACTCAGCACATGAACATAGTGTTGTCTGTTACCGATGAAATGAAACGTCAACACCTCTGCTGTTGGACATTAAGCAAATTGGATCATTCTCTTGTATGTATAATGTATCTGCATGATCAATGCAAACGTTGCTGAAACTTCATTAAATCCAGGTCACCACAATAACTCAACCTAGATTCCAGATCCTAGAGTGCATTTGGTTGTGGACATGCCCTCTGGAACTTATTAGACCCAAACAAACAGTTTCATGTGATGCATAAAACTTAATTTTGCCAAATGTACAAGATTTCTGGCTCCACAATCTTACAGTCCAGTGTACAGGATGGATTAAACTCATAAGTCTTTGTGAAGCAAGAACCATGTTGTACAATTCAAACTATAGGGCTGACTCCCCTAGGGCAAAATGTTAGGGATTATTTGAGCTTTAGCTACCAACGAGCAGCTGGTGTTCAAAGCGTTCACATCACATGGACTGTAAAGATCTGAATAACGGTTCGGCCTGCTTTTTGTAATGTGCAGTACAAGCACTGTCAGCAGTGTTTCAGACATGACAGGGAGATGGTAGTTTTCAATAAGACAGCTGATGAATGCTGAGGATTTTTGATCAAAGATTGCAGTTATGGAAGAGCAGTGTTCCTTGTGTGGGAGGGTAAATGACTGACTTGCATTTTGGAGATTAATTTAAGCTGCTTTCCTTGTGGGCCATATAAAAGAGGGTTGTTTTTATGAGTTGTGGCCAAAACAGCTGAAGTTTCAAGGTGGAGGAGGACAGACAGAGACAGCAGGGAGACATTAGAAAATTGCATTGCTGCTGAGGATGTGTCATGGTTGTAAAAGTGGAGACAGATGAAAGCTAATACAGTACAGAGTAAATTCAAAAGTAGGGACCTTTTTTAACTTGACTACAGTGAGGCTGTATGTAAAAGGCTTATAATATGTTACATGTGTGTTTAATCATACTTCTTAATTTTTAAAAAGCTTATAGTGTTGGTTTCCGGCAGTACAGAGCCAAATCTTCTTCAATGTTTTTCTTGAATGAATTTGAGGGCAACTGTGTCTCAGTTGGTATTTTATTTAATGGAAGATTTTGTTTTATCATATTTTAGTGAGAGTACTTTAAACAGTGTGTGGGAGCAATGCAACTAGACATGTTAAATGTTTGCACTGTGCGTCCAGAAAGAGGGACACCTGACCTAGCATTGCATTGTCTGAACATCAACATAGGAGTTTGCATGAAAGGGTGAACACCAACCACAGTCTAAAGTGAAACGACAAGCCCTACTCTTCAAAGCGGTCTTTAGTTGTTTAGGAGGGGTATTCATAGGTAAAACCAGTACAGTACAGTCAACATATCTGACTACAAACTTACATACACAGGCAGCTCAGACTCCACCCCACAGGTTCAGTGATTGGCCTATTTAGAGGCAGCGCAGCCCACTGGCAAATTTGAATACAGGGAAACGGGCAGAGAGGAATGGACAGAGAGGAGGAGGAGTGGAGTGAGAGGGGGGCGGTGCACTAGTTTGTCCCAGCTCTCTCTCTCTCTCTCTCTCTCTCTCTCTCTCTCTCTCTCTCACTGTGCCGGGTCAGGATGGAAAGGCTTACAGAGGCAGGGGAGGAAACATGTCATGAGAGGTGATGACACAGCCACGGAGACATATCCACATCGTCACTGACTCCCAAGTTTGCTGCTCGCCGCTGTTTCTGCCGCCGCTGCTGCTGCTGTTACTGCTTCCAACAGAGAAGAGAGGGAGCCAAAGATAGCCTCTGTTCTCTCTCCCCACCTCTGTGTCTTCCTTTTTTTTCACTTTGTTTGTGGATGATGGGTTTTTAATCATGTGGAAGGTAAGAGGACAAGAGCTGAAGGATGAGGAGGATGTGTGCGCTTGTTTTGTTTTCTGTTGCATACTGTACAGGGCCCATCTCAGTGGGAGAGTGTGTTCCTGTTAGTTTACTTAACTCTCTGTCAGTCTCTAGGGGATTCCCGCTGCGTTTCACCATCAACCTCAGCTCATACTGCATTCTCAGTGGAAATGAGGAGTGGAAGCTTTGAGTGCCAGCATTACTGGAATGATAATGATAGAGCAGTGGCTTCGGGACTCAGCCAATGAGTGTAGCAGAACCATCTGTATCAGGGTTTAGAATAAACTTCTGCACGAACAGTTGTTGAATTTACATTAATAACAAGGAGTCTCTTTTTACCATATGGATTATGATCTGTGATTGTGAATGAATTGCTTATGGATTGATTGTGTCCTCTTTGAGTTCTGAGCAACTTCAGCTTTACAAAAACTTTACAAAGACATGCAGTCACAGCAATAAATGCTGAATTACATAAAGAGCAGAGTTGAATTTCTTTCTGAAATGCATGCGTTATATCTTGAGGTTGACTTTTGAATAGCCCATTAAATTGTGTGCATGGGTGGGGTTATGCTGCATGTGTGTGTCTGTTTTGTGTGACCCAATTTCAAAGAGCTACTGTGTGTTTTGGTGGTTGCTTGAAGCCCAAGACACATAAAGACAGGAGACAGTGCCTTGAGGAATGCTTAAAATGTGTGTGTACTTCAGTACTGAAGTGCGTGCGTGAAAGTATGAGTGCATTTAAAAAGGGTAGTGAGTATTGGGATGGTTTTGCACTTAAAAGACAGGATGTTTGACAGTGCAAATTTGAGGACTAGAGGGGAGAGGGCACATTTAGGCACTTTTGGCACTATGGCACTTTTTTCCTTAATGTATTAATGTAATGTATGTAATGTATGTACATCTGCATCATTCATTATTGTGTTAATGTGGTTGTTTTTTGTTTTTTTTTAAGCCTCCCAGAGTTAAAGTAATTTAATTTCACAGCATCTCCCAGGCGCTGCGCCATGTTTAGTGCGTATTTTAGAGTGTGTGCGTGCAAGTGTGAACGCGTCTCGTGTGCAAAAGTGTGTGCGACAGGCGGCTGCCACAGGCTCATTGCTACAACTGATCCTTCTCACCTGCTATGGGTCATAGGGAGCAAGGAAACCCAGGTTTAGTGTTTGATCTGCGAGACAATGAGAAACCACTGTAACTGCAGATTCTAGTATTGGTTTAATGAACAATGCTTGTAACTGTGTGTGAAATATAAGAATGTGCAGCTTTTTGCGGCAGCTTCTTTAGATTTTAATCTAAAAGGCAGCGTTTCTAAAGTTTCTGATGAGGCTTTGAACTCAGATTTGATCTACAGTAATTGTGGGAATATTATATTTTGTGCTTGAAAAAAGTTTAATTTGTTAATAACAAAGATGAATTTCTAGCACTTTTGATGCATATAGTTTATTGGCTTTGACAAATAGAGACTAGGAAGTACAAAAAGGCTGTGTCTGAAGTTTGGTTTGTAGTTGTCACGATGCTGACCAATATAGGAACAATAGTATTGTTGCTGTTTCTTTTCCTGTTTCCCCTGACATGTTTCAGTGGCATTGTCAGCCTGGGCGGGCTTGAGAAAAGCATCTTACTGTAGCTCTGAGTGCCCCCCTCCCTACCCGAACAACCTGAAGATTAACCGTGGGAACCATGTAGCAGAGGCAGTATTGTCAGTTCTTTTCCTGTGCGGGATACGTCTGTCAGTTTGTTTAAACTTGGCAGCAAAATCCAACAAATTGATTGAGTTGTTGCTTTATTTATAAAAAAAAATGCTTAGGAAGACTTGTTGCCTGTTGCTCACAGCATTACCCACCTACGTTGCCCCCCCCGCAAAATATCCCGTTATCACAGCAGCATGTAGCTTACATGATGAAATGGGGAGTTATTACTCATGAGACTCTCATCACTTCCTAATTGGTTAATTTGATCTTCAAAGCGTCAGCAGTCGCCCACTTCAGATGCTTGAGGGGCAAACTGTTAATTGCTATCTAAACATCCTTCATAAAGGACAAAGACAGACTGGGATAGTTTCTTTCCCCCTCTCATCTCCCCCCACCCCATTTCCATTCCAGTTCATTTTATTCAGCCCTGTGTGTTCTTTAATCACCAACCGAATAAGATGAGAGTGCAGTGTTGCCATGGAAACTTCAGAAATTGTGACAATGAGCACAGTTGGTTCAGCCGGTTCAGTGAGACTTGGCAGCTTGTGTAGTCCCGTGGAGAGGATAAGTGGTTCCTCAAATTTTTTTACAGTTGTCAGGAGCCTCTACAGTGGGGTTAATTTAGAAATCCAAAGTGTGGTATTACCCAAAACTTTCAACATTTGAACTATAAGTATATCATCATCACAGTTTGCTAGCAATAAAGATCAAACTAAATGCCTGCTGGGGGACTCCTACATTTGCAGTAATTTATTGGTGTTTAGAGTAAATGTTTTATGCTAAACAATTTAAATTCTTCATCATATTTCAAACTATCCCTCAGTAATTCTGCAGTGTCATACTTCATCTGTGGGTTTGCACTGACTTGCAGAAGTCACTTGTTATCCTGCAAGTGCATGCAAGAAAAACTGTCCACGCCTTCTGAAATCTTTGATATAACATGACCTTTCACAGTTTTAGCATTACAAAGCAAAACTGGCACCGACTCTTTGAAAGTGCTGCCTTATAAGCAACATGTCACAGGTGTCAGCTTTAGCTTGGTTTTAGATATTTGTCTCTTCAGATTGCGAGTGTGAAAATATTTCACTGCCATTTGATATGCATCAAGGGATTTGGATAATCTGCTGCGAACCAGCAGATGTTAAAAGTCAGGTCACATAATTTTTGGAATATCAGCCACAGGAGAGTGCTCTCAAAGGTTCACTGTTTTTTGACATTCCTTTCATTCTGATTCAACATAAGCACATATTGTGTAAAGTAAACTCCCTTTGCTCTGTATTGTTCATGTTCATAGTCAAAATGTAAAATCATGTGTAATGATGAGCATATTCCAAAGCAAAAGTCCATATGTTAGGTATTATCACATACCTTGACCTATATAGTGAAGATTAACAGGGTCAATTTAGGAATGCACAAGTTTAAGTGTAGTCAAATGTGCGCAGCTAACTCAATGTAAAAATAAATCTTAGTCATTTATGTTTATTATTAAGGACCTAAAAACCTTATTTTAATTATAAAATGCTAATTTAGTCAAATTATTTCAACCTGTGTCCCAGAAAAATCTGAAATAAGTGTCTTTATCTAAAAAGAAAGAGGCAGTCGACTAATGAGGGTTAAGTCATACATTTGGAAACCAGTTGAAAATTCTTAGTGCACTTGCTTATGTAGTTCACTTAAGGATTCCAGTACCAATCGAAAGTCACTTAATTAAGGAGAATAATTTTCACATGTACACGAATGCCCCAAAAAGCTCTCGCCAAATGAGAAACGTCTGCCTCTGTCATATGACTCCGTTGCAGCTGTGTTGTACGAGCCATGAAGATGCATCATGCTTTATTGCTCTAGTGCTCTGTTCATACATGCGGACACTCTTTGCCAGCTCCCTGGAGATGCTTTCATTAAAAACAGTTCATTATTCAATCAAATGAAGAATTTAGTACTTAAGGGAATAACCACCATTTAATTACTTGCATCTCGACTAGGGAATCCTAAGCACATATTTTGAGGCAACATTAATGCATTATGGAACAACTGTGATCATGGAAGGAGGCTTTATTTAAAGTTAAAGTGTCTCTAAGAGGAAATACGGCGCATGTGGACCCACTAATGAATGGTTCATCATTCCGAATAAGTTTTCATTTTACTCACCACATCAAATAGATTAAATGAAGATCTACATCATGTTTAACTTTGGTGCTATCTGATACAAAAACTGATGCTTTGAACTGCTGCAGTGCTTAAATCGAGCTGCAACAAGCAATAAGAGACTGCATGCAAATTACTTACAAGAGTAATGTCTGTGAAGATTCTCAGTCATCCAGGTAAAGTAGTCTGAGGATTGAGTCATGGCAACTGGACTTCTTTCTT